>OX940802.1:5515680-6222120 GCA_954870605.1 Acer campestre
TGTGGAGGAAGATGATGGGCCAGCTAGATCCGAGGTCCCTGTAGTTGAAGGGATTCAGTCTGGGTCTTCTGTTGTGGAGGGGGTGGTTCAAACTGATGCAGCAGCTGAGCCTTTGGGAGAAGGGGCAGCTGGCCAAGGAGAGCATCCAGAGGAGGAAAAAGAAGACTAGCCTGGCCTCTTTTTTTATTAAAATTTTTGTAGCCCGAATGGGGAATTGGGCACCCCGTTGTATAAATATAGCAGCTGTTTTCATTATTTGCTCCCTACTTGTGTTCTTCTTGCTCTTGTGCTTAGAAACTTTCCACAACAGAAACTTCCCATAACATAAAAATTTATGAACAAGTTCACCCCGAACGAATAACTGAACCCCGATGGGTAACTGGACCCTGATGGATAACAAGAATAAAACATTAGATGCTTACATCTCGTAATCGCAGGAATCAGCGGGGTCACACTCTGATCATATCTTCCTTAATTCGGGCTCCCGTGAACAGTTCTAAGCGTAGAGCAATCTGTTGAGGAACCCTGACTTTCACAGACAATTGATTTGTTGAGGATGAACTTCCAAATCCTTTCTGACTGTTGATCCTCTATCAGGAAGACAAGACGTTTTATAACAACTGGATTTTGACAAACTTCCCAGTTCCCCCCCCCCCCCCCCCCCCCCCCCTCTTTTGACTGTGGATCTTATACTCGAGGTGGTAAGTGGGGGAATAAAGGACGTAGCACCCCGATGAGTTATCCCGATGTTACAGTAGATCTGTCCTGGTAGGCTTCTAAAGTCACTTTAGCACCAGGCTTATCGGAGGAGGGTATTCCCCGACCAAGGCTGTCCTGGTGGGAAACTAAGGCCACTTTAGCACCAGGTTTTTTGGAGGAGGGTATTCCCCGACCGAGGCAGCAGGAGCGCCATTAGGCTATTTCCTGGTCTTGAGGCGCTTTAACAATGGAGATCCTCTTGGCGGGCTTGACCCAGTCCAAGGCATCAGGAGCGCCCTGAGGCTATCCCCTGGTCTCGAGGCTAAGTAAGGAACCAGGTACCCTGAGGCATCCCGACTCTTACTGTAATCTGTCATGGTAGGCAACTAAGGCCACTTTAGCACCAGGCTTCTCGGAGGAGGGTATTCCCCGACCAAGGCTGTCCTGGTAGGCAACTAAGGCCACTTTAGCACCAGGCTTCTCGGATGAGGGTATACCCCGACCGAGGCAGCAGGAGCGCCCTTAGGCTATTTCCTGGTCTTGAGGCGCTTTAACAATGGAGATCCTCTTCGCGGGCTTGACCCAGTCCAAGGCATCAGGAGCGCCCTGAGGCTATCCCCTGGTCTCGAGGCGAAGTAAGGAACCAGGTATCCTGAGGCATCCCGACTCTTACTGTAATCTGTCCTGGTAGGCAACTAAGGCCACTTTAGCACCAGGCTTCTCGGAGGAGGGTATTCCCCGACCAAGGCTGTCCTGGTAGGCAACTAAGGTCACTTTAGCACCAGGCTTCTCGGAGGAGGGTATTCCCCGACCGAGGCAGCAGGAGCGCCCTTAGGCTATTTCCTGGTCTTGAGGCGCTTTAACAATGGAGATCCTCTTAGCGGGGTTGGCCCCGTCCAAGGTATCAGGAGTACTATATAGTTCTCCTGGTCTTGACTCAGTAGCGGAGATCCTCCTAGAAGGTTTGACCCCATCTAGGGCATTAGGAGTCTCAAGTAGCTCTCCTGGCCTTTAGGCGATTCCGTGATGATGATTCTGTAGGTGATATCGGAGAATCCAGTAGGAGATAATCAAGCACTGGAACACAGGAGAATCATATAGAAGAAAGAATTGCTTTTATTTAATTTCCCAAATGGTACAAACATGAACTCAGGGTGAGTCTCCTGCTAGATACGACATAATTTCTAAGGATAGAATTTTCGAAGATGATCGGCATTCCATGTATGGTCCACCGGGTACCCTTCCATGTCTTCGACCTTGTAAGCACCACCCCGAAGTGATGCCTTAACCAAGTATGGACCTTCCCAGTTAGGGGCTAGCACCCCGTCAGACCTCCTACGTGTATTCTGGGTCACCTTCCTGAGAACCAAGTCTCCTTCTTTGAAATTTCGGGCCCTCACCTTCTTGTTGAAGTGTCGGGCTATCTTGCTCTGGTATACGGCCACCTTTTCTGCGGCCTTGCTTTGTTTTTCCTCCAGCAGGTCCAAGCTAGCTCTTAACTTGGCCTCATTATCTTCTGGTTCGTAATTTTGAACCCGGAAAGATATGAGCTTATGTTCGATGGGCAAGACTGCTTCTGCCCCAAACACCAGGGAGTAGGGGGTTTCTCCGGTTGATGTCCTCCTAGTTGTTCTGCGGGGTTTCCACTGGTCCAACCTCGCTCTTCCTCTTCTAACTCCTCCACGATTATGTCTGGTACCTCTCCTTCTTCTAAGGCATGATCATCCTGCTCTGTCATTCTCGGACCTGGGTAGCTGGCCATCGATGCACATTGCTTAGCCAACGTTGCGGGGTTGGTTGACACCGCATAGCAGTTGATGGCTGCCTGCTGGTCTCCTCTCACCTCTCCTACTCCCGATCCTACTGGAAACTTCATCACGTTGTGGTAGATAGACAGTACTCCTCTAATCCCTGATAAGAAAGGTCTTCCCAAGATTGCATTGTATGCAGACGGGGTGTCTACCATGATGAACTCCGTCATTATGTTCTGCTGAAGAGGAGCTTCTCCGACTATCACTGGTAGTATCTTTGTTCCCATCGGCATTACGAAGTCCCCTGTGAATCCGTATAGTAGAGAGGTACAACTGTTGTAGCAAGAATTTTTTAGGTTGAGCTGCTAATGAGCCCCCTTGAACAAAATATCCACGCTGCTTCCCGTATCGATCAGGACGCGGTGTACTAGGCAGTTGGCGATCTGTACTGTTATGACCATGGGGTCATCATGTGGCTGTACCGTATTGTAGACATCCTCCTCCGTAAAGATGATCTTGGTTGAGCGGGATAGATCTCGGGGTCCGCCATTGACCTTCAGTATCTCATGGTCAGCGTTAAGCCTGGGATCTTCCTTGCGTGGTTCTTCCTTGAATTGTTGGAGGTTCCAGCCAAGGTGGGGCCTCCACTGATGGTGTGAATCACCTGGATCTGCTGCATTAGATCCTTTTCTCCTTCTCTCCTCCTTTCCGCTGCTTCCTGTATCCCGCTTTGAACCTGCTTTCCTTCTTTAATGCTATCTCGTACCTGTTGTAAAAATTCGGTTAGGAGTCCTCCCCTTACCAGTGCTTCTATCTGATTGCGGAGACTGTAGCATTCTGAGGTGTTGTGCCCCACGTCTTCATGGAAGTCGCAATACTTGTATTGATTTCTCCTGTCTACCGGGATCTTTATGGGAACCGGTTTTCTGAGTAGACCATTGTCCCGAATAGCGAGATAGATAGTTTCTCGTGAAGCATTGAGTGGGGTATAATGGCTATATCATTCTTCCTCTCTCGTTATTCTGGATACATCCTTCAAGGGGAGCTCTCTGGGAGGTGACCTCCTGACCGGGTACCTCTCTTGGTACGAAGGAATAGGAGGCGGTCTGTACGTCGACCGGTTTGGAGGTTGATTCTGAAACTTTCTAGTTGGAGCAGGTTTCGGAGCCTCCTTTTTAGGGCGCGGTGCTAATCAGGCTTCATCATGTTCAATCTTGATCCGGAGTTGTTCCTCGATGTCCACCTGTTCCAGAGCCCGATTGTAGGATTCCTGGTACGTCTCAGGAGGATGCTTGGCAAAAGATCGGAACAGCCTGCCAGCCCACAAGTTCCTCCGAAAATTGGCTAAAGTTTCCTTCTCGTTAAACACACCCATCTGGACGACCTCTTTGTGGAATTTCTCCACATAAGATCTCAGAGTTTCACCTCGCTCTTGAACTACGTACTGCAGTAGGATAGGATCCTTGGGACGGGGTTTGATTCCCTGAAACTGCGCACAGAAAGCTTTGGTAAGTTTGGAGAAAGAATCAACACTACCTGGTGGTAATTTTCTGAACCATGTCTTGGCACAATCTGTCAGAGTTGAAGGGAACATCCTGCACATGGCTATCCCGGTTGCACTCTGAACCTCCATTTGGTGTACGAAGCTTTCCAGGTGGCTGATGGGGTCTTCTGTTCCAGAGTACTTTTCTGAAGGCATCCTGAATTTGGGGGGTAGCCCTGCCTCCCTAACTCTCTTGGAGAATGGTGCATTCATCTCGCCCAAGGGGTTCTTCTGGATCCCCTGATGCTTTCCCTTCTTTAACTGCTCCAACTCCTTCGCCATCCTTGTCATCTGGTCCTCCAGGCACTGAGACTTCTTGGTTCCGGATCGAGCTACTGAAACTTCATCGTCCGAAGATTCTGAATCGATGACTACCTCCTTTCGCTTAACCCTTTGATGCCTCTCCTTGGAGATCCTCCGAGATTTGGCACTTTCCTCAGAGTCGGGACGGGGATCCCTCTCCTTTGTCCGCGGTTTTGGTGGGGAGTGAGTCTTCCTAGGTGGCACCTCAATCGCGGACTTTACTAACAGGGACCTGAGATTCACCTGTCGGACTGAGAGAGGGGGGCCCAGTCGGTCAAAGACTGGAGCCCGAATGCTTGGTCTGATATCTTCCTGGATTCCGGCGGCTTCAAATGGGATTCCCTGGGCTATCATCCGGAGCCGGATCGCTTCTACGTAGGCTGCGGTGTGCTGTTCTAGGACGTCTCGGTTAACTTCTTGCCCAGCGGGGTTTTGTGGGCCAGGGCCTGCAGCCGGTGGGGGCACTGGTGGAAGGTTCTCGCTCCTGATGCCCTTTCCCCGCCTCTGGGCTCTTTCAGTGGAGGCAATGGACTGGAGTCCTGATGGCTCGGGATGACCCTGGGAGGATCGGAGTCTCATTCTGAATATCTCTGGGTGGAAATAGGCTGTTGTTAGACAATGATTGGGAAAAAGTTCCCACAGACAGCGCCAAAAGTGTTATCCGAAAATCGTTAAAAGGACGATAAATCAAATAACTACTTTAAAAGGACCAAGATCGAGATTGATCCTGGCCGGAGGGGTATCAAGTAGTTCGATACCACTAGGTCCCTGCCAATGCATGCACGATAAAGAATACGAGAAATCAAATAGGAACTCGCTTTATTGATCACTCTTTTCTATCATATGAATACACCGACTATGAAGTTACTAAACCATTACATTACATAAAAATTTTAGTCGATAATCAGGGTGTTGGTGGTGATGAATCTGTGCCTGTTGATAAGTAGAGTCTAGGGTTTCTCGATTTCGATCCCAGCCCCCCTATTCCGATGAATAAGTTGTTATATATATAGGTCATGTTTGCTTGCCATGCACTCCTACAATCTCGGACTAGGGTTTGACAGCTTGCAGGATCCTCCTTTTTTTAGGAAATAACTTCGGAGCTTTAATGCGCTGAATCCAATCTTTCCTTCCTGGGAGGAGTCAATCACTTACCTTCCTAGTAGGATTCTTACTGAACTGTCCTGCTTAAATTAGGACTCTCTGGCGGGAAGGAGTGTACCTCCTTTGTACGGCGACGTTTTACTGGATCTTTCGTGGAGCTTTTAGTTCTTGGTGTTAGGGTCCGACTTCCTGGTGCTCTTCTGCTTTAACGGGCTGCCTACATCTAGTAAGCATCCCACTGATGGTAGTAGGGGGATATGTAGCTGACTCGTAATGAGATGATCAGTAGAACTCCGTGTCGGGGTGCTGCGGGGTCCATAGGAAGCTGTGTCGGGGTGTTGCGGGGTCCATAGGAAGTAGTGTTGATGGGACGATGCGGGGTCCCTAGGGTGCCCGGTCATAACCGGGCTTGGTCCTTGTTTTGAGTTAAGACGCTGGCGGGGCGGATCCCGCTAAAAGAGGTTCATACTTGGGCCAATCGGGCTCCACTCTGTCGAGGTATCCGGATTGTGTTCGCACCTGCTTCTTGTGTTGAGGTGGAAAATTCTTCTTTGGTCCCTCGCCAATTTTGGCGGTTAACAGATTCATTCCAGTTTCCGATCTCACGTCGAAGGTGCTACCAGCCATCAAGGGTTCAGCCAAGTATGGTGGTGTGATGCTGTGGTCCAAATACTATGATGATCAAAGTGGATATAGTTCTGCTATCAAAAGCCATGTCTGAAAAATCTATGATCACTACTGTTTTTATACTCTTACATATATAAATAACTTTTCTAGATACGTTCTCATACTTCCAGACTCTGATTTGCTTACACTTTCAAATCAAATTCAGTGAAAAATTAAAACTGATATTAAAGAACAGGACATTGATAATTCTTTAACAACATTAACCGTAATTTTACCTCACAATGTGCAATTAACTCATAATAAATTTGAATGTATAAAGACAACTTGAATGTGTGTGATAAAAAGTCAACTAAATTGCAGAGCTCTGTTGATGAAACTTGAAAGTAATCTAGAAGAGAGAATATTATTTGTATATATTTTTTGGCAAAGCTTTTCAATTATTATTGAAATATTATTCCGGGACAAACTTTCCAGTTGGAACTTATGTTTGAAACTGAAAGGACCCGCATGATTTTTTCATGAACCACGCATAATTTTTTCGACATCCAATGAAGCCAAAGAACCAGGACCATAACATTTGCAGCTGATTATATTCTGATAAAAAAAATCTTATTCAAAGATTTATTCCTTTTAGCACATGTTGTTTTATTCGTATGTGGATGTGGTTGAATGTTAATGGTTCGCAAAGCCCTTCGAAATAAACAAGACAATTATATGACACCGAGTACAATGTTGTCTACGAGAAAATTCAGATAAGATTATCCTCCGTGGCCGAGTGCTCAGTTATAAAAGGTGGGGAAATAGAGGGTTTTGTTACTCCTTTAAATTGGTGTTTCAAGAGTGTTACCACTCTAAAAACTTAAGTTTTAAAGGCACCAAAGTAAATGAACTTTCAAAAATACCCCTACTTTATATATATTTTTTTATTTACTTTTCAGGTTTTCAATTTTTTATTTTATTTTTTCATCTTCTTTATTGGCTTCTATTGGAGGTCGAAGTTCGACCTCCGTTGGAGGTCGAAATAGGCCTCATTGGAGATCGATGAAGAAGAAGATGAAAAAAAAAAAATTGGAAAAATTTATTTTTGTCCAATAAGTCTTGGAAATTTTCGAGACTTTTTCATGTATTTTCAAGATTTTTTAGGTAATTTCCGAGACTTTCTATGCAAAAATAAAATTTTCCATTTTTTTTTTTCATTTTTTTCCTTGAAACCTCCATTGGAAATAGGGGTTTTGTCACTATTTTTAAGTTGGTGTTCAAGAGTGTTACCACTTTAATAATTTAACTTTTAAAGGCATTAAAGTAGGTGAACTTTTAAAAATACTTTTACTTTAAACCATCTCCAATGCATATGCTAATGCCAATGCCAAATTTAGCACAAAAAAGTGTAAAATACTATATTTGACAAATCAATTTACCATTGTTCTCCAATGCACAGTCCTATATAAAATGCTATTTTTATTATTTTATTAATTAAACTTATAAAAGTAAACATCTACCATTAATGCATTCATTATTTCTTTTTATTCTCCAATGCAAAGTTCCATTAATGCATTCATTCTTTCATTTAAAAAATATATATAATGGTATTTTTGTAATTAAAAAATGAGCATTTATTGCTGTGCCAAATTTGACACGCAATATAGCATATGTCAAAATTTGGCACATTATTTGGCATTGTATTGGAGGATGATTTTTACACCCTGTGCTAAATTTTAGCATTGACACAGATATTTGGCACTGCATTGGAAATGCTCTTACATATATTTTTTATTTACTTTTCGGTTTTTCAAATTTTTATTTTATTTTTTCATCTTCTTTATTGGCTTCCATTGGAGCAGGGGCGAAGCCCTTCAAAGGCTGGGGTGGCAGCCCACCCAAGTTTTTAGAAGAAAAAAAATAATAAGTTTGGGTTTATTTAAAAAAAAATTAATTAAAACCCAAATTAAATAATTTTTGTCAGCTCATCTAACAAAATATCTTCAACTTAAAACAAAAAGCCCAATAACCTAAACATAATAAAATAAGTCAAATGGCCCAAACACCTTTTTTCTTTTTCTTTTTTCACTTTCCCAAATCAATCTCTCTGATTTCAACATCAGCCATTCGACCACACCCTACTTTTTCTTTCTTTTTCATTTTTCCAAATCACAATCCCTAACTTCTCTTTTCTCTTGAATCTCACAAATCACAAGTCACAATTTGAAGGTAATTTCCTTTAACTTTAATCTTTTTCTTTTTTATTTATTTACTTATAATGAATTTTATTTTAGGTTTTGTATTTTACGATTGATATTTAAGTATTGTATTTTATGATTGAGATTTAAGTATTGTTTTAACCAGAAAGAGTTTTAAAGCGTATTGACTTGTATATGGAAGACTAGGCCAAATTTGGTCCTAATCTGATCTTTAAACAGTGACAAATCATTCATATTTCATCAATATATAGTGCCGGCCTTGGAGGGGTGCACTGAGCGCAACTGCCCCGGGCCCCAATTTTTTATTTATTAAAGTTAGTATGTATTATTGGGTTTAGAGGGCCAAGAGAAAATATAATTGTGATGAATGACCAATTCATTTTTGTTTTAAATTATATGTATAGAATATATTTATAAAATGGGTCCAATTCATTTTTTATATAATATGTATAGAATATATTTAAAAATTGTGACCGTGAAGGAAGGGCCTAATTATTATTTTTAATTATATGTATGGAATATATTAAAAAAAAAAATCAGATTTCTAAATAAAAGGGACAATTTTTGTTCAAGAGGGGCCCATTTCAGATTTCTTACCCCAAGCCTCAAATACGTCAGGACCGGCCTTGTCAATACACGCATCATTTTTTCGACATCCAACGAAGCCAAAGAACCAAGACCATAACATTTGCAGCTGATTATATTCTGAAAATAAAAAATAAAAAAAAATCTTATCTATAGGTATGGGAAATTACATAAAAGATTTATGTAACATAGTCACATGTTGTTTTATTCCTATGCGGTCGTGGTTGAATGTTGATGGTCCCCAAACCCTTCGAAATAAACAAGACAATTATATGACACCTATTTATAGGTATAGGAAATTACGTAAAATGGAAATATAAAATAATATGGAAAAATTCAAATTTAAATTCAAATCAAAATAGAAAAGGTAACCATATAAAATATTTTATATATGGCTGACAATAATTGAGAGAATCAATTATTAACATTCCCCTTCAAACTCAAGGTGGCAAATCAAAGCCAAATTGAGTTTGCAAATGAAGCCTTATAGGCATGATGATAAATTCAGAGGTGATCCGAAATGATAATTGAATCCGGAGGTGATCTGAGATGTTGATTAGGCCGAAGGTGATTCGGGATATAGATTCGGCCGGAGGTGATCCGGGATGTTGATTGAACCGGAGGTGATCCGGGATGTTGATTGAACCGGAGGTGATCCAAGATGTTGATTGAGCCGGAGGTGATCCGGGATATTAATTGAACTAGAGGTGATCCGGGTTGAAAATGAGTTCGGAGGTGATCCAGGACATTGATTGACTTTGGAGGTGATCTAAATTGAAATTGACTCCAGATGTGATCTGGGATGTTAATTGACTCTGGAGGTGATCCAGATTGAAATTGATTTCGGAGGTGATCCGAATCAAAAGCAATGAATGACTAGCGGAAGCCAATTGGAAAAGTTACAAACAGTGTCGCCGCCGCCTGCCATCGTAAACGGCTACTCAAATGGTTTATCAATTGAGGGCTTGTTTATAGGATCAAACAAAGCTCTCATACCATGTACAATTGTATAAAAGAGAAGAATAATTTTACACTATTGTCTACGAGAAAATACTGATAAGATTTTTCTCACATGTTTTATCCTTAGTGGTCGAGTGCTCAGTTATAAAAGGCAGGGAAATAGGTGGTGTTGTCACTCTTTTTAAGTTGGTGTTTCAAATGTGTTACCACTCTAGTAACTTCAGTTTTAAAGGCACCAAAGTAAGTGAACTTCCAAAAATACCCTTACTTTACATCTATTTTTTTATTTACTTTTCAGTTTTTCAATTTTTTATTTTATTTTTTCATATTCTTCATAGGTTTCCATTGGAGGTCGAAGTCGTTCGACCTTTAATGGAGGTCGAAATCGACCTCATTGGAGATCAATGAAGAAGAAGATGAAAATAAAATTTGGAAAAATTTATTTTTGTCCAATAAGTCTTGGAAATTTTTAAGACTTTTCATATTTTTTTTCGAGACTTTTTTTCATGTACTTCCGACTTTTCAGGTAATTTTCGAGACTTTTAGTAATTTCCAAGACTTTCTAGGCAAAAATGAAATTTTCCAAAAAAAAAAATTCATCTCCTTCCTTGCAACCTCCAATGGAGGTCTTCACCTGATGGAGGACCTCCATCAATGGGGGATTTTGAAAGGAAAAAAAAAATCAAAATAGTGAAAAAGATTACTATGGGGGCATTTTTAGAATTAACCCATTTTAGGTGCCATGAGTGATAGTCTTAAAATGCTACATCAACAAAATGTTATTAAAAGATTTATGCCTTTTACCATGTGTTTTATTCCAGGGCCAGATCCTCTCCTCACTTCACCTCATCTTATCCTCATATTTTCCTCACATTTTAAAAGCATGTGATTGGTTGTTAATAAAGGGTCAATCACATCTTAATCATTCATTCATTGCAATACTTATGTGTCATAAGATTAAGTGAAGTGAGGATAAGGTGAGGTGAGGAGAGAATCTTTGTCCTTTATTCCTATGTGGACGTGGCGAATGTTGATGGTCCCCAAAACCCTTCAAATAAATAAGACAATACAATTATATACACCAAAACAGTGGATAAGGATCATTTGTTGAGCTTTGAATGATTGGTTAACAAATGTCCTTAAAATTGGATGGCCAAGATTTATTTTTATCTTTTTTTTTTATCTTTTTTTTAAATTGTTTTAAGGCTAATTGGCACGGATACCCCTGAACTATACCCGAATTTGCACATTACCCTGAACTTTTTTTTTCACCATTAAACCCCCTGAACTCTTGTAATTTGGCAATCGCTGAAAGAATTTACCCCCTCACCAGGAGGTAAATTCCTTCAGCAATTGTCAATTTACGAGAGTTCAGGGGGTTTAGTGCCGAAAAAAAAAGTTTATGGGGCACAGTGTAACTTTTTAAAGAGTTCAGGGGACATATGTGCCAATTAGCCTTCTTTTAAATACCAATGACACAGTTTTATGACCAAAACTCATTTAATCCCACACATCGCCTCAAACTTTACATCTTTTCCGGCTATATCATCTGGGAAAGTCTTGTGACCAGAAAATAAATTCCAACAAAGCTTTTGAAAATCCATAAAATCCTAGAAAGAAAAAAAAATACGCATAATTTCAATTTAATGGATTCCAAACAAAATATTAATTTTTACTAGATATAACTCTCTCTCATCAATTGAATAATGTGGATTTGGATTTGAGAGAGATAAAACTAGTTTCCTTTAAAAAAAAAATTAAAATTATAAAAAAAAAAAAATTGAAAAAAAAGGGAGATGCAAAATGGTGTATTGAGATGAGAGAGTTGAAGCGAGGGGGTTATGTGGTTTGTGGTGGTAGAGGCGTTTGGATTTGTTGGTTGATTTGGGTTCCCCTTTTTCGATTTGGACTTCAATTCTGCTTGTTTTCTTTTTTGAACATATTTTTCATGGTTGTCTACTATCTGGGTTTTGACTCCCAAACTTCAATGGCTCCTCTGCTTTAATTTCAATAATTCATCATCTTCTCTTGTTTCTTCACAGCTAATAACTTCCGCAAGCAAGAGAATATTTTTAAAAATTAAAAATAAAACAAGCCGATCCGAAATTCTCATATCATTAATGGAGATCCTATAGAGAGTCAACTCCCCCATAAAGAGATTTCCTGGCAATTTTTTTTTTTTTTTTGAGATTTCCCTCTAGTGGATTTTCATGTTTTTTAGCAAAGTAGCAAGTCATCTTAGATTTGAAGAGTAACCAAATTGTCTTCTTCTTCTTGAGAATGTGAGGGGAAATCAAAGAGGTTTACGGTTTTTGGAGTCAAACGACATGTTTTTTTAGCCATTTTATATTAAGAGAGCTTCTCCTTGCAATCCACAAATTATCTATTCACACTCCAATTTAATTTTTTTTATTAATGACAATTTTAACCTAAATTAAAATTACTAAAAAGGACAAAAAAAAAAAAAATTAAAGACATTCCAAACTAATTAAATTATTAAAAATATATATTCTCTCTCCTAAATCATTATATTTAATATTACGTATTAAGCTCTTTCTCTTATATCTGTTATTACCATATTAAACACTCTCTCCTACTTTATCTCTCTCCATTTTTTCAAAAAAAAAAAAAAAAAAAAATCATATTTTCATACTTTTTGATTAATAGTTAAAGAAAAAAAAAAAAACTTATGAATATTTTAGTTTTTTACTAACAGTAATATATATATAAATTTATTCTTTTTTTTTAAAAAAAAAAAAATATATACATACATATGGTTCCTAAAAATCAAGTTTATTAGTAAGTTTTTTTTTTTTTTCTTAACTGTTAGTTTTGTTTGAGAAAGAATGGAGATAGGAAATTAGAGATATGTATTGGAGGGGAGAGAGTTTAATATGGTAATTAAAAATTTAGGAGAGAGTATTTAATATGTAATAATTAATACAATGATTTAAGAGAAATAATTTCCTTTTTTAATAATTTAATTCAAAAAAGATAAAATGGATAATTTTGTAACAAAATGAAGTGTCTTTAGAATTTTTTAAAATTTAAATTTTGAAGATGGAGTGTTTTTAGAAAAGAAGTGTAAAAAGAAACAATTGGATTGTCAAAAGAAGCTCTCTTATATTAAATGAATTTGGTTATAAACAATGAATTTTAGGTATTTAAAACATGGAAAATGGAAAAAACAAAAGATAATAATAAATCTTGGCCACCCAATTCTAAGAAGGACACTTGTCAACTAATCCTTCAAAGCTCAGCAAAGTTCAATAGAAAAGGAGCTCGACAAAGATTCCTTATCCATTGTGCATATTTGAGAAAATTCAAATAAAATTTTTCTGTCACGTGTTTTATCCTCGGTGTACGAGTGCTCAATTATAAAGGCACTCCTCTTCAAACATTTTTAAGCACCAAAGAAACAATTCTAGCTAGAAAAACTTGTGCATTTGGTTATACAGAATGGCACTAAAGTCATCAAATTCAGTAGCTTTATTTTTCTTCTCTGCAATTCTAATTCTGGTAACTGGTGTCGATGCTGGTGACATTGCTGTCTACTGGGGCCAGAATGGAGTTGGGGAACCGAATACAGAAGAAGGAACCTTAGCCGATGCTTGCGCCACAGGAAACTATCAGTATGTGAACGTTGCTTTTCTAACCACGTTTGGGAATGGTCAGACTCCTGTGATCAACCTTGCATATCACTGTGATCCAACCAATAACGGCTGTGCCAGTTTGAGCTCGGAAATTACATCATGCCAAGCCAGTAATATAAAGGTGATGCTTTCGATCGGGGGAGGTGGACAGAGCAACACTCTGAACTCCACCGAAGATGCTAAAAATGTCGCGACTTATCTCTGGAATAATTTCCTGGGGGGGCAATCATCTTCGCGTCCTCTTGGCGCTGCTGTTTTGGATGGAATTGATTTCGCTATCGTAGCAGGATCAACCCAACACTGGGATGATCTTGCAAGGAGCCTCTCTGCGTACAGCACACAAAGCAAGAAAGTGTACTTAACAGCAGCTCCACAGTGTCTTTACCCAGATGCCCATCTTGGAGATGCTCTGAAAACAGGCCTATTTGACTATGTTTGGGTTCAATTCTACAACAATCCTCCATGCCAGTACACATCCGGGAGCATTACGAATCTCGAAAATTATTGGAAGCAATATTGGACTACAGATGTAGCAGCTACCAAGATATTCCTGGGGCTTCCTGCTTCTCCTGAAGCTGCAAGTGGTGGTTTTATTCCTGCAAGTGTTCTCACTTCACAAGTGCTTCCAGCAATAAATGGTTCTGCTAAGTATGGAGGTGTCATGCTGTGGGATAGGTACTATGATAAAATTACTGGATACAGTTCTTCTATCAAGGACAGTGTCTAAATCAGATTTCTCAATTCTACTTTCATTATGTCCTGGTGCTGTGTCAGTGTGCTACTTTTATATACTGTATGTGTTATATACATATTTCGAACTCTGTAAAGTTACTGAGTCCAAATAAATTGAGATCTCCGAGCTCGCTTGAGTCTGATGCGGCGATGGGCGTGAAGTGTACTGGACTAAGAACTCGCTCATGGTCTTGCCTAAGAACTCTCTTGTGCTGGATGTAGGATTTCCCTTCATGTATTAGAAATATTGTGGAGGCTGATAAGCGTGGCTAGTTATGTTCTCTTTGCTGTGTTTCTGTTTCTCTGTTCTGTATTTGCTTATCAAAAATAAATAAATTGAGATCTCGACTGTTTAACATTACAGGGTCCAACGTTTATATATACATAAAGTTTTGCTAGATGTTAAAACCTTGAATCCAAGAAGTTTGATTTATGTAAACAATATTAACATGTGAACTAATAATAATTTCTATTTAGTTTAATAAGAATTTTGAAAATTTTAATTTGTACTTCTTTTTTAATTATTATAATAATTAAATTCAAAATTTGGGGAGATAAACTGCATTCTCTAACATTCTTTAACATTCAAATGTTGTGATTTATTTTATTTTATTTTATATTTTTAGTAAAAGGGAGGGCTAAAAGCCCAGAACAACAACAAGAAAACTAAGAAATAGGAACAATTCTAGCAGAAGAGAGACCCTTGGAGTCGTCTTCAGGACATTAGAAATCTGAGGGGCAGGATCTTCAAAGAAGGTGAGCCCCAACTCTAAAGAATGACCAAGGCATGCAAGATGGTCCGCAACTCTGTTACTTTCCCTATAGACATGAAGGATATGGCAACTCCACTCATTCTCAAAAGGAGCTTTACAATCCTGTATGATGCTAAACAGAGGATGATTCACAGGGGTGTTCTTGTTGTGACTTTTTGGTTATGTAGTAGGAGCTCTTATTCAGATTTTGTAGTAGGGGCTCTTATTCAACTAGTTCGAATAATCGCTACCAAAGGTTTGTATATAAAAAAAAATGTTGTGATTTCACGTGTTCCATATAATTTGTATGTCCGTGGTTGCTATTTTTTTTTTTATTTTTTTTTTTTAAAAGTATTACATTTACAACCATTACAATGAGAATGTTGGGGCCTGCTAAGATACCGGATAACTACTCTTACTAATCGAGAAAAAACTTCCCACACATAATTATAAAATGTTTATGATACTATAATAAGAGCCATAGAACTCAAACCCCTCACGTGGTTGCTATTATTTAGATTATTTACAACTACACTAGAGTGGCTCAACTCCCCCGCTACTTGTTTGTTAATTGTTAGGTGTCAAGGCTCAAAAGTTAGGCCCCATCTATTAAAGGTCCTTTCTTTAGGTATAGATACCTTCTTAATCCGGGAGTTGGTATTTTTTTTTAAAGCTTTCGTTATTGGTAGGATTCGAGTCACTAATTTGGGAGTCATTTGCCCAAACTCCAAGCTCGTCAATCTATCAGCTGAGCTATGCCCATGTTGACGAATTGCACACATACTTGTAAGCTACTAAACAAGTAATCATATATATGTTTCTCATCAATATGAGACTTAATATTTTTCCAATTTAATTATACCAGTGTACTTTGAGTATCAATTTTCTATTCACCCGTTCACTATTTTTCTCAACAATAAACAATAATAAGGACAAAATCAATAATTCCTAACAATTACACTTGGCCTCTTGCCAATGTGGTTGGACCCTCCCTAGGGAGGCTCCACCACCACGGTTCAAAGCCATGTGCGTGCGTATATATTTGTATATATATTCTTTGTCCCACCTTGGCCCTTAAATCCCAAGTGTGGGTTGTCCTCTCCCAGTTCTGGGAGCATTCCTCTCTCCAATTGTGAGAGTAGCTGTATTCCACATGTATCCTCTCCCCGATAGTGGGATTAGTATCCCGGGTTGTGCTTGTAGGGTCTATTCTTGCCAGGTCCCGATAGTGGTTATACTTCAAAAATAAAAAATAAAATAATTCCTAACAATTATTACAAATGGAATTCAATTTATGTGGTCTCGATTTCAAACTAAATTGAATAGATTTATCAAAACTTTGACTAGATCGAAATAGTATATAAAATTGTACAGATGACCCGACCCGTAGGTACAGGTCCAGTTACGAATACACACATAAGCCAGAGCATGACCCAACAAATATTTAACAAATAAAAAAAAAATTCAAAATTTCAATTAATCGTTTGCCTATTTTTATGCCCTTGCCAAAATTTCCCTTTACCTGTTTTAGTTGCCTATGCAGTAGAAGTTGATGATTTGATCTCGTGTTATCTATCTAAAGGTCTTTTGAACCATTTTATTATGGATGTCAAACTTGTATCCACTGCATGGAGAATACATTTTATTGTTCAAGACTTCAATTAGCTTTATTTTTTTTTGAAACGGCAAACTTTATTAACAGGCCTAAGCCAACGAAACCACAACAACCAAAGGAACCACAAACAGAGCCAAGCAGCAACCCAAACACAACGCAAAAAACAAAGCAAACAGGGAAAACAGAAGAAGACCAAACGAGCAGCAACAAAAGAAAACGAGAGAAAGCAAAACAGCACCCAGGACAACAAGGACACAACCCACAAACAATCAGAAATAACTCCAATGAATAAAATCCTCCTCCTCCTGCAAAGAAGCACGTTTGGCCAAGTTGTCAGCACAAGAATTAGTGGCTCTGGAACAATGCTTCACCGAGATTCTGCCATGAACCGCCAGGCTCTCCCTGATGTCATAAACCAAGTTGACATGAGCAAGACTTCCAAATGGCTCATTGTTGATCCACGAAACAGCATTTTGGGAATCACTCACAATTTCAATGGTTCTATCCCTCATCTGAGGATTGGAAACACAAATTGAGCAAGCCTTGCCAATAGCCATTAATTCTGTCGTTATAACCTCCAAGCAGCCAACATAAGCTGAGAAGAGGCAATGAACCCTGCCCCTGCTATCCCTCAAAACACCACCAATTCCCGCCCCTCCAGGAGGCTCTCTCACCGATCCGTCAACATTGAACTTAAGAACCTCCATACCAGGGGGAGTCCAAGGCTCAAAGGGCCTCTTTTTCAGCTTCACCGGATCCTTACAATGCTCACTAACACATTGGAGAAGAGAAGAAATTTGGTCCGAAGACCCACAGCCATGGTGTTTGAACCACCATGCTACCCGAAAGTGAATTAAATCCACCGCAAGAGAGGGGATAGCTTCCTTATCCTGGAAAACCTTTCGATTCCTGCACTCCCATATAGTCCACACCGTAGCGAAGAACAATGTCATCCAAGCCCTCTTACTGCAACGCTTCACCATAAAGGAAGACCACCCCTCGGCCCAAGCCTCCACAGACAAAGGAACACAGCCCCTAACATCCCATAAGGCCATACCTGCCGACCATAATCTCCAAGCAAAATTACAGTGGACAAAAATATGACTTAAGGTCTCCTCCTCGCTGTTGCACAACGGACACAGCTGATTGGACACACCAGAAATTCCAAACCTCCGCAACACATTTTTAACCATGATTCTACCTTTTAGCAATTGCCAGACAAAAAGTTCCACTTTGGGAGGACAAATCCCTTGCCAACAAAAATTATTTAATCCAGCCTGGACAGCCATCCTGTTCTCCCAAGCTCTTCTAAAGGAAGCCACAGAATAAACACCGCTGGGATTGTAATTCCATGCCAAAGCATCCACAATCCCACTCCGAATTTTGATATTCCCAAGAAAGGAGCAGAACAAAGTCCACTGCTCAAGCTCCCAATCAAAGACATTTCTACGTAAGGCCACATTCCAAACCCAGGAGGCACCCACCCAACAGCCAAAATCTCTAATCACCCCCCTCTTCAAGGAGGCCAAAGCATAAATTCTGGGGAAAGCCTGCCTTAGAGTGATCCCTTCAGGACTTGGATCATTCCAGAAGTCAATTTTAGACCCGTCCCCCACAATAGTTTGCAAACCTTCCCCTAGAATGGCAGCAGAGCGGGAACCAAGACTGAAAACACTGGCCACAGCTTTCGAAAAATGAGAAGCCCCCACAGAATTCGACCCTTTCCACAAAAGATCACTCCCCTTCAAACCATATTTCGCCACTATCACCTTCCGCCAAAGAGCGGAATCCTCCTTCCCAAATCTCCAAGCCCACTTAGCCAAAAGAGCTAAGTTCATTACCGCCACTCTGCCAATGCCCAGCCCACCATCCGCTTTGCTTCGACACACCGAATCCCACTTAACCGCGTGAATTTTCCGTTTCTCAACACCATCACCCCAAAGAAAACTTCTTTGAATTTTTTCAATACTCTTCGCAATGCCCGCCGGGACCTTAAAGATGGACAAAAAAAAGATTGGAATACTGGCAAGGACAGATTTAATGAGTACCACCCTACCGCTCTTTGTCATAAACTTCCGCTTCTAAGGCGTTAATTTACTAAGAATTCTGTCAATAACCGGTTTCCAAAGAGCTTTCAGGTTTGGTCTAGAGCCAAGAGGAAGGCCCAAATAGGTAATCGGGAACATAGCTGCCTTGCAATTCAAAACAGACGCCCAATCCATCACCTGATCAACCTTTTTGCCAACTCTCACCACACATGACTTCCAAAAATTAATCTTTAAACCGGACACCAACTCATAGCTTCTGAGAATCCTTTTAACATTCCTAAGCGCTTCAACCTCAGGTTTAACGAAAATAATTGTGTCATCGGCAAACTGAAGGTGCGAAACATGGGTTCTGTCATCCCCGAAACTTTCACCTTTAAACATACCCAAAACAGTAGCTCTTTGTAAAAGGCAACTCAGACCTTCAGCCACGATATTAAACAGAAACGGGGACAGCGGATCTCCTTGTCTCAAACCCCTCTTGACACCAAATTGCGCCGTCGGGCTCCCATTGACCAAAACTGAGAGAAGCGGCGACGAAACACACTCTCCTATCCACCCACGCCACCTTTGGCCAAAACCCATAGCAATCATCATGTCGTCCAAGAACCCGTGATCCACACTGTCATAGGCTTTTTCAAAGTCTAGTTTAAAGACAATGCCTCCCTCTTTCTCAGATTTCCACTTATGAACAATCTCTTCCGCTACAATAAAACTGTCCAACATTTGCCTTCCTTGGACAAAGGCCATCTGAAAGTCACTAATAATCGAACTCATAACACGTTTAATCCTATTGGCTAACACCTTCGCCAAGATTTTGTACATCGAACCCACAAGACTAATAGGCCTAAAATCGCCCATAACCGTAGGACGCTTAACCTTGGGAATAAGGGCAATGAACGTGGTGTTAATATCTTTCACCACACTCCCGTTCTCATAAAATTCTCGAATGAAACCCATAAAATCCTCCCTAATATCCACCCAATGCTTCTTGACAAAATTCAGATTTAGCCCATCAGGCCCAGGAGCCTTATTACCATCACAACCAGAAACTGCCTCCCAAACTTCCTCTTCTGAAAAGACTGCCTCTAGCTCGTCTCTCTCAGCAACCGACAACATTTTACAGTTCAACCCACCAATTTTCGGTCTCTGCCATCCTACATTCTGAAAATGGCAGTTAAAGAAGTTGAAAATCCCTTCTTTGATAAGCTTAGGATCGTGCACCACCTCCCCTTCAATATTGAGATCCCCTATGAAGTTTCTTCTTCTTCTGCTGTCAGCTACTAAGTGGAAGAACTTGGTGTTCCTATCACCTTCTTTAAGCCATTTCACTCTAGATTTCTGTTTCCAGGCCTGTTCCTCCCTACGAAGACCCCCCCCCCCAAACCTCCTCCAAAAGGGACAATCTACTGTTCCGCAAGCCTTCATTCCAGCCTACCCGAGCAGCCTCTTCATCTACTCGAGCCAGCCTAATCTCAGCATCTTCCACAGCCGACACAACCGGCCTGTTGTTAGAAATCCATTTTTTCATTTGAATTTTGGAATTTTTGACCTTGGCAGCCAAAGAAACACCTCTCGGCCCTCCCAAATTTATCCCTTTCCACCCCTTAATCGCCTCCTTCATCATTCCTACGTCTTCCAGCCAAGCATTGACAAATCGAAATGGACGAGGGCCCCAATTATCCTTCACCTCACTCAGGATGATGAGGTTATGATCCGACAGACCTCTCGGCAAACCTCTTTGCCTCAACAGCGGAAAGCTCAGGAGAAGAGAAGGAGAAATTAAAAATCGGTCCAATCTTGACCAGGCCGCCTCCGTTCTAGAATTGGTCCACGTAAAGGCCATACCTTGTAACGGCATGTCCATGAGACTGGCATTAGCCAAAAAATTCCGAAAGTTCCTTGAAGCATTCAAATTAAAACTCGCTCCTATTTTTTCCGAAGCCTCCAAAACCACATTAAAATCTCCACCCACTACCCAAGGAATCGGAAACAACTTCACAGTACCAGCAATCTCCTCCCAAAGCAACTTCCTGTCCCCTTCGGCACACGCAGCATAAACATTGCAAAAACCTACAGTCCTCTTCAGGGCCACAATCTCTCCTATCAAAAAAATACAGCGGGAGCTAGGAATACAGTCAGAGGCAACAAACTGCTCATTATTCCACAAGGAGAGGATGCCACCTGAAAGCCCCACAGCATCCACACTAACTCCTCTGTCTAGAACCGAGCCACCCACTGAGCACAAAACCTTGCTATCAAAGCTTTTAAGTTTAGTTTCTTGGAGGAAAAGAATGATTGGTTTAAATTTAAAGACCAACCTCCTGACCACCCTCTTTTTCTCAAACGAGCCCAACCCTCTTATATTCCAAGAGATACAATCCATTGAAAACAACAGACCCCCCAAACAAAAGCAACACAAGAGCACACAGCTAACTATCCTTAGCACCCCTTAACCTGATAAGATCTTCTTTCTCCCTTCTTGAGATCTCACCCCTAATGGCCTCCCTGTTGGACCCACAATCAATGCCCAGAGCCGCTGCGACTTCTAAGACCCCTGCAATTTCCGCTTCCAGACTCCATGCCACCGAATTTCCTTCCACATCAACCACCATTGCAGGCTCTTCACTCCACCCATCACCACTAAGATTGCAATTCAGAGCTGCACCTGTTTCTAAGACCCTGGAAATTTCACCGTCCAGATGCCACTCCACCTCTTTACCCTCAACGTCCACCACCGTAGTGCCTTGGACACGCTCACCATAGTCAGCCGAATTAGAATAAAGATCTTCAGGGGGTAAATCTCTAACCTGTGGAACCTCTACTTTACCAGCAGCACTGCCCCCTTCAGCCTCTACATCTTGATCGGCCTCCCCTTCTCTGTCTTGGATCACCCCTACTCCACTTTTAACAAGCCTTCTGCGCCACTGACCTGTCCAAAATCTAACGAGGCTTGTCTTCAAAAGCCCTTTCTTCATCATAAGCTGGACCTTTTTGACCTCTTTACCTTTCATCTTCAATTTATGACTCCCTTTTCTCAATTTGGAGAGCTTTCGACTGGGTCCAGCTTCGCCACTGAGATCAATGTGAAACAATTCCCCTCTAGTCTCTGGATCAGAAAAATCAGAACAGACTCCCTGATTTCCAACCTCATAAGGCCCACCTGAGAGCATTGTATTAATACCAATTCCATCCTTCCTAACAACACTATCAGCCCAAGAGAAGTCCAGACAGACAGGATCCACCCTTCTAGATGGGTCCTGAATAGTGACAAGGCCCTTGTAAGGATTAGAGCTTTCTCCCCTTAAGAGGCCCAATTTGCCAATAGGCCCATGACTGGAGTCAGAAGAAGAGGACGTGGACCTCTCATCATCGAACCTTTCACCCTTTTTCTTATCCAAGACCAACTTGGAATTCAAATTTGAAAACATACCTGCCGGTAGTTTGATTTTAGGAGTTTTGGAGTACGCCACCTTACCCTTACCTTTATCAAGAGGGAAACTTTTGCCCACATTGGACTTTCTAGACCTGACACCTTTCCTTCTGCTGCCATGATTTGATTGGAGCCAGGATCCCTTTTCACCTACCAAGTTCTGAAACTGACCATCGCCAGTAGGATTGGGGCTTTGGCCATCCTCTTCTACTGACACAAGTTGTCCTTCATCAAAATTAAGAAACTGATTGTCAACTTCCCGTAACCCCAGGAAATCTTCTATCCATTGGCCTTTCACCGGTGCCCGGTCTTCCTCTATTGAGATCAAGAAAGATCTCCGACCACTTCCTACTTTGATTTGTTTTGGGCAAGCTCTCCCATTTTCGATCAAGACCAGAACTCTGCCAGCATGAAGGTTTGATTTCATCAGAGTTTTATCGTCCAACAGCAAAAATTCACCAATCACATTGCCCATCTGACAAAAAAACTCTTCAATTAGCTTTATTGATCACTTGCAAGAGTTTTATAGTGCTGTTCTTATTGCTTGTATGCTGGTTATACCTCCTGTGTCATAGTGCTGAAAAGGAATTTATTTGGCATCATCGAGGTTTTACAGGTACAATCACGTAATAGTTTGCCCCTTGTGCATTTTAGGTAGATAAGTTCAAATGAGCTATCTTTTTGATAAGACGTTCAAACTAAGCTATCTTAGCACAGCCTCAAAAAGGCTACAGTAGTCCACTTGAGCTTGTTATTGCTTGTATAAACACTTCTAACTCTTGATGTGGTATTTTCTTCATTTTGATCTATTAGAATAATTTGTTCAATGAAGTCATGAACATTGTTGTCCGATATCCCGATCAATCAATGAAGTCATGTTTATATGTTTTCATGTGTTGTATATTTTGTTCCTTCCAGCTTGTTGACGAATGCAAGGAGCACAAGGATGTTGGTTGAGAAAAATATTATAGCAGCACTCTATATATATACTAAAGCCCAGAACAAGAGCAACTTATGCCCACTGTTACCCGGCTCTAATGCTTTTTATATAATTATTTATGATTTCTTTCTTTTCCATATCAATACATGTTTTTGTTCTTTTGTGTTGTTGGGTGAGATATCATGATTATTGCTGAACTGTGATTGTATTTGGACACTAATTGTATTTACTTCATATAAAATCCTACTCTTATTGCCTCTTCATTTCTGTAGATTGCTGGATTGAAGTAGTTGAGAAATAAATATATTTGGTTTAGGAAAACGAGAGGGTGGAAGCCATTGCATTCGATGTTACCTCCAAGGTTAATTTCCCGATAATTTCTAGATATTACGCAATGCTTGTTTTTCAAATTATGTATTTATAATTTTATTAACTATTTTTACAGGTTATGGAGGGTTGAAGAGTGATGGTTCTAGATGGTTTAAGAATTACAGTGTTTTCTATATTGTTGTGAGAATATTATAATTGTGTTCAATACATTAGTAACAGAAGATTTTTTTTAAGGATATTATTTGTTTGTTTGTTTAATTTTAATGAATTTCGATAGATCCAACATTAGATATTTTGATGGTTTCTCTCAATTTTATGATATATTGTTATCTCAAGAATTTCTTTTTTCATTTATTATTTATATTTAAATCTCTAAAAAAAAACATAAAAAGGAAAAAAAAAGTTGAAATAATTTTTTGCCACGGATAGCTAGTGTGGCAAATATCAAAAACTTTGCAACAAGCTGTTGCCACAGGAATTTTGTTGCAGCAAGAACACCTTTTGCCACGGTAACATCTGTGGTAAACTTTTTACAACGGCCGTATTTGCAACGCCTCAAATCCGTATTTGAAACTGGTTTGTTGTGTGTGCTCAATGTAGAATTTCCAAATCGCCTTTCATTATCAACTGAATGTAGTTCTTTTATAGCTTAAGCGTTGAAACTAATCAAATGCAAGCACTGAGAAGTCTCTTTTACATATTCCAAATTCTACAAGTCATTACAATTTTCCATTTTCAGGCCAACAAAAATCAAGTGACAATATAGCTTCTAAAATTAAATTTCATGCCTCCCACCTTATTGCAAAAATGGCATGTCTTTAATGTGTGCCCAAGTTGTCCACACTTCCCACATTTATGCGTTTTCCCACTAGATTTTTTGTTCTACCTCATCGACCCATTCGTTGCTGCTATGACTAGATCTTTAAATTCACAAAAAATTTGCATTGTAGTATTACTGTTAGTTAATTTATTTTAAATCGAAATAAATGAATAATGATATTCAAAAATCCATCACCAAACTGAGAGGTTAGCGACCCCAAGGCGAGCTCACTCAGCTCTTCCCAAGGTCGCTCTTATCACGCAAAAATTCATCCAAGAAACCGAGAGGTTAGCAAGCCCAGTGCGAGCTCACTCAGCTCTCCCCAAGGTCGCCCTTATCACTCAAAAATTCATCCAGCCATCCAAGTAGAACGGTGTCGTTTATGAAAAGCCGACCTTAAGAGGTCGCCCCCAAGGTCGCCTCGACGCGATTTGTGGCTAAAAAGGGCTAGGTCCTGGAAGATCATGCAAAACACAATTTGCCATATCAGGGCCCGCAGTTATCATGTCACCCACATCAATTTTATTTTCATTTATTTGCTTTTGTTTAGCTTTTATCTTTCTATTGCCTTTGTTTTTACTTTTTATTAATGTTGCTACATTTGTTCCATTTAATTGCTTTATTGACATATTTATCTTACTTGGATTGACTATTTTGATATAAGTTTTATTTCTTTAAATTTTTCTCTTTCTTTCATTTATGATTAGTTTAAGACTGCGGATAATCTTTGTGCATAGTTTTAGTGTTTTTGGTTGTGCGTTTGCCCTCCCTCCCGCTTCTGCTTCTAAACAAGTTTGTGCAACATTATGGACAATGTTTACCGTTTACAGGAACGTTAACCTTTTTGCACCTACCTTCAACTCGTTGTTCAAAAACATCAATTAGAAATTTATTTTATTTTATTTTAAACAAAATGAAAAAAAAAAAAATTATTTCATTTTAAACATTATATAAATTTTGATTTTTATATTTCCAATTTCTTTTTTTATGAAGAATTACGTTGAACTTGTTAGGATGAACGTTACGTTGAACTTGGTCATGATAAATTTCATTAATTTTTGAGAAAAAAAATATATTAGTCAAGAGTTTCACCGAACAAGTTTAACGTTAGGATGAACGTTAAACTCGTTCAAACTACGTTGAACTTGTTCCTGAATGAAGTTTACGTTGAGTTGTTCATTGAACAGGTTTAACGTTGGATGAACGTTAAACTCGTTCAACCTACGTTGAACTTATTCATGAAGATTTTTCATAAATTTCAATAATTTTTTTTTTAAAAAAAAAAAAACAATTTTTCTTGAAGATTTACGTTGACTTGTTCAGTGAACAAGTTTAACGTTAGGATGAACGTTAAACTCGTTCAACCTACGTTGAACTTGTTCATGAATGAAGTTTACGTTGACTTGTTCATCGAACAGGTTTAACGTTAGGATGAACGTTAAACTCGTTCAACCTACGTTGAACTTGTTCATGAAGATTTTTCATAAATTTCAATAATTAAAAAAAAAAAAAAAAAAAAAAAAAACAATTTTTCTTCAAGATTTACGATGACTTGTTCAGCGAACAAGTTTGACGTTAGGATGAACGTTAAACTCGTTCAACCTACATTGAACTTGTTCATGAATGAAGTTTACGTTGAGTTGTTCATCGAACAGGTTTAACGTTGGATGAGCGTTAAACTCGTTCAACCTATGTTGAACTTGTTCATGAAGATTTTTCATAAATTTCAATAATTTTTTTTAAAAAAAAAACAAATTTTCTTGAAGATTTACTTTGACTTGTTCAGCGAACAAGTTTAACGTTATGATGAACGTTAAACTCGTTCAACCTACGTTGAACTTGTTCATGAATGAAGTTTACGTTGACTTGTTCATCGAACAGGTTTAACGTTAGGATGAACGTTAAACTCGTTTAACCTACGTTGAACTTGTTCATGAAGATTTTTCATAAATTTCAATAATTAAAAAAAAAAAAAAATTCTTGAAGATTTACGATGACTTGTTCAGCAAACAAGTTTAATGTTAGGATGAACGTTAAACTCGTTCAACCTACGTTGAACTTGTTCATGAATGAAGTTTACGTTGAGTTGTTCATCGAACAAGTTTAACGTTGGATGAACGTTAAACTTGCTCAACCTACATTGAACTTGTTCATGAAGATTTTTCATAAATTTCAATAATTAAAAAAAAAAAAAAAAAAAAAACAATTTTTCTTGAAGATTTACGTTGACTTGTTCAGCGAACAAGTTTAACGTTAGGATGAACATTAAACTCGTTCAACCTACGTTAAACTTGTTCATGAATGAAGTTTACGTTGACTTGTTCATCGAACAAGGTTAACGTTAGGATTAACGTTAAACTCGTTTAACCTACGTCGAACTTGTTCATGAATATTTTTCATAAATTTCAATAATTTAAAAAAAAAAAAAAACAATTTTTCTTGAAGATTTACGTTGACTTGTTCAGCGAACAAGTTTAACATTAGGATAAACGTTAAACTCGTTCAACCTACGTTGAACTCGTTTTTGAAATTTAAATTTTCAAAAAAAAAAAAAAATTATATTTATTTTATATAAAATATATATAATTTTCATGAATTTTAAATTCATTCTTTTATTAAAAATCATTTTTTATTAATTAATATATAATATAATTATATTATATTATTAGTATAAATATATTTAATATAATAAAATAATATATATATTATTGCAACCGGTTTCAACCGGTTGCTTTTGTGTGCTGTCAAGCACTTATTTTTGTTAGTTTTGGTTGGTTTGTACGGTACAGCAACATTTTTTATTTGTACCATAGCTGAGTCCCATATTTTGATATACACAGAAAAAAATACCATCCATAAATATATATATATATATGCGAGGCCGATAATACTAAAATTTATAAATGATTGAAACCTAACCTTGCATGTGCTCCAAGAGATTACCAACCATCCTTGTTGGTTGAGCAAAGACGAAACCAGAAAGAGTTTTAAAGCGTATTGACTTGTACATGGAAGACTAGGCCTAATCTGTCATACTTCAACAGTGACAAATCATTCATATTTCATCAATATCATTTTTTCGACATCCAATGAAGCCAAAGAACCAGTACCATAAGTCCATAACATTTGCAGCTGATTATATTCTGAAAAAAAAAAAAAAAAAAAAAAAAAAATCTTATCTTTTTTTTTTAAAAGGCACTAGAAAAGGCACCAAGCCAGGCAAAAACAACCAAAACGCAGGCCAAAGCCAAAACGAAAGCAAAGAAGCGGCCAAGGGACAGCCCCCACAACGACCAAAACACAGGCCAAAGCCAAAACAAAGGCAAACAAGCGACCAAGGGACAGCCCCCCCGGCCGGAACACAAGAAAAACGAACACCACCCAACCGGGAAAAAAGAAGCAAGGCTACCCACACCACCACTTCTCATCAACACCAGGCGACAGGCCTTTCTTCGCAAGGGTATCCGCCAAAGAATTCGTCGATCTTGGACGATACTCCACAGCAACCGATCTAAACAACATCAACCAGCTGCAGATTTCATCGATGATTTGCGCGTGACTATTAAGCCCATAAGACCTCCCATTAATCCAATTTACAGCAGTTTTAGAATCCGAGATGATCTTGACAGAAATACGAGATAACTCATCTCTCAGCCCAATGAGTTCAACAGCACGAAGAATAGCCATAAGCTCAGCCACAATAACATCCTGAATACCCACAAAAGAAGAGAAAAAGCACAAAATCCTCCCGTTATGATCCCTTAGAACACCTCCAATACCAGCAGGTCCTGGGGAGTTCAAGACCGAACCTTATCTATAGGTATAGGAAATTACATAAAAGATTTATGTAACATAGTCACATGTTTTATTCCTATGCGATCGTGGTTGAATGTTGATGGTCCCCAGAACCCTTTAAAAAACAAGACAATTATATGACACCTATTTATAGGTATAGGAAATTACATAAAATGGAAATATAGAATAATATGGAAAAATTCAAATTTAAATTCAAATCAAAATACGAAAGATAACCATATAAAATATTTTATATATGGCTAATAATAATTGGGAGAATCAATTATTAACATTCCCCCTCAAACTCAAGGTGGCAAATCAAAGCCAAATTGAGTTTGCAAATGAAGCCTTATAGGCATGATGATAAATTCAGAGGTGATCTGAAATGATAATTGAATCCGGAAGTGATCCGGGATGTTGATTGGATCGGAGGTGATTCAGGATATAGATTCGACCGGAGGTGATCCGGGATGTTGATTGGATCGAAGGTGATTCAGGATATAGATTCGACCGGAGGTGATCCGAGATGTTGATTGAACCAAAGGTGATCCAGGATGTTGATTCAATCGGAGGTGATCCGAGATATTGATTGAGTTGGAGGTGATCTGAGATATTGATTGTGTCGGAGGTGATCCGGGAAATAGATTGGGCCGGAGGTGATCCGGGATATTGATTGAACCGGAGGTGATCCGAGATGTTGATTGAACTTGAGGTGATCCGGGTTGAAAATGAGTTTGGAGGTGATCCAGGACATTGATTGACTTTGGAGGTGATCCAGATTGAAAATCACTCCGGATCTGGGATGTTAATTGACTCTGGAGGTGATCCAGATTGAAATTGATTTCGGAGGTGATCCGAATCAAAAGTGATGAATGACTAGCGGAAGCCAATTGGAAAAGTTACAAACGCCGTTGCCGCTGCCTGCCATCGCAAATGGCTGCTCAAATGGTTTATTAATGGAGGGCTTGTTTATATGATCAAACAAAGCTCTAATACCATGTAAACATATATAAAAGAGAAGAATAAATTTACACTATTGTCTACAAGAAAATACTGATAAGATTTTTCTCACATGTTTTATCCTCAGTGGCCGAGTGCTCAGTTATAAAAGGCGGGGAAATAGGTGGTGTTGTCAATATTTTAAGTTGTTATTAATGATATTCTGCTTCTTCAAAGTTTTTGTGTCTGGTCTTTTAATTTTGTTCCTAGAGTGGCTAATAAAGTAGCCCATAGTTTGTCCAAATTGGCGCTTGGTTATGAGGGTAGATCGGTGTGGGTGGGGGATTGTCCGCTTGCTCTGGAGAGCCTGGTTTTGGGTGATTGCCCTATTTCGTTGTAGTGCTTCTTTCTTTAATGAATCTTTCTTCAAAAAAAAAAAAAAAAAAAAAAAAAAAAAAAAGTATTACCACTCTAATAACTTAAGTTTTAAAGGAACTAATGTAAGTGAGCTTCCAAAAATACCCTTACTTTACATCTATTTTTTTATTTTATTTTTTCGTCTTCTTCATCGGCTTCCATTAGAGGTCGAAGTCGTTCGACCTTTATTGGAGGTCGAAATCGACCTTATTGGAGATCAATGAAGAAGAAGATGAAAATAAAATTTATTTTCATCCAATAAGTCTTGGAAATTTTCAAGACTTTTCAAGTATTTTCGAGACTTTTCATATTTTTTTTCAAGACTTTTTTTATGTATTTTCGAGCCTTTTCATGTAATTTTCGAGAATTTCCAGGTAATTTTCGAGACTTTTCATGTAGTTTATGAGACTTTTTGATAATTTCTGAGACTTTCTGGATAAAAATGAAATTTTCTGAGACTTTTGTTAATTTCCAAGACTTTTTGGTAATTTCCGAGACTTTTAGTAATTTTTGAGACTTTTTAGGCAAAAATGAAATTTTCCAAAAAAAAAAATTTCATCTCCTTCCTTGCAACCTCCAATGGAGGTCTTTCACATGATAGAGGACCTCCATCAATGGAGGATTTTTGAAAGAAAAAAAAAATCAAAATAGTGAAAAAGGTTACCGTGGGGACATTTTTAGAACAATAATGCTAAACATCCCACCTAAAATCTCACATTTTTCATCCCACTACATACGGCATGTGAGGTGTTAAATTGTGAGTGGATACATATTAATGATGATTTATCTCACCTACCCCATGTATCCACTCACCATTTGACACCTCACATGCCACATGTAGTGGGATGAAAAAAGGTGGGATTTTAGGTGGGATGTGTAACATTACTGTTTTTCAATAATGTTAAACATCCCACCTAAAATCCCACCTTTTTCATCCCACTACATGTGGCATGTGAGGTGTCAAATGGTGAGTGGATACATGTGACATGTGAGGTGTCAAATGGTGTCAAAGCTCAATGAATGATCCTTATCCACTGATTTGGTGTCATTAATTGTATTGTCTTATTTATTTCGAAGAGTTTTAGGGACCATCAACATTCGCCATGTCCACATAGGAATAAAACACGTGCTAAAATGCATAAATCTTTGAATAGCATTTTTTGAGGTAGCATTTTATGACTATCACTCATGCGAGATTTTAGGTCGGATGTTTAGCATTATTGAAAAACAGTAATGTTACACATCCCACCTAAAATCCCACCTTTTTCATCCCACTACATGTGGCATGTGAGGTGTCAAATGGTGAGTGGATACATAGGGTAGGTGAGATAAATCATCATTAATATGTATCCACTCACAATTTAACATCTCACATGCCACATGTAGTGGGATGAAAAATGTGAGATTTTAGGTGAGATGTGTAACATTACTGTTTTTCAATAATGCTAAACATCCCACCTAAAATCTCACATGAGTGATAGTCATAAAATGCTACCTCAAAAAATGCTATTCAAAGATTTATGCATTTTAGCACGTGTTTTATTCCTATGTGGACGTGGCGAATGTTGATGGTCCCTAAAACTCTTCGAAATAAATAAGACAATACAATTAATGACACCAAATCAGTGGATAAGGATCATTCATTGAGCTTTGAAGGATCGGTTAACAAGTGTCCTTCCTAAAATTGGATGGCCAAGATTTATTTTTATCTTTTTTTTCCATGTTTTAAATACCAACAACACCGTTTTATGACCCAAACTCATTTAATCCCAAGCATCACCTCAAACTTTACATCTTTTCTGGCTATATCATCTAGTGACGAGAAAATAAATTCCAACAAAGCTTTTGAAAATCATTAAAATCCTAGAAAAAAAAAATACGCATAATTTAAATTTAATGGATTCCAAACAAATATTAATTATTACTAGATATAACTCTCTCTCATCAATTGAATAATGTGGATTTGGATTTGAGAGAGATAAAACTAGTTTCCTTAAAATAAATAAATAAATAAACGAACAGAGATGCAAATTTGTGTATTGAGATGAGAGAGACGAAGTGAGGGGGTTATGTGGTTTGTGGTGGTAGAGGCGTTTGGATTTGTTGGTTGATTTGGGTTCCCCTTTTTCGATTTGGACTTCAATTTTGCTTGTTTTCTTTTTTGAACATATTTTTCATGGTTGTCTACTATCTGGGTTTTGACTCCCAAACTTCAATGGCTCCTCTGCCTTAATCTCAATAATTCATCATCTTCTCTTGTTTCTTCACAGCCAAGGGGGGGAGGTACATGCAATCTAGCCTGGGCTTCATCCTAGGCTAGTTTTTTCGAGAAAAAAAAAAATTAGTGATTTAGGTTTTTATTTTTTTATTTTAAATAATAGGTATAATATAAATAATAGACAATTACAATATTAACATTGCTTGATAATTCATAAAAAATAGTCTACTTTATAATTTAATTTAATTAAGATAATCTCATTAGATTTATTAGAGTGATATATTTAATATTTTATTTAGACACAAACACATTAAAGTTTCATTTGTCTCTCCATTCTCTGTTCTTCCATAGATAAATGAAACATATTTTGAATTTCTCATTTCGTATGCTTATCTAAACAATTATTTAAGTTTATTTTGTTTTCTATTTTTTTTTTCCTTTAGGTTTGCTTTAAAAAACTTTGTACTACCGTCATATGTAGTTTGGGTAGAAAATTACAATAATTTAGTATGATAATGTCCTAGATTTGAGTTACTGCGCCGTAAGTGGTGTACCAAAAAAAAAAAAAAAAAAAAAAAATTAGTCCACCCGAACGATCCTGGCTTCGCCCCTGTTCATAGCCAATAACTTCCACAAGCAAGAGAATATTTTTTAAAATTAAAAATAATACAAGCCAATGCTGAAATTCTCATATCATTAATGGAGATCCAGTAGAGAGTCAACTCCCCCATAATGAGAATTGATTTCCTGGCAATTTTTTTGGAGATTTCCCTCTACTGGTTTTCATGGTTTGTAGCAAGTCATCTTAGATTTGAAGAGTAACCAAATTGTCTTCTTCTTCTTGAGAATGTGAGGGGAAATCAAAGAGGTTTACGGTTCTTGGAGTCAAACAACATGTTTTTTTAGCCATTTTATATTAAATGAATTTGGTTATAAACAATGAATTTTAGGTATTTAAAACATGGAAAATGGAAAAAACAAAAGATAATAATAAATCTTGGCCACCCAATTCTAAGAAGGACACTTGTCAACTAATCCTTCAAAGCTCAGCAAAGTTCAATAGAGAAGGAGCTCGACAAAGAATCCTTATCCATTGTGCATATTTGAGAAAATTCAAATAAAATTTTTCTGTCACGTGTTTTATCCTCAGTGTACGAGTGCTCAATTATAAAGGCACTCCTCTTCAAACATTTTTAAGCACCAAAGAAACAATTCTAGCTAGAAAAACTTGTGCATTTGGTTATACAGAATGGCACTAAAGTCATCAAATTCAGTAGCTTTATTTTTCTTCTCTGCAATTCTAATTCTGGTAACTGGTGTCGATGCTGGTGACATTGCTGTCTACTGGGGCCAGAATGGAGTTGGGGAACCGAATACAGAAGAAGGAACCTTAGCCGATGCTTGCGCCACAGGAAACTATCAGTATGTGAACGTTGCTTTTCTAACCACGTTTGGGAATGGTCAGACTCCTGTGATCAACCTTGCAGATCACTGTGATCCAACCAATAACGGCTGTGCCAGTTTGAGCTCGGAAATTACATCATGCCAAGCCAGTAATATAAAGGTGATGCTTTCGATCGGGGGAGGTGGACAGAGCAACACTCTGAACTCCACCGAAGATGCTAAAAATGTCGCGACTTATCTCTGGAATAATTTCCTGGGGGGGCAATCATCTTCGCGTCCTCTTGGCGCTGCTGTTTTGGATGGAATTGATTTCGCTATCGTAGCAGGATCAACCCAACACTGGGATGATCTTGCAAGGAGCCTCTCTGCGTACAGCACACAAAGCAAGAAAGTGTACTTAACAGCAGCTCCACAGTGTCTTTACCCAGATGCCCATCTTGGAGATGCTCTGAAAACAGGCCTATTTGACTATGTTTGGGTTCAATTCTACAACAATCCTCCATGCCAGTACACATCCGGGAGCATTACGAATCTCGAAAATTATTGGAAGCAATATTGGACTACAGATGTAGCAGCTACCAAGATATTCCTGGGGCTTCCTGCTTCTCCTGAAGCTGCAAGTGGTGGTTTTATTCCTGCAAGTGTTCTCACTTCACAAGTGCTTCCAGCAATAAATGGTTCTGCTAAGTATGGAGGTGTCATGCTGTGGGATAGGTACTATGATAAAATTACTGGATACAGTTCTTCTATCAAGGACAGTGTCTAAATCAGATTTCTCAATTCTACTTTCATTATGTCCTGGTGCTGTGTCAGTGTGCTACTTTTATATACTGTATGTGTTATATACATATTTCGAACTCTGTAAAGTTACTGAGTCCAAATAAATTGAGATCTCCGAGCTCGCTTGAGTCTGATGCGGCGATGGGCGTGAAGTGTACTGGACTAAGAACTCGCTCATGGTCTTGCCTAAGAACTCTCTTGTGCTGGATGTAGGATTTCCCTTCATGTATTAGAAATATTGTGGAGGCTGATAAGCGTGGCTAGTTATGTTCTCTTTGCTGTGTTTCTGTTTCTCTGTTCTGTATTTGCTTATCAAAAATAAATAAATTGAGATCTCGACTGTTTAACATTACAGGGTCCAACGTTTATATATACATAAAGTTTTGCTAGATGTTAAAACCTTGAATCCAAGAAGTTTGATTTATGTAAACAATATTAACATGTGAACTAATAATAATTTCTATTTAGTTTAATAAGAATTTTGAAAATTTTAATTTGTACTTCTTTTTTAATTATTATAATAATTAAATTCAAAATTTGGGGAGATAAACTGCATTCTCTAACATTCTTTAACATTCAAATGTTGTGATTTATTTTATTTTATTTTATATTTTTAGTAAAAGGGAGGGCTAAAAGCCCAGAACAACAACAAGAAAACTAAGAAATAGGAACAATTCTAGCAGAAGAGAGACCCTTGGAGTCGTCTTCAGGACATTAGAAATCTGAGGGGCAGGATCTTCAAAGAAGGTGAGCCCCAACTCTAAAGAATGACCAAGGCATGCAAGATGGTCCGCAACTCTGTTACTTTCCCTATAGACATGAAGGATATGGCAACTCCACTCATTCTCAAAAGGAGCTTTACAATCCTGTATGATGCTAAACAGAGGATGATTCACAGGGGTGTTCTTGTTGTGACTTTTTGGTTATGTAGTAGGAGCTCTTATTCAGATTTTGTAGTAGGGGCTCTTATTCAACTAGTTCGAATAATCGCTACCAAAGGTTTGTATATAAAAAAAAATGTTGTGATTTCACGTGTTCCATATAATTTGTATGTCCGTGGTTGCTATTTTTTTTTTTATTTTTTTTTTTTAAAAGTATTACATTTACAACCATTACAATGAGAATGTTGGGGCCTGCTAAGATACCGGATAACTACTCTTACTAATCGAGAAAAAACTTCCCACACATAATTATAAAATGTTTATGATACTATAATAAGAGCCATAGAACTCAAACCCCTCACGTGGTTGCTATTATTTAGATTATTTACAACTACACTAGAGTGGCTCAACTCCCCCGCTACTTGTTTGTTAATTGTTAGGTGTCAAGGCTCAAAAGTTAGGCCCCATCTATTAAAGGTCCTTTCTTTAGGTATAGATACCTTCTTAATCCGGGAGTTGGTATTTTTTTTTAAAGCTTTCGTTATTGGTAGGATTCGAGTCACTAATTTGGGAGTCATTTGCCCAAACTCCAAGCTCGTCAATCTATCAGCTGAGCTATGCCCATGTTGACGAATTGCACACATACTTGTAAGCTACTAAACAAGTAATCATATATATGTTTCTCATCAATATGAGACTTAATATTTTTCCAATTTAATTATACCAGTGTACTTTGAGTATCAATTTTCTATTCACCCGTTCACTATTTTTCTCAACAATAAACAATAATAAGGACAAAATCAATAATTCCTAACAATTACACTTGGCCTCTTGCGAATGTGGTTGGACCCTCCCTAGGGAGGCTCCACCACCACGGTTCAAAGCCATGTGCGTGCGTATATATTTGTATATATATTCTTTGTCCCACCTTGGCCCTTAAATCCCAAGTGTGGGTTGTCCTCTCCCAGTTCTGGGAGCATTCCTCTCTCCAATTGTGAGAGTAGCTGTATTCCACATGTATCCTCTCCCCGATAGTGGGAGTAGTATCCCGGGTTGTGCTTGTAGGGTCTATTCTTGCCAGGTCCCGATAGTGGTTATACTTCAAAAATAAAAAATAAAATAATTCCTAACAATTATTACAAATGGAATTCAATTTATGTGGTCTCGATTTCAAACTAAATTGAATAGATTTATCAAAACTTTGACTAGATCGAAATAGTATATAAAATTGTACAGATGACCCGACCCGTAGGTACAGGTCCAGTTACGAATACACACATAAGCCAGAGCATGACCCAACAAATATTTAACAAATAAAAAAAAAAATCAAAATTTCAATTAATCGTTTGCCTATTTTTATGCCCTTGCCAAAATTTCCCTTTACCTGTTTTAGTTGCCTATGCAGTAGAAGTTGATGATTTGATCTCGTGTTATCTATCTAAAGGTCTTTTGAACCATTTTATTATGGATGTCAAACTTGTATCCACTGCATGGAGAATACATTTTATTGTTCAAGACTTCAATTAGCTTTATTGATCACTTGCAAGAGTTTTATAGTGCTGTTCTTATTGCTTGTATGCTGGTTATACCTCCTGTGTCATAGTGCTGAAAAGGAATTTATTTGGCATCATCGAGGTTTTACAGGTACAATCACGTAATAGTTTGCCCCTTGTGCATTTTAGGTAGATAAGTTCAAATGAGCTATCTTTTTGATAAGACGTTCAAACTAAGCTATCTTAGCACAGCCTCAAAAAGGCTACAGTAGTCCACTTGAGCTTGTTATTGCTTGTATAAACACTTCTAACTCTTGATGTGGTATTTTCTTCATTTTGATCTATTAGAATAATTTGTTCAATGAAGTCATGAACATTGTTGTCCGATATCCCGATCAATCAATGAAGTCATGTTTATATGTTTTCATGTTTTGTATATTTTGTTCCTTCCAGCTTGTTGACGAATGCAAGGAGCACAAGGAAGTTGGTTGAGAAAAATATTATAGCAGCACTCTATATATATACTAAAGTCCAGAACAAGAGCAACTTATGCCCACTGTTACCCGGCTCTAATGCTTTTTATATAATTATTTATGATTTCTTTCTTTTCCATATCAATACATGTTTTTGTTCTTTTGTGTTGTTGGGTGAGATATCATGATTATTGCTGAACTGTGATTGTATTTGGACACTAATTGTATTTACTTCATATAAAATCCTACTCTTATTGCCTCTTCATTTCTGTAGATTGCTGGATTGAAGTAGTTGAGAAATAAATATATTTGGTTTGGGAAAACGAGAGGGTGGAAGCCATTGCATTCGATGTTACCTCCAAGGTTAATTTCCCGATAATTTCTAGATATTACGCAATGCTTGTTTTTCAAATTATGTATTTATAATTTTATTAACTATTTTTACAGGTTATGGAGGGTTGAAGAGTGATGGTTCTAGATGGTTTAAGAATGACAGTGTTTTCTATATTGTTGTGAGAATATTATAATTGTGTTCAATACATTAGTAACAGAAGATTTTTTTTAAGGATATTATTTGTTTGTTTGTTTAATTTTAATGAATTTCGATAGATCCAACATTAGATATTTTGATGGTTTCTCTCAATTTTATGATATATTGTTATCTCAAGAATTTCTTTTTTCATTTATTATTTATATTTAAATCTCTAAAAAAAAACATAAAAAGGAAAAAAAAAGTTGAAATAATTTTTTGCCACGGATAGCTAGTGTGGCAAATATCAAAAACTTTGCAACAAGCTGTTGCCACAGGAATTTTGTTGCAGCAAGAACACCTTTTGCCACGGTAACATCTGTGGTAAACTTTTTACAACGGCCGTATTTGCAACGCCTCAAATCCGTATTTGAAACTGGTTTGTTGTGTGTGCTCAATGTAGAATTTCCAAATCGCCTTTCATTATCAACTGAATGTAGTTCTTTTATAGCTTAAGCGTTGAAACTAATCAAATGCAAGCACTGAGAAGTCTCTTTTACATATTCCAAATTCTACAAGTCATTACAATTTTCCATTTTCAGGCCAACAAAAATCAAGTGACAATATAGCTTCTAAAATTAAATTTCATGCCTCCCACCTTATTGCAAAAATGGCATGTCTTTAATGTGTGCCCAAGTTGTCCACACTTCCCACATTTATGCGTTTTCCCACTAGATTTTTTGTTCTACCTCATCGACCCATTCGTTGCTGCTATGACTAGATCTTTAAATTCACAAAAAATTTGCATTGTAGTATTACTGTTAGTTAATTTATTTTAAATCGAAATAAATGAATAATGATATTCAAAAATCCATCACCAAACTGAGAGGTTAGCGACCCCAAGGCGAGCTCACTCAGCTCTTCCCAAGGTCGCTCTTATCACGCAAAAATTCATCCAAGAAACCGAGAGGTTAGCAAGCCCAGTGCGAGCTCACTCAGCTCTCCCCAAGGTCGCCCTTATCACTCAAAAATTCATCCAGCCATCCAAGTAGAACGGTGTCGTTTATGAAAAGCCGACCTTAAGAGGTCGCCCCCAAGGTCGCCTCGACGCGATTTGTGGCTAAAAAGGGCTAGGTCCTGGAAGATCATGCAAAACACAATTTGCCATATCAGGGCCCGCAGTTATCATGTCACCCACATCAATTTTATTTTCATTTATTTGCTTTTGTTTAGCTTTTATCTTTCTATTGCCTTTGTTTTTACTTTTTATTAATGTTGCTACATTTGTTCCATTTAATTGCTTTATTGACATATTTATCTTACGTGGATTAACTATTTTGATATAAGTTTTATTTCTTTAAATTTTTCTCTTTCTTTCATTTATGATTAGTTTAAGACTGCGGATAATCTTTGTGCATAGTTTTAGTGTTTTTGGTTGTGCGTTTGCCCTCCCTCCCGCTTCTGCTTCTAAACAAGTTTGTGCAACATTATGGACAATGTTTACCGTTTACAGGAACGTTAACCTTTTTGCACCTACCTTCAACTCGTTGTTCAAAAACATCAATTAGAAATTTATTTTATTTTATTTTAAACAAAATGAAAAAAAAAAATTTATTTCATTTTAAACATTATATAAATTTTGATTTTTATATTTCCAATTTCTTTTTTTATGAAGAATTACGTTGAACTTGTTAGGATGAACGTTACGTTGAACTTGGTCATGATAAATTTCATTAATTTTTGAGAAAAAAAATATATTAGTCAAGAGTTTCACCGAACAAGTTTAACGTTAGGATGAACGTTAAACTCGTTCAAACTACGTTGAACTTGTTCCTGAATGAAGTTTACGTTGAGTTTTTCATTGAACAGGTTTAACGTTGGATGAACGTTAAACTCGTTCAACCTACGTTGAACTTGTTCATGAAGATTTTTCATAAATTTCAATAATTTTTTTAAAAAAAAAAAAAAAACAATTTTTCTTGAAGATTTACGTTGACTTGTTCAGTGAACAAGTTTAACGTTAGGATGAACGTTAAACTCGTTCAACCTACGTTGAACTTGTTCATGAATGAAGTTTACGTTGACTTGTTCATCGAACAGGTTTAACGTTAGGATGAACGTTAAACTCGTTCAACCTACGTTGAACTTGTTCATGAAGATTTTTCATAAATTTCAATAATTAAAAAAAAAAAAAAAATTTGAAGATTTACGATGACTTGTTCAGCAAACAAGTTTAACGTTAGGATGAACGTTAAACTCGTTCAACCTACGTTGAACTTGTTCATGAATGAAGTTTACATTGAGTTGTTCATCGAATAAGTTTAACGTTGGATGAACGTTAAACTTGTTCATGAAGATTTTTCATAAATTTCAATAATTTATAAAAATAAAAATAAAAAAACAATTTTTCTTGAAGATTTACGTTGACTTGTTCAGCGAACAAGTTTAACGTTAGGATGAACATTAAACTCGTTCAACTTACGTTAAACTTTTTCATGAATGAAGTTTACGTTGACTTGTTCATCAAACAGACGTTAGGATTAACGTTAAACTCGTTTAACCTACGTTGAACTTGTTCATGAATATTTTTCATAAATTTCAATAATTAAAAAAAAAAAAAAAAAAAAACAATTTTTCTTGAAGATTTACGTTGACTTGTTCAGCGAACAAGTTTAACATTAGGATGAACGTTAAACTCGTTCAAGCTACATTGAACTCGTTTTTGAAATTTAAATTTTCAAAAAAATAAAATTAATTATATTTATTTTATATAAAATATATATAATTTTCATGAATTTTAAATTCATTCTTTTATTAAAAATCATTTTTTATTAATTAATATGTAATATAATTATATTATATTATTAGTATAAATATATTTAATATAATAAAATAATATATATATTATTGCAACCGGTTGCTTTTGTGTGCTGTCAAGCACTTATTTTTGTTAGCTTTGATTGGTTTGTACGGTACAGCAACATTTTTTATTTGTTCCATAGCTGAGTCCCATATTTTGATATACACAGAAAAAAATACCATCCATATATATATATATATATGCGAGGCCGATAATACTAAAATTTATAAATGATTGAAACCTAACCTTGCATGTGCTCCAAGAGATTACCAACCATCCATATTTCAACAGTGACAAATCATTCATATTTCATCAATATCATTTTTTCGACATCCAATGAAGCCAAAGAACCAGGACCATAAGTCCATAACATTTGCAGCTGATTATATTCTGAAAAAAAAAAAAAAAAAAAAAAAAAAAGAAATCTTATCTATAGGTATAGGAAATTACATAAAAGATTTATGTAACATAGTCACATGTTTTATTCCTATGCGATCCGATCGTGGTTGAATGTTGATGGTCCCCATAACCCTTTAAAAAACAAGACAATTATATGACACCTATTTATAGGTATAGGAAATTACATAAAATGGAAATATAGAGTAATATGGAAAAATTCAAATCAAAATATGAAAGATAACCATATAAAATATTTTATATATGGCTAATAATAATTGGGAGAATCAATTATTAACATTCCCCCTCAAACTCAAGGTGGCAAATCAAAGCCAAATTGAGTTTGCAAATGAAGCCTTATAGGCATGATGATACCTTGTAATCTCGAGCTCAATTCCAATTTGAATTTTGAAACAACGGATATATAATTTTTTTTAATCTTAAATTTAAAGGAATTGTTTTTTTTTTTTTTTTTAGTATTATATTTTACAACTATTACAATAGGATTAACGGGATCATATACCCTTATGGCATAGGTTAACAACTATTTTATTGTTATAAAAAGAAAAAGGAAAAAAGTCACTGCGTTACGATAAATATAGTTATTGATACTTGTTTTTATTTCTCTTTATAGAAATAAAGTGATTGTTAACAAGGACACGGATTAACACTATCCCAAAAAATTAAAAAGGTAATTCATTTAGATTTTAGTCATCATACTGCAAGTGATATATATATAAAAAAAATTCAAACTTTATAATTATAGTAAAAGATTAATAAAATAAATCGGTTTTGGTAAGATATTTCATGTAAATAACTATTTGCATCCATGATTTTTTTTTCCTCTTTCGCATAGAGTGCCCCCACTCACATTGGAGTGGGACTAATCTCTGTCGGGCCAGGAGGCAGGTGTGACAAGCCCTGGCCAAGAGGTGCTTCAGAGCTGGCTCGAAGTTAGGCACTACTAACCATTACTTATCTTGAATCTTGAACTCAGGCACTACTAATCTATTTTCATTTTATTTTATTTTTGACAAAAAATAGATTGAAAAATTAAAGCTTTTACTAATCATTACTTGAATCTTGCGTCCTTGAAACGCACTAATCCGGAACCCGACCTGAAAAATACATGTTGGATTAAAACGGCGAGTTTCTGATGTATCAATTTTACGACGTTGTCAAGGGTACACTGACGTCCCTAGATGTCAGCACGTTCAGCTGATGTGTCATGCCACATCAGTAAGAAACGCTGATGTTCCTGGCACGTCAGTCAAGGTTACACTGATGTGTCTTTCCACGTCAATCAGAGTGCATTGACGTGTCTTGGAACGTCAACAAAAAGCGATGGTGTGCCCGGGTACATCAGCATATTCCATTATTGGATTAGACCCATTTCAGGCTGATTTTATGGCCCATATTGCATCAAAGCCCGGTTCTTTCTTTAATTGATATACTTAATGGGCCAATTTGTTACTAAATTAAGTAATTAACAATAATGGTCCATTTGATTTATCATAATACAAGACAGAAGAAAAGCAAATGGGAATGTTTTAACAATCTTCTGACCTAGAAAGGGCAACAAATACGATACAAAAATCAGAGGAAAATGTCCTTAAAAATAAAATAAAAAATCAGAGAAAATGAACAAAAGCCAAGCGACAAACCAACTTTCAAATGAACTAGTTCAGCTTCAAAGTTCAAACACTGCCGTCTGCGTGAAGCCAACACTACTGTCGACTGGCATTTCAAGACATTAAGGCATGCAGTCGTGGATTGGCATAATAGTATAATACACACAAAACTGTTGTCAAAATGAAATAAATTTTTTCCAACAATAAAAAAGCATGGTCAGGCAACATAACTCAGCACAGAATTAAACAACTTGGTTTGCTCTAGATATCATACAGTGAGTAGTACAATGGCATTTCGATCAGCAATCTCATTGTCATTTGTGTGCTTAGTATTGCTAGCACTCGCAACTGGTTCCAATGCTGGTGGGATTGCCATTTACTGGGGTCAAAATGGCAACGAAGGTACCTTATCCGAGACTTGTGGGACTGGAAATTATGAATATGTGATCTTATCTTTTCTATCAAGTTTCGGCAATGGACAGACCCCCATGATGAACCTTGCTGGTCATTGCGATCCGTACAGCAATGGCTGTACTGGGTTGAGCTCGGACATTAAATCATGTCAAGCAAAAGGCGTCAAGGTGATGCTTTCGCTAGGAGGTGCCTCTGGAAGCTACTCGCTTACTTCCACCGCAGATGCCAAGCAAGTTGCTACTTATCTTTGGAACAACTTCTTAGGAGGACAATCGTCTTCTCGTCCACTCGGAGCTGCTGTTTTGGATGGAATTGACTTTGACATCGAAGGAGGAACCGATCAACACTGGAATGATCTTGCAAGGTTCCTTTCTGGGTACAGCAAGCGCGGCAAGAAGGTGCACTTGACCGCAGCTCCTCAGTGTCCATTTCCAGATGCTTGGGTTGGAAATGCACTCAATACAGGTCTTTTTGACTATGTCTGGGTCCAATTCTACAACAACCCACCTTGTCAATACAGTTCAGGAAATATTGGCAACTTTGAAGATTCATGGAAACAGTGGACTTCAGATATTACTGCAACAAAGATTTTCTTGGGACTACCTGCTTCTCCTGAGGCTGCAGGAAGTGGATTCATTCCAGTTTCCGATCTCACATCAAAGGTGCTTCCAGCCATCAAGGGTTCAGCCAAGTATGGTGGTGTGATGCTGTGGTCCAAATACTATGATGATCAAAGTGGATATAGTTCTGCTATCAAAAGCCATGTCTAAAAACTACTGTTTCCGATCACTACTTTTTTTGTACTCTACATATATAAATAACTTTTCTATACATTAGACTCTGCTTTGCTTTACATTTTCTTACAAAATATATGAGACCAAATTCAGTGAAAAATTAAAGCTAATATTATAAAGAACATGACATTGAAAAATCTGTAACAACATTAATCACAAGCAGAACAAATGAACAATGCACCTTGACTAATCGATTATTATTTAATAAATTTGAATTTATAATTATAAATTATCTCTTGTTCTAGTCTTCTAGGGAATTAAATATAAAGACAACTTGAAAGTGTGTGATAAAAGTCAACAAAGTTGCAGCCCACATATTTTTGGTATATATACTTTTTGGCAAAGCTATCCAATTATTAATGAATATTATTCCGGGACAGACTTTTCTAGTTGGAACTTATTAATGTCTGAAACTGAAAGGACCCGCATGATTTTTCCATGAACCACTACGCGTAATTTTTTCCACATCCAATAAAGCCAAAGAACCTGGACCATAACATTGGCAGCTGATTATATTCTAAAAAAAAGTCTTATTTAAAGACTTCTGCATTTTAGTTCTAGAGGTGTAGCTCTGTTGGTAAATGAACGAGTTTGAGGCTTGGGCAAATGACTCTCAAATCAGTGGCTCGAATCCTATCAATAGCAAAAAACTTTTTAAAAAATACTTAATGTAGATAGATAGATAGTATTGTCTAAAAAAAAATTATGTATTTTTGCACGTGTTATTTTCTTCCTATGTGGTCATGGTTGAATGTTGATGGTCCTCAAAGCCCTTCGAAATAAATAAGAAACCTATATGACACTAAAACAGTATACTATTGTCTATGTACGAGGAAATTCGAATAAGAATTTCCTGTCACATGTTTTATCGTCAGTGGCCAAGTGCTCGGTTATAAAAGGTCCTCTTTAAACATTTTTAAGCACCAAAGAAACAATTCTAGCTAGAAAAACTTGTGCATTTGATTATACAGAATGGCACTAAAGTCATCGAATTCAGTACCATTATTGTTCTTCTCTGCAATCCTAATTCTAATAACCGGTATCGATGCTGGTAGCATTGCTATCTACTGGGGCCAGAATGGAAATGAAGGAACCTTAGCCGAAACTTGCGCCATAGGAAACTGTCAGCATGTGAACCTTGCTTTTCTATCAACGTTTGGGAATGGTAAAAGACTCCTGTGATCAACCTTGCAGGTCACTGTGATCCAACCAACAACGGCTGCGCCAGTTTGAGCTCCGACATTACATCATGCCAAGCTAGTAAAATCAAGGTGATGCTTTCGATTGGGGGGTGGGGTAAGTGCAGGAAGCTACAGTCTGAACTCCACTGATGACGCTAAAAATGTTGGGATAACTTCCTGGGGGACAATCATCTTCGCGTCCTCTTGGGGATGCTGTTTTGGATGGAATTGATTTCGATATCGAAGGAGGAACAACCCAACACTGGGATGGATCTTGCAAGATGGAACAACCAACATTATATATGTATATTTTGAACTCTGAGTCCAAATAAATTGAGTTTCCGACTTTTTAACGTTACAAGATCGAATCTTACACGTTTACATATACACACATGGGTGCTAGAATGCTAGATGTTAAAACCTCGCAATAAATTGTCGGATTAGAGTGTCCCAAATTCAACAAAATTCCTACACAACTTGAATCCTTTAAGTTCAACAAATTGCTAGAATGCTAGTTGTGACTTTTTGACTTTACAGTAAGAACTCTTATTCAGCTAGTTCGAATAACAACTACCACATTTTAGTTTATAAAAAAAAATGTCGTGATTTCACGTATTCCATATAATTTTTATGTGATTACAATTATTTAAATGATTCGAGTCCCACCAAAAGATAATTAGATATAGATCACTGCTACACCAGAGTGGCTCAACTCCCCCCCTGTTTGTTACTTGTTTGTTAATTGTGAGGTGTCAAGGCCCAAAAGTTAGGCCCCATCTATTTAAGGTCTTTTTTTTTTATTTTTTTTCCTATATGCCTCTCTCATGTCTTTGTTTTTTTACCCCTTAGTTTTACGCTAGATGTTGACACCTAAACATAAATGAAAATATATGGTCAAGATTTATTTGTTTCTTTCCCTCTTATGCAAGTGGATGTTTCATTTACACTTGTAAACAAAAAAAAAAGAGGTCAATGAGAGGATCCTAACTCATTGGCCTGCAGTTGACCGGTGATTTTTCGCCAACGGTAGCTGAGAACGGCTTAGAGTTTGCAGCTGATATTGGTCTTCTGCCTATTATTTTAGAATTTGATGCGTTGGGTGTTGTCGTGTTGTCAATATGATCAATGCTGATATGGTTGGGTCTGCCAATATTGGGATATTAAAGAGCATATTCGTGGTTTATTTTGTGCCTAGGAATACGAATGTGGTCGCTCGTGAGATAGTAAAATTTGCTTTAGGTGCTAGAAATGATTTTTTTCTAGATGGAGGCTTACCTCCGTGTCACCGTGTGTAGAGAGATTTGTCCTGACTGATTGCCCTTTTTTTTTTCTTTTCTTTTTTTGATAGGAACATGGCGTGTTTTCTAATTCTGGTGGTTCCAACTTGTTCGTATTTACTTTTGACATTAAAAGTTTCAGAAAAGTAGAAAAAAGCTAGACCTTTGCAAAATTGATACTAGTAAAAAAGTTGGGAGAATCGTAAATACCCCCGACTTTTAAGCTAATGGCAAATCAAACCCTCTAGTTTGAACAATCAGCAAATAACCCCCTACAAATTTGAACAATCAGCAAATAACCCCCTACAAATCAGCAAATAACCCCCTACATGCAGCAAATAATGCAAGGGTTACTTAACGGTAGGGGGTTGTTTGCTGATTGTTCAAACCAGAGGGTTTGATTTGCCATTTGGTTAAAAGTCGGGGGGTATTTGCGATTCTCCCAAAAAAGTTTATTAAATATTTGCATAAGAAGAATAAATTATAAAATAAAAAAGAATTGCTTAAAATATAAGGGCTCGTTTGGTACGTTGTATTGTATTGAATTGGATTGGATTGTATTGTATTTGACTGTATTATTCTTATACAATCATGTATTTGGTGATATTTTGTATTAGATTGTATTATGCTGTATTAACTAATACAACCTTTTATTCTGTATTAGATAATACGATATCCACCGTATTAGACCAATTAAAATGTATTAGCCAATACAATATAGTAAACAGTGCAAAATAAACCAAACATTATATTATATTATTCTAATACATTTTAAACTCCTAATACAATACAGTGCGGCACACCAAACGAACCCGAAATAGCTAAAATGTAAAAACCGTCTTAAACCTCAAACATTATTCGGGTTAGCAATAAACAAAACAATTATTAGAACATTTCCAATGGGATTCCTTAAACCTCCTCATTATATAAAATAGATAGTGAGGACGATTTTAGATCACTCGATGGGGATTACTATTTGCATCGATGATTTTTACACATATATATATCATTAAAAATGGATCAAGATATTTTACAGAAATCATTAAAAATTGATCCAACTTCCAAGATATTTTGGTACGGCAACTTAAATTCCCCCATCTGTATCACCCTTATTTGACAAATCTCTTTTATGTACACATCAAAAATGAAATCAGAGAAGTCTTCAATGAAAAGTTGAAAACGGTCTCCGGAATTAACTGGAATCTCACGCGTACAAGAACAAGACTATGCCAATTAACATATATATGACTAAAAAATGAGAGACTTTGTCATACTACTTGCAACTTGCAAGATAATGAGACAAATATGTCTTTAAGATAACTTCGTTGTTAAGGTAACTATCCAACTATGAGTTGATATTTCGATTCTAATCTAATTACTATAATTAGTTTAAAAATCTAATTAACAAAGTGACACCAATTAGATTAGGGCACTGGTCATGTTGAAACTTAGTCGGATCAATCACCATTTTATTAGAAAAGTGATGGGGAAAGTGCCCACTGTTTTTCTAAAAGTAGTTTGTACTATATATATATTTTTTATTTTTTATTTTTTAGAAAAAAAGGAAAGACAGATAGAAAGTTTGTGATTAATTTGCTATATATATTAACTTTTAAGTGAGAGATCTCTTACTTTAATTTAGGTCTACACCTTGATGAAATTACATCGATTTGTATAAAAAAAAAAATTAGTGGATAATAAGCTCATTGAAATATACCCTATATTATAACTATTTATCCCGATTTTGTTAAATATAAATGCAACGGAAACATGAGATATATATATATATATATGAAAATTCGAAAAACAAGTTCCAGTACTTGAAAATTTTCCAAATTTTATTTATAGATATATTTCAATGAATTTATCATCCATAAAATAAAAAATTAAAAAAAAAGTCATATCAAAATTCATACAAATCAATGTGTGGACTGAAATTAAAATGAAGGATTCCTCACTTAAAAGTTACTCTATATATATATTGTAGCTGCCTTTCAAATGGTTGTATAGTAAATGATAAGAAACTAATGGCTCGTTTAACACATTGTATTTGATTGTATTGGACTGTATTATCATTAATACAAACCCGTGTTTGATGATGCACTCTATTATATCGTATTAAATTATTTGTATATTACTTTATTGTATTTTATTATATTATAAAAATATAATTTTTATTTAAAAATAGTTAATAAATCAATAAATATTTTTACATAAAAATCAATAAATATTTATTTTAATTTAAAAAATTAAATAAATAATATTTTCATAAATAAAATAAATATTTCCTATATAATTTTAAAATTATAAAAAAAATATTAATAACATAATACATATTTTATTAATATTTCATATTTGTTGCCAAAAAAAAATTATTTTTTCTAATATAATACAACCTAATACCACAAAATATAATGTATTAATTAATACGATGTTTGCTATAATATAATACAATGTTTGGTGATATTATTTTAATACATTTTAATTGCCTAATTAAATACAATACAACAAAATAAACGAGGCCTAAAGAGTTAAAAACTACAGTAATGCTACACATCTCACCTAAAATCTCATATTTTTCATCCCACTACATGTGGCATGTGAGGTGTCAAATTGTGAGTTGATACACGAGGTAGGTGAGATAAATCATCGTTAATGTGTATCCATTCACAATTTGACACCTCACATACCACATGTAGTGGGATGAAAATGATGGGATTTTAGGTAGGATGTTTAGCATTATTATAAAAACTAATGATATTAATGTAATAAAAACATTTTAAAAAAAGACACGTGTCAACATGACACTGGGTTGTAGCATTTTCCAGAATCACATGACGTGTTTAAAGCACACAATTATCAAGGTACGTTAACATTTAGTCGCGACTCTCTCGAGGGTCGAAGGATCGTTTTTGTGTTTTATAACAAATGTGAATGTTAGGTGCTTTCCTCACGTCGGTATCAACTTAAAAGCAATTTAAAATTTTAAATATACAAAATAACAAATATAATATACAGCGCTTTTTTTTTTCTTTTTTGTTTTGCCAAATTAATTCAAATTTTTAACACTAACTAATTGCTTACCATGAATCCTGAGTAAACAGCTGTGCTTTTCCTAATAAGGCATGCCATTTTCGGGCTTTTTTTTACCAGATAAAACATGTGTACATCCATGAGTCTATCGTTAAATTTGAACGGTTGATGACAATATAATATTGTTCAATGGTATGAGTTTTACGGTTATTGTATTGTAGTTTTTATTTTATTTTATTTTATTTTATTTTATTATTATTTTATCTATCCATCTAACTAGATTATATATATATTTTTTGGAAACTTTTTACCATTTAGATTTGAACCGCTGACTTGAAGTCATTTATTTAAACTCTAAACTCATCAATCTACTAGCAGAACTATGCTCCTAGAGTCAAGTTATTATAGTGTAGTTCAACCTTAAATTATGAATCAAAATTTTACTCTTTTGAATTTTAAATTAATTATAATAGTTATAAAAAATAAAAAATAAAAAAAATAAAAAACCAATCGAGTGTAAAACAAATGTGATATTCAATTAATCATTGTAAGACTTTTAGCATATAAAATATATGTGTTGGATATGGCTCGAATTACCAATGGTTACCAAACACGATTTACCAATGCGGAGACTTCCTGGAGACTTGAAAGCGTTTGGGAGTATGAGGTTATGTTTGAGGGAGGCTTAGAAAAGACATGACGAACAAGAGAAGCGACGAACAGCTCAAACCGCTGCCGCGCAGCTGCCACTTTGGCAGCGGTAGTGGCAGCGGTCCGGCAGCTGTTCGTAGCGGTTTGCTACCACTTAGGCAGCGGTAGTGACAGTGGTCCGGCAGCTGTCCGCAGCGGTTTGACAAGGTTTGACGCGTGGATCACGGTCTTCTGAGTGGTCAAGTTCAACACGGTTTAGGAAGCAGGTGGCCAACTGCAACTTGAGTCGTAGTTAATCACAAGCACGCGTTGAATCGGAAAATATTAATGGAAGAGGAAATATGTTGCTTCTAGAGTTCTAATGGGAAAAGGATTTCTCCTTGAATTAAAGACTTGTCATAAATAGGAAATAATATTTATGTGGAACAAGTAAATCTTGTATGACTAGGAGATAGATTTCTTTGTTAGTTTAAATTCCCTGTAATACATATAAATAGACCATAATAACTAGGTTATTTGTAGTGGAGCAAAATAACAAATACTAGAGAGATCTCAAAGTGAGCATTGGGTGTAATTGGGTTTGGGGTATTACAAAGAGAGTGATCCTGAGTGTGTGGTTGTAACAATTTACTACATATTGGAACTTTCTCTTGTCGTCCTGACAGCCGTGGTTTTTTTCCTGATTTGGGTTTCCACGTAAATTCCTGTGTTGTGTGTGCTTGGATTTGATTAATTCTCTTCATCTATCTTTTCTTTGTTATTGTGTTTGTCTATGTTCTATCCGACAACGCTTCCGCGCGTATAGTGAAAAGGTTTGTCCGCTAACAATATGTACACCTACAGACTTTTTATTATCAGTTCGAATCGACAAATGATATATCATTTCATTATATGTGGACCATTGGATTTAAAAGATGCTTTGACAAGTGCATGTAGTCAAGTTAAAGTATTTAAATCCAATGGCCCACATATAAGAAACCGATATATCTTTTGTCCGTTCGAACTGATAATAGAAAAATTGTGTACACCTACACCTAATCTAAATTAATTTTAATAGTTAAAAGATGATGATTACAAGTTTTAAAATTAACATTCACTATGAGCATCTCCAATGGTATCCTCAAAAGTATGAGAGTAATCAACATTTGATTATTTAACTAAAAAACACTGTCCAATGGAATCACTAAAATTTAGCAATAACAGTTATCAATAATCAAATTTGAAGATTAACTTTTAATCATCAAATATAAATTTAACCCAAATTAACTGTTGTAATTTTATTCTTTCTCTCTCTTCGTTACTTTTTTTTTTCTTATTTTTTTCTCTGATCATCTATGTATTTCATCATTGTTTTAACCCAAAAATTTCAATTAGGTAAAATTCGTCTCTTCATTACGAATGGATCAATATCCATATCATATATCTTCTTTTGTTTTTTATAATTTTTTATTTTTATTTTTTAGCTAAAAAAAACTAATATATAATTGTGGTACCATTATAAGTGTACCATTGTGGACTATACAATCATCAAATTTAACAAACCCCGAAAACAATCCTCAAATGCTGAGGTGACAACTTTTGAAGATCTAAATTTACTTATATCATTGGAGATGCTCATGACCGATAATTCAAATCTGTACCATTTATATTTAGGCACAAGGAAAATTGATTACACTACGGAATAATTAAAGAATATTAATTACACTATGGCATAATTAAAGAAATATAGTCAATTTATAGAAATACCCTTAAATATTAAAAAAAAATTAAAAGAAAAATAGGAAAATAATCCTACAATTGGCTAAAATTGGAAAGTAATAATTTTTCTTTTAAAAAGAAAATAATAAATTTTTATCAGGATAAAATATTAAAATCAAAATCGTGGACCTTAAGAATTTTTAACTTAATAATATTGTCTGGCAGAAACCTAACAAAGAAAGTTTCTCTCCACCCACACTTCACGTGCCAGGCAATTACCGCTCCCCAAAAATATCTTCAAGACGCATTCGCAATAGGGTAAATTGCACTGAAACCCTTAAGGTTTGGACAAGTTACATTTAGATGGAAATGTTTTGTTATTATGCACTAACACCCCCAAAAATTAAATTTGACTTTTAAAATACCTAAAATGCCCATAGTTATATTATTTTATACCTTTTAACCAAAAAATTTATAAACTTTAATAAAATAAAAAAATTAAATAAAATATATGATTCATCAAATAAATAAATAGTTTTTTTTTAAATAAATAAATAGTTTTAAAATAAATAAATTAATAAATACTTTAAAAAATTAAAAAAATAAATAGTTTTAAAAAATCAAATAAATAAATAGTTTTAAAAAAATTAAATAAATAAAGGGTTTAAAAAAAAATAAATTAAAAAAATTAAAAACATTAATTTTTTTTTTAAAGATATCCATTAATAGAGAGAAAAAAAACTCTAAATATCCAAACTTTTACGGTAAGGATGATGGTGAGAGAAGTTTCAAGGTTCCCAACACTGAGAGTAGTGTTGGGAACCTTAAACCTTCTCTCACCATCATCCTTACCGTAAAAGTTTGGATATTTAGAGTTTTTCTTATCCCTATTAATGGATATCCTTAAAAATAAAATTAATGTTTTCAATTTTTTAATTAATTTATTTATTTAAACTATTTATTTATTTAATTTTTTAAAACTATTTATTTATTTAATGAATCATATATTTTATTTAATTTTTTTATTTTATTAAAGTTTATAAAGTTTTTAGTTATAGGGTAAAAAAAAAATAAAGTATAAAATAATATAACTAGGGGTATTTTAGGTATTTTAAATTCAAATTTAAGTTTTAGGGGTGTTAGTGTATAATAACAAAAATTTTCCATCTAAGTGTAACTTGTCCAAACCTCAAGGGGGTCAGTGCAATTTGCCCTTCGCAATAACAACCGGTGACACCGCTTAATCTCAGCCGTGCAAATCGTCGACCCCCACATGGGACCCACGTCAACTTTGTTGGACTTTTCTCCTAAAGAGAAAATATATTATTATTATTATTATTATTAGGATTTAGCTACCGTATAATATCAATACAGTTGGTGGATCAGATTTGTTTGATCAATTTCTAGTCTTCGGATTTGAATCAATGGTATATAAAAAATTTATAATACTTAAAAAAAAATTCTAATGGTATATAAAAATTAAAATTAAAATAAACTGATTCTTTTTTCCATAATCGTTCATTATCGATTTTTAATCTTCATATTTCAATCCAACGGTATATTTTAAAAAAGGAATTACGTTAAATAGGATGTGGAGGAAAGAGTCCACGTAATTTTTACTCTGTCTCTAACGTATCAACGGAGGTTAAAACGATTGTTTGACCGCGACCCTCGGCTTCGGTGTTAAAGAACCCCACAAAATTTGCTTAAAAGCACCAGCGAACCGACACAGACAGACAGACAGAGAGAGAGAGAGGGAGAGGGAGAAACATATTTGAGGGAAGAGGGAAAAACAGAGATCTAAAAATCTCTGTTCATTATCAAGTTTCTCTTCAACTCAAATACTTCTCAGAAACTAAAAACACCGCATATAAAGGGCTCCTTTTGATTTTTTATTTAAATTCTCATCATCTCAATAAAAAAAAAAAAAAAAAAAAATTACAAACAAAAAATTTCTCCATCTGATATATATATATTTTTCTCTTTTTTAGTTTTTTTGTTTCTCATTTTTTGTTCGTTTCAATGGAGAACGAGAAGAAATACATTACAACCGAAGAGCTTCAAAAGCACGACAAGCGTGAGGATTTATGGATCTCAATCCAAGGAAAAGTTTACAATGTCACAGATTGGGCTAATGAGCATCCAGGTGGCGACATTCCTCTTATGAATCTCGCCGGCCAAGACGTCACCGATGCCTTCCTCGCCTACCATCCCGGCACCGCTTGGAAGTATCTCGACAGGTTCTTCACCGGCTACCATCTCGAAGACTTCCACGTTACAGAGGTGTCCAGAGATTACAGGAGACTCGCTAACGAGTTCGCTAAACAGGGTCTCTTCGAAAAGAAGCAACACGTGGCATCTTGCGCGCTCACTAGCGTCGCTTTGATGTTCGGTGTTGTTCTTTATGGCGTTTTGTGTTGCGAGAGCATTTGGGCACATCTGGGTTCTGCGGCGTTGTTGGGTTTTCTCTGGATTCAAAGTGCCTATGTTGGGCATGACTCAGGACACTACCAGGTCATGACGAGTCGTCGCTATAACAAAATCGCTCAACTTCTTTCTGGGAATTGTTTGACTGGAATCAGCATTGCTTGGTGGAAGTGGACCCACAATGCTCACCATCTCGCCGTCAACAGTCTTGATTATGATCCTGATCTTCAACACATGCCTGTTTTCGCGGTATCTACTCGTTTTTTCAATTCGATTACGTCTGTGTTTTATGGAAGGCAATTGACTTTCGATCCTGTGGCTAGATTCTTTATTAGTTACCAGCATTGGACTTTTTACCCAGTTATGTGTGTTGCGAGGGTTAATTTGTACTTGCAAACTTTTTTGCTTTTGTTCTCTAAGCGAAAGATCCCTGATAGAGCTTTGAACATTGTTGGAATTCTTGTCTTCTGGACTTGGTTCCCTCTTATTGTTTCTTGTCTACCAAATTGGCCAGAAAGGGTGTTGTTTGTGCTTACCAGTTTCGCTGTTACAGCGATCCAACACATCCAATTTTGTTTGAACCATTTCGCGGCTAATGTCTATCTTGGACCTCCTAGTGGTAACAATTGGTTTGAGAAGCAAACAGGTGGGACATTGGATATCGCCTGCTCGTCTTGGATGGATTGGTTTCATGGTGGTTTGCAGTTTCAACTTGAGCACCATTTGTTTCCTCGTATGCCTAGGTGCCAATTGAGGAAGATTTCGCCTATTGTGAAGGATCTTTGCAAGAAGCACAATTTGCCCTACAGGAGTTTATCCTTCTACGAGGCTAATGTATGGACTATCAGGACTCTCAGGACTGCTGCTCTACAGGCTCGTGACTTGACAAACCCTGTGCCTAAGAATTTGATCTGGGAAGCTGTTAATACTCATGGTTGAGTAGTTTTTTATGGAAGGCGTATCATGATTCTATTATTGCCATTGCTTAGCCTCGGCAACAATTTTGGTGGCTGTTAAATCGGTATTTTCATAGCACCATTTGCTTTTGAATTGTGATCAGACTTCCCATAAATGTTTTGCTTTCGTTTTTCGTATTGTTTAATCTATGTATTATTGTACTAACCTGCCATAAAATCCCATTGGACCTGGAGATTTTTTTAATAGTTGTGCAGATTTTCCTTTTGGATCATTTTGTTGGTTAGGAGATTGATGATATAATTCTTTGCAAATCTGTCATTCTTTCGTTGCTTTTGTTTTTAAATAAATAATGCACAGATGAAAAATTATTCTATACTAGAAGCTGAGAAGCTAATCAACTCCTGGAACGTTTAGATTGCACAAGTATAATAGAGATGTCTACTGATGTTCATAAATCTATATAGAAGTGTATGCTATTAGGGAGATTGAAGGTAGATTTTTGGCTACTGATCATTGTATGGCAGCCTTGTTATTTTGTTAATCCTTTGTTGCCGCAACCATTGATAGAAAGTGGATCAGTATTCGGGTCAAGAGATATTTTGAGACAACTTGGTGCTTATTAAAAGAGAATCTGCTGCACTTTTGACCTAATCTACAACCCATGTTAAAAAGGGTTTCCAAGAACAAGCATCATATGATGCACTATGTTGACATGGCTCGGTTTATGTTCTTGTCCTTTATCAACAGGGGACCAAGAAAAGATAAGAACTGATCTGTCTCACCACTTCCTGGTTGTTATTGCAGATAAGCATCAGTTTTATATAGTATATACATATTATAAGCCAGAATTTAAGCTTACCCTCTTCTAATTTGACCGGGTTTTCGTTTATGACCTGGAAACACTGTGTGATGTTTCTGAAGATTTACTGAACTGTGATCATTATAATTCTATTATTGATGAATGCCTAGTTGATATGGTTGATGAAACCATCTTGTTTGATTTTTCCCAGTTGAGGTTGGCTCATGCCTCGGGTTTGTTGTGTTTGTTTATCTCCAGTTTGATTGCTATAATTTGAAACTTTATGTTCTTTATGCTCAAACTGGCAACTCTTGCAATACCTGGCGGAACCCTAACTGGTCGAATCAAGCCACTTGCCGACGGGGCCGCTAACCTTTAGTATATGGTTTCCGATGGCCTGCAAGGTTATGTGTCACCATATCATCACCTTTGAAAGCATATTGTAATTTGATTGAGGTCAATCCAAAAATTACGTTGGTTTGTCATCACGAATAATAATATCATATCTTTTTTTCTTGTAAGCAACCAAGTCCTATGAAAAACACACGGTCGATTGGTCGGCATCTTAGAATATATGCTTTTATCATTTGAAAGTTGAAACTGACTCCTCTTTACAATAAAGCATCCAAGTGGAATATGATTTGAGATAACAAGTATCTTTTTGTGGTTGTGGTCGATGGAATCAGATGAGCTGAGATGCAGTTGGGCCGGGCTTTTTCTAAAGTTAAAAGTAATAATATATTCTTGTTATAGAGTAAACTTAAATCTTAAACACTGGCCAACAGAGGTGTATCTCGGTTAGTAGATGGACGAGTTTGAAGTTTAGGCAAATGACTCCTAAATCAGCAGTTTGAATTCTACCGATTGTAAAAGTTTTTTTTTTTTTTTTTAATTTTATAAATACCCGATAGATAAGTAGATATTATAAAAAAAAAAAAAATCAGTAACACAGGTTGCACTTCACTTGCATGTTAATACGTTAATGGTCAGACGTTTGAATTCCATTATGTACATATTTCTCACTTGCACATTAATGGTCGGACGTTTGAATTCCATTATGTACATATTTCTCACTTGCACATTAATGGTCGGACGTTTGAATTCCATTATATACATATTTCTCACTTGCACGTTAATGGTCGGACGTTTGACTTCCATTATGTACATGTTTCTCCCCAATACTGTGGAAGTGAATATCATTAATTAGTGGATATTTCCCACTAATTAATTAGTGGAGAGATTAATGATTCCTTTGATGTCTAATCGTCTAAATTTAGAGTTGTGCTGGTACACCCTTTACTGGTCTATTTATGACCCATATTTTTTATTAGAGCATCTCCAATGTAAAAGTGGTTTACATATCAATAATTATTGACATGACAACAATGTCAAGAGTCTTGCTTTCTATGTGACATAAAAATAGACTTGATAGACAATCAACTCAAAATTCGGTCTCCAATACTTCCGTCTAGAACACAATTTTTTTAATGATGTGTCCATCTTTTTTTCCTATTTTATTTTTTATTTTATTTTCTTACCAAAAATATATGAAAAATTAATGTCAGTTTTAAATGTTTACTTAGTCAACCTAAAAAATAGCTGTGCAACAAACCGTCTGAAAGTGGACGATCATGTTGACAATGTCTAATTTTTTTTTTGCCACGTCAGCTTGAGGTTGAATATGCACGGTTGTATTGGAAACACAATTATTAACATAACGTCTATTTATCGTACGTGACATATCTTTTTTTCACAAACCACGTTTGTATTGGAGATGCTCTTATTTAAGGGGTGCATTCAATTAGGTTTTCAAAAGACTTTTAATGATTTTTTTTTTTTTTTACGGAATTAAAAAGTTTAAGTGTATTCAATGTAGACTTTTAAAGACCCTACAAAAGTTATGAAATATTCAATGCAGACTTTAAAAAAGTCTTTAAAAGTCCTATAGTATTCAATAAAAAAATAAATTAAAAGTCTATGAAAGTTATGACGTATTCAAAATGTCATTGACTTTTAATGACTTTAAAATGTAAATGACTTTTAGAGAGGGGGTGGGGGGTATTCAATTAGGATTTCAAAAAACTTTTAAAGATTTTGTTTAAGTAGATGACTTTTACATATTTTATAGACTTTTGTAGACTTTATAAGAGCATCTTCAAAAGACTCTTCTATTTTCACTCTTCAAATGTTTATTTGCTTACCTATGTGGCAATTTGAAGAGTGGAAAAAGAGAAGCCCCTCCAAAAGACTATTCAATTAGAAATAGGTTTATATTATTTTAATGAAAGCACTCAAATTCCTCCTCCAACAAATCTAATTACCCATTATTTTTTTTTCAAGTTAGATATAATAATATGTTATTATTAAATATTCAATATTAGTCTTATTTTAAAGATCTAAATGAGATCTTTCTAATGGTATAATTTTAATGATGATAAAATTTATAAATTAAAACTTATTATATATTAATTGAATTTAATTAAAAAGATAAAAATATATAGATGTCAAATATTAATAATGATATGATATAAAAAATAATATAATAATAATTGAAGAGGGAGAAGTTGCTCTTCAATATTGAAGAGAGAGAAGCAAAATCTTATTTGAAGAATCTTATTTGAAGAGTCCGTTGGAGCAAAATATGCTGATGTGGCTCTTTTGACTTTAACAAATATCTCATTTGAAGAGCCTTTTGGGGTTGCTCTAAGACTATGAAAAACTTTCATAGACTTTCATTTTAAAATACTACACTTTCATTTTAAAAGACATTTATAGACATTTATGAACTTTTATTGACTTTTAAATATAATGTATATTTTGTTTTAACAAAATTATATATATTTATCATGTCAAAAAAATATTTTTTTAAATGAATAAAAAAAAGTCATCGTTAATTAAAACTGACATCATTCATGTCTATAGATGTAATTTTAAATTTTTTATTTTTATTTTAATTATATTTTGCATTATAAAGACATTACTTTTTTTTTTTTTTTAATAATTAGTCAAAATTTTATTTGTTTTTTATAATTAGTCAACATATTATAAATTTTCTTTTAAAATAAATGTAGTAAACCGACAATAATATTAACGTTTACATGTCTCTACAAAAGCATGACAATAAATATAAAAAATCTACCAAAAATTCATTCAAGTTAATAAAGATATAGGGAAAGTATCATTTTCCCCCCTATATTTTGACCTATTAGTAAATCTTCCCCCTGTATTTCTATTAATGGCCGTTTTCCCCCCTCAATCGAAAGTATTCATCATATTCCCCCTTACCGTTAGATTTTCAGTTAAAAAAGTTAAATTTCAAGTTAAAAGACATTTTTGCCCTTGAGTATGTGATGTTAGTGAGAAAATACATTTATGACCTCAAACTTAAACTTAAATTAAAATTAAAAATAAAAATAAAAAACTTAAATTAAATAACTCAAGTTCCAGTTCATCGATCATCATCATCAAAAAATTCACCAAATTCCATAATTTACAAACCAAACAATAATTCACCAGTTTATCAAGTTCAAAACCTAGAACTACACCACCCAACCCAATCACCAACAGATTCACAACCAAACCCAATCACCACATATTCAAAACCAAACCCAACATCATCCACCATAGCCACCATCAGATTCAACAAACAAAACCACCAAAATCCAGAACCACCACCACCATCCCACGATCTCGTCGGCGGCCCACCCAAACCACCACCATCCCACAACCCAATAGCAGCCAAATCTCTGTCAAAGTAAAGAAGATGGTGACGAGAAGGAGAAAAGGAAAGAAGACGATTGGCGGCGAGAGGAGATCGATCGAGCACCGATCTGCTCATTTGGAAGGAGATCGAGTGTCGATCTTCGCGTCCAGAAGGAGATCGAGCACTGATCTTCGCGTCCGGGAGGAGATCGAGCGCCGATATTCTCGTTTGGATGACGACCGGCGCTTGTAGAGGTGGTGTTCATAGTGATTTGGTGGGTTAGGGTGGCGGCTAGGGTTTGGTGTATGAGTGGTGGTGGCTAAGGTTTGGCTAGGAGATGATGGTGGAGAAGAAGAAAATGGTGATTGGTGGAGAAGGAAAGATCTGTTTTAATGAAAGAAAAAAAAAAGGAAAGTTATTTTGTTTTTTTTTAATAATTCCAATAATTTCTATTCCAATAATTTCGTTTTTTAAAATAAAAAATGTGGAAAGTTAATTTTTTTAAATCCCAAATCCCAATAATTTCGTGTTTTTTTAAATAAAAAATGTATCTATTAATGAAAAAAAATTGGAAAGTTATTTTGTCAACCACACATTAATTTCTATTCTTTTTAAATCATAAATATTTATTATTGCTTTTACATTTTTGCCCTCTCATATTTATTTTCAATTTGTCATCCATTTTCCTTTGTTAAAGTTCCCTTATTACCCCTTCGGTCAACGCGAAGATAACAGTCAACTGGGGATTGTAACTGAAAATCTAACGGTAAGGGGGAATATGGTGAATACTTTCAATTTTAGGGGGAAAACGGCTATTAATTAAAATACAGGGGGAAAATTTACTAATAGGTCAAAATATAGGGGGGAAAATGATACTTTCCCAAAGATAAAATATAAAAACCGCACCTAGTTGTTAAATAAAACCCATACCTAAAAGTGGGTAGTTTGATATTGATCATAATTATATGGAGTCATGCTCATACGTGACTTTGATTATGGCATATTGGCATGGTTAAGTAATGGTTTTTGTCTTTTATTATTTTTATTTTACATAAATGAACTTCATTTGACTTGTTTCGGTGTTGTTTAGTTGCTTTGAAAATATAGGTAAAAATAAAAAATAAAAATAAGCTCTTGTCGTTAATTGCATAGCTAATGGAGAGTTGTTTTATATTATTGTTGTTTTTTTTTTTTTTTGGTTGGTTATAGACCGTTGATGTTTGTTTCTTTTTATAATGAAATTTTTTAAGAATGAGTGTGCATTTTATTTGAAAATAGAATATATGTTTGGTGATTGATGTTTTTCAAAGAGCTTTATGTTTTTCTTTTAAAGTGAAATTCTTTCAATTTTTTTTTATTTTTTTTTAAGTCATTCAAAGTCTTTGGTAGGAATGAAAGACAAATTGTTTGATTTGTTATAACTAAAAGTCATTAAAAATCATTCATATTTTAAAGTCATTACAATCATAGAGATTTTGAATACCTCTAAACATTTAAAAACCGTTAAAAAGTTTTGATTGAATACCACATGACTTTTAAAGACTTTTTAAAAGTCAAAAAGTCTGTATTGAATACCTCATGACTTTTATAAAGTTGTTAAAAATCTACATTAAATACATCTAAACTTTTTAATTCCATAAAAGTCATTAAAAGTCTTTTAGAATCCTAATTGAATACCCCTCCTTAGTTATATCAAATATCACAATTTTTTTTTCATTCCTACCAAACTTTTTTTTTCTTTTTTAAATGGAAAGAATTTCACTTTTTTTAAAAAAAAACATAAAACTCTTTGAAAAACATCAACGACCAACGTACATATGTTCCATTTTCAATTAATAGCACATTCATTCTTAACAAATTTCATAAATAAATAAAATGAATAACTTTTAAAATGAATAAATATTAATATTAAAAAAAAAAGCATACAAACATTATCGATCTATAACAAAAAAAAAAAAAAACTAAAAAACTAAAAAATAAAATAAAACAACTCTTCATCGACTATGTACATTATGGACAAGAGATTTCATTTTTTTTTTTTTTACCTCTCAATTGGATTGAGTTTAGTACTAAACAACAACGAAACAAATCCAATGAACTTCATTTATATTAATTAAAAACAATAAAAGATAAAAACCACTGCTCAACCAAGCCAATATGTCATAATTAAAGTCGTGTATGAGCATGACTCCGTATAATTATGATCAATATCAAACTACCCATTTATAGGTTTGGGTCCTGTTCAACAACTAGCTATGTGTCGTTTTTATATTTTATATTAGTAGTTTGAATTAACTAGCTATGTATTTTATACCCATTGTCATACTTTTGTAGAAACATATAAACATTAATATTATTATCGGTTTTTTACATTTATTCTAAAAGAAAATTTATAATATATTGACTAGTCATAATTTTTTTTTTTGACTAATTATTAAAAAAATAAATAATAGGTGCATAACTATCTTTATGATGTAAAATATAATAAAAATAAATAAAAATATTAAAATCACGTATATAAGCATGAATGCTTTCGTCAAGTTTAATTAACGATGATTTTTTATTATTATTTAAAAAAAATATTTTTGTTAACATGAGAAATATATACAATTTTGCTAAAACAAAATATATATTATACTTAAAAGTCGATGAAAGTCTTTTAAAAAGAAAGTAGATAAAAGTTTTTTATAATTTTATAAAGTCTATAAAAGTCCATGAAATCTACTAAAGTCATCCACCAAAAAAAAAAAAAGTTTTTAAAATCCTAATTAAATTTTGTTTTAAAAAGAAAATCTTCTATAAAGTAAATCTAATATGACCTCACATTCTTAAAAAAAAAAAATTAAAAAAAAAAATAATAAAATCCCACATTCCTTAAAAAAAATAAAAAAATAAAAAAATCACGTTCTTATAATCTGTTTCTTGAAAAAAAATTCTTAACTCTCAAACCCTAAAATTTGCTTCTCTCACACATACAAAATATTATGGAAGAGTTTGTAAACGATATCAAGCATACGAAATAATTGTTTGAGAATGATATTAAACATCTGGAAAAATTGTTTAAGAATGATATGAAGCATCTGCAAGAATTATCTAACAATGATATCAAGTATTTGCAAAAATTGTCTAAGAATGATATCAAACATCTATGACTCAGTTCTTTTTTCTTTTCCACCATGAAATAAGAAGAAGGAAAAAAAAAAACTCTAGAAAAAATAAAGGGGTAATTACCCCAGTGGCCATCGACTTTTGCCACCACTATCAAAATGACCACCGGATGGGGAATTGGTTTAGAAATGACCATTTTTGGCAAACAATGTTACATTAATGGCCATTCCGTTATAACACCGTTAACTTTGTCTAAAAATGTTACACTAATGACCATCAATTTGTTTACTTGGTATCAAAATGGCTATTATAATTATTTTTCTTCAAAATTACTCTAATGGCCATCCATTTGGACAATTGGTATAAAAATGGTCATTGTAATTGTCCAACTTTTTCTAGAACATTTTTATTGACCATTCATTTGGTTAATTGATATCAAAACAATCATTATATGTACAACTATATTCTGTTAGGGAAATAGAGTAAGCAATCATTAAAAAAAAAAAAATTCAATAGAGAAAATGAAGAATTCATTTGATTTAATATAATTTAAGTCTCATACACATCAAATACTGCTTGTCAAACTGCACAAGTATATCAAAATCCCCTACACAAGTATACCAACTTGTTCCTTTTAATCTGAAAACTGTTCAAAAACCATACCCGATTGCACCATATTCAAAACCACACAAAAGTTTGACAACCAATTTTCATGGTAACAAAAATAACTACCAACCTTAACAAAAGGCATTTCAGTTAAACAAAAAACATCGCCAATTTCAATTCAGCTTAAAAAGAAAAAAAAAACAATAATGTCTTTTGTTAAGGTTGGTAGTTATTTTAGGTACCATGAAAATTGGTTGTCAAACTTTTATGTGGTTTTGAATATGGTGCAATCGGGTATGGTTTTTGAATAGTTTTCAGATTAAAAGGAATAAGTTTGTATACTTGTGTAGGGGATTTTGGTATACTTGTGTAGTTTGACAAGTAGTATTTGATGTGTATGAGACTTAAATTATATTAAATCAAATGAATTCTTCATTTTCTCTATTGAATGATTTTTTTTTTTTTAATGATTGCTTACTCTATTTTTCTAACTGAATATAGTTGTACATATAATGATTGCTTTGATACAAATTAACCAAATGGATGGTCAATACAAATGTTCTAAAATAAGTTGGACAATTATAATGGTCATTTTAATACCAATTGACCAAATAGATGGCCACTAGAGTACTTTTGGAGAAAAATGATTATAATGATCATTTTGATACCAAGTGAACAAATTGATGGCAATTAGTGTAACATTCTTAGACAAAGTTAACGGTGTTATAACGAAACGGCCAACAGTGTAACATTGTTTGCCAAAAATGGTCATTTCTAAACCAATTCCTCATCCGGTGGCCATTTTGATAGTGGTGGCAAAAGTCGATGGCCACCGGGATAATTACCCCAAAAATAAATTCGTTCAATGGAGATGAGAGAGGGACATATGCAAAGATTAGAGATATATACATCAGAGATAATAGGTATTAGGTTTAAAAAAATATATATAAATGGTAGGTTCGGAAATAAATAAATAAAATTTATAAAATGATTTTTAATTTTATTTAATTAAATCAAAATTTTAAAAAATAGGTCAAAAACATACCAGTATGGGGTGTGCCAGTAGCACCAGTCTAGAATTTATTATAATGCTTAAATATATATATATATATCTACAACTTAGTAGTAGTTGAACAAAAAATGTATAATCCTATTCTTGATTCCAACGTCGCGTATGGAAATAATAATAATAAAAATTGAAATTATAAGTGATAAAAATTGTTTCACAAACTTTTATACTCTTATGGGAGAATTTTCTTATTTTTCTTGCATCTAATCCACGAATTATCATTTTTTTTTTCCTAAAAAAAATCTATTTTTATTTTTCTTCGTTTGTAAGCTTTTTTTTATGGGAAAAAGTTTTCGATCACACTTTTACGGGAAAATCTTATGATGTCTAGATAAGAAAAATCTCACTTTGATTGGCTGAGCTCACCGAGAGAAAAGACTCGACCTCAGCGGATTAATATTCTAAGCTAAGGCAATCATACTTCTGAGAAGTATTTTAACATAAACCAACCACCAATCAGATATTTTTAAATTCTTAAGTTTAATCAATCCGATAATTCCGATTATCCAAATCGCGTAACCTTTATTATCCAAACAGATTTTCGCTTCTCATTCTCTTGTTCAGCCGTTTCGTTCAAAGCTGAAAAAAATAAAAAAACGTCAGCTTCACTTTCAGGGGGAAAAAAATAAAATGGTCTTTTCTTGTTTAATTTAATAATTATTCTACAATTCCGTCTTCTGCAAACCTTAATTGCAGTGTTTTCAATGGCTTTTCTCATATCTTCGCCAGAAATCTCCTCCAAAATCTTCTTCAACCCTAACCCTATCTCTAGGAATCACAAGAATCCGACGAATTTGAGCTATTACGAGAAGATTGGGTCTAGGACTAGGGTTAGGGTTTCGGGATTGGAAAAAAATGTTAGGCTGTACGGACAATTCTCAGCACCGGTCAAGCCGAGCAAAGAAGAAGAAGAGAAGCAGAATTACTACGTGAACATGGGTTATGCGATTCGGACTTTGAGAGAGGATTTTCCAGCTGTCTTTTATAGAGAGCTCAATTTCGATATCTACAGGTTATATTTCGATCATTTGGCTTCCAATTTTTTTTGCTTTTTTATATTTTATAATAAACTTACAGGAGGGTTAGCTTTTGATTTCAATGATATTAGTATGATTGTTTTTTACGATCTCTGTTTCCCTGTTTTTTTTATTCACTTCGTTATGCTGTTTTCACATGTCGTTTTTACTAGAAATTAAGCAAATTACTTGGTTACTACTTGTTTCGGTTGTTCGAAACATTTGTTAGATGTAAGAATGAATGCCATCAGTAATCAGTTGGAATCTTGACGGATTGAAATAGTTTATGCGTGTCTTCACAGATGTTAATGTATGCCATTAGTTAGTGTATTGGTGCTCGTGATCCCAGTTCCGAATATTTGTGATGCCATTAGTTTATGCAGATTGAATATATATATTTTTTTCCTTTCCAATTTTTGAAATGAGGAATGATTGTGATTGATTTTGAATCTTATGCTCTTGAATTAGGCTGATTGAGGTAGCTCATGTATGTCTTCAAAGTTATACTTCCAAACAAAGGGAGTTCAACCAGGTGTCCATTGATTTTGGATGATGTTTGTAGATACTTAGGCAGTAAATCTATGGTTTTTATTGTTGAGCATGTCGGTGTTGATAGGAGCTAGGAATTTTTGGTGGTCATTTAGAGGGTTGGTGCGTTAGGCTTTTTGTACGATACATGATCAAGTTTATGGTATTCGTGTATATAGGTGCAGAGAGGTAGAGGTGTTTAGTGTCTTATTTCATGCCAAATAACCTAAATGGGAATTACCTGCACTTCTTTTTGTGCGCGTGTGTGAATAATGTTTTTGCTTATGAGTTATTTCTTGTTGTTCATTTGATCAAATGTTGTGCCTTGCTTTTGTATAAATATATCAGCAAGTGCTATTGTGAAACATTGATCATCAGGTGCTGTTACTATGCTTCTTATTGTGCGTTTATTGAATTTTATGTACATGTGCAACTTTTCCCAGATTTTGGCTTCATTTTTCCTTTTGATCTGTATGCTAACATTTCAGTTGTTCTCTGTTCAGGGATGATATTGTATTAAAAGATCCTATGAATACTTTTGCCGGCATTGAGAACTATAAATCAATTTTCTGGGCACTGCGATTCCATGGCAGGATATTTTTCAGGTCATTGTGGCTTGACATCGTAAGTGTCTGGCAGCCCATGGAGAATGTTATAATGGTTCGCTGGACTGTCCATGGCATTCCACGAGTCCCTTGGGAGAGTTGTGGTCGATTTGATGGCGCTTCTGAATACAAACTCGACAAGAATGGGAAGATCTATGAGCACCGAGTTGACAATATCGCTCTGAATTCACCTCCAAAGTTCCGGGTGTTAGGTGTGCAGGAATTAATCCAATCTATTGGTTGTTCCTCAACCCCAAAACCTACTTGTTTTGAAAATTCATCTTCTGATAGAACTTAGCTTTGCTAAAGTTCCTTCCAAATTTTGGTATATATTGTGCTATGGTTGAGTAGTACCGCGTCTGAGGTTGGTATCCTTGTGATAACTCACTTTGGATTGTAATATGTAACTGGAATGACTCAGAACACAAGTTGGCTCGAGTCGAATTGTAAACATAATAGCAAACGTGCACTGTATTAACCTGTTGGGGTTAGCTTTCTACTGGGGACAATATTGTATAAAGGTTGTATAAATATTGTACAGTGGAAGTATTGTAAGTGTTAGTTATATAATACATGGTTATTAGATTCATAGCATGTGTGTTTTTTCTTCCATTAATACATCTTTAACCTGTTGGGGTTAGCATGTTTTTTCTTCATGAAACTCTGCACAAATGAAACTGGAGTTAAGTTAAACCAGAAATACTTTCCAAGCACGATGTTGTAGCTTTGTGTCGGATTAAAATCTGCTGTATTTGATTCATGAAATTGTCGCTCCCTTTGTTATTGCCTGAGCTGTGGGCCGCGCAGATCTGTAAGCAAATCTGTTACTTCAGTTCTTAAATTTTTTTCTAGGTTTACATTTCTTAAACATGAGTTTGCATGATTTTCGCTCTAACCTATTGAGCTGCTATGTTAGTTGTAACTGATCATGAGCAACGGTGTCCAGTAATTTGTGTAAAATAAATGAAATAAGAGTATTTACGATATAAAAGTTGATTTGCATACTAAAAATCGTTGATATAACAACAATATTAAGAGACTTGCGTTCTAAGTGGCATAAAGATTAACTCGATATACAATCAACTTAAAATTTAATCCTCAATGCTTCTGTTTAAAATACATTTATTTTTAATTACATGTCTATTTTTTTTAATTTTATCTTCTTACAAAAAAATAGCTATTAGATTCATAGCATGTGTGTCTTTTTCTTCCACTAAGGATCATCTTCTTCAAGAAACTCTGCACAAATGGGACTAGGTTAAACCAGAAGTACATTCCAAGCATGATGTTGTAGCTTTGTGTTTGGATTAAAATCTGTCATTTGAATAATGTTAGACATCACAACCACTGTCATAACTTTTCAATCACAACACATGTGGCAGCTGGAGTGTCAATTGGTGAGTGGATACACGGCTATGATAGTGATTGTGATATCTAGTATTACTCTTTTCATTCATTCTTTTTTGGTGCTATATCACATCACCACCGCCATTCGATGACTCTATTATTGTAATTAATTCATGACTATCATTCATCAATCATTTTTGCTGTTGGCCATGGTTTCAGCCTTATAAGACTCTTATCATTCCTATTTTATTTTAGGTTTAGGTTTAGGTGTTCCCTATATAGATTAGTTTTTGTGATTCTCTTCAATTGAATGAACATTGAACAGTGACATATTATAAGTGAAAACATCAAGAAAAAAGCCAGTGAAGTTAACCAAAGGAGAGAAAACATGATCATCATTCATCAATAAGAAAAAAGAAGAAATTCTATTGTGGAACTTCAATGTTAATTTCAGCAAAGAGAGTGGGAGGAAAACATCATATTCATGCAAAACAAAATTGAAATGGACAAGTATAAACCAGAAAGGGTAATGAACTTTTAGGTTACGGTTTAAAATTAATCAAATAAGTTATGTAAAATTCTAAAATGTAAAATACAATCAACACCAAAATTCACAACGAATTTCAACAATTCCCTCTAAATCAACATTACCAATTCCTAATAAACAAAACCCAAATCAATTTCAGCAAAGAATACAAAACCCTAGATAAAATCGAACACAATCAGCACCGATTATCCGAAAAACACATCTTACATCAATTTCATAGAAAAAAACTAACCCTATTTCACCAATTTTACCAAATTGTTATAAGCATCCCAACATCTGGTCATTTGTCCCTCTTGTCCCGTCCTGTCCTAGTCATACCAAACGCATAACGAAATAGTTAACAATTTTATCTGAGATATTTCAAACATAAGTCATATCTCGTCCAGTCCCCGTACCAAACGCACCTTATATAACAATTTTTTTTTATAAGGTAGGGTGCCATGCGTGCTCTGCTGGTATTCGTCATCGTTTGTTGACCGTTGGATTGATTAAAACCAATCCAACGGCAAGCCCGCATTGTTGCAGATGAATCAGAACTAATTACTAACTGTACTTGCATAGAATCTAAAGAGAACATTTTTGCTCACCCCCCTCCAAGGGAGGTAACCATTACCCCCCTATTGCATGGATGACATGTGTCATAGAAGAGTAAATTTTTAGACAATTTTACCCCTCCATAGACACATGTCATGTGTATGGGAGGGGGGTAATGCTTACCCCCCTTGAAAGGGGGGTGAGCAAAAATGGACTCGAATCTAAAGGAGATTACACGTGGTCCAAAAGTAAGAACCTACAGGTTTAACGGTGTTTTGGTAAAATTACACTTGCTGTCTTGGAAAACCTACAGGCGCAGGGAAACCGCTGTGCCCAACAGTATAAATTCCTACCTAACAGGCTAACAATTCCAGTCGCCTGTGTTGTCTTCTATCTACCATCATCGGATTAACCTGTAAGTGTCTTTTCTTTTTCTTGGTTATGATATTATTTCATTGTTTAATTTTTAATTTTTGCTACGTATAGTTTCCATGGCTAACCATGAAATTTCTGCCTCCAAAATTCTATTTTATTTTAATTTTTAAGTTTATGCATTTTCCATGACTAAGCATGAATTAATTATACATGCCTTCTAATTTCCGGCTAATTAAATTTATTTATTGTTTCTCTTTTGGTTCTGCTTCAGAGCTTACTATTTATTATCTTTCCATGACTTAGTATTTTCTTTGCATGTTTAGTCAATACTTTATTTCGTTTCTTTAATTATATAACTACGTGGTTTGTTTGATGTTTTTTTGAATAAGATTACCATTGATTATGCAGTCTGAATGTTACAGGTTTGAATATTATATATGGCAGAGACTATGGATCGAATATCAGAGTTACCTATTTTTATCATCCATCACATAATGTCTTATCTTTCAGAAAAAGAGGTCGCTCAAACTAGTATTTTATCAAAGAAATGGCATTGTGTATGTGCATCTTTCCCGATCTTAGATTTTCATGAATCGTATGCATACTTTGTGGGAAAAAATCTGGCTAATAGATCTATGGCACACTATAACTCCCGTCTTGGTAAAAAATTCCAAGGGCCTTCAATTAAGTTTGTAAAATTTGTTGATGCTTCCCTTCTTCGGTTTTGCAAACTCGGATTTTCTCTGCAGAGATTTAGCCTATTGATGACTCTTCTTGACGCTGAACAGTCATCTTCTCTTCTTGATAAATGGATAGGATTAGTTATAAAGAATGGAGTTAAAGAGTTAGATTTCGATGTCCCGCCTGGTCACGATGAGTGGATATACACTCTGCCTCCGATAGTCTTTCTTACCAAATCATTGACCATTTTGAAACTAGGTGGTTTCAAGTTGGAGCACCTCTCTGAAACAATAAGGTTACATTCTCTCGAAAGTTTAACTTTGAGAGACGTACACATAAATGAAGACATGCTCCGAAAGCTTACTATTGGATGCCCAAAGCTTGAAGATTTATTTTTATTCAATTGTTGGGGTTTTAGACGTATTGATGTCTATAAAGCTTACAAACTCAAGATTATTGAAATCGAAGAACACTCACATGACACTATTCAAAGCGTCAAAATCGATCTTCCAAGTCTTCAAGTGTTTGGACTTGGATTAAAACGACCAAAGTCATGTACTATTGACTTGGTTGGGTGTCCCAATTTGAACGATTTAAGTTTAACTTGCGTCAGTCTGATGGACCAAGAATTCCATAGTCTTATTTCAAATTTTCCCTTTCTTGAGAATCTGTGCTTGTGTTATTGTCCTTTGCTCAACAGGGTTTCAATATCAAACTATCAACTTAAGATCTTGAGAGTTTGGGCCTGTCACAATTTGAAGGCAATAGATGTTGATTCACCAAATTTGGTTTTATTTCATTATAAAAATGATTCAATTCCCACTATTTCAATGAATGCTCTATGTCCATGGAAAGTTAGCTTGGAGAAGATAAATGCCGATGCCGACACTCTTTGGTTTCTTAAAATAAAGGAATTTCTTGGGTTTGCAAATCAAATTAGAGAACTGAAGTTGTATGTCAGTTGGGACGAGGTATGTCTATATATTCCATACTACACTTGTTCTTGGCATTGCAATTTTCTTTGATTACAATATCTTTTATCAGTCTTAATTGATTATTGTTTATAATTATAATTAATTATTGTTTTTTTCCTTTAAGGATTCGCTGGGATTAAATGAATTCAGAAATAGTTTGACTTCACTCCCATCTGAAGTTGGAAACTTGTGTCTGCGTTTGACAAGAGGATCATTTTCAAGTCGTTTGGCTTGGCTAGATAGCCTTTTCAGGCTTTATTATTCAAGGAATTTTGTTGTGACAGTGATGAATGAAAAGGACACCAAATTCATCGAGGTTATGTTCATTTTAAGAATATATGATTTTTTTTTTGGTGCTAGTGTTATACAATTAGATTTTTGGATGAGGGTTAATGATGGCTCTTTAAGTTAATATTTGTGCTTTCAATTTTCTAATTCCATTTTTTTTCTTCTTCTTGAATTTACAGTTGCTACATGAGGAAGCGGGGAATAAAGATAATACTAGATGTTGCAATTCTCATCCTGTCAAGTGTTGGCGTCATTATTTAAAAGATTTCAAAATTGTGAGCTTGCTAACTTTCAAGGGTTACGTTAATCCATCTATAAGCATATATGATTTGATGGATGAGTTGCCTTTAACTATTACGTTTCATTTAGATTGGAATTTTTCAAAATCTCTTGATAAGGTGCAAGTGTTGTTTTCTTTTTCCTTAAACATTGGGTTTGTTCGAGTTTGTTTCCTTAAGCTGTGTTGTGTTTCGTGATCGAGTTCTTGATCCATGATATCCATATGGATGAATGTGTATTGAATATTTTTAAATATTTATTTGTTTGAATTGATTTTTATTACAAGGATAGTAATAGAGATGTGAATAGGTGTGTTTGGATCTTTAAAAAAAGAAAAAGAAAAAATCCATTTTCAATTTTTCTTTTCGATAAGGAATTTTACTTTTTAAGGTCCTTTAAAGAAACACTAATGTCGCATTTATTAATTAGAGATCTGATTTATAAATTTCAGTGTTTATTATTATTTCCATGGAATTAAGTTCCACGGATCATGGAAATAAGTTCCTGGGGAAAAAAAAAAGAAAGAAGGGAATTCGATTCTCTCCACACACTAAGAATCAAATTCAATTTCCTGGTTGAAAAAATAAAATTCATGTATTTTTAATAAAATATCCCCTCTTTAAAAAAAAAAAGTTTAATTGTGAAAAATTTTAACTGCCATAAAAAATTCATGAAATAAAAATCCCATCAACCGGAAATTTCATACTTGGACTACCCCAAAAAAAAAAAAAAAAAAAAGTATTAACACTATGTCACTAACTCCAGAAATAAATTTCTCTCCCTTTTTCCCTGCGTGTGGTGAATGGTGATTAGGATAAGAGATGGAGAGAGTGTCATACCAGACCATACCAATTGCAATGCCTCCAGTCCTCCACCATTCCTCAGTCAGATTACTCAGATTGCTCGTCTTTTGTTTATCTTTCCTTTCTTTATTCTAAAAAAATTCTTCTTTTCGAATAAATCCGAAATTGATGGGATGAAATTTTGGCGGATTTTTTAATTTCCTTGCAATTGTTTTTTTTTTTCTTTTTTAATTTTTAAATGGATTTTTTTTAAATTAGTGGCTTTCAGGCTTTGTAGCCTTTTTTGCTAATAATATATGTAAAGGAAAATAAACTACTTTGTGAAAAACATCATTTCAATTATTATTATTTTGTGAAAAAAATCCATTAATTTTTTCTTATTTTGTATTTTTTTTTTTCATAATGGATATTTAATTAGCTAAAATGATTATCTTAGCTTTAAATGATTATTTTTCATAATTTTTTTTTTGTAATATATTTATTTAAGATTTTATTATTGAGACTTTTATTGTTTTTCATTTTAATTTAAAGCTAAGATAATCATTTTAGATAAATAAAAATCTACAAAGAAAAAAAAGGTACAAAATAAGAAAAAATTAATGGATTTTTTTATTATTTATTTAAGATTTTATTATTGAGAATTTTATTGTTTATTATTTTAATTTAGAGCTAAAATAATCATTTTAACTAAATTAAATAGTAATAAGGACAAAAGTGTACTTTCATAGGTTTTAAAATAGTTGAATTTCAAATATTTAGTCAAATCAAATGGACTAAAGTGATGAGATTTGAAAAAAATAGTGACTAAAGTGATGAATATGGAAAGATATTTATAAATGTGACAAATCGCAAAAAAAATGGGACTTATGTGAAATTCTACCAATTTAAAAGGTTATAAGGTATTCATCCAATATAGTTGAAGAGCAGCCAAGTTACTGAAGTGATTTGGTTTTATTCTTTTAAGGAATCAAACAACAAAGTACAGTAAGAATGCTATTAATATTATTATTATGGCTCATTTGGTGCGCGAGATATGATATAATTATTTTTATGGGAAAGTGTCATTTTACGCCATGACGTTTGCCCTATTGTTAAGATAAGAACAGAGTTTGACCATATTGACCATTTTTTCCCCTAAAATCAAAGAAACATTAAAAACCCTAGCCGCCCAAACCCCCCACTGTCGCCTAAATCCACCACCCAAATCGACCCAAAACCAAATCAAAACCTAACCAAATTGAAATCAAATTGAACCCATCACCACAAATCCTACCAAATAATAGAAAACCCACAAACACAAACACAAACCACAAACCGCTAGGGAGAAACGAAAAAGAGAAAGAAAACCTATCGTTGGCATGGATCGCCGTCTTCGTCGTTGTCGATTCGGGGTTGAGAGAGATGAGGTTGGTGTTTGATCAAGTTAGGAGAGAGATGAGGTTGAGATTTGGTGGTTGAGAGAGATTAGATTGGTGTTTGATTGTAAGAGTTTGGTGTTGAGAAGAAGATATTCAGGGAGAGAGAGGAGAAGTGGATATGTTTGATTCTTGGTTGGTGTTGTGTTGGGAAGATGATGTCAATGCCACCCAAACCCCCCGCTGTTGTTGCCAAGAGATAAAGAGAAAAGGAGATCGATCGGCGGTGGATGGTTAGGGTTTGGTGTTTGGTTTGGATATTGAATACTAGTGGAAGAGGAAGAGATATTATAGATAATAATTTAATTTATATTTTTAAAATTAAAATAGATAATGAATAATTAATCTAATTTGGAAGATGATGATTATGAATGATTTGGTGTGTTTTTTATTCTGGAATGGGATGAATATTGATGAAATTGTAATTTTTTATATTTTTTTTGATAATTTTTTTTATGAGGTAATAAAAATATATATGGAAGTAAAGATTATTATTATTATTATTAAATTTAAATAAAAAAATATAAAAGAGATATCTCAACCGTCCATCTCAAAGATGGATGGTGCAGATCCATTTTTTTTTTAATTGTGTTTTTTATTTTATTTTATTTTTTAGTTTTTAGTTTTATTATTTTAGTTCATTAATTCATCAAAGCAGCTTTCAAGGATAAAACGATCATTTCCTTCCCATTTAATGGTCAAAGGGGAAATTAATACATTTAATGGATGGAAAAGGTAACAGAATTGGTGTTTTTAACATTTATTTGATTTTACGGGGAAAAATGGCCAATATGGCTAAACCTTGTCCTCGTCTTAACAATAGGGCAAAAGTCAGGGGGGAAATTGATACTTTTCCTTATTTTTATGGGATAAAATTGGAGTAAAATTAGTGTTGTGATGTGTTTGGTGCTGTATGAGAATGAGATAGGATTAAAATAGTCGTTTCTTTTGTTCGGTGTGGTATGAGAATTGAGATCAGATAAAAAAAATAATTTTATAATATATTTAATACAGTGTGAATTTGGTTAATTTAAAAGCAATTTTAAACAAAATAATATTTATTTTTATTTGTTAAAATTGAAAATTATTATTTTAAAAATAAAATATTTTATTACTCATTAAAATATATTTATATTTTAATCACATAAAAAAAATTGAAAAGAAAAACAGAAAAAAAAGAAGAAGTATAAAGCAATGGGACTAACTAGTCTCACAGTGGTTGGATAGGTTGCTTGCATGGGATTAAATAATCTTATCCCATGCAAGCAACAAAAATAGGATATATGACTAAAATTAGTTCTATCCTATCTCATCTCATATAACATACGTGGCCTTGTAGCATGTAACAGAAAACTCTTCATGAATCATGTTGTATCTAGGTTTCTCGTGATATTGAATTAGTAAAACATCACACAGAACTTGGAGGTGAGAGAACACAGCTCTCAGATGTTTTGAAATTCGAAAAGTTAGGTATGGGTGTGATTATAAACAATGAAGCTAGAATAATTATATATTGTTGGAGCACAACTAGAATGAATTTACTTTTACATATATAGTCTCTTTCTAAAACGGGATTAAACACAAATTTTTTTGAACAGGATCATTGATTCCAACCGACCCAATAAGAATGAGTTTAATAATATATATATGTATGTAAAGAGTAAACTGAACAGGATCATTGAATATATCTTTGCTGTTCAAAAAAAATGTATGCATGTATATATTCACTTTATAATGCTATTGGCTACATATATATGAATCGAGTTTGTGAATTGCCACGATGAATACATGTTGCTTTGTCTTTGATTTTCTCTTTCTTAAACTATGTCACGAAAATGTCTTATTAAGTCTCGATTTTTAATTTCAATTTGGGCATATCCTACTGGGATTTGCCAAATCATTGTATAAACGGTCAAGGCCATTGTGAGTCAACAATTACGGCCAATCAATGTCAAAACAAACTAAAACGAACCAGTCGATTTGGCGCCCATATATATATATATATATATGTTAACGTTCAACTGATCACAAAGTCTCATTCGTCAATTGATCATAAACTCTTTACTCTCCTCCTTCTTCAGTTTTTCAACAGATTCTTCACATTCGAGTTTCTTTCATCTTCAATCGATCTCACTCTTCAATTGATCATAACCTCTTTACTCTCCCCCTTCTTCAGTTTTTCAACAGATTCTCCACATTCGAGTATCTTTCATCTTCAATCGATCTCACTCTTCAATTGAGCATAACCTCTTTACTCTCCTCATTCTTTAGTTTTTCAACAGATTCTCCACATTCGAGTTTCTTTCATCTTCAATCGATCTCACTCTTCAATTGAGCATAACCTCTTTACTCTCCTCCTTCTTCAGTTTTTCAACAGATTCTCCACATTCGAGTTTCTTTCATCTTCAATCAATCTCACTCTTCAATTGATCATAACCTCTTTACTCTCCTCCTTCTTCAGTTTTTCAACAGATTCTCCACATTCGAGTTTCTTTCATCTTCAATCGATCTCACTCTTCAATTGATCATAACCTCTTTACTCTCCTCCTTCTTCAGTTTTTCAACAGATTCTGCACATTCGAGTTTCATTCATCTTCAATCGATCTCACTCTTCAATTGATCATAACCTCTTTACTCTCCTTCTTCTTCAGTTTTTCAAAAGATTCTCCACATTCGAGTTTCTTTCATCTTCAATCGATCTCACTCTTCAATTGATCATAACCTTTTTACTCTCCTTTTTCTTCAGTTTTTCAACCGATTCTCCACATTCGAGTTTCTTTCAACTTCAATCGATCTCACTCTTCAATTGATCATAACCTCTTTACTCTCCTTCTTCTTCAGTTTTTCAACAGATTCTCCACATTCGAGTTTCTTTCATCTTCAATCGATCTCACTCTTCAATTGATCATAACCTCTTTACTCTCCTCCTTCTTAAGTTTTTCAACCGATTCTCCAAGTTTCTTTCATTTTCAATCGATCACCACAATCTACATTTGAACAAGCAAATCAAGTACCATGATTTTCTTTCTTTTCGTTTCTTTTCTTTTCTTTTCTTTTTGTTCTTGTTAATGAAAAAGTAATAATTGATTTGATCTTGTCCTGAAATACCTTAGTTTTACATTAGAGGCTTTAAATGAAGTGAAGAAGAATGCATTTATTTCTGTTATATATGTGGCTCTACTGCTATAGTTTTTTGGATTTTGATGAATGTTTCTGTTTCTTTTATTTACTTTTGTTGTTATATACGCTTACCGTTGCTTCCATTTTATATATGTCTGTGATTAAGTAACTGTTAATTTAATAATATGAGTTATGAAGGATTTATGTAGACCCAAGAAAACCAAGTGAGGTTTTTAATGCTATTGGCTATATATATATGAATCGTGTTTGTGAATTGCCACGATGAATACATGTTGCTTTGTCTTTGATTTTCTCTTTTTTAAACTTTGTTATGAAAATGTCTTATTAAGTCTCGATTTTTAATTTCAATTTGGGCAAATCCTAATAGACTTTGCCAAATCATTGTACAAACGGTCAAGGCCATTGTGGGCCAACAATTACGGCCCATCAATGTCAAAACAAACTAAAATGAACCATTCGATTTGGCACCCATATATATATGTTAACGTTCAACTAATCATGTAGTCTCATTCTTCAATTGATCATAAACTCTTTACTCTCCTCAATCTTCAGTTTTTCAACAGATTCTCCACATTCGAGTTTCTTTCATCTTCAATCGATCTCACTCTTCAATTGATCATAACCTCTTTACTCGCCTCATTCTTCAGATTTCAACAGATTCTCCACATTCGAGTTTCTTTCATCTTCAAACGATCTCACTCTTCAATTGATCATAACCTCTTTACTCTCCTCCTTCTTCAGTTTTTCAACCCATTCTCCAAGTTTCTTTCATTTTCAATCGATCACCACAATCTACATTTGAACAACCAAATCAGGTACCATGATTTTCTTTTCTTTTCGTTTCATTTCTTTTCTTTTCTTTTTGTTCTCGTTTCGTTTGTTCTTGTTAATGAAAAAGCAATAATTGATTTGATCGTGTCTTGAAATACCTTAGTTTTACATTAGAGGCTTTAAATGAAGTCAAGAAGAATGCATTTATTTCTGTTATATGCGTGGCTCTACTGCTATAGTTTTTTGGATTTTGGTGAATGTTTCTGTTTCTTTTATTTATTTTTGTTGTTATATACGCTTGCCGTTGCTTCCATTTTGTATATGTCTGTGATTAAGTAACTGTTAATTTAATAATATGAGTTAGGAAGGATTTATGTAGACCCAAGAAAACCAAGTGAGCTTTTTAATGCTATTGGCTATATATATATGAATCGTGTTTGTGAATTGCCACGATGAATACATGTTGCTTTGTCTTTGATTTTCTCTTTCTTAAACTTTATCACGAAAATGTCTTATTAAGTCTCGATTTTCAATTTCAATTTGGGCAAATCCTACTGGGCTTTGCCAAATCATTGTATAAACGGTCAAGACCATTGTGGGCAAACAATTACGGCCCATCAATGTCAAAACAAACTAAAACGAACCATTCGATTTGGCGCCCATATATATATGTTAACGTTCAACTGATCACGTAGTCTCATTCTACTATTGATCATAAACTCTTTACTCTCCTCATTCTTCAAATTTTCAACAGATTCTCCACATTCGAGTTTCTTTCATCTTCAATCGATCTAACTCTTCAATTGATCATAACCTCTTTACTCTCCTCATTCTTCAGTTTTTCAACAGATTCTCCACATTCGAGTTTCTTTCATCTTCAAATGATCTCACTCTTCAATTGATCATAACCTCTTTACTTTCCTCCTTCTTCAGTTTTTCAACCCATTCTCCAAGTTTCTTTCATTTTCAATCGATCACCACAATCAATATTTGAACAAGCAAATCAGGTACCATGATTTTCTTTTCTTTTCGTTTCTTTTCTTTTCTTTTCTTTTTGTTCTCGTTTCTTTTGTTCATGTTAATGAAAAAGCAATAATTGATTTGATCTTGTCTTGAAATACCTTAGTTTTACATTAGAGGCTTTAAATGAAGTCAAGAAGAATGCATTTATTTCTGTTATATACGTGGCTCTACTGCTATAGTTTTTTGGATTTTGGTGAATGTTTTTGTTTCGTTTATTTATTTTTGTTGTTATATACGCTTGCCGTTGCTTCCATTTTATATATGTCTGTTATTAAGTAACTGTTAATTTAATAATATGAGTTAGGAAGGATTTATGTAGACCCAAGAAAACCAAGTGAGCTTTTTAATGCTATTGGCTATATATATATGAATCGTGTTTGTGAATTGCCACGATGAATACATGTTGCTTTGTCTTTGATTTTCTCTTTCTTAAACTTTGTCACGAAAATGTCTTATTAAGTCTCAATTTTCAATTTCAATTTGGGCAAATCCTACTGGGCTTTGCCAAATCATTGTATAAACGGTCAAGGCCATTGTGGTCCAACAATTCCATTGTGGGCCAACAATTACGGCCCATCAATGTCAAAACAAACTAAAACGAACCATTCGATTTGGCGCCAATATATATATATATATATGTTAACGTTCAACTGATCACGTAGTCTCATTCTACTATTGATCATAAACTCTTTACTCGCCTCATTCTTCAGTTTTTCAACAGATTCTCCACATTCGAGTTTCTTTCATCTTCAATCGATCTAACTCTTCAATTGATCATAACCTCTTTACTCTCCTCATTCTTCAGTTTTTCAACAGATTCTCCACATTCGAGTTTCTTTCATCTTCAAACGATCTCACTCTTCAATTGATCATAACCTCTTTACTCTTTTCCTTCTTAAGTTTTTCAACCGATTCTCCAAGTTCCTTTCATTTTCAATCGATCACCATAATCTACATTTGAACAAGCAAATCAGGTACCATGATTTTCTTTTCGTTTCGTTTCGTTTCTTTTCTTTTCTTTTTGTTCTCGTTTCTTTTGTTCATGTTAATGAAAAAGCAATAATTGATTTGATCTTGTCTTGAAATACATTAGTTTTACATTAGAGGCATTAAATGAAGTCAAGAAGAATGCATTTATTTCTGTTATATTCGTGGCTTTACTGCTATAGTTTTTTGGATTTTGGTGAATGTTTCTGTTTCTTTTATTTATTTTTGTTGTTATATACGCTTGCCGTTGCTTCCATTTTATATATGTCTGTGATTAAGTAACTGTTAATTTAATAATATGATTTAAGAAGGATTTATGTAGACCCAAGAAAACCAAGTGAGCTTTTTAATTCTATTGGCTATATATATATGAATCGTGTTTGTGAATTGCCATGAAGAATACGTGTTGCTTTGTCTTTGATTTTCTCTTTCTTAAACTTTGTTACGAAAATGTCTTATTAAGTCTCGATTTTTAATTTCAATTTGGGCAAATCCTACTGGACTTTGCCAAATCATTGTACAAACGGTCAAGGCCATTGTGGGCAAACAATTACGGCCCATCAATGTCAAAACAAACTAAAACGAACCATTCGATTTGGCACCCATATATATATATGTTAACGTTCAACTAATCACATAGTCTCATTCTTCAATTGATCATAAACTCTTTACTCTCCTCAATCTTCAGTTTTTCAACAGATTCTCCACATTCGAGTTTCTTTCATCTTCAATCGATCTCACTCTTCAATTGATCATAACCTCTTTACTCTCCTCCTTCTTCAGTTTTTCAACAGATTCTTCACATTCGAGTTTCTTTCATCTTCAATCGATCTCACTTCTCAATTGATCATAACCTCTTTACTCTCCTCATTTTTCAGTTTTTCAACAGATTCTCCACATTCGAGTTTTTTTCATCTTCAATCGATCTCACTCTTCAATTGATCATAACCTCTTTACTCTCCCCCTTCTTTAGTTTTTCAACATATTCTCCACATTCGAGTTTCTTTCATCTTCAATCGATCTCACTCTTCAATTGATCATAACCTCTTTACTCTCCTCATTCTTAAGTTTTTCAACAGATTCTTCACATTCGAGTTTCTTTCATCTTCAATCGATCTCACTTTTCAATTGATCATAACCTCTTTACTCTCCTTCTTCTTCAGTTTTTCAACAGATTCTCCACATTCGAGTTTCTTTCATCTTCAATTGATCTCACTCTTCAATTGATCATAACCTCTTTACTCTCCTCATTCTTCAGTTTTTCAATAGATTCTCCACATTCGAGTTTCTTTCATCTCCAATCGATCTCACTTTTCAATTGATCATAACCTCTTTACTCTCATCATTCTTCAGTTTTTCAATAGATTCTTCACATTCGAGTTTCTTTCATCTTCAATCGATCTCACTCTTCAATTGATCATAACCTCTTTACTCTCCTTCTTCTTCAATTTTTCAATAGATTCTTCACATTCGAGTTTCTTTCATCTTCAATCGATCTCACTCTTCAATTGATCATAACCTCTTTACTCTCCTTCTTCTTCAGTTTTTCAACAGATTCTTCACATTCAAGTTTCTTTCATCTTCAATTGATCTCACTCTTCAATTGATTATAACCTTTTTACTCTTCTCCTTCTTCACTTTTTCAACAGATTCTCCACATTCGAGTTTCTTTCATCTTCAATCGATCTCACTCTTCAATTGATCATAACCTCTTTACTCTCCTCATTCTTCAGTTTTTCAACAGATTCTCCACATTCGAGTTTCTTTCATCTTCAATCGATCTCACTCTTCAATTGATCATAACCTCTTTACTCTCCTCATTCTTCAGTTTTTCAACAGATTCTCCACATTCGAGTTTCTTTCATCTTCAATCGATCTCACTCTTCAATTGATCATAACCTCTTTACTCTCCTCATTCTTCAGTTTTTCAACAGATTCTCCACATTCGAGTTTCTTTCATCTTCAATCGATCTCACTCTTCAATTGATCATAACCTCTTTACTCTCCTCATTCTTCAGTTTTTCAACAGATTTTCCACATTCGAGTTTCTTTCTTCTTCAATAGATCTCACTCTTCAATTGATCATAACCTCTTTACTCTCCTTCTTCTTCAGTTTTTCAACAGATTCTCCACATTCGAGTTTCTTTCATCTTTAATCAATCTCACTCTTCAATTGATCATAACCTCTTTACTCTCCTCCTTCTTCAGTTTTTCAACAGATTCTCCACATTCGAGTTTCTTTCAACTTCAATCGATCTCACTCTTCAATTGATCATAACCTCTTTACTTTCCTCATTCTTCAATTTTTCAATAGATTCTCCACATTCGAGTTTCTTTCATCTTCAATCGATCTCACTCTTCAATTGATCATAACTTCTTTACTATCCTCATTCTTCAGTTTTTCAACAGATTCTCCACATTCGAGTTTCTTTCATCTTCAATCGATCTCACTCTTCAATTGATCATAACCTCTTTACTCTCCTCATTCTTCAGTTTTTCAATAGAATATCCACATTCGAGTTTCTTTCATCTTCAATCGATCTCACTTCCTTCTTGACCTTCGGGTTTAAATTAGCTCCGATGAGAACTGTTTTTTCTGGTTGGCTGTCACGGAGGACTATGTTTAATAATTTCTCGGTAGGTACCCCCACTGGTTGTGAACCCACCTCTCGAGGATCAAGACTTGTGACATGAATTTCATCAAGTGGAGTGGGATCGGAAGATTCGGCTTCGGCTACTTCCCCGACCTGTTTTCTTTTCGGTCTTCTAAACCTCGGAATTTTTTCTCTTGACAGATGGATGGTATTATAGTTACCGATGGTGAGGACCGGGTTCAATCCGATCTGGATGCACCTCTTATATTCCTCTTGGTCGGCACTCACTTCCCCTGTACTGGCCTCGGTTGGGAACTTCATCTTCAATGAATAAATGCTGGTGACCGCCCGAAGGGCATACAGAGTTGGCCTTCCGATTAGGATGTTGAAAGGGAAAAAGATATCGACAACCTGGAAGCAGACCCATACGGTGCGTATCTGAGGCCTGGTTTCGAACCTTACTGGTAGGTCTATCTGGCCCACTGGTCTTGTTCGATACCCCCTGATACCTCTGATGCAATATCTAGATGCCTGTAGTTGTTGCAGAGTGTATCCCAACTTCTGTAACGGATCCCAATGAATGATATCTAAAGAACTCCCGTGATCAATGAGGGTCCTCTTCACTGTACGGGTTCCTACCTTTACGGAGATGATCAAGGCATCGCAGTGGGGGTATCTAACCCCGACCGTGTCTGCAGTAGAGAAGGAGATCGGTCCCCAGTTCGCTGAAGCTTCTTCTGGGGCTGTTGTCAAACATACTGTTGCGGGTGCCTTTCCCGAGGACGTGGATCCGAAGTCTCCTATGGCTGGTATGGCATCGATATAATTGATTAGTTCTTCATCATCCGAATCTTGTGCGGCTGTACTAGATCGGTGGCTTGGTTGAACCACCTTGGATGTTTTTTCACTCGTGTCTTGCACCTTGACATACTCTCGAAGCTTTCCAGCTCGCACAATTTCTTCTACCTGATCTCTGAGGTCTCGACACTTCCTTGTTTCATGACCATGGTCATTATGGAATTTGCAGTGTATCCTCCGATCCCTACGATCCGGAGGTGTATGTAGTGGATCTGGTTGCCGCAATAATTTCTCCCTGTTGGCAATTTCAAGCATTCTGTCGAGTGGAAACTTTAAGGGGGTGTACTGTTCGAACTTGTCTCTATGTGGAGGTCTTAGATTCCAGACTGAACTTCCGGTATTAACCTGTCTTGATGTATAGGGTTCTTTCCCCCTATCTCTACCTTGTCTTCCCCATCTCCTTTGCGGTTCACTCGGTTTTGCGGAAGTCACGTAACTCTTACTGTCACTGACATATTCGGCTGTGGCATACTTCTCCGCCTTTTCCATTAATTCTCGGTAGGTGGTTGGTCCTCTCTTCGACAATGACCAACTCAACCTACCTTGCTGAAGTCCTTGGGTGAAGGCCATCACAGCCCCCACTTCGCTGAAGTCTTGAATTTGTCTAGCTGCATCTGTAAACCTTTTCATGTAGTCTCTGATTGTTTCGGAATCGTGCTGTTTGATGAAGGTCAAATGAACCATGTGTCTTCTTCTTCTTCTGCTCGCCGCGAATCCGCTTCAGAATTCTTTTGATAATTCGCTGAACAAAGATATGCTTTGCCTCTTGAGGCCTCCGTACCATGTCCGTGCGTCCCCCGAAAGGGTCAAGGGAAAAACCCTACATTTCACAGCATCGGACGCTCCCTGAATATTCATCCAGTCGAGGTAAGAGTCAAGATGATCATCTGGATCCCCTGTTCCTCCGAATCTGCACATATCTTTTCGGGGCATCCTAAAGTTGTTCGGGATCTGTGCCGTTGTGATTTCTTCGGTAAAGGGGCTCTCCCTATGACTGGAAGGACGGTGATGACCGAAATGAATCTGATCTTGGATATCTGCGAGCTGATCTTGGAGATCTCGGAAAGCATCCGGGTCTGCGAAGGTATTCCTCTCGGTGTCTCTCTCCAGATTACGAGATCCTCCCGGGAGACTTCGCCGGTGTCTCGTGATTCTCGACATTTCTTCTTGGACGATCCCATCTCGTTCCTCTCGGCTACGCGTCACTCCCGCAATCCTTTGCGGTACTTGATGGTCCATATGTTCTCCTTGGTTTGGCTCTACGAACTGAGCGGTTCGGTGACGCCTTCTCCTTCGTTCCATAGCCGGTGCTTCAGGGAGACCTCCCTCCGCACGTGAATTTACCTCATCCGAATCTCCTTGATGTCCGCCTCTGTCCACAACATTAATCACCTTGGTCACATTCTGAGCTAATGTGTCTAGCCTGTTGGTGATCCCCTGGATGACCGGATCATTTACCTGTGGGAGAACCGGTTGGGCTTGCTGTGGCATATATACCGATGGGTATCCTTGCGGATAGTAAGCGTGTTGTGGCATTGAGGGGTAGAATTGGTTCGTCGGGATTTGTGGATAAGGCTGCGGAGGTCCTTGGTAGCCGAACATCGGGGCTTGCATCGGAAATTGCCCCGGGTATGGGTAATAGCCATAATGCGGGGGCGCCGGCTGCTGTTCCCCCTGGGGCCCCATGTTGACGGACCCCGGATAAGGGTGCTGTTGCTGGTACTGGGCATAATCGTGGGTTTCGGGGGGTCTCAATTCGAGATTAACGTTCGGATGCGTGTTGTCGGGCTGTGGATTCATCGTTTCCGCGAAGGTGTTGATTCTCACCCCCTCCTTCTAGCGCCAAATATTGAGGGTAAAAATGAACCTTCTGAATAAACGTTCCCCGTTTTGATATATAAGTAAATAAATGAGGATACAATGATAGATTTACCGAAGAGGTACAGTAATTTTGAGAGGTAAAAGTAAAAGATTATCCAAAAGTCACCAAAAGTCACCAAAAGGTGAAAATGAGGCATTTTATAGCCTTTGGTCTGACAATCTGGGACACTCGTCGGAATCACACTTGCTGGTGCTGACAGCTGCTCGAATGTGTTCAGAAAACGTCAGACCTGACAATCAGGAACTCCGAATATATGTCGGTGCTATCGTGTCGGTGGGATGCGTTGCAGGCGGGGTACCGAGTCATGGATATAATACTCCGTAAGTTAATCGGAAGATGTGAGGATTCCCGGAATGAATCAATGTCGGTGGTTTTGAAACTATGTAAATATACCCAACAACAATATATTTCATTAATCTTAATTGTTTATTGTTTATAATTATAATTATAATTAGTTATTGTTTTTTTCCTTCAAGGATTCACTGGGATTAAATGAATTCAGAAATAGTTTGACTTCACTCCCATTTGAAGTTGGAAACTTGTGTCTGCATTTGACAAGAGAATCATTTTCAAGTCGTTTGGCTTGGCTAGATAGCCTTTTCAGGCTTTATTATTCTCATCCTGTCAAGTGTTGGCATCATTATTTAAAAGATTTCAAAATTGTGAGCTTGCTAACTTTCAAGGGTTACGTGAATCCATCTATAAACATATATGATTTGATGGATGAGTTGCTTTAACTATTACGTTTCATCTAGATTGGTGTTTTTCAAAATCTCTTGATAAGGTGTAAGTGTTGTTTTCTTTTTCCTTAAACATTGGGTTTGTTTGAGTTTGTTTCCTTAAGCTGTGTTGTGTTTCGTGATCGAGTTCTTGAGCCATGATATACATATGGAAGAATGTGTATTGAATATTTTTAATTATTTATTTGTTTGAATTGATTTTTATTACAAGGATAGTAATAGAGATGTGAATAGGTGTGTTTGGATCTTTTTGTTTTTAAAAAATTCATAGTCAATTATTCTTTTCGATAAGGAATTTTACTTTTCAAGGTCCTTCAAAGAAACACTAATATTTATAAATTTCAGTGTTTACCACTATTTCCATGGAATTAAGTTCCACGGATCATGGAATTAAGTTCCTGGGAAAAAAAAAAAAAAGAGAAGGGAATTTGATTCTTAGCTTGATTCTCTCCACTAACACTAAGAATCAAATTCAATTTCCTGATTGAAAAAAAATAAAAAATTAATGTATCTTTTTAATAAAATGTCACCAATTTTTTTTTTTTTTTTTTTAAATGAATTGTGAAAAATGTTAACTGCCATAAAAAATTCATGAAATGAAAATCCCATCAACCGGAAATTTCATACTCAGATAAAACTGAAAAAGAAAAAGAAAAAGTATTAGCACCAACGCTAGGATAAATTTCTCTCTTTTTCCCTGTGTGTGGTGATTTGGAAAAGAGATGGAGAGAGTGTCATACCAGACTAGGGGTGAATCATTGTCCCATCTGAAATTTATAACTAGTATTTGGTTTAGCCTCGCCAAATAAAAAATCCTGGATTCGCCCATGTACCAGACCATACCAATTGCAATGCCGCCACCGTTCGAATTGTAAACATATTAACCTGTTGGGGTTAGCTTTCTACTGGGGACAATATTTTACAGTAGAAGTATTGTAAGTGTAAGTTATATAATGTGTGTTTTTTTCTTCCACTAAGGATCATCTTCTTCAAGAAACTCTGCACAAATGAAACTGGAGTTAAGTTAAACCAGAAGTACATTCCAAGCATGATGTTGGATTAAAATCTGCCATATTTGATCCATGAAATTGTTGCTTCCTTTGTTATTGTCTGCGTTGTGGGCCGCACAGAAAGGCCTAAGACGTGGGCCGTGGTGGGCCGTCCAAAATCATCAGAATGATTTTGTCCTTCTTTTGGTGAGCCACTCCCACTCCAATGAGAGACTCATCATGACTCATGACTAAAAATCATATTGTACCATGATATCCACTTGATCACTGCAATCAAGGTCAAGACAAAAAAAAATTGTAAAAGAAGAAAGAAAACAGAGAGCAAAATTGCTGGAGGTAGAGGGAGGCATTTGATTCATATTTTCATTGATTCCTTTTTGGTGCCATGTCACATCACCATCGGTAAAGGTCCCATGACTTTGATGACTCTATTATGGCAATTGATTCATGATTCTCATTCCTCCATCATTTATATCGTTGGCCATATAAGACTCATCTTTCCTATTTTATTTATACTTATTACATGTATAACCATTCGAATCCGAAACATTGATCGATAAACGTTTTTTATTACCAAACCATATTAAACGGTGATTTATGAGTCAAATTGGATTCGAAGAGAGGTGGACATTGGAGTGGATGTGTAATTGGATTCGAAGAGAGGTGGACATTGGAGTGGATGTGAAATGCTACGCTGACGTGGATGAAATTGGATGCAATCGAGCTGTTGACCTTCAGTTGACTGGACCCCACGTAATGGCTGACAGGGGTAATTCAGTCCTTACGTGTAGAAATCTCGAAAGGAAAAATTGCGGTTAGTTATTTATATTGGTTGGCTACTTGGCTGAAACCACCGTCTCTGTGAAGGCTGTCAACCACCACAATAAATACATAGTACATTACTCGGGAGAGTCATTTTCCCTTGCTATTAACTCCAAACAAAATATCAATCTCCACTCCCTGGAATCGCTTCCACTTCACTCATTCTCTCTACTTTACTTTTTATCTAATTTTTTTTTTTGTTTGATTAACTATCTTACCTAAACCCACCCACGAATCTAACTATTATTCTAAATTTACATTTTCTTCTTCATTATTTTAGTTCCAAACTCATTTAATTCTCTAGGGTTTGAGAGATGGAAGTGGACCAACCTAGGCTGGAGAATCGGGCCATGACATTCGATGAGGTCTCCATGGAGCGTAGCAAAAGCTTCGTCAAAGCTTTGCAGGTTTTGCTTTTCTTCCGTTTTTTTTTAGTGCAAAATTTGGGACCAGATCTGATCTTTTCTTGATTTTTGATTTGTTTTTTTGGCGTGTTAGTGTGGTTAGTGAATGTGTGTTTACTGGAGATGTGTTTCTCGTTTTTTGATTATCAGTTGACTTTGACATTGTTGAAGGCTCTGTTTTGTTGCTGAGAATTGGTGTCAGTTATAAGCAGCTAAAGATTCAAAATCTTAAGTATTTTCTTAGCTACCTAACTAACTAGTGGCAGAATTTTGAACTATTCCATTTAAGAGCATTGAGTGTTTGAGTAGTTTTATTTATTTTTGTAGCATTTAATGCTTTTGTAGGGATCCCATTATAAATTTCACTAGGTTGGGAAAAAAAAGATGAGTACTTTGCAAAGATTGTGATGGTGTTGTGTCTCACTCTGGTACATAGGCCAGTACAGGTGTTTACATTGATAGAGTACTTGCATGTAACCTTTTGATTGATCAACCAGTTCTCCTTTTCTTATTGCTTTCTGTGCTCATGCTTATTGAATAATTCCTGCTTGATTGATGTGAATATGCTATTCCAAGAGCAAATTGTGCTTTGATAATAGTTTGATTAATATGTCATCACATTCGCCGTTGCAGGAACTCAAGAACTTAAGACCTCAACTTTATTCCGCTGCAGAATATTGTGAAAAATCTTATCTTCACAGTGAGCAGAAACAGATGTAAGGATCCACGTTCCTCTTGATATGATTTTTCTTTATGTACATGTTGCATTATCTGGTTCTAGTTTCAAGTTAGTGTTAAAGCATATTTTCTCTCCATGTCAGTCTTGTTTTAGTAGCATACTTGATTTGGCTTCACTACATAAATACTCACTCGAAAGGAAACTGAAATTTTCTTAAACAAGATTACATGTTGGTGCTTGCGTGGATGATGAGCTTGAGAGAATTGTTTGATTACATTGCATAGAAAAACAAATCAGAAGAAAGAATGTAGATGTAAGTACCCAACAGCATATTTATAGGGAGAAGAGACCCCAATAGACCTAATGTTTGTTGGTGAGAACTCCACATATGTGATTTTTCTAAAGGGATCCTGTTTGCTGGAATGCCCAAGACTTGTATTTTTTTCATCGGTTACAAATTTGCATGTCAATGATTTGCATGCTTGTATCACATTTGTCCTTTTTTCTTATGTTGGAAATTAATTGTGACATATTGTATTAGGGTACTAGATAACCTGAAAGACTATACTGTACGAGCCCTTGTTAATGCTGTTGATCACCTTGGCACTGTGGCTTACAAGTTAACTGACCTTCTTGAGCAACAAACATCCGATGTCTCAACCATGGAGCTAAACGTTTCTTGTTTAAACCAGGTAAATATTTTTTCCCTTTGTCCGAGTGAATTTCATGTTATTAGAAAATGAGTACTAAATTAATTGGACTGAACTTGCGTGTTTTCTTGTTATCAGAAACTTCTTACGTGCCAAACCTACATAAGTAAAGAAGGTTTCCGTCAGCAGCAGTTGTTGGCATTCATCCCAAGACATCACAAACACTACATTTTGCCAAGTAAGATTAATTATTATCGGCTTCTTCTGGCATCACTTATTGATATGATAAGAGACATAATTTACTTTTCTCATTCAAGCGTTTCTTTTTCTGTTCTTTTGCTTTAATTATCCAAACTAGATTCCTTGAACAAAAAGGTACATTTTAGTCCACGAAAACAGACTGATGCTAGACAGAATCATTTACAAGCACGTCTTCAGCCTTCAGGTACTGGGGTTTTCTAAGGCAACACCAAGGTCTTTTTTTTTTTTTTTTTTTTTTTTTTGTGGATTTCTATGTTGGATACAAAATTTTTCTTGTTCAGCTGAGTGATAATTGAAGTTCTTGACTAAAATGCACTACATTAGGTGTTACTGCCGCAAAAACTCTTTCCTGGCATTTGGCCTCTGAAACTAAATCTACCCTAAAAGGGGCACAACATGCTTTTACAAGGTTTGTATAAAATTATTCGTGAATATCAATCAATTCTGATTTTTTTATTTGCATATCTTCATATGTAAATAATTTTAAATAGTGTAAAAGGCTTTTGATTTTTGTGTATTGTGCAGCACCGAAGAGCCAAAAACTTCTGGGGTTTTCCATCTGTTAGGTATGTATAATAAGAAGCTACCTCATACTATTATTTAATTCTGCTCAGAATGGAGCAGTTAGTGAATGGTAAGAAAAAGATCTGATAGTGAAACTCTCATTGATGCAGATAATGAAGAGAGCATACGCTCAAAATCCTCTGCGGTCCCTTCTCAAGTATCAAGTGGAGGTCCTGCATCTAGTGCAGTAAAGCAAACATTTGGTGTTGCACGCAGGGTAATGCCAAGATCAACAAGAACAACGACATGCCCAACAATCTTCTAATTGCATGTTTCATAATTAAAAATTGATAAATGGAGTTATTCTGGGCATATTGTTTTCTTGAATCTTTTTGTGTGTTCAATCTTTTGTTCTCAATTTGGTTGTGCAAGGCTTGTCTGTTCTATGCTTTCTATTTCATATTCCACTTCACATCTTTTATGAAAGTGTCTATAATGTTGATAATATGTAAGCTTTTAGCTGGTATGGTGAACATTGCAAACATTGTCATTTCTACTTTCTTCTTTCTGCTTCGTCAACTGGAAATATTGGAAACTGATGTACTTTTGCATTGCTACAAAGTAGTTTTAGGTTTTGGATGATCTGGGTTGGTAGTCATGGTTGTTTTTTTCATCCTGGCTCTGGAGCAGGACAGTTGTTTTTAATACCGGGTTAGATTTTATGCAAGATGGGACTGCATACAGACTATATTGCAATTTCTCTAAGGACTCTCTTGGAGATTTGCTTAAAAGAGAAAAAAACAATATTGCAATTTACTTCAGGTAGTTGAAAATAATTATGACTTTTATTATCTTTCACTGTATTCGGTGGTTTGCTCAGAAACTTCATCTACATGTTGTATTGATGGATGCTTGAAATTAAAGAAAAGGAATAATTAGTGGCTTAAGAGTTAAAGTACTGTGTTCTGTAAGTGCTACTAGGCATTTTGCATGTATGATCCTGAGTATTCAAGAAAGCAGAGGCTCTTCTTGCGCTTGGTAGTTATGTTAGCACTGCACAGATTGACCAGAGAGGCACCATGCCTTGTCTATCCTGGTAAAATAAAATAAAATGGCAAAATGATGATGTCTGTCAACTATTGGAGACTTTTTTCTTGCACTTATCAAACAAGCAGCAACTGTTGCGTTAATTTTGTTGAATTTCAGCTTGTGAGTTCTACTATACTCTTCTAATAGTCCATGGCTAGTGGTTGAGAACTTGGGGCCTTTATGAGTTTCCAGGATCATATCCTGTACATCTAGCAACAGAAAGCTGTGCGGTTGTATGCGTCAGTTTGTGTGTGCGTTCGCTTGTGAGAGACTATTGACTATGTTTCAATGCATTTATATCATGGGATAGTCTCTACTAGCCCATTTTTGATAGTTTATAGTTTATACTTAATAGTTTTAGGCACTTGCGGCATATGTTTTATTTGATGGACAAATTAGGTGTGAATGATATTATTAATCTTGTTTTTGTAGTTTCTAAAAGAATGTGATTATAACGTCAGCTTGATCGAATGATATGATCATTCAACCATGTGAATGTATTTGTTTGCCATGTATTTTGTTTGTTGATTTTATTTGAGGAATTTCATTGACGGGCCTCTCTTTAGCAGAAAACTTATGTGTGTTGATTTTGGATTATTTCTTGTTCTGTCATAAACTGTGCTTCTCCTCCATTACTTGAGTACCCGTCTTAATACATGAGAGACCATAAGTGTAACAGTCATGTCTTTTTTTGCAGGATATAGAGGGTAACAAAGCTTTGACAGCATTTAGATCATTTGACAATCCAAGGCGTGAGATTATACGTGCCCCTGTCCGCAGCAAAAGTGTGCTATCAGCTTTCTTTGTCAAACAGAAAACGTCAAAGCTGAAGGCCGGTTATGTTTCATGAAAATACTTATCAAAGCAAGTTGAAGATGCCCACTTAGGCAGGAGTTTCCGTCGATCATCTCATATGCTTGCTGATTATGAGCCGGTTTCTTGTCACCAGTCAATCAGTATCTCCTACTCCAATCCTTTTCTCTAGGCTCCTTCTTTAATAAATAAGCAAATTGTGTATAAACTCCCTGTATGAAGATGCTTAAGATGTCTCTGGTCACTGAGTTGTATTCCTGATAAATGATCGTTGAAATATTGTTGAAATTTAGTTGTGCATATTAACCGATTCTTATCGCCGAGTTGAGAAGTGTACATCTGGGAATGAATAGGTTATGTTGATGATGCTTATTGATGATGTTTGTAGAGTAAATGCTTATAAACTTTCTTGACTTGACTTCTTACCTTATGAATTATGTTTCTTTTTTCCCATCTTTTCTGTCTAGAAGTACTTGTGTGACTGTGTGAGAATGAGAATGTGCACATTGTATCTGCTATCTGGGTTTGACATTTGAGAGTTAGTCTTTGACGTGGTGATTGTACTCCTATGGAACTAACTAAATCGAAGAACCAGGTTACATGGATAATTAATATCTTCAGTTTTCTCAAGTTTTTCTCATACAACAGGATTCATAATGCTATTGTAATATTGAAATTATTCATTGCATTCGACAGTAGGGATGACAATTGATTGGATCGGGGATGGATACACCAATATCCTTCCTCGTATCCATTTGAGATATGTATCTCCATTCCCGCATTTATCCTCATTTTTAAGTGAGAGGGGCGTATTTGGATAATCCCCAAATTTAGGTAGAGATATCGATCTCCGCTTTGTCTATATTTGTATCTGATAAAAAAAATATATAAATTATTATAGTTTACAAGAGATAATTGTAACTAACACATGTAATAGTACATTTTATCATGAGAAACAAATACATCTAATAAAATTCAAATAAAAAATTTAATTATAACTTATATTATTAGAATTAATAATTACATAATTTTTTTTTTATATTCTTAAATTATTAAAATCTATAAGGGATCGGATGAGGATGGATATCCATGGACAATATCCATCCCCATTCCTGAAAATAAAATGGATATTATAATGATATTTATCCCTATTTCATCCTTGAAAAAATTATTATCCATCCCCATTTTAAATGGAGCGGATACTTACAGATATCTGTATGCGCAAATAATTTTGCCATCCCTATTCAACAAGGAGCATATTTTTGTTTTTGATGTATTTAGTTGGGTAAATTAAAATCAAAGGGCTTTAATCGAAGATTTTCAATTTTCAATTGTAAAAAATATATATATATACCGTCGGTTCAAGATGCCCAACTGGAAGTCTGGAAGCGTCTATTCGAATTCGGGTCAATACAAACAAGTTGGACTCAACACCGAGAGACCCGACCCTGAAAACTGCGATTTGCCACCATGACCATAACAGAACAGATCCAATCTCAAACTCACTCACTCAGCTCTTAGATTCACACTAAAAATCCTTGACCTTGTAAGAAAATCCCGATATAATATCAACTTATGTTTGAAATTCATTATTAGTATATTGATTAATTAATTAATAGTTGCAACAATGTCACAATTCCTTCACCAAAGACCATTACAAAACCCCTTCTTCTCAGATCCCTACCCAATCTCTCCTCGCACTTCAGCGAGCTTCCACAGACCAATGTTTCTTCTCAACCGAACAACTCTCCTACTTTTACTCTCCCTCTTAGTTATACTCGGAGTTATCCTGCCCTGGTTTGGAGCCCCCCAATTCTTGTTCCCAAACACCCCTTCTTCTCTTGCGAAATGGCGCGACTACACGCTGCCGCAAGCGGCGTCGTTTGTGGCCAAGAATGGGACTGTGATCGTGTGTGCTGTGAGTCAGCCTTACTTGCCGTTTTTGAACAATTGGTTGATTAGCATTACGAGGCAAAAACATCAGGATAAAGTGCTCGTCATTGCAGAGGATTACGCTACTCTTTACACTGTTAACCAGAAATGGCCTGGTCACGCCGTTCTCGTCCCTCCAGCTCCCGATTCTCCAACTGCTCATAAATTCGGTTCTCAGGTTAAAAATATTATTTTGATTTTGTTGATAGTAATTTAGAATATGATGCTATTATAGTGTTTTGCTAGTTTAGTACTTATAATGATCATTTTACTTGACAATTATCAGCATTTTTGTTGTGTTATTAATTCTGCAATTGGTCTTTTGGTCTTTTAGTGTAATTTGATTTATTGGTCTTTGTTGAATTGTGAAACGTTCTTCTTTGATTGGTTTTGTTGGTGTAGGGATTCTTCAATTTTACATCACGAAGGCCTCGTCACCTGTTGCACATATTGGAGCTCGGATATAATGTTATGTACAATGATGTCGATATGGTCTGGTTGAAAGATCCCTTACCATATATGAAGGGAAATCATGATGTCTACTTCACCGATGACATGACTGCGGTATGTACACACTATCTCTGCTTCTTATTTTGTATGCATTCTGATGCAAAGTTTAATTTTATACCGTAATTGAACCACACAGCAGAAGACATTGGACTTGTTATGATTCTGATACTTTGAAACTCTTTTGCATTTAAGTTAACTTTTTTTCTTTTCTTTTGGGGGAGCAGGTGAAGCCTCTTGATCACTCCCATGATCTGCCGCCTCCAGGGAAAAAAGGGCGGCCTTACATATGTAGTTGCATGATTTACATGCGGCCCACAGCTGGAGCGAAATTAGTTATGAAGAAATGGATTGAGGAGCTTCAAGCTGAGCCATGGTCCAGAGCAAAGAAAGCCAATGATCAGCCTGGCTTTAACTGGGCGTTGATGAAAACTGCTGGACAGGTATCTTCTTTAAATATTTTTTGCCATTGTCACTGTGTTTGCAAAAATGCAGCAACTCCTAGAAGATTTCATCATTTTGACGTTTAGCTGAAAACGCCTAGTTACCTCAAGATTTGTCTCAGCATTGCGATTTATGCTGAAAATTATATGTTTCATGCCTTAGCCTCTCTTATGTGAAGCATGTGTCAAGTTTGATAATTGAAAATAGGTTTGATTATAGCCGAATAATTTCATGGCATCATCTTCCCAAATGGTTTTACTCGGTAGATATTATATTTGTATTTCAAGGGTTTTCTTATTGTCAACCTGTTGATTCTTCTTACTAATTCCAGCTGTTTGAGTTTTATCCCCAAAACTCTCTCATCATTCGGTTTGCCTGTGTCAGAAATCAGTTATATTGCAGTTGTCACACGGTTGTTCCTGTGAAAGTGAATATATTAGTACTTCTTACAAATGCTATGATTATTATCTTTTTAAATTAAGTCATGCAAGGAATATGGAGTAAAATTAATGTCTGAAATTTCCAGTGTATTGGATTGAGTTGGTTGTCATTAGAATGTGTTAGGTGGTTCTTGTGGATGGTGTATTAAATATGTATTCTGTTGAGCACTTGAGGCTTTCCTTGAGTTTTTATTTTTTCCCTGCTTGTCTGTTGGATGTACTTCAAATAACAAAAGAAATTAGTCTCATTTCTGGATAACATGTCAAAAGTATCTTCAAATACAGTGTTTTGGATTCTTCTGACGATCATATACCGTTGATATTTCAGGCGGATCTCTACCTGCTGCCCCAAGCAGCATTCCCAACTGGAGGACTATATTTCAAGAACAAGACATGGGTGAAAGAAACAAAGGGAATGCATGCAATCATCCATAATAATTATATCATAGGTTTCGAGAAGAAGATAAAACGTTTCCACGATTTTGGCCTCTGGTTGGTGGATGATCATGCTGAGGAGTCCCCCATAGGCAGATTATAGCAAGCTGGGAAGCCATACGATAGGTTTCTGCAAAGCCAATAAGTGTTGATGAACCCTGGATGGAGTTCAACTTCAACTTGCCAACCGGGTCATATATTGGCTCATCAGCCAGAGTCATGGAATCTTGAGGCTTGGCAAACTAAAGGTGCTCATTGTTTCATAGTTTTTGGTGGGTCAAGTTTGCACAGTCTGGGTAATTATTGAAATGGCTTGTTTTGATGTTCCTTCTGCAATCAAGGAATTCAGTACATACGGCGACTGCAGAAGCTTCTGAATCAGCTTGTTTAACCAACCACAATGCTGCCGGTTGACGAACTTTTATCATTTGCCAATGTAACCCCAGCTTTTTTTCTTTTTTTTCTTTTCTTTTCTTTCTTATTAATCCTTCTATTGAAATTTACCATAAATTTTCAATATATGTGATGCGATTTTGTTGGCTGTAGAAAATAATATGTATTGATGCCAAATTATTTTCAATCCCATTTGGCACTCTCTTAGTTATCTACCCAACCAATTTGTGTTTGAAGTTTGAACCATTATAGCTTCACCTAAGACCTCATTTGGAAATCTGAAAAATGGCAAAAGATGACAAAAAATATTGAAAAGACTGCGTCTGCCGGGAGTCGAACCCGGGTCTATTGCTTGGAAGGCAATTATCCTAACCGTTGGACTACAAACGCGTTTCTTGTTAATCTTTTGAGTTTAAGTTAATTATTAAAACCAAGACGCAATGCAGATACAAAACAATAGGACAAGGTTGGTCCAATGATATACCCCTCACATCTATACTATAACGTTATGGGTTCGAGTCTTTCTTCCTCCTCAATCTCCCAATTATTGTAATATTTAAAAACAAAAAATAGATACAAAACAAAAATTTTATGACAAATAATAATTGTATATTATCATACCAAATTTCTATAATAGATGGTTTTCTATAATTAAAAAAAAAAAAAAAAAATCCAAATTTGCATATTACGCCTCAAATTGACTAGTCAATTAATCAAATAGTAATACTAGACAATCTAAAAATTTAGTCCAAATTTCAATCCAAATGATGTGACAAATGATTTTTTCATTAATCATATCATTCCATGTTATATGTGGTGATGACAACTCACTTGTCACATCATTTTGATTGAAATAAAAAAAATACATAAAGTCAAATATTTGATTAGGATTGTCTCTAAATTTATTTTTTTTTATTTCTTATGAAGTATTACGGTATTACATAAATTCGGGTTTTTTTTTTTTTTAAAGAATACGAACCCATAACCCCATGGTATAAGTGGGAAGAGTTATCGGTGGATTAACCTCATCTCGTCGACTCCAAATTTAACCTTAATTTAACATTTATATAATTTGAAATTTGGAAAAATAAAAAGGGTTTACTTTTTTTTTTTTTCTCAAATGAATCCCATTTTTCAAAAACAAATCTCCACTTATTAGCTGGCAAGCACAGTTACCATATAGTACTATATCAAGCAATTCAGAAAAACAAAAGAAGAAAAATAGAAATGAAAGAGTTTTTTTTTTTTTTTTTTTTTGTGAAATAATAATAGAGGGGATTTATCTTTTCAAAAAAATAAAAAATAAAAAAATAGAGAGGATTTATTATCATCAAATTGGACAGCTGAAAATCCCCATAAAGTCCAGTTGTCCAAGCTGTCAAATATTTTATTTAATATCACTATCTTTTTTGTTTTTTTCACCAATAGAGTAGCTCCTAAAATTTATTCACACCAACTATATTAAAATATTTGTCATTCCTCCATTATTTACAATCCACCTGGTTTAGCTACTAAATTTGACCAAATGAGAGTGACTTTATTTTATGGTTTATTTCGGTATCTATCATATGTAAACACTTAGTTATTCCTAACTGCACGTAACCTTTTAACAGAAATGTAGTGCACTTCTCTTTTAAAATAAGAAATCTTATTACTATTTGAACCGCATATGTATTATTTGATCTTGTCATCTCGACAGTTTTATTATAATAGTTATAATTTTTAAAAATATATATATTTATTTATAATTAAATAAATATTCAAATAAATTATTTAAAATAACTGAGAAAGTCGATAAGGTGATAAGAAAAAAATTACTGGATTATAAAATCAGATAATAATCTAGCATAATAAATTTCATGAAAACGACATAAATGCAACCGACATTGTTATTTAATATTTAATATTTATTTTTTATATAATTTTTTGGTTTTAATTTCAAAAATGAAGAAAAAATGCTCAAAAAGACAATTCGCACGTATAAGCGAAAAATGATAGATTCTCCCCCGAATTTGCAGCTCACAGGCAATCTTCTGTCTCTGGTTTTCAAAAATAAGAAATCACAAAAAAAAAATAAAAAATAAAAAATCGCTGCTTTTTTTTTTTTTCTTTCAAATAGAAATCTGTTTTTCTTTCTTCTTCTTCTCACAAGAAGTCACCTGTGGAGAACAGAGAGAGCGACGTCACGTCATCAGTTTTACCTCACTGGCTCACTGTTTCTTTCTCTCTCTCTGACCTCTCTCTTTCTTTTACTCTACTCACAAGCATCTTGCAGTAGAAGTCTGTCTCAGTCACTGCGACTTCACTTTCTTCTAATCATTTGTTTTGAAAAGAAATTGTGGTTTGAGTCTTCCGCGACTTGTTGTTTGATTTGCATGTGTTTAACTTTACAAGTGTAAATTTTTGATGGGAGGAACGTAAATGGGTTCTCTAGACGCTGGGGTTGTTCCATTGAAGAGGGACAATCTTGGTCGTTCCTCGTCATCAAGAAACGACAGGCACGCGTTTTTGCAGAGACCCAGATCGAGACTCTCACGTTTCTTGCTTTTCAAGAAGCTTGACTATCTTCAATGGATTTGCACCGTCGCTGTCTTCCTCTTCTTCGTGGTTCTCTTCCAGATGTTCTTGCCTGGTTCAGTGATGGACCAATCGGACGATTTGTTGCGAGAACTGGACACGTTTCCCGGAGATTTGAATTTCTTGAAGGAGATGGGTCTTTTGGATTTTGGTGAGGATTTCTCGTTCAAGCCTTTGAAGCTTATGGAGAAATTCCGAAGAGAAGCTGGAGAGGAGAATTTGACTGTCGTTTTGGATAGGACACTACATCGTTTTGGATACAGAAAGCCACAGCTTGCATTGGTCAGTAATCTCAGCAATGCAGTGTTGTTAGTTAGCTACTGTGTTTGAATATTGATTTTGATTTGTGTTTTTGAAGGTGTTCGCCGATCTGTTGGTTGATCCGCAACAATTGCTGATGGTGACTGTTGCGGTCGCGCTGAAAGAGATTGGTTATGCAATTAAGGTAATGCCATTGATCTGCATTTGCTTCATCTTCACTTTTGGTCTTGTGTATAGAATTTAAAATTGAGAGTATCAATATTCTATAGCCTCAATACACATTCTAATTATTAACATTATTGCACTTAAGAGGTTTCGGTAGGATATAAGTTGTAGAAATCTACTTGGTAACCGAGATACGATAGAGTTGGAAGACTATCAAAGGAAGTACTCGGTGATATAATTTGCAGAACTTATGATTGGCAACACTTGGTAGATAGTGTAACTATATTTAGAGAACCTCTCTTGGTTGGAAGTGAGGAGGTATTGGATAAGTTCTTTCGAAGTATGAGACTCTCATTTATATATTTAGAGAACCTCTCTTGTTCCTTTTTAAAATTTCCATCTCAAATTTCAGTTGGATTTTTTGTAATGCTACTTGAACTGATGTGAGCCATCCATTTACATTTCAGTTGAAAAGTCTGCCTAATTGCTTTCCCCAGATTTTGGGGATTACAGTAAATTAGGCCCTCAACCTTAACGTTGTAATTACAAGAGAGGAAAATAATCGCTTTATTTACAGATGTTTACAAGATTCATTTAACTACATTATGGACATTTATTATTATTGATGGGATATGAATTCATTTTAGCATCATATTCTTTCATTCTTTCGACAGGTTTACTCCCTTGAAGATGGTCCTGCACGTGAAGTTTGGGAAAATATAGAAGTTCCAGTCACCATTGTTCAAACCAGTATTGAGATGGGGACTTCTGTCAATTGGCTAAAGTATGTCTCTTAATCTGATTAAAAGAAAAATTCTCTTTAATGTCTTAAATATATTAGTATTCAATCTAGATATACAGGGAAGAAAACTAATAGAAAGCCTTTTGGTCCAGTGAGTGGAAGAACAGTATGTTCAACTGTTGAACTACTTGCATGAAATGCCTTGCAGTTTTCACCATTAGTTGTAGATTCTGCCATTCTGGTCCACTGAATGTTTTATGTGGGTATTCACTGGAAGTCCACTGAATGTTTAATGTCTGAAGTTGAATGGCAGAGAAATTCTCTTAATTTCAAAATTAGTACAAATTTCAACCATTATACTCAGCATTTTGGTACTTCACATTCTCCATTGGAGTCCAATTTTTGTTGATTCCAGAATTTGATTTTTCTGAATATATCATCAGGTTACCATCCATTATGATAAACTACGCAAATTGATATAATGTTTACACCATATCTACTATGGTTAAACTCTAGATATTTGATCCCGTATGACTACGGAGTTAATTCTGCAACCATGCCAGGTTGCCTGTTCTTTACCGTTTCAAGTGATTGGGCTTGGTGGTTTTTTTTTTTTTTTTTTTTTTTGGGATATAGTGAATTCTGTTTATATCTCATTGTTATGTTTCTTTTGCAGTTATGATGGCATACTTGTGAACTCGATTGAAGCCAAGGGTGTCCTTGCTAGGTAGAATATTATATTTTATTTTCTCTAAATGAGCTTACAAATTTTGCTTTTTACTTAATTTCTTTTCTTTCGTCTGTCTTTAGTTTATAGTCCATAACTTTTGAGTGATTAATTATCATAAGTCAGGAAAAGTCATTGATTTTACTTGTTACAGTCTTACACAGGAACCTTTCAAGTCTTTACCTCTCATATGGACCATCCATGAAAGAACACTTGCTATCCGTTCAAGAGAATACTATTCAAGTGGGCAACTTCAGCTTCTAAATGATTGGAAAAAAGTTTTCAACCGTGCTAATGTTGTTGTCTTCCCAGACTACGTTTTACCGGTAATAAATGTTGCATGGATGTTTTGTTTTGTATACATTAGCGGACCTTTTATTAAATGGCATTGTAGGATAGAGTTTTGACGAATGGGTTGATGGGACATATATTTAAATTTGTAATAAGTTCTTTTGTTATTAATTATTTCTATGTATGGATGCCGAAATTAAGGAGATGTAAATAACATCAGATAGGGTAAAAAATTAGTAATTCTGACTCATTAAAGCAATAACATATTACTCAAGACAATTGCAACTATGATTACCCTTGAGGTGAATTCAGAATTTATTTCCAATGATTTGATTTCTTTTTGTGCTTTCTGCAGATGCTTTACTCTGCATTCGATACTGGAAACTATTATATTATTCCGGGTTCTCCTGCAGAAACATTGGAAGCTGATACTAGAATGGCTTTTCCCAAAAATGATATAAGGGTTAAGATGGGCTATAGTCCTAATGATCTTGTATTTGCAATTGTAGGAAGTGAATTTCTGTACAGGGGTTTATGGCTGGAGCATTCTCTCATCTTACAGGCTTTAAGACCACTTTTTCCAGACAACATAGTAGAAAGTGAACCAAATTTTCATATCAAGATAATGCTTTTGAGCAGGGATTCAACTAGCAATTATAGTGTGGCTGTTGAGGTATGGCTTTAATTACATATCCATGAAACTCTGATTGAAGTTGATAGTTGATGAACTTTTCTAAGGTATTTGTTGATTAACCAAGTTTTAGCAATTTTTTCATTTCCCCAGGCCATTGCTCTTAACCTGAATTATCCAAGAGGAGTTGTGAAGCACGTAACAGTTAGTGACGATGTTGATAGCGTTCTTTGCACGGCTGATGTTGTGATATACGGATCCTTCCTTGAGGAGCAATCTTTTCCAGAAATTTTGACAAAAGCCATGTGCTTGGAGAAATTAGTCATTGCCCCAGATCTCTCCAGCATTAGAAAATATGTATGCTTCCAACTGCTGCTTTCTCTTTGGCATTTTAGCAAAAATGGGACAACACATACACAATATGCACCCTAATTTTTGTTAATCATATTTTATGTTGCAAAGTTTTGTTTGTTAAGTGAATACTAACTGTAGTGCAATAACAATAGGTTGATGACAGGGTGAATGGCTATCTGTTCCCCAAGGAAAATATTAGGATTCTGACTCAGATTGTATCGCAAGTAATTACAAATGGAAAATTGTCACCTCTTGCTCGCAATATTGCCTCTATTGGAAGAGGTACTGTCAAGAACCTGATGGTTTGGGAAACTATTGAAGGCTATGCTTTGCTACTTAAAAATGTTCTCAAGTTTCCATCAGAAGTTGCTCTTCCCAAGGCTATTAAAGAACTTCCTCCCAAGTTGAAAGAAGAATGGCAGTGGCATCTATTTGAGAGTTTCTTAAATTCGACATACGAAGATAGATCTTTAAGAAGTGACAGATTTTTAAACCAGTTGGAGGAGCAGTGGAACCAAACTCAAAGAGAGAGCTATGGTACTATGCCTGCAACTGATGACTCATTTTTGTATGCCATTTGGAAAGAAGAAAGAAGTACTGTTACATTCAACACTAGAAAAAGAAGAGAGGAAGAAGAGGTAAGAGTTATGGTGGGCAGTGATACATCTTTCATAAATTTTGGCTTGAAACATCTTGCTATTATTTGACATGTTCATTTGTGAACTTTCACTGTGCAGATAAAAGATCGGACTGATCAATCTCAACGAACATGGGATGAGGTGTATCGAAATGCCAAAAGGGCTGATCGGACTAAAAATGATTTGCATGAAAGAGACGAAGGGGAACTTGAAAGGACAGGTCAACCATTGTGCATTTATGAACCTTACTTCGGGGAAGGAACCTGGCCTTTTCTGCACCATAAATCACTTTATCGTGGAATTGGATTGGTGAGTCAGCAAGAACATTGTGGCGCCCTTTAATTCTTGTTTCATTTCAATTCTACATCATACATGAATGATTGAAAAATTATTATCTTCTGTACCATACCAAACTTTGTCTACTATGCAAAGTTTTAAGATGGAAAATTTATATACTCATTTCCCTTCTCAATGGGGCAATCATTTTCTGTATTCCTACTACTAATTGTCAATCATTTGATAGAGATGACCTCTGTAAAATGAATGTGGTGTGATCTATATAATTTTACTTCCAAAAGGTGCTCGTGCATGATAATTTCTTTTTTCCTCATTATAAAAAAAATTAAATCATATTCTAATAACCTTCTAGTTCCTTATGATTTTTGTAATGCAAGTGTAAAGAAATGACAAGTGCTAATACTGCACTGTTGACACTGAAGTCAGTTTTACTGATTAGTTGTCACTTATCTCACATATTTGGGAGTTTTATTAATTACACATGCTTTTACAATTCCAACTAAATGACTCTTGTGGCATACTTTCTTTTTTTCCCCTTTTTCCTTGAACTATATATGCTTGTAACCTTAATTTTCCATCATCTGCATAAAAAAATGCATCTATCTTCCAGTCTAATGGAAATTTGTGGCTTTGTAATTGCAGTCTACCAAAGGCCGAAGACGCGGAACGGATGATGTTGATGCACCCTCCCGACTGCCGCTTCTTACCAACCCTTACTATCGAGATACCCTTGGTGAATATGGAGCCTTTTTTGCAATTGCTAACCGGGTTGACCGTGTACACAAGAATGCCTGGATAGGATTTCAGTCTTGGAGAGCAACAGCAAATAATGTGTGTGACTGCTCTTTGTTCCTCTCTCTCTCTCTCTCTCTCTCTCTCTCTCTCTCTCTCTCTCTGCTTTATGTTTTTTTTTTCCTTCAGCTGAAATTAATATACGTGCAACTAAGTTTTATGGACAATTAAGACAACCATACAAAAATTGAAAATGTGGATTCTGGCCAGCCTTATGAATATGAAAAGACAGATGTTATTGCGGGATATTTGGATCAGTTACTGCTTTTCGAGATTAAGTTCAAAATATGTTGTCTATTTCGTTTTGAAATACATATTTAAGACAACATATTCAACTATAGGATTTTTTTAGAAAACATCATCTATGTCGTTATGTTTACTTTGTAGTCTGTACCAATTTCAGAATCTGTGTCATTGCACATGAGATTTTGGATTCAAATTGTGCTTGCACTTAAAATTGATATCATTTACGGAAATTTTAAGAAATTTTTGAAAGACGGAATATAAATTAGTGAAGTCAAAACTTTTACAAAATCTAATATTAAAGAAAATAAATCACCACATGAGTTTGTTCATTTCCACTTTCTGGGTTATCTTTTTTGGGTTGGAATGCTAGCAGACCAGTTGCAACATTTTTGTCTGTGTCCTTGATGCGCTTTCTTTCTCATTCTGGGCTTAAACAGGCATCTTTGTCTAGTATTGCTGAAAATGCATTGCTGCATGACATCCAAACGCGAAGGCATGGTGATGCATTCTATTTTTGGGTTCGCATGGACATGGATTCAAGAAACCCCTTGAAACAGGATTTCTGGACTTTTTGTGACGCTATAAATGCTGGAAATTGCAAGTAAGAGCTGTGATGTTGATCACTTAAACCACAATTATTTATAAATTTGTGAGTTCAATTGCTTTATCATTCCTGTAAGGATAATTGACTTGGTGTATCCAATCTATGGATTGTTGAAGGTTTGCTTTTTCCGAGTCTCTTAAGAGGATGTACGGCATAAAGCAGGATTTAGATCCTTTACCTCCCATGCCTGGAGATGGGGATACATGGTCTGTCATGCAGAGTTGGGTTTTGCCTACTAGGTCTTTCCTGGAGTTTGTTATGTTTTCAAGGTTGGTGAAGTCACCTTTGGCTTTTCCATCCTAGCAATTTGAGAGTTTGTGCCAACTTATGTCAGAAGTATTCATTCACCAAATTTTCTTGTTTGCAGGATGTTTGTGGATGCCTTGGATGTACAAATGTATAAAGAGCACCATCTAAATGGGCGCTGTTATCTTAGTTTCTCAAAGGTAACTTGCTTATGCTTTTTAGATATTGGGTTTGCTTTTCTCATTGGGAGAAATTTATGTCCCCATCCATTTAGGTTTCTATGGTGACACTTTACCAGTAATTAGGATCAAGGTTTCCGCCGCATGAACTGGGTACTGCAATTCTTTTCAAGGCACCTCCCAGCTCAAAAATGGCCCTAAATTCAAATTGACCTTTTGTCCAAAGAGATAGATTTCCTGTTATTCCTTTGCCATTTACCTATTATAACTATTCTGATGTCTTGTTTTTCTGCTCCTGTCCCTAGATTAAAACATAACAACTGTCTATTTCTCTATATCTGAATATGTAGCAAGAATCAAGCTTCTGCTCCTATTATTATTATTCCAATGTAGTTATGGTTTTGGTTTTTTTTATGCCAATAGTGGTTCTACTGTTTGTTACTTATAATCTTTTCCCAGATCATTAGCTATGTGTTTATCTATTTGTCTTAAATATGTTTACCGCAGGACAAACATTGCTATTCACGTCTGCTTGAGCTACTTGTAAATGTCTGGGCATATCACAGTGGAAGACGCATGCTATATGTGAACCCTGAGACCGGTGCAATGCAAGAACACCACAAGTTTAATAGCCGGAGAGGTAAAATGTGGGTAAAATGGTTCTCATACGGCACTCTAAAGAGTATGGATGAGGACATGGCTGACGAGGCAGATTCTGATCACACTACTAGACGGTGGCTGTGGCCATCAACTGGTGAGGTCGTCTGTCCAAGTGTGATTGAGAAAGAAAGGAAACTATTTAATCAACGGAAAGAGAAGAGGAAGCAACAAAGTAAAGAAAAACATAAGAGGATGAGGAGCCGGCAACACCAGAAGACAATAGGGAAGTATGTTAAACCCCTACCAGAAGAGAAGACAGAAAATTCAAATTCAACGAATGTTGCGTCCACGACTTTATAACGATATTAATCTCATCACGGATTCCCTGGCGTATTTCCAAGTAGATTTGAAGTAGATAATTCTTTAATTTTTGGATTCTCTCTCTCCCCCCTAATTTTTGCCAGAAAGGATGCTTAGGTTTATGTTTCTGTTGTGTGGGTTTGTATGTAACTAACTGCATCCTTCCTGGGCATTCATGTTGATTAATTGCAATTGTATACTAGTTGTATAATTTCTTTTTTCTTCAAATGCCATTTTTAAAGCTGGTATACTCATGTGGAAGAAAAAAGGTGTGAGAATCTGTAAAGCTACTTTTCAATGAAGAACTTGTATGATATTACTACTCTCAGTTGCTGCACAGCTCCTCTCATAAATTGCAATTATCCAAGCAGAAAGTCATTTGTTTTTCATTTATTTCCCAAAATCTGAATAATTCTACTTAGTTTTCATTTAAACTCCTCATAAACTGCAAATATCCAAGCAGTGATCTATGACTGTAGATGACGGCGATCAAAAGTCTACTTAATTGAAGGATATAAATATGAATTCTGGAACAATGCAACAAAGAATCGATCAAAATTAACATGGGAATACACAAAATACTGAAGAGCATATAATAACTAGATTCTTGTGGCCTGAGGCCCTGAGCTGATTAAACTTGAAACAGCATAAGCGAAGCCAGACTCCCTGGTCAAGGATCCTCCTCCAACTATCATATTCTTGGAGCTGCAACAATATACACACCTTGTAAGTATCGGAAGAAATAAAACAGGAATTCGATAGAGCCAATGAAAGATAAATGGAAAATATGTTTTTCAATTGATAGACAATAAACAGATATATTGTTGCAACTTACCTCCACCAATTGTTGCTTCTGGCAACCGCTCAATTGAATACTTATGTTGAGTAATGTACATGATCGGCACACCAGGAATCTGCCAGTAAAGAAGCATGCATTCTTAAGTAAAGTCCAATTTCATGTAATGCAGTGTCAGACTACAAACAGTCGATCTTACCTTCCGAATTCTCCTCTTCAAATCTCGATCACATGTAGCAACAATGAAGCATTTATGCTGTTTTGAACATTTTTCATGTAAATTATTAGATATGATAAAGTATACAATGGCATTCACTGTAGTTATCAGATTCCATCCATACCTGAGTAACTCTATCAACAAGGCAGTCATCAGCATAGGTTCCCTTATGAGTACAGGGTAGTCTCTCAAAACGAGGATCCTTGGCAATCCTGAAAACCAAATTGAGAGCAAATCTTCATTAGCTTAAAACTAAAAAGTCCCTTGATTATAAGTGCACAGGATTCATCATTCATATCCTAATAAACATATTACAAACATGCATTAAATAGTTTGGAAGCCCTCGACACAATAGTGCAAATAAGAATACCAATATAAAATGTGTACAGGAGCGGTGCAATGAAAATAATCAAGAACATACCTCAGAGCTACACGGTATTTCTGGCCTAACTTCTCAAGTTCTGCCATCACACAATCCGTAATACAAGGCATGCCTGTAAATCAAAAAGCTAGACAGAATCAATACAAACAAGAAAATAATATATAAACATTAAACAGCCAACCCAAATAACCTCCAATGCTTGTCAAATACCGACCCAACATCAACAGCCATGTTAAAGTTTAGAATATCTTGTTAAATCAACACATTTAACATACAAATATTGACTTGGGAAAAATAAAAAGAAGCATCAAAGTATATAATTCATATATAATTGAACAAGTATGAAAGTAAAAACTTACACTTTGCATATAAGCAGTCCATCATTCCCTTCTCTAGATCCAACTACACAAAATAACAAGACAAATACAGAAGTTAGCATTGTTGAAGGGCATTTAGCTTTCAAGCTTCTGTTCTTCATAATCATCAATAATTTTTATTTTATTTTTACATCGGATACCTATCGTGTTAGGGCTCTCCCAGAACCAGACAAGATAAACCGCTATAGAACAGCCCAGAATACAACTCCCACTACAGGGAAGAGTCTCCCCACTTTGCAATTTTATGGGCAAAGGTGGGACTTGAAACCCTATCACATAAGTGAAGGGGAAGTCAAGTCCCCAACCTCCTTCGCTAAGAGTGGTTGTGCATAATCGATAATAATTAAAAGAAAATAATTATAATTAGTGGATGCAATGTATTCTTAGCTTTTCACAAAATATAAAAAACTGAAAATCTAGCATACTTAACATAATTAAATAAGCTAATAAATTTCAAAATTATAATAGAACATAATGTATTGGAAATGAAAACAGCAATACAAAAAGACTCACTTTATTCTGGATGGAGAAATTGATGAAGTTAGTATCCACCAAAACCCGATAAGGCGGTCCTAACGCTGTGTTGTGTGTGAAGAAAAGCGCCGACGAAACATTTGGCCTAATCACACACACAGAAAAAAAAATCAATTTTTTTGTTTTGTTTTCAAAATAAACCATTAAAAATTGATATTGTAGAGACTTACACATTTCTTGGAAGCTTTTCCTTGGTAAGGTCTTTCCTGTTAGGATTCAAAACCTCTTCTTTGTAACTAAAATACACACCAAAAAACAAAACTAACATCAAAATCTGCAGAGAGATACAATGATATCAATTACAACAAATATAGCGAAGAAGAAGAAAACAATTTACTTGTTGATAGCTCTTTTGGTGATCATCTTCTTCATGGCGGCGAATTTAGGAGATTTTTTGGCTCTCCCCATCTCTTTTGATTGAATTTTTTTTTACAAATTTCTTCTGAGAAAAAACTTTTGTCTGGCAAAACGACGGCTTCACTGCTTCGAAAAAATATTGTGCGAGAGCGAACGAACAGAAAAACGGAGTGGAAGAAGAAAGCTGTGGCAACTGGCAACTGGTAAGAGAACTTCGAATCTTAATATACCCTAATGAAAATATATACAGTTACGGTAATACCCTTGTAGTTATTTATCATTCGCTCAGTAATCGAGGATAAGTTAGGGTATTCACAAAATATATATTTTTTGATGGGGGATATTTAGAAATTAGAGTTGGTTGGAGTTTCCAAATGCTAACATTACCATAGTCAATTATTGGGCTTTTTTATGTTGGGCAAAACCTAACTCAATGCGTCTTGGATTTTATTTTATTTTTTTCATTTTTCTTCTTTCTTTTTTTAAGGGCATTTTTCTTCTTTCTAAACTCTAAAGATTTGTTTGAAATATTTCTTTAAGAAATATCCTTTAAAATCTATATCAAAGAGAAAATAATTTTTATATTTTAAAATTTATAGAGGCAGTTTAGACTTCTCATTCAATCGCACAAAGATTGTTTTCTTGTCACTAGGCACTAGAAGTGGTGAGGACTTGTTCGGGATGACAAAATAACTTGTGGGTATGGAGCCTTGTGGGGATCCGTGCTTATGAGATGGGGTTCTGGGGATGAGTTTCAATTTGATGGGGATGAGACATGAATGAGGATAGATAGTAAAACCTGTAATGGGTATGGGGCGGGATGGGTTTTATAAACCCTACCTCGCAGCCCCGCCCTTCCCCACTTAAAATATAATATATTTTATTATTATTATTTAGTTTTTTTCTTTTAATGCTATATTTTAAAAATATTGAATTTATTTGGTTAGTTGTGAGATTTATGTTTATTTTTAATAATTATGAGATGATTATTAATAATTTTTGGGAATTACTTTATATATTATATCATATTCATTGGATTATATATTTATTATTTTAATAAATAAATTTGATAAATAGGTTAAATGGGGTGACTTGTTTAGCCCTTAGGTGGAGAGGAATAAAAATCTATATATATATATATAGTCTTTCTATTGTCAGTTCGTCCTGACAACAAATATATCAGGACGAAGAATATGGACCACAGATTATGGAGAAGTTTTGACAAATACATACACTTTGAGTCAAAGTATGTAAATCTAATGGTCTACATTTTTCGTCCTGATATATTTATTGTCAGGACGAACTGATAATAGAAAAAATATATATATATATATATCGATTATAAAATGGATGTTTATTGTATACATTAGTAGTGCAATATGAAATTTAATAATTATGTGGTGTAGGATCCTGATTTACACTGATACTAATCGGAATCTCACACGAAAAAATGTGTAGGATCTCAAGCCTGAAATCTAATATATATATATATGAAATGATACGAACTATAAAATGGAAAGATGTTAACATAAGATCAGACCAATATTTTTATTTGTTTAAGTATAATATTAACATCGTTCATTTCGGAAACAAAATACACACATATTATATTATTACAACAAGCATGGCTATAGCTAGCGAGCAAGCTAGTTATTTAAACAAGAAACGGCAGTGTGTTTTGTGTTACATTTAAAGTAACTAAACACTACCCTTGATTTGGGAACTATATCCATTCTTGTCATCATGGTACTTATTCCAAAGCATTACACCACCATACTTGGAAGATGCTTTAGCAAATGGAAGCACTTGAGAAGTAAGCACATTTGGGGCCACATACCCACTTCCGGCCGCCGCGGAAGAAGCTGGAAGCCCAATAAAAAACTGACCAGCTGATACAGTCGTGGTCCATTTTTGCCACGATTTCTTAAACCTATTACGACTGCTAGATTCGTACGAACATTGAGGGTTGTTATAATACTGAATCCAAACATAATCAAACAACCCAGTAGAAAGTGCAGCATTGAGAGAACTATCAGGAAATGGACACTGTGGTGCTGCAGCTAAGTACACTTTCTTGCCTCTTTTGCTGTAATCAGACAATCTTCTAGCAAGTTCAGCGTAGTTAGATGATCCTCCACCTCCTTCGATATCGAAATCTATACCGTTCAAAATGGCGTCGCCTAGTGGTCTTGAATTCGAGCTTCCTCCCAAGAAGTTGTTCCATAAATAGTCAGCGAGATTTCTTGCTTCATCTGATGATGATAAGTAGTAAGTTTTCATGCCGCCGCCGAGAGAGAGCAAGACTTTGATGCCTTTACTTTGGCAAAAGCGAATGTCTTGGCTGATTCTTTTGCAATCGTTTGATGCTGGGTTGCAGTGACCAGCTAAGTTGATTTGAGGTGTTCGACCACCGCCGAAGGATGAGAGGAAGGCTATGTTTATGATTTTGTATTTTCCTGAAGAACAAGTGTTTGTGAGTGTGCGTTCTCTGCCATTTTGACCCCAATAAACAACTATGCCTCCGGCTTTCGATTGGAAAGCTAAAGCAAGTAGCACCAGGAGGAAGATGAGGGAATTTTCTAGGTTAATAAGTTTGGCACCCATGTTTAGTATACTGCAATGAGTAACGAGTAATGAGTGACACAAAAGTTTCTTTTGGAGCAACCTATTTATAGAGATTTTGAGGGATAATTTAGACATCTTTTAGTCAATTATTATGCAAGGCCGGTTTTCTTGACTTTGATAGAATTTTCTTGGAAAAACAAGCACAGAAAATCTTATCTAGTATATTTAGTATGGTTTTTGAAAGGATCAAAGCGTTTTTTTAATACTATAAACTATTTTGAAGTTTTTTTTAGGTTATTTGGTAAAACTCAAAACAGTTTTTCTGATATATGAATTGCCTCAATTACCTTTTAAAAAAACCATTTTATGTCTATTTGGAGAAGTCTAAAACAGCTTTTTTAATATATGAATTGTCTCAATTACCCTTTCAAAAAGTCATTTTATTATTTGGAGAAGTCCAAAATCAAGAAGCTTTTTTTAAGCTTTTTCAAAAACATATGAATTGTCTCAATTACCCTTTATAAATTTTAGATATTCCACCGTACCTCTTTCATTATAAATACATTGCCAACACCTTTTATGTAATTCACTCAACCAAAAGTTATTTCTAAAAATACATTGTCAATATCTTTTTTGTAATTTACACAATTAAAAGCCCTTTTTGTTAGAAGCTCTACTCATTAGAAGCCCTACAACAAAAAGATCTACTCTAAAATCTCAAATTGAAAAGTCATATTAAACACACTCTTACCATTAAATTAGTGGGTAAAGGAGGTAAATCGATCTGATATATTTTCCTCACTTTATTTCTGTCTATCAACAAGTCTTTCTCATGAACTATGTCTAGAAAAAGTCTTCTATTGAACACAAGAATGTTTTTCTTTCTCATTAACTATGTCCAAAAGAAGTCTCTCGTGAACACTATCAGCATGTTTGTTCATGTCCCGAAAAAAAAAAAAAAAAAAAAAAAAGTAAAGTGCCGAAGACTTCTCAAGTCTTTGGTGGAGCCGTGGAGACGGGAGAGGAATAAAAAAATAAAAAAATAAAAAAATAATTATAAGATTGCACTAGAGCAACCTGACAACAAGATAGCATTTTTGACAAAATAACAGATTAGTACCTTGACCAAATGGTTGACCATTAGAGTTAACTTGTTTTTTTTTTTAATTTTTTTTTTATGTCAGAAGGGTATTAAGGTCTTTTTACCCTTAAATAAATCAAACCAATATAAAATCCTTATTTGTTTTAATAATAATAAAAAAAACAATGGAATTCACAATATTTTTATAAAATTATAAAAAAGAGCAAATTAATGAAACAAAATTGAAAAATAAAGAAATAACTTTTTTTAGGGAGATCTAGGTTCGTCTTTTTTTGGGAGATCTGGTTCTTTCTCAAGAAAAAAAAAATTAAAGCAAAAAATTGAAATAATAAAGTCTGCTTTAATACTCATTACCAACATCAATCGAAAAAAAATAAAAATAAATAAACAACTTTTTGGTTGAAGACAATCTGCTTTCTCAATCATCATCATCAGTTCAAAAAAAAAATCAAGGAAAAAATATATTGGAGAAATCGAGAAGAGAACAAAAAAAAAAAAACATTCGATTCACCAAAAACAAAAAGTTTGGATAATAAAAGAATTGCTCAATTTCCATCATTCACAATTCACGCACATCACACATAGACATGATGCCAGTTCGGTTCTAAAAAATGAAGAATCGGATTGGAACTATCGATTCGGTTTTGGTTTTGGAACCGATGGTTCCTTTAATTATTATTTTTTTTTTATGTTCCAAAAAATTATTTTAAAAAATAAAATTTTATTTATAAAAATAAAATGTTGAGAATGGATATTTTAGAGTATTGGGTTGTGACCCATGACCCTTATCCAAGTAGATATATTTTCCTTCACATTCTCCTCATTTTTATATAGGTTAGATCACTCTTCATTTATCTTATTTATTCGATGTGGATTGTGGGATTGAATATAACTATTGTTAATAAGCAATCACTCTATGACCAAGATTAGCCGATTAGGGAAGAATAATATATGAATGAGATTTGATGATTTATTAATATATATATATATATATATATATTAATAATACATTTTAAAAAATGATACATATTATTGCATTCACAGTCCACAGAATATAGAAGATTAAGAAAAGTATAAATAGAGATCTGATGTGATTTAATCCAAAATTAGATGATTCCTTTTAAAAAATGATCCAATTCTTTTTTTCTTTTATTAACAATATTCCCTTTGTTTACATCCAATAATACGTTAAAAAAGGTTTTCAAATCAGGGATTGTATATTCATTTTTTTTTTTTTTTGTCATTTATATAAATTTATATTACACACATTTTCACTGCTTTTTGTTCTTAAAAAAAATACCGTTCTCAAAATAATAATAATAAAAAAATCATTTTAATTTTCATTTTACTAGCTTTTACAAAATGGAAAACAAAAATGACAGCAAATAATATAAAGCAAAGCAGAAAGCAAAGCAGCAAATAATAACAATACTAGTTCCTGTTTTTTATTTATTTATTTATTTTTTATTTTATAGTTTATGAATTTGGATCGTCTTCTCACATTTCAATTATCTCTTGAGTATTGATACATATAAATATTACAATGAATAGAGCTGAGTCACCATGTTTTTCAATTAAAAGGTGGTAATGGAATTGAAGCTTAGGTGACAATGGAAGAGGAAGAGATGGCTTATTTGTTTTTATTTTATTTTTTTTAACAAAACCATTTTTTAATTTCGATAGACCTCCCAACTTTCTCCATGTTTTCCATATTTAAAGAAGAAGTTGAGATTTAAAGAGAATATCATTATGTTATATCAATGAATGGAAATGGAAATTTAATCTCATATCCCACATCGGATAAATAAGAAAAGTAGAGAAATGCCAAAAGAGTAACATATATTTCATTTTTCAAAAGAGTAATGCTACATTGCCCAAATTTGGAGCCCAAATCTGGTGCCCAAATGATGTGGCAACACTTTAGACCATTCATTTAAAGAAAAATGAAACATATTTATAGGAAAATTTTCAAAATTTTTACTATTTTTCAAAATTTTTTATGCAAAACAAATTTAAAAAGTGGGAAAATATAAGGCAAATTTAGAAAAAAAATAATTTCCGAATTCAAAAAAATTTGAAAATTTTCTCATAAGTATATTTCATATTTCTTATCATCCATAAAAAAAAAAAAAAAAATCTCATTAAAATTCATTAAATTTAATGGTATGACTATAATCTTGCGACTATAATCTAATTATTATTTCTCTCTCCTCTCTACTATTTGTCTATTTGCTTCATATCCAAAGCAGATCAATTTCTCTCGCCGGACTCATCTTCTCTCCTCTATACAATCACAACTTCTCTCTGACATCTGTACCTTGTACCTAACTATTCATATATCTCTCATACACATACTTTATATTTTCTAATAAAGACCTTTGTTAGAAAAAATTTCATATCCATAATAAAAATTTCAGCTTAAGTAAACGAAGTCAACCTTATAAAAAAAAAATTAAAAAAATTTCGGCGACATCAATGATAAAAGAAGCAAGACTTTATTTAATATCAAATGACCCTTATAAATACATATTAACTGGGTGATTAATTTGTTTAAGCTTCTTAGATAATCAAACGCTGTTCTTGACTTTGGAACTAACTGTATCCACTGTGATCATCATTACATTTATCACAGAGAGCATGATACCACCATATTTAAGATTAGACTTGACAAAAGGTTGCACTTTTGATATGAGCACATAACCATCACCAGCAGCTACACGAGAAGCTGGAAGCCCGGAATCCCCACATAGAACTTATCGGCTTTAATCGATGAAGTCCATTTCTTCCATGAATTCTTAAATTTGTTTGGATTGCTAGCTAGAGCTGTACTCATACAAGGATTGCTGTCGTAGGATTGGAATCCAAACACAGTCAAATATGACTCAGAGGCCACTGTTAACCTCCTGTGACACCTGTCAGACTCCTTAACTCTTCCGACTCATATGACTCGTATATGTTGTCTTTATATTTTTTTTATTAATTTAATTATGATATTTTAAAATATTATTCTATTTAATTTTAATAATTTTACATAATTTTCTTTTGAAGTTGGAGAGAATTATCGAGACAGAGACTAGACTACAAAATATCCCAACTAAATTCTGGGAATTTATTTGCTAGTGGAAGCTTGTCTACGTACATTCATTTCAAACTGCAGCCATTGATCAGGAAATAGACATATTGGAGTTAGAAACCAGAGCAATCAGCACAAGAAAGGAGGGAATTGCAGGTCCATAATATCTATGTTTCTTTTCATCTTTAGTCCTTGGTAGTTTGTTCATCTGCAGAGCCAGATTAAAATTTTATTTAAAATGAAAAAAAGCCCGTACATAGTTTAAACATTGGGCTTGATAGTTGAGCTATAAAACTCTGGTCATTTGTTAATATTTTAATTTCTTTTTTACCGTTTTTTCAATTAACAGAAAAAAATATAAAAAAAATGCTCATTTTAAATGCTTATTTTTTTCTTCAAAAATATGATAAACAAATCATCGGTGATAAACAAATGAAAACAGAGTTCCATTATTGATTTTCCTTCTTTTTTTTTTTTTTCTAAATCTTCTAAAAGATAAATTCAATAATAATAATAATATATATAACAATTATGTCACAATTTGCAAGCAATAAAAATCAAGAACATGGATTTCAATCACAGAAACAAAGATCTCACAAAAAATCACACAGATCACTAAAGAGCACAAACGAGAGAGAGAGAGTTTCTAGAAACCACCCCCCCCCCCCCCCCCCCCCCCCCCCAACTGAATGCCAAGTGTCCCTAAATAAATCAAGGGTTAACAAATATTATTCTACCAATTTTACCCTTGTTTTTATTTTTATTTTTTATTTTTTATTTTTCTTAACACCAGAAATTGAAAATCAATTATAAAAACCAGAAATTGAAAAAAAAAAAAAAAATCAGATCAACACCATCTGTCCAAGGAACAAAAGCAAGAAGCCAAGTTGTATCAGCAATTCAACACCAATCTGTCTGGAAATACCACCAGAAGTCTCCATAATCTAGTTTTTATTAATTATTATGCTAAACAAACCAAGCTGACACAATATGTAAACCAAGTCAATTATTGGGCTCTTTTTTGGGTTGGGCTTCGGTTGGTTTTTTATGTTGGGCAAAACCTAACTCAACGCGTCTTGGATTTTTTTTTTTTTTCTTTTTTAAGGGCATTTTTCTTCTTTCTAAACTCTAAAGATTTGTTTGAAATATTATTTTTTAAGAAATAGCCTTTAAAATCTATATTAGACAGAAAATAATTTTTATATTTTAAAATTTATAGAGGCACTTTAGACTTCTCATTCAATCGCACAAAGATTGTTTTCTTGTCACTAGGCACTAGAAGTGGTGAGAACTTGTTAGGGATGGCAAAATAACTCGTGGGTAAGGGGTCCTATGGTGACCTGCACTTAGAGGTGTCAAAAGGACTGGCCCAGCCCAAGCCCATTCCGGGTCTAGCCCGGTCTGGCTCAGTATTGTAGATATTCCGAACATGGTCTAGGCTTAATATCCCAAAACCTGAATAAGGGCTGGGCTTTTATAAATCATTGTTAGGGCTTAGCCCGGTTCGAACCAGAAAAATCCGACCTGTATAGTAAATTAGTATTATATTATATATATACATATTTTCTATTATCAGTTCGTCCTAATAATAAATATATCAGGACAAAGAATGTGAACCACTATATTTACATACTTTGACTCAAAGTGTATGCACTTGTTAAAACTTCTTCATAATCTATGGTCCACATTTTTCGTCCTGATATATTTATTGTCAGGATAAACTGACAATAGAAAGACTGTATATCTATATATATATATATAAATGTATATTTAGATAAATATCATTTTAAGTTAAAATAAAAAGGGAAAAAAATAATAATAACAGAATTCGAGTTTAATGTCTGATATGGTTGGTGTGTTTATTGATTTTTAAGTATCTTATTTATAGTTTATTGTTCCATTTAATGACAAGTAAATCAGTTTGGCTTGGTGGAGATTCAAGGACTACATCTCAAATGAGATTTGGTGTTTGATTCCAAGTGAACAGCTTTTAATGTTGAATTTATTTTATAAAACCTCAATTTCATTTGTGCTTGAGGCCTGCTGAAGCCGCGATCCGATCCGATTGGGTTCGACCTAGATTGGACTTTGGACTGGGCTTGACAATTGGTGTGCAATTGGTAATCCGACCCGACCTGTCCGAATAGTAACAGGCCCAAGCCTTTATCGAATCCAATATCCGAATGGGCTTTAAAATTTTAGGCCAGGCCAACCATTTGACACCTTTACAACACTTATGGGGTGGGGATGGGATGAGAATGAGAATAGATAGTAAAACCTGCAATAGGTATGGGGCGGGATGAGTTTTATAATCCCCGTCCTGCTCCGTTTAAAATATAATATTTATTTTTTTATTAATTAGTTTTTTTCTTCTTTTAATGTTATGGTTAAAAATTATTGAATTTATTTGGTTAGTTATGAGATTTATGTTTATTTTTAATGTTTATGAGATAATTATTTATAATTTTTGGAATTACTTTATATATTATATCATATTCATTGGGTTATATATTTATTAATTTAATAAATACTTTTGATAAATTGGGTAAATGGGGTAAATTGGTGGGGATGGGAAAAACATACCCCACCCCTCCCCTCCATATATTGTAGGGTTTTATGTGGAGATGGGGTTTCAAAAAATAAAGGGTGCGGGGAGAGCCAACCCGCCCCAAACCTGCCCCATTACCATCCCTAAGACTTGTTTAGTCTTTAGGTATATATCCATTATAAAATGCATATCTATTGTATACATTAGAGCATCTCCAATGCAAGAAAATGTAGTGCCATATAGGATAGATATTAAAAAAGTTAGAAAAACTCTCTCTAATGCTATTATCTAAGTTGAATATGAAGATGATTTGGTAAAAAAAACAAAGGTTAGAGAATATGAAGTTGTGTTTCTAATTCTAGAAACTCTCCTAAAAATGCTGACTAGGATTTCTAACTCTTTCTATCAATAAAATTAAAGCTCATTTAATTGTAAAATAAAATAGGATAGAGTGGAATAATTATTTTATTATGATTGGTTATAAAATAGATGCATATTTGACTGTAGATAATTGCATTATTTTAAAAGTGGGTCCATAATGAATAGAAATACTGATGTGGCACTATTTTAAAAACTCAAAAATACATATTTGCATTGGAAATGCTCTCAATAGCAGTTTTTATTTATTTATTTATTATTTTTTTTATTGGGTCAAATAATACTTACATAGTAAAAAGTGATGAGGTGAATATGTGTGCTATAAGTATGTTCACAGTTATATGCCTACCAAAGAAAAACTCACATTAATTAGTAGTGTAATATGAAATTTAATAATTATGCAGTGTGAGATCCTGATTTACACCGATACTAATCAGAATCTCCAAACAAAAAATCGTGTAGTTCTCAAGCCTAAAATCTAATATATATAAAATGATACGAACTATAAAATGGAAAGATGTTAACATAAGATCAGACCAATAGTTTTCTTTGTTTAAGTATAATGGTAATTAACCTCTTTCATTTCGAAAACAAAATGCATGCGAACACACATATTATATTATTACAAGAAGCATGGCTATAGCTAGCGAGTAAGCCAGTTATTTAAACAAGAAACGGGCAGTGTTTTGTGTTACATTTAAACGAACTAAACACTACCCATGATTTGGGAACTATATCCATTCTTGTCATCATGGTACTTATTCCAAAGCATTACACCACCATACTTGGAAGATGCCTTAGCATAAGGAAGAACTTGAGAAGTAAGCACATTTGGGGCCACATACCCACTTCCGGCCACCGTGGAAGAAGCCGGAAACCCAATAAAAAACTGACCAGCTGATACAGTCGTGGTCCATTTTTGCCACGAATTCTTAAAACTATCTGGATTGCTAGATTCGTACGAACATTGAGGGTTGTTATAAAACTGAATCCAAACGTAATCAAACAACCCAGTATATAGCGCAGCATTGAGAGAAATATCAGGAAATGGACACTGTGGTGCAGCAGCTAAGTACACTTTCTTGCCTCTTTTGCTGTAATCAGACAATCTTCTAGCAAGTTCAGTGTAGTTTGATGGTCCTCAACCTCCTTCGATATCGAAATCTATACCGTCCAAAATGGCGTCGCCTAGTGGTCTTGAATTCGAGCTTCCTCCCAAGAAGTTGTTCCATAAATAGTCCGCAAGGTTTCTTGCATCCTCCGGTGATGATAAGGAGTAAGTGTTCGTGCCACCGCCGAGAGAGAGCAAGACTTTGATGCCTTGACTTTGGCAAGAGCGAATGTCTTGGCTGATTGTCTTGCAACCGTTTGATGCTGGGTTGTAGTGACCAGCTAAGTTGATTTGAGGTGGTTCGACCACCGCCGAAGGCTGAGAGGAAGGCTATGTTTATGATTTTGAATTTTCCTGAAGAACAAGTGTTAGTGAGTGTTCCTTCTCTGCCATCTTGACCCCAATAAACAACAAGTGTTAGTGAGTGTTACACTTGGTGCTTAGTGAATAAGCCAAGTGAAAGCTTCTTGGATACGATTCCGGTTCTTGGTGAATAAGCAAAACTGAAGCTTCTTGTATACGATTCTTGGTTCTTGGTTCATAAGCCAACCGAAGCTTCGTGTATAAGTTTCTGATTTAATTAAATAATAATTAAACATCCGATTCCGTATTCTTGGTGATCAAGCAAGAGTATCGGAATCCAAACAATAAAAGCTTTCCTTATTATTTACACAAAAACGTTGACTTAGGGAAGTGACAAAAAGTCAACTGGACTCTCACGGCATTCGTGTACGCAGGATGCGCCCACACACGAGTCGTGCATTCGAAGGTTCGAGGTCCATGATTTGTCATCTAATGAACACAATCATGTTTGTCTTTCTCATGAACTATGTCCAAAAAAAAGTCTTCTAATAAATACAATCATGTTTATGAACAATGTCCAAAAAAAAAAAAAAAGTAGAGTAGCGAAGACTTCTCAAGAATTTAGTGGATAGGAGAGGTATAATTTTTTTTATTTTATTTTAATTATATATAATTACATATACATGGAGAACTTCTCACATATAAACCCTCGTACATAAATCTTATGTTCAAACCGTTCACAATATGATGAAATTTAATGAAATTTAATAAGATCTTTTACATGAATGATAAGAAAAATGAGATTGGAAAATTTTCAAAATTTTTAAATTTGGAAACTATTTTTCTAATTATTTAAACAAAAAAAATTTAAAAAGTAGAAAAATATAAGGCAAATTTAGAAAAAAATAGTTCCCGAATTTAAAAGCAAATTGAAAATTTTCTCATAAGTATATTTCATATTTTTTATCATCCAATGCAGACCAATTTCTCTCATCTGGCACATCTTCTCTCCTCTTTATGATCACACTTTCTCTCTCATGAATGTACCTTGTACCTAACAATTCATATCTCTCTCATGCAGATGCTTCGTATTTTCTCCAACTATGAACTCTGGTTCTCTACTCTTTTCTAAAAAAAAACTCGGTTTTAAACTTGATTCACTACACTATTTGCGCCATAGATTCGTACATATTAGTGTGTGAGATTGTTGTAAACTTTCACATCCAAATTACATGATTAGATAATTTTTTTTTTATAAAAAAATTACATTACTTATTTAGTTACTTAAAATCCAACACAAGGAAGATCATCTCTTGAATAAAACTAGACAAAAATCAATATTTTCCAACAATCTTAAATTAGCATTTTTTTTTCTTTGACTCTTAACAAAAACATACCCAAATTTAAGAAAAAGATAGGATTTGAGATTTAAGAACATGTTCCAAAACCATATATATTTTTTTTAGAAAAATAGTAGACCGTAAAGAACCATAGTTGAGAGCCGGAGAAAAATGTAAAGCTTGTAATTAAATGTAAGAAGTAAGAGAAAATGTGTGATCGTAAAGAGGAGAGGATGTGTGTAAGGTGAGAGAAATATATTGATCTGTATATAGGATGTGTGTAAGGTGAGAGGATGTGGGTATGGTGCAGATAGGAGAGAGGAGAGAGAAATAATAATTTAAAATTGTTTTTTATCACTTTTGATTACATATATATTGGTTTTCCTATCCGTGCGCATTGATATAAGGAAAACATATGACATCTAAATTTAAGTGTTGGTTTTACAATTTTTTTTCTCGTAGACATACATTATACTAATATAGGCACATATATAGCATACTAATACATATCATCAAACTTTTGTCATGTAAGCAATATAACTTCAATTATAATAATATCAATTTTTCTCTAGTAGGCACACAATATATGAATACTTATAGCATACTAATACACACCATTTTTGCCATATGTATTATTATAATTGAAGTTATGTTGCTTACATGGCCAAAATGTGGTGGTATATTAGTATGCTATAAATATGCTTATATTGTGTGTCTATGAGAGAAAAACTAATAATAATACACATAGCAAAAATGTGGCAATGTGTATTAGTATGTTATAAATATGCTTATATTATATATGTCTATGAGAGAAAAATTAGTTGGTTTTATCCAACGGTTAGATCTAGATGTTGAAAAAGCATATTAAAGATAAGATAAATATATTAAAGAAAAGATAATATAAATAAAAAGAATTCTCTGTTTATTTAATTTTTTTACTGTTCCAACAAAGTAGTTTTTTTTTTTTTTTTTTTTTTCTCTTCCTAAAAAATAAAAAACCATTTTCTTCTTCCATGTGTAATTGTAATACTTCAAGAAAAAAAGATTCTCTTTAAATCTTATTTTTTTACAATTTCAACTCTAACAACGAACCTTCTTTTCCAACTCTAACTTCTCTCTATCTATTTTCTTCTCCAACTCTACCTGCAAAGCTTGTAAGTATTTAGAGACCAACCAAGTATTTTCTTCATCTGCAATAAACGTAAAAAAAAAAAAATCAACACTTCAACCGTCTCATACCTTTTTAAAAAGAAAACAAGAAAAGCACTCACCATTCGAACTCGCCCAACTTAGTTTATTTACACATAGATAATGATGTTCAATTTATTATACATAATGGTTTAATTTTACATAGATTTTTTTCTTCTTCTAAAGTACTACAATTACACATGAAAGAAGGAGTTGGCATCCAAGTACAATCATGGAGATTGCACGAGGAGTTGGCATCCCTCTGCAACTAAATCAAGCCATAAGGGAGCAAGCATATGGGTTTTATGCCCGAGTTCCTGAGGACATTGATTTAACTTTGAATCAACCATCATTTATGAATGTGGAGAGAGATGACCATAGAGGTTTCTCTATGAATGTTATATATGAAAATCATCCAGAGAGATGTATGAAGTGTAAAGCTTTTGGTCATGACTCTGCTAGATCCTACTAAAAGAACAAGGAGATTAATTCTGACAGAGATTGATCACGATCAAGAAATCCAAGGCAAACCTATCGGCCTATCACGACATCCAACACCACTGGTATGGCTATTAGTATAGAATACAAAATTCAAGATCAAAGATGCGATGCCGCAAGCAGTGATTTTTCAAGCCACCATAATGGGTAGGTTTCCGTGGAGGAACAATCTTTCAAAACAATCTCACAAAATCAGGAAACGATAGAGTAAGTAGAAATTGTACAGATTCAAAATTTTGAAAATCCCGTAATTAATGTGGAAGATAAAAATGGTAGCATCCAATTATCTCCACATTTATTTGAATTAAATGTGATTGATACTTAGGAAGTGAATCGGGAAACAACCAATTTTGAAGTTGACAAATTTGGGTTTCAAGAAGTTGACACAATCCGTGATGGGCGGTATCCGGTGATGACCAACACATTTAATGCACTTGCAGAAGATCAGGATCTAATTGAGAGTCAAACAGCTGAACAATCTTCTAATCAAGATGTGATCGAGCTATTGTAATACTAGATTTTTGCCTTCCATTTCGTTGTTTTTGTTTGGTTCTTGGGTAAAATCGAGTGTCTAATGGCTCGAAATGAGTGTTTCGTAGGTTTACAATTTTTCCGAGGCAAGTGTGCAAATTTGAGCGAGTTGGGGGAGCCGAGAGCGTATTTTGGGTGGTCCGTGTTCCGGGCCAAAATAGAGAGGAGTGGCTATAAAGAATTCTTCCAAGTGTGGTCATTGCCAAGGTCGCCACGCACCAGCCAACATGCCAACGACCTTTTTCAGCAACAAGGGCAGTGATGTTCGCTATCTAGGTGGTCGCCACCTACCAGCCAACTTGGTGGCAAACTCCCCTCCAACAGTCCAATGATGTTCGCTATCTAGGTGGTAGCCACGCACCAGCCAACATGCCAGCGACCTTTTTGTGCAAAAGGGGTAGAGATTTTGGCTATCTAAGTGGTCGCCACACACCGGCCAAATTGGTGGCAACCTCCCATGCCAGCTCAGCTCAAGTGACGATTCATACCCCATTTTTTGGCACTCACTATATATATCCCCTTTTCTTTGTAAACACACACCCTCTTTTATACATACATCATTCTCTAACCCTAGATCCAATAATCTCCTCACCCAAATCCTTTCACATTCCATCATCTTCTCTCATTCGAAAATCACCCAAGTTCCAACCTTTTTACATTTTCCCATCATCTCCTTCACATATTTTCCTTTACACACTCTCATCCATCCATCCTTGGGAGTTTGCAAGCAAGAAGAAGAGGATTCTCAAGGTCACCTATGAGTTCTCTCTACTCTCTTGTTTTCTTCTTTCCTTTTACATTGATGTGTAACTAATTCTCTAGCTAGGGGATTGATGTAGCCATATTGGACTACTCTATGTAATTAATTAGTCTACTTTTTAATTCAATTCAAAATTAGTCTCTTTTACTTAATTATTTTGTATTTGCCTACTAATATTATTTTGTGGCCTCAATTGATGTGGGTGTGTAGTGTAGACTATTTATGAATCGGGTTTTGGTGTGCATGACCTTTCCATCTTAATACCAATTATATATTTTTTGTTGAGGGATATTTAGAAATTAGAGTTGGGTGGAGTTTCCAAATGCCAACATCACCATTATTGGGCTTTTTTATGTTGGGAAAAATGACGCAGAACGGAAATAAATGATTTACCAGCATAGACCCTAAATTCTCACAATCTGGAATCCACCAGTAAATTCAATTGAAACCAAAATAATAATATTATTCAATAATTCGAAACTGATAACAAAGAGCCTTAAATAGACTCGAGAAACCCTAAAATAATCAAAAAGACTAAAATATCCTCAAACTAAACCAAAACGGAAAACAAATAAAAACATTAAAAACTTCGGCTGCCCGACAACCTAACTTAAACAGCTCCATTGAGGATGCAAATGATGTCAACCGGGGGAACCCTAGTTGCCCTGCTGTAGAGCTCTGAAAACCCTTTTCGAAAACATATTATAATAGAAAATCTGACAATCGAGCTAAAAGTTATGCCCGTTTCTTCGGAGCACCCCTTTTGGACAGTTTTCTGTCCATCTCTTCTTCAAAATCTAACGCCAACTGTCCTACATCACAAAACCTAACTCAATGCGTCTTGGATTTTATTTTATTTTTTTCATTTTTCTTCTTTCTTTTTTTAAGGGCATTTTTCTTCTTTCTAAACTCTAAAGATTTGTTTGAAATATCAAAGAGAAAATAATTTTTATATTTTAAAATTTATAGAGGCACTTTAGACTTCTCATTCAATCACACAAAGATTGTTTTCTTGTCACTAGGCACTAGAAGTGGTGAGGACTTGTTCGGGATGACAAAATAACTCGTGGGTATGGGCCCTGCGGGGACCCACACTTATGAGATGGGGTTCTAGGGATGAGTTTGAATTTGGTGGGAATGAGACATGAATGAGGATAGATAGTAAAACCTGCAATGGGTATTGGGCGGGATGGGTTTTATAAACCCCACCTTGCGGCCCCGCCCCTCTCCGCTTAAAATATAATATTTTTTTTTATTATTTAGTTTTTTTTCTTTTAATGCTATATTTAAAAAATATTGAATTTATTTGGTTAGTTGTGAGATTTATGTTTCTTTTTAATAATTTTGAGATGATTATTAATAATTTTTGGGAATTACTTTATATATTATATCATATTCATTGGATTATATATTTATTATTTTAATAAATAATTTTGATAAATAGGGTAAATGGGGTGACTTGTTTAGCCATTAGGTGGAGAGGAATAAAAATCCATATGTATATATATATAGTTTTTCTATTGTTGGTTCGCCCTAACAATAAATATATCAGGACGAAGAATGTGGACCACGGATTATGAAGAAGTTTTGACAAGTGTATACACTTTGAGTCAAAGTATGTAAATCTAGTGGTCCACATTCTTCATCCTGATATATTTATTGTCAGAACGAACTAATAATAGAAAATATATATATATATATATATCGATTATAAAATGGATGTTTATTGTATACATTAGTAGTGCAATATGAAATTTAATAATTATGCGGTGTAGGATCCTGATTTACACTGATACTAATTAGAATATCGCACGAAAAATTGTGTAGGATCTCAAGCCTGAAATCTAATATATATATATATATATATGAAATGATACGAACTATAAAATGGAAAGATGTTAACATAAGATCAGACCAATATTTTTATTTGTTTAAGTATAATATTAACATCGTTCATTTCGGAAACAAAATACACACATATTATATTATTACAACAAGCATGGCTATAGCTAGCGAGCAAGCCAGTTATTTAAACAAGAAGCGGCAGTGTGTTTTGTGTTACATTTAAAGTAACTAAACACTACCCTTGATTTGGGAACTATATCCATTCTTGTCATCATGGTACTTATTCCAAAGCATTACACCACCATACTTGGAAGATGCTTTAGCAAAGGGAAGCACTTGAGAAGTAAGCACATTTGGGGCCACATACCCACTTCCGGCCGCAGCGGAAGAAGCTGGAAGCCCAATAAAAAACTGACCAGCTGATACAGTTGTGGTCCATTTTTGCCACGAATTCTTAAACCTATTACGACTGCTAGATTCGTACGAACATTGAGGGTTGTTATAATACTGAATCCAAACATAATCAAACAACCCAGTAGAAAGTGCAGAATGGAGAGAACTATCAGGAAATGGACACTGTGGTGCTGCAGCTAAGTACACTTTCTTGCCTCTTTTGCTGTAATCAGACAATATTCTAGCAAGTTCAGCGTAGTTAGATGATCCTCCACCTCCTTCGATATCGAAATCTATACCGTTCAAAACGGCGTCGCCTAGTGGTCTTGAATTCGAGCTTCCTCCCAAGAAGTTGTTCCATAAATAGTCAGCGAGATTTCTTGCATCATCTGATGATGATAAGTAGTAAGCTTTCATGCCGCCGCCGAGGGAGAGCAAGACTTTGATGCCTTTACTTTGGCAAAAGCGAATGTCTTGGCTGATTCTTTTGCAATCGTTTGATGCTGGGTTGCAGTGACCAGCTAAGTTGATTTGAGGTGTTCGACCACCGCCGAAGGATGAGAGGAAGGCTATGTTTATGATTTTGTATTTTCCTGAAGAACAAGTGTTAGTGAGTGTGCCTTCTCTGCCATTTTGACCCCAGTAAACAACTATGCCTCCGGCTTTCGATTGGAAAGCTAAAGCAAGTAGCACTAGAAGGAAGATGAGGGCATTTTCTAGGTTAATAAGTTTGGCACCCATGTTTAGTATACTGCAATGAGTAATGAGTAATGAGTGACACAAAAGTTTCTTTTGGAGCAACCTATTTATAGGGATTTTGAGGGATAATTTAGACTTCTTTTAGTCAATTATTATGCAAGGCCGGTTTTCTCGACTTTGATAGAATTTACTTGGAAGCACAGGAAATTAAATCTTATCTAGTTTACTATTAAATTAGTGGGTGAAGGAGGTAAATCGCGATCTGATATATTTTCCTCACTTCATTTCTGTCTATCAATTCAAGAAGTCTTTCTCATGAACTATGTCCAAAAGAAGTCTCTCGTGAACACAATCAGCATGTTTGTCTTTCTCATGAACCATGTCCCCAAAAAAAAAAAAAAAAAAAAAAAAAAATGGAAAAGTGGCGAAGACATCTCAAGTCTTTGGTGGAGCCGTGGAGAGGAATAAAAAAAATTATTATTATTATAAGATTGCACTAGAGCAACCTGACATTCACTAAAATGGCAACAAGATAGCACTTTTGACAAAATAACATATTAGTACCCTTGACCAAAAGGTTGACCGTTAAAGTTAATTTTTTTTTTTTAATTTTTTTTTTTTTGTGTAAGAAGGGTATTGAGGTCTTTTTACCCTTACATAAATCAAACAAATAAAAAATCCTTATTTGTTTTAATAATAATAATAAAAAAAACAATGGAATTCACAATATTTTTATTAAATTATAAAAAAGAGCAAATTAATGAAACAAAATTGAAAAATAAAGAAATAACTTTTTTTAGGGAGATCTAGGTTCTTCTTTTTTTTGGGAGATCTGGTTCTTTCTCAAGAAAAAAAATTAAAGCAAAAAATTGAAATAACAAAGTCTGCTTCAATACTCATTACCAACATCAATCGGAAAAAAAAAAAAAAAAAACAGCATTTTGGTTGAAGACGTGGAAACCCAGAATTCCATCTGCTTTCTCAATCATCATCATCAGTCCAAAAAAAAATCAAGGAAAAAAAATATTGGAGAAATCGAGAAGAGAAAAAAAAAAAACATTCGATTCACCAAAAACAAAAAGTTTGGATAATAAAAGAATTGCTCAATTTCCATCATTCACAATTCACGCACATCACACATAGACATGACGTTAGTTCGGTTCTAAAAAATGAAGAATCGGATTGGAACTATCCGTTCGGTTCTAGTTTTGAAACCGATGATTCCTTTAATTATTATTTTTATTTTTATGTTCTAAAAAATTATTTAAAAAAATAACATTTTATTTATAAAAATAAAATGTTTAAAAGAGAATGGATATTTTAGAGTATTGAGTTGTGACCTATAACCCTTATCCAAGTAGATATATTTTCCTTCGCATTCTCTTCATTTTTATTTAGGTTAGACTACTCTTCATTTCTCTTATTTATTCGATGTGGGTTGTGGGATTGAATATAACTATTGTTAATACGCAATCACTCTATGACCGAGATTAGGGAAGAATAATATATGAATGAGATTTGATGATTTATTAATATATATATATATATTAATAATACATTTTAAAAAATGATACATATTATTGCATTCACAGTCCACATAATATAGAAGATTAGGAAAAGTATATATAGAGATGTGATGTGATTTAATCCAAAATTAGATGATTCCTTTCAAAAAATGATCCAATTCTTTTTTCTTTTATTAACAATATTCCCTTTGTTTACATCCAATGATATGTTAACAAGGTTTTCAAATCAGGGATTGTATATTCAATTTTTTTTGTCATTTATATAAATTTATATTACACACATTTTCACTGCTTTTTGTTCTTAAAAAAAAATACCGTTCTCAAAATAATAATAATAAAAAATCATTTTAATTTTCATTTTACTAGCTTTTACAAAATGAAAAACAAAAATGACAGCAAATAATATAAAGCAAAGCAGAAAGCATATATTTACCAATTACAATTCTACTAGTGTTTTCCGACATCCGCCAGATACTGAATTCTGCTGGTAACATTAAGGTTGTGTTCGATTCTAGAATTTTCAATTCTTTTGCTGATAGCTTGGCAAAGATGGGAGCTAACAGGAATGGGGACTTTGTTGTTTGGGGTGATAGTTGATGGAGCGGGTTTGGCTGCTGCTGGTGTGGCTGGTTTGCGCTGGGTTGCTGGCCTGGTTTTTTTGTTTTGTTGCGTCGCTGTCTTGTTGTTTCTGTTGTGTTCGGGAAGTTTTTTCTCTGTTTTTTTCTTGGTGCCCTGCTTGTGGTTCTGTTTTGGCCTTTGTCGTTGGCCTGGGTGTCTTGCTGTTTGTGCTTGTGTTTGGTTTGCCTTGAGTGGCTCCTTATAAAATTTGTTGTTTATCAAAAAAAAAAAAAAAATTCTAGTGTTTTCCCTTAACAATACTAGTTCCTGTTTTTTTTTTTTAAAAAATTTTATATTTTATGAATTTGGATCGTCTTCTCACATTTCAATTATCTCTTGAGTATTGATACATATAAATATTACAATGAATAGAGCTGAGTCACCGTGTTTTTCAATTAAAAGGTGGTAATGGAATTGAAGCTTAGGTGACAATGGAAGAGGAAGAGATTGCTTATTTGTTTTTTGTTTTTTAACAAACCATTTTTTAATTTCAATAGACCTCCCAACTCTCTCCATGTTTTCCATATTTAAAGAAGAAGTTCAGATTTAAAGAGAATATCATTATGTTATATCAATTAATGGAAATAGAAATTGAATCTCATATCCCACATCGGATAAATAAGAAAAGTAGAGAAAGGCCTAACCTATATAAAAATGAGGAGAATGTAAAGGAAAATTTAATTACTTGGAAAAGGGTTATGAGTCACGGCTCAATACTTTACAATGTTCTTTTTAACATTTTTTTTTAATAAATAAAATGTTATTTTTTTATAAAAAATTAAAAAAAAAAAAATGGAACCGAAATCGGAACTGACATCATGTCGACACACCCCATTTTAAAGTGTTCACGGAGAATTTCGTAAAATTTAATGAATTTTAATTATATATACACGGTAAAAAATCCCCTTACATAAATCTTATGTCTAAATCATTCATAACATAATGAATTTTAATGAGATCTTTTGTATGAATGATCAGAAAAATGAGATATATTTATAGGAAAATTTTCAAATTTTTTTACTATTTTTCTAAATTTTTTAAGCAAAACAAAATTTAAAAGTGGGAAAATATAAGGCAAATTTAGAAAAAATAATTTCCGAATTCGAAAAAATTTGAAAATTTTCTCATAAGTATATTTCATATTTCTTATAATCTATATAAAAAAAATCTCATTAAAATTCATTAAATTTAATGGTATGGACATAAGATTTATATAATGGGATTTAGGAGGATTTAGATCAATTTTGTGACTAAATCTAATTATTATTTCTCTCTCCTCTCTACTATTTGCTTCATATCCAAAGCAGACCAATTTTTCTCGCCGGACACATCTTCTCTCCTCTATACAATCACAACTTCTCTCTCACATCTGTACATTGTACCTAACTATTTATATATCTCTCATACACATACTTTATATTTTCTAATAAAGACCTTTGTTAGAAAAAAATTCATATCCATAATAAAAATTTCAGCTTAAGTAAATGAAGTCAACCTTATAAAAAAAAAAATAAAAAAATTCTGCGACATCAATGATAAAAGAAGCAAGACTTTATTTAATATCAAATGACCCTTATAAATACATATTAACTGGGTGATTAATTTGTTCAAGCTTCTTAGAGAATCAAACGCTGTTCTTTACTTTAGAACTGTATCCACTGTGATCATCATTATATTTATCACAGAGAGCATGATACCACCATATTTAAGATTAGACTTGACAAAAGGTAGCACTTCTGATATGAGCACATAGCCATCACCGGCCAGCAGCTACACGAGAAGCTGGAAGCCTGGACTCGCCACAACTCTTTCATTATAAATACACCTCTTTCATTACGACGGCTTCACTGCTTCGAAAAAATATTGTGCGAGAGCGAACGAACAGAAAAACGGAGTGGAAGATGAAAGCTGTGGCAACTGGTAAGTGAACTTCGAATCTTAGGGCCAGTTTGGTATTGCTGTAACTTTTATAATAATCACTGTTAAGTGTGCTGAAAGAATAATCAGCTGTGAAGTTAATCAGTAGATATTTGGTTAATTATACTTTTAAAACTACTGTATAGCTCAAAAGCAGTATGCGTATATTTGGTAATTTTATTTCAAAAGTGCTGAAATTAGTTACAATGACTAAAATAGACTTGCTTTTAAAATCTTATTTTATTTTTTTCATTAATTATATATATTAAATCAATATTTAAGTAGAATATTTAAATTAGAAAAAAAAATCCATAAGAATAATAAAAATATTTTTAAAAGGTTTTATAAATCAAATCAATATTTAATTAGAATCTTTAATTTTGAGATGAAATAAGGTATATAAATGATTTTAATTTGATTTCATAAGGATATTAATGATATTTTAAAAGATTCATTAAATGCTGAAATAAATTATTCTATAATCACTTTCAAAAGTAACCCCTCAACTACTTCTCAAAATCACTGTCAAAACTTGTCAGATTATCATGAATTGATCACTTTTAAAAGTTTTACCAAACATTATTTTATGTCAAAATTATAAAATAAGCTGATTTTAACTTCTCAAAAGCAATACCAAACTGGCCCTTAATATACCCTAATGAAAATATGTACAGTTACGATAATACCCTTGTAGTTATTTATTATTCGTTCAGTAATCGAGGATAAGTTAGGGTATTCTCAAAATATATATTTTTTGTTGCGGGATATTTAGAAATTAGGGTGGAGTTTCCAAATGCCAACATCACCATAGTCAATTATTGGGCTTTTTTATGTTGGGCAAAACCTAACTCAATGCGTCTTGGATTTTATTTTATTTTTTTCATTTTTCTTCTTTCTTTTTTTAAGGGCATTTTTCTTCTTTCTAAACTCTAAAGATATATATATATTTTTTGATGAAAAAATACTGGAAACAGTTACAAACCAGGGAAGATACAAGAAGGATTAGTATCCCTCCAAACAATCTCTTCTCCAGAAAAGAAAGCAAGGTTGGCTAAGCTATGAGCTAAGACATTGGCTGATCTAGAAATAGCTTGACAAATGCAACCACCCATCTCATTGCACAAGAATTTAATATCGGAAATAAGGAACATGCATCACCTAAATTTGAAGTATTAGAGTTTACCATCAAAGCAGCTGAAGACGCATCCACTTCGGCATAATTAACCACCAGATTATTTCTTTTAGCGAGCAGTAGGCCTTCTCTGAGCGCCATCAGTTCCCCTGTTTCAACCGAAGGTTTTCCAACCGTTTGCTTCGAAATAGCAATAACCACTTTTCCAAAAGAATCTCTAATAGCAGCCCCAATGCCTATAACCTCCTTCCCATTTCTGACAGACACATCCGAGCTAAACTCTAAAGATTTGTTTGAAATATTTCTTTAAGAAATATCCTTTAAAATCTATATCAAAGAGAAAATAATTTTTATATTTTAAAATTTATAGAGGCAATTTAGACTTCTCATTCAATCGCACAAAGATTGTTTTCTTGTCAACTAGGCACTAGAAGTGGTGAGGACTTGTTCGGGATGACAAAATAACTCGTGGGTATGGGCCCTGCGGGGACCCATGCTTATGAGATGGGGTTCTGGGGATGAGTTTGAATTTAGTGGGGATGAGACATGAATGATGATAGATAGTAAAATCTGCAATGGGTATGGGGCGGGATGGGTTTTATAAACCCCACCTCACGGCCCCGCCCTCCCCACTTAAAATATAATATTTTTATTATTATTATTTAGTTTTTTTTTTTTCTTTTAATGCTATATTTAAAAAATATTGAATTTATTTGGTTAGTTGTGAGATTTATGTTTATTTTTAATAATTATGAGATGATTATTAATAATTTTTGGGAATTACTTTAATATATTATATCATATTCATTGGATTATATATTTATTATTTTAATAAATAATTTTGAAATAGGGTAAATGGGGTGACTTGTTTAGCCATTAGGTGGAGAGGAATAAAAATCCATATATATATATATATATATATATCGATTATAAAAGGGAGAATCGCAAATACCCCCCCGACTTTTAAGCTAATGGCAAATCAAACCCTCTGGTTTGAACAATCAGCAAACAACCCCCTACCATTAAGTAACCCTTGCATTATTTGCTGCATGTAGGGGGTTATTTGCTGATTGTTAAAATTTGTAGGGGGTTGTTTGCTGATTGTTCAAACTAGAGGGTTTCATTAGCTTAAAAGTCGGGGGGGTATTTGCGATTCTCCCATTATAAAATGGATGTTTATTGTATACATTAGTAGTGCAATATGAAATTTAATAATTATGCGGTGTAGGATCCTGATTTACATTGATACTAATCAGAATCTTGCATGAAAAATTGTGTAGGATCTCAAGCCTGAAATCTAATATATATATATATATATGAATGAAATGATACGAACTATAAAATGGAAAGATGTTAACATAAGATCAGACCAATATTTTTATTTGTTTAAGTATAATATTAACATCGTTCATTTCGGAAACAAAATATACTAATCAGAATCTCGCATGAAAAATTGTGTAGGATCTCAAGCCTGAAATCTAATATATATACAGTATGTATATATATATATATAAAATGATACGAACTATAAAATGGAAAGATGTTAACATAAGATCAGACCAATATTTTTATTTGTTTAAGTATAATATTAACATCGTTCATTTCGGAAACAAAATACACACATATTATATTATTACAACAAGCATGGCTATAGCTAGCGAGCAAGCCAATTATTTAAACAAAAAACGGCAGTGTGTTTTGTGTTACATTTAAAGTAACTAAACACTACCCTTGATTTGGGAACTATATCCATTCTTGTCATCATGGTACTTATTCCAAAGCATTACACCACCATACTTGGAAGATGCTTTAGCAAAGGGAAGCACTTGAGAAGTAAGCACATCTGGGGCCACATACCCACTTCCGGCAGCCGCGGAAGAAGCCGGAAGCCCAATAAAAAACTGACCAGCTGATACAGTCGTGGTCCATTTTTGCCACGAATTCTTAAACCTATTACGACTTCTAGATTCGTACGAACATTGAGGGTTGTTATAATACTGAATCCAAACATAATCAAACAACCCAGTAGAAAGGGCAGCATTGAGAGAACTATCAGGAAATGGACACTGTGGTGCTGCAGCTAAGTACACTTTCTTGCCTCTTTTGCTGTAATCAGACAATCTTCTAGCAAGTTCAGCGTAGTTAGATGATCCTCCACCTCCTTCGATATCGAAATCTATACCGTTCAAAACGGCGTCACCTAGTGGTCTTGAATTCGAGCTTCCTCCCAAGAAGTTGTTCCATAAATAGTCAGCGAGATTTCTTGCTTCATCTGATGATGATAAGTAGTAAGTTTTCATGCCGCCGCCGAGAGAGAGCAAGACTTTGATGCCTTTACTTTGGCAAAAGCGAATGTCTTGGCTGATTCTTTTGCAACCGTTTGATGCTGGGTTGCAGTGACCAGCTAAGTTGATTTGAGGTGTTCGACCACCGCCGAAGGATGAGAGGAAGGCTATGTTTATGATTTTGTATTTTCCTGAAGAACAAGTGTTTGTGAGTGTGCCTTCTCTGCTATTTTGACCCCAGTAAACAACTATGCCTCCGGCTTTCGATTGGAAAGCTAAAGCAAGTAGCACCAGGAGGAAGATGAGGGCATTTTCTAGGTTAATAAGTTTGGCACCCATGTTTAGTATACTGCAATGAGTAATGAGTAATAAGTGACACAAAAGTTTCTTTTGGAGCAACCTATTTATAGGGATTTTGAGGGATAATTTAGACTTCTTTTAGTTGATTATTATGCAAGGCCGGTTTTCTTGACCTTGATAGAATTTACTTGGAAAAACAAGCACAGAAAATCTTATCTAGTTTAGTGTATGTTTGGTTTTTAAAAGGATCAAAAGCTTTTTTTTAATGCTGTAAGCTATTTTGAAGTTTTTTTAGATTGTTTAGCAAAACTCAAAACAGCTTTTTTGATATATGAATTGCCTCAATTACCCTTTAAAAAAACCATTTTATGTATGTTTGGAAAAGCCCAAAACAGCTTTTTTAATATATGAATTGTCTCAATTACCCTTTAAAAAAACCATTTTATGTCTATTTGAAGAAGTCCAAAATCAAGAAGCTTTTTTAAAGTTTTTTTGAAACATATGAATTGTCTCAACTACCCTTTATAAATTTTAGATATTCCAACATACTTCTTTCATTATAAATACATTGCCAACACCCTTTTTGTAATTCACTCAACCAAAAGCTATTTCTAAAATACATTGTCAACATCTTTTTTTTTTAATTTACACAATCAAAAGCTCTTTTTGTTAGAAGCTCTACTCATTAGAAGCCCTACTACAAAAAAATCTACTATAGAAACTCAAATTGAAAAGTCATACCAAACACACTCTTACTATTAAATTAGTGGGTGAAGGAGGTAAATCGATCTGATATATTTTCCTCACTTTATTTCTGTCTATCAACAAGTCTTTCTCATGAACTATGTCTAGAAAAAGTCTTCTACTGAACACAAGAATGTTTGTCTTTCTCATTAACTATGTCCAAAAGAAGTCTCTCGTGAACACAATCAGCATGTTTGTTCATGTCCCGAAAAAAAAAAAGAAAGTAAAGTGCTGAAGACTTCTCAAGTCTTTGGTGGAGCCGTGGAGAGGAATAATAAAATATAATAATTATTATTAATTTATTATAAGATTGCACTAGAGCAACCTGACATTCACTAAAATGGCAACAAGATAGCACTTTTGACAAAATAACAGATTAGTACCCTTGACCAAACGGTTGACCGTTAGAGTTAACTTGGTTTTTTTTTTTTTTAAATTTTTTTTTTTTTATTTATGTAAGAAGGGTATTAAGGTCTTTTTACCTTTAAATAAATCAAACCAATATAAAATCCTTATTTGTTTTAATAATAAAAAAAAAAACAACGGAATTCACAATATTTTTATAAAATTATAAAAAAGAGCAAATTAATGAAACAAAATTGAAAAATAAAGAAATAACTTTTTTAGGGAGATCTAGGTTCGTCTTTTTTTGGGAGATCTGGTTCTTTCTCAAGAAAAAAAAAAATTAAAGCAAAAAATTGAAATAACAAAGTTTGCTTTAATACTCATTACCAACATCTATCGAAAAAATAAATAAATAAATAAACAACTTTTTGGTTGAAGACGTGGAAACCCAGAATTCCATCTGCTTTCTCAATCATCATCATAAGTTCAAAAAAACAAAAAAATCAAGGAAAAAAAATATTGGAGAAATCGAGAAGAGAACAAAAAAAAATAAAAAAAATAAATAAACATTCGATTCACCAGAAACAAAAAGTTTGGATAATAACAGAATTGCTCAATTTCCATCATTCACAATTCACGCACATCACACATAGATAGACATGATGCCAGTTCGGTTCTAAAAAATGAAGAATCGGATTGGAACTATCGGTTCGGTTCTAGTTTTGGAACCGATGGTTCCTTTAATTATTATTTTATTTTTATGTTCTAAAAAATTATTTAAAAAAATAAAATTTTATTTACAAAAATAAAATGTTTAAAAGAGAACGGATATTTTAGAGTATTGGGTTGTAACCCATAACCCTTGTCCAAGTAGATATATTTTCCTTCGCATTCTCCTCATTTTTATATAGGTTAAACCACTCTTCACTTCTCTTATTTATTCAACGTGGGTTGTGGGATTGAATATAACTATTGTTAATAAGCAATCACTTTATGACCAAGATTATGGAAGAACAATATGTGAATGAAATTTGATGATTTATTAATATATATATATATATATATATATTAATAATACATTTTAATAAATGATACATATTATTGCATTCACAGTCCACAGAATTTAGAAAATTAGGAAAAGTATATATAGAGATGTGATGTGATTTAATCCAAAATTAGATGATTCCTTTTAAAAAATGATCCAATTCTTTTTTCTTTTATTAACAATATTCCCTTTGTTTACATCCAATAATATGTTAAAAAGGTTTTCAAATCAGGGATTGTATATTCTTTTTTTTTGTCATTTATATAAATTTATATTACACACATTTGCACTGCTTTTTGTTCTTAAAAAAAAAAAAAAAATACCGTTCTCAAAATAATAATAATAAAAAAATCATTTTAATTTTCATTTTACTAGCTTTTACAAAATGGAAAACAAAAATGACAGCAAATAATATAAAGCACATATTCCTGCTTTTTTTTTTTTAGTTTTATATTTTATGAATTTGGATCGTCTTCTCACATTTCAATTATCTCTTGAGTATTGATACATATAAATATTACAATGAATAGAGCTGAGTCGCCGTGTTTTTCAATTAAAAGGTGGTAATGGAATTGAAGCTTAGGTGACAATGGAAGAGGAAGAGATGGTTTTTATTTTTTTATTTTTTTTTTATTTTAACAAAACCATTTTTTAATTTCAATAGACCTTCCAACTCTCTCCATGTTTTCCATATTTAAAGAAGAAGTTGAGATTTAAAGAGAATATCATTATGTTATATCAATGAATGGAAATAGAAATTTAATCTCACATTCCACATCGAATAAATAAGAAAAGTAGAGAAAGGTCTAACCTATATAAAAATGAGGAGAATGCAAAGGAAAATATATTTACTTGGACAAGGGTTATGAGTCACGGCCTAATACTTTACAATGTTCTTTTTAACAATTTTTTTTTCTTTTTATAAATCAAATGTTATTTTTTATAAAAAAATTAAAAAAAAAATGGAACTGGAATCGGAACCGACATCATGTCGACACACCCCATTTTAAAGTGTTCACGGAAACACCCTTTTTTCAATCAATGACAAATGGGTTTCGCTGAGCTCAAAAACCAAAACCAAAACCAAAACCCAAAAAATTTGGTAAAAGTTAATGAATTTTAATTATATATACATCCTAAAAATCCCCCTTACATAAATCTTATGTCTAAACCATTCATAACATAATGAATTTTAATGAGATCTTTTGCATGAATGATAAGAAAAATGAGATATATTTATAGTAAAATTTCAAAATTTTTACTATTTTTCTAAATTTTTTAAGCAAAACAAATTTTAAAAGTGGGAAAATACAAGGCAAATTTAGAAAAAATAATTTCCAAATTCGAAAAAATTTGAAATTTTTTTCATAAGTATATTTCATATTTCTTATCATCCATATAATTTCATTAAAATTCATTAAATTTAATGATATGGACATAAGATTTATATAAAGGGTTTTAGGAGGATTTATATCAATCTTGCGACCATAATCTAATTATTATTTCTCTCTCCTCTCTACTATTTGCTTCATATCCAACGCAGAACAATTTCTCTTGCCAGACACATCTTCTCTTCTCTATACGATCACAACTTCTCTCTCACATCTGTACCTTGTACCTAACTATTCATATATCTCTCATACACATACTTTATATTTTCTAATAAAGACCTTTGTTAGAAAAAATTTCGGCTTAAGTAAATGAAGTCAACCTTATAAAAATAAATAAATAAATAAAAATAAAAATAAAAAAAATAAAAAAATTGCTGCGACATCAATGATAAAAGAAGCAAGACTTTTCTTTAATATCAAATGACCCTTATAAATTCATATTAACTGGGTGATTAATTTGTTTAAGTTTCTTAGAGAATCAAACGCTGTTCTTGACTTTGGAACTGTATCCACTGTGATCATCATTATATTTATCACAGAGAGCATGATACCACCATATTTAAGATTAGACTTGACAAAAGGTAGCACTTCTGATATGAGCACATAACCATCACCAGCAGCTACACGAGAAGCTGGAAGCCTGGAATCCCCCACATAGAACTTATCGGCTTTAATCGATGATGTCCATTTCTTCCATGAATTCTTAAATTTGTTTGGATTGCTAGCTAGAGCTGTACTCATACAAGGATTGTTGTTGTAGAATTGGAACCCAAACATAGTAAAATATGACTCAGAGGCTACTGTTAACCTTTTGTGACACCTGTCAGACTAATTGATTTTTCTGACTCATATGACTCGTATATGTTGTCTTTATATTTTTTTTATTATTTTAATTATGATATTTTTAAATATTATTCTATTTAATTTTAATAATTTTACATAATTTTCTTTTGAAGTTGGAGAGAATTATCGAGACAGAGACTAGACTACAAAATATCCCAACTAAATCCTGGGAATTTATTTGCTAGTGGAAGCTTGTCTACGTACATTATATTCATTTCAAACTGCAGCCATTCATTTGGAAATGGACATATTGGAGTTAGAAACCAGAGCAATCAGCACTAGAAAGGAGAGAATTGCAGGTCCATAATATCTATGTTTCTTTTCATCTTGAGTCCTTGGTAGTTGGTACATCTGCAGAGCCAGAATAAAATTTTATTTAAAATGAACAAAAGCCCGTACATAGTTTAAACAGTGGGCTTGATAGTTGAGCTATAAAACTCTAGTCCTATTGTTAATATTTTCATGTCTTTTTTACCGGTTTTTCAATTAACAGAAAAAAAGTATAAAAAAATTGCTCAATTTAAATTCTTATTTTTTTTCTTGGAAAATATGATAAACAAATCATCGGTGATAAATTTGAAATTATTATTCTATCATTGATTAAAAAAAAAAAAAAAAAAAAATGAAAACAGAGTTCCATTATTTTTTTTTCCTAATTTTTTTCTAAATTTTCTAAAAGATAAATTCAATAATAATAATATATATAACAATTATGTCACAATTTGCAAGCAATTAATGAAAAAGCGGTGAAACCCCAACCCAGCCCCACCGCTCACCACCATCACCGTCTTCATCTTCACTCATCATTACATCAACAACTAGAACAACAACAAAAAAACAAAGCATCGACTCTTCTACTGAATCCTCTTTGTTTTCGTCTCTCTCCACATACCCAAAACAAATTACAAATAATCAATGCTTCTTTATCCACCGGATCTCAAGACTCGTTTGAGATAACTTTTACTTTTGTCTTTTAACAACTGAATAAGAGAAATAAAAGCCCGTGCTTTTCGGTTAGTGTTTGAATAGTCTATTTCAGAATAGCCTTTATATCAAGAAGTGTTTTTGAGAGCATTTGGTTTAAACATTTTAAAATCTCTACTAACTATGATATGACATTTATATCCTTCCATTTTGCTTCCATTTTGAGTATGTTTGATTGAAATATTTTATAATTTTTTTTTAACAATATTAATTCATTTGCAACTTAATTGCACTAGCAAAAATAGACAAACAGAGTACCACAATGAGCAGATCAAGAAATATAAAATAGATAAGAAACGAAATAAAGAAACAGAAAATAAAACAACACCAAGAATTATTGTTGTTCGGCTTAAATCAAGCCTACATCAACGTTGAGCCAAATAGAGAGGCTCACTTTACTATATGAGTGTTATTTACAAGCCAATTACTACCCAAATAAACCTAGAAAACCCAAATAAAGAACTGATCTGTCACCACTAAACAATCGAACCCACAACCCTCACTTTTAGTGAGTAAATCGAATCAACAATGCAACCTTTTAAGAGAAAATACAATCAAGAACATGGATTTCAATCACAGATACAAAGATCTCACAAGAAATCACTTAGATCGCTAAAGAGCACAAACAAGAGAGAGAGAGATTTTTTTGGGAAACCCTAGATCTTTTTCACAAAATGAATCGAATAATTGACTAGTTCATTTTTGCTCATCCCCTTAACTGAGGGTGAGCATTACCCCCTACCCAACTGAATGCCAAGTGTCCCTAAATAAACCAAGGGTTAACAAATATTATTCTACCGATTTTACCTCTGTTTTTATTTTTTATTTTTCTTAACACTAGAAATTGAAAATCAATTAAAAAAACCAGAAATTGAAAAGAAAAAAAAAATCAGATCAACACCATCTGTCCTAGGAACAAAAGCAAGAAGCCAAGCTGTATCAGCAATTTAGCACCAATCTGCTTGGAAATACTACCACAAGTCTCCATGATCTGGTTTTTATTAATTATTGTGCTAAACAAACCAAGCTGACACAATATATAAACCAAGTCAATTATTGGGCTTTTTTTGGGTTGGTTTTTTATGTTGGGCAAAACCTAACTCAAAGCGTCTCGGATTTTATTTTATTTTTTTCATTTTTCTTCTTTCTTTTTTTTAAGGGCATTTTTCTCCTTTCTAAACTCTAAAGATCTGTTTGAAATAATTTTTTAAGAAATAGCCTTTAAAATCTATATTAAACAGAAAATAATTTTTATATTTTAAAATTTATAGAGGCACTTTAGACTTCTCATTCAATCGCACAAATATTTGTTTTCTTGTCACTAGGCACTAGAAAGTGGTGAGGACTTGTTAGGAATGGCAAAATAACTCGCGGGTACGGGGCCCTGCGGTAACCCACACTTATAGGGTGGGGATGGATTTTAATTAATTTAGTGGGGATGGAGCAGGAATGGGGATAGATAGTAAAACCTGCAATGGGTATGGGGCGGGATGAGTTTTATAATCCCCGTCCTGCCCCGTTTAAAATATAATATTTATTTTTTTATTAATTAGTTTTGTTTTTCTTTTAATGTTATGTTTAAAAATTATTGAATTTATTTGATTAGTTGTGGGATTTATGTTTATTTTTAATGTTTATGAGATGATTATTAATAATTTTTGGAATTACTTTATATATTATATCATATTCATTGGGTTATATATTTATTATTTTAATAAATAATTTTGATAAATTGGCCGGGTAAATAGGCTAAATTGGTGGGGATGGGAAAAACATATCCCGCCCCTCCTTTCCATATATTGTAGGGTTTTATATGGGGATGGGGTTTCAAAAAATAAAGGGTGTGGGGAGAGCCAACCCGCCCCATCACCATCCCTAAGACTTGTTTAGTCTTTAGGTGGAGAGGAATAAAATACCATATATATATAGGGGTGAATTCAAAAAGAGCCCAAAAATTTATGGACTTATTGTTTTTAGCCACAAGTTTATTTTTTATTGTTTTCGTCATTATTTACCATTTTTGGACAGAAATACCCTTAAAATTTGAAATTTTAGAAAAAAAAAAAAAAAAAAAAAAAAACTTATAGGGTGGAACCCACACATCAGTAAAATGATTGTTAGGGTGGAACCCACCCATTAGTAAAAGCAAACGGGCAAAAGTAAAAAAAGAAGAGAGAGAAGGGAAGAGAGAGAGAGAGATTGCCGAAGCTCACCGTCCGTCGCCGAAGATCGCCGTCCGTCGCCGACAGAGAGATCGTCGTCCTTGCTGATTGCCGTCTGTGCTGCTCGGCGTTGCTACCGTCGCCGTCGTGTCCCACCTCAACCTCCGTTCGCCGTCGCCTCCATTCGCCTCCGTTCTTAATTCTTCACTCTTCACTCTACAAAATCTTGCATTCAGGTTTCAAGAAGAAACATGTATGTTTTATTCTAATTCTTTGATGATTTTTTAACATTGTTGTATATGCCATTCTGGGTGTCATCTGATTGAATCAAAAATCATGTCTTTTTTCTTTCCTTGTCTGTCAAAATCTAATTCCCTTTGTTTTTCGTTTTGATTTATGGAGAATTTGATTTGCATCTTTGAAAATAGAGTTATTATAAGATGAAATTAGAGCTTTCAACTGAAATCCTTTCCTTATGGCTATTGTACCATTATGTGAATATGTGAGATGTTGTCTAATCGTTTTCCCCTTATTTTTTCTGGCTTAATTTGTTTTCATTCTCTTTGCTGTTATCTGCAACTTGCTAATTTGTAAGATGTTTGTGTTTCATGTGGCTCCTCTTGCTTTTTAAATGGAACATTTTTATTTTTTCTTATTTTTGGTATTAAAAATGTGATTGATTACGTGGGAAGTGGACTAATGTCATTTTTTTTCTTCTTTTGTTTGTCTTTTCTCTGTTTTTGCTGGGCTGTTTGCGTGCCTTCTTGTTCAGGTTTTTCTTCTGTTCTGGTTTCTTGTTGTTTTGCGTGGTGCTGCTGCTAGGTGCAGCGTGTTGTGCCTTCGTTTTGTGTGGCGTGTGTTGTTGCCCTATTCTAGGTTGTGTTTGCTGGCTGCTGTGCCTTCGTTTTCAATAAAATCAACTGTTCCTTAGTTTAATTCCATTTCACCACTCTCGAAAGAGAATTTACCCTTTTCTAACTACATTGTTATTGATGTATCTGTAACTTTTTGCAACAAAATCCTCTTGGTATTGTTTCCCTTCACTGAAAATTTGTCTCCAATGCTGATGCTACACTATGCCTTTAATGTTATGTATTTTGTTTGGAACATAAGTGTTAGATGGGGATATATTTATGCAGTTGATAATAAAGGCCATAGTTGTCTTACCTTTGCCTGCTGATGATTCTATTCTCACTTGATTCAATTCCTACAATAGCTATTGGAAACAAATTGAAACATATGTTCAAACCTGACATCAATTTTATTGGAAACATATGTTCAGGGGATTTGATTATTGTTTATATATCTAATTGTCCAGTTTCTGTTTAGCTTCTTTTCCTTTTTTAATTATAATTTACATTAAATATTAATGTGACATTCAGAGTTGTAGTCTTATCTTAAACTCTTACTCTTTGCAAGTGTAATGTGTGCATCCCAATGTTTGATCCATCTCCATTGTTCAAATGATAGACAGAAGCCTAATTTGACTGTAGTGGTTAACCTTATATATCGGGAAATGTAACTCTTCTCATTGTGTATAGCTCTCCCATTTTACTCTTTGCCTTTTGGCGTTAGGAATTGTAGGTTGGTAGTCATATCTACAGAAAGCAACACTCAACTAGAATATACATATAAGACAGGAAGCAGTCCCTCCATTTTTCTTCATGGAGCCGTGAGGTGAGCACAAAGCAAACTATTCTTTCCCTTCATTTTTCTTTGTGGTTTTCTTGATCTTAAATGTACATGTTTGTGTTTGTATATTTAGTTTCCATGTTATTACTGCACAAGTGCACATTGAAATATATTTTCAGTTAGGTAATAGATGAATTAGGTTACCAAAGTCAATTTATTTTTAAATTTTTTTAACTAGCACTACCTTAGTTTTGACTAGTTGTATTGGGGATGCTGCTGCTGCTCCTTGTATGCAACTTTGTGATTCAAAGCATATCAAGTTTGGAATATGCCCCAAACTGCGGGTCTTGCTCCCAAATGTTCCATGTTTTCTGAAGTAGTTTCTTTTATAGAAGAGAATAGATTGATTTATTTTTCTGCTGTGCTGTAACTAATTATATGAATAGCTGTTAAAAACCAAAAAGAATATCGTTTTGTTTACAAAGTATGCAATATCTTTCTTTTTCATTTCTAAAATGCACCCTGATGTCCTGAGTTTAATAACAAGTCTTCGTGTCCAATGCGTGTTGAGCTTTAGAAGGTTGATTCTGGATCTTTATAGTGACCTGGTGATCTACCAAACTTTATGTACATGAGATGTGTACTGTTTTGAAGGTCTGAGTTAATTTGTATACAATAGTGATTAACTTTACTCTATTGGATGATCTTTTTCATCAAGGTGACAAGGAGTGTGGTCAATTTCTGTAGTTATTATTATTGATATCTTGGCATCCTGTATGCACACTGATTAGTCTTTTTTTTTAAGAAGCTTTGCATTTTTTTATTAAGCCTATTCTTTTTTAAATTCTTAATATAAATTTAATTATCCACCTGCTGACAATTTCTTTTTCATCCATTTATTTCCTTGGAAGTGTGCACCTGCAGAACTTCATTGATGATGCAATTGCTGTTTTTCACAAGTATTTTCTCTCTTTACAGGACAACACCCTGATAAAAACAAGAAACTAGGAAGTAGCCTTACAGAGGCCCTGGAGCTTGTTCTGTTAATTGGTATGTTCTTTCATTTAGCTCTGAATTTTGTTAATTCATTTCTTAATCCATTTATGTGGGGAGGGGATATGGCTTAACATTTTCCTGTTTTTAGTTGGCTTGATTTGCAGGGTGTGAGAAAAAGGTGTAGAAACTTGGTGGATAAAGTCAACACTTTTGTTGGAAAAATCATAGAGGAACATAGGTTGAAAAGGGCTATGAATGATAGAGTTGATGATGAGGCTGATTTTGTTGATGTTTTGCTTCAACTGGAGGAAGATAACAAGCTCAGTGACTTTGATATGAGATTGACTCTGTGGTTGGAACCAGCGGATTCGTGTCGGATTCTGACCTCCCAAACCTGCCTTACCTCCATGCCATAGTAAAAGAAACCTTAAGAATGCACCCACCAGGTCCCCTCCTTTCATGGGCAAGGCTTGCAATCCATGACACTAACATTGGTGATCACTTTATTCTGGCGGGGTCAACTGCGATGGTAAACATGTGGTCCATAACACATGATGAGAGGATGTGGCCTAAACCAAATGAATTCAAGCCAGAGAGGTTTGTGGAGGAAGATGTGAACATTATGGGGTCTAATCTTAAATTGGCTCCTTTTGGTTCAGGTAGAAGAGTGTGTCCAGGCAAGGCCATGAGCTTTGGCTCGCTCAGTTACTTCAAAGCTTCAAGTGGGTGCCTTCTGATGTTGCTGCAGTTGTTGAATTCAAAGGTCCGGATATTTTTGGTGTGGTTCGCTTTTCTCAAGTGAATATGGAATTGGCAAGGATTGAAGCCAACTTTAATGGGTTGTCACCTGGTTTCTTTCAGTTGTATATTACCAAACATTGTATTTAAAGAAGTAGAGGAATGCGCGGACATGAAATTGTATTTATCTTCTCATTTCAATTCTAGCAAAAACCTGTTAAATTGGCATACTTGGTAGAACTCATACTATGAAGTTTCACATTTAGATGTATAAACATAGTATTATATTTTTCTTTATTTTTCTTTGATGGTTATGGTAGGTTATTGATTTGTTTGTGACCCTGTTTGTCAGGTCAAGCAACACTGGCATGTAACTTAACTTAAGAATACACTGGCATGTAACTTAAGAATACACTGACATATAAATTAAGAATCAACTGGCATGTAACATTACTAAAATTTGATCTTAAAAATACATTCGTTCAATACTATTGCATGTGTCTTCAAACCTTGTGTATAAAATGTTTACATTAAAAATAACAAGTTAAAAGCAAGTAAAACTAAATCCAATACTTCTTCAACGGACAAACACCAGACTTTAAGCTTGCTTTCTTCTTTGAATCTGTCTTCTTTGACTGCCCGAATAAAATCCTTCTCTCACTGGATCTTTGTGCTTTTTTGTCTATGTATAATAGTTCAAGCTTGCTTTAATTTGGAAATCTTCTCTCGCTGTAACTGCAGAAAACTTTACAAGCACGCAGTTAGAAATCTTATTTGGAAGGCTGATTTCAAAACAAAATTCCAGAAGTTTTACATGTTAGAAGTTACATGCCAGTTGATAATGAATTTACATGCCAGTTAATAATGAAGTTACATGCCAGTTCATTTAATTACCATATTTGGAAGGCTAATTTCAAAACAAAATTCCAGCAGTTTTACATGCTTGAAGTTACATGCCAGTTGATAATGAAGTTACCTGCCAGTTGATAATGAAGTTACATGCCAATTCATTTAATTACCATATTTGGAAGACTGATTTCAAAACAAAATATCACCTGGGAACAAAATATCACAGTAGCTGGGTTTCACTCTAAATTGAAATCGATCTCTTATTATTCATATCAAACATAATGATCCTTGTAAAAAAAAAAAAAACAAGTGGGTAAGGGATACATACCGTTGAAGAACGTCGTTTGGCTTCGGATCTACTTCACAAGAGAGAAATCTAATTCATGAGAGAGAGAGACACACACACAAAAAATTGTTGATGGGTTTCGGATCTAATTCATGAGAGAAAGAGAGAGAGAGACACACACACACAAAGAATGAATGAGATACATGAATTCAATACTGTTATGTAACTTCAAAAAAGCTGCATTATGAAATATAGTATTTCACTAATACATTTAAGAATTAAAACATCATTGCTAATAACTATGATGGCCAACATGGAAGATGTTCCCAGAATATGCTTCAACCCAACTAGTAGTTTTGTAGCAATCCCCACAAAAATCTCCAAAATGCTTCTTCGTGAACCTACGAAATTAAAGTGTATGAGTAATTACATGAATCAAAACAAACGGGCTATCAAAACAAACGGGCATGTAACATTAAAACAAACTGGCATGTAAAATTAAAACAAACTGGCATGTAAATTTGGTACAGAAAATAAAAAAAAGTTGGGTTTCACTAAAAATCGAAACTTCTCTCTTAATCTTCATATCAAACAACATATAATTGTAATAAAACAACATATAATTAAAATTGATTTCACTATAAATCAAAATTACCAAATAAAATGTAAGTTAGAAATAAACGGGCATGTAACATTAAAACAAACTGGCATGTAACATTGAAACAAATTGGCATCTAACTTCGGTACAGAAAATAAAAAAATCTGGGTTTCACTAAAACTCGAATCCACTCTCTTAATATTCATATCAAACAACATAAAATTGTAAAAAAAAACAACTGGGAAGGGGATACATACATTCAAGAAGGTCGTTCCACTCCAAATCTACTTCAAGAGAGAGAAGAGACCACAAAATGAGATCTAGGTTGAATAATGCTTGTTTGTACTGTTGCTGCAATGGAGGTCTACGAAATGGAAGAGACCACTGAAATGGTGTGGAATCACTTGAAATGGAGGTCTACGAAATGGAAGAGACGAAATGGAGGTCGCCGTCGCCGTCGCCGGGTTCAACTCGCAGTGTATTGGGTGAAAAGAGAGAGTGAGAGTTAAAGAGAGAATATCTGATTTTGGAAGATAAAAGAGAGAAAAAGAGAGAGAGAGAGAGAGAGAGCCAAATTCTGATTTTGAAAGATAAAAGAGAGAAAGTGAAAGCCAAATTTTGGGAGGGAAATTTTGGTCCAGGTAAAACAAAATTCAGGGCAATTTTGGCAATTCAAGCACAAAGATGACAAGAATAATAAAAAATAAATGTGTGGCTAAAAACAATAAATCCATAAATTTTTTGATCATCTCCTGCAATTTCCTCTATATATATATATCCATTATAAAATGCATGTCTCTATTGTATACACATTAGTAGAAGTTTTTCTTAGGTAGGCATATAACTATGAGTATACTTATAGTACACTTATCCACTGTATCATTTTTTACCATGTAAGCATTATTTGACCCAATTGTATTGTTTTTTCTAACAAAAAGTGATAAGATGGATAAGCGTGCTTTAAGTATGACCACAGTTATATACCTACCAGAGAAAAACTCACATTAGTAGTGCAATATGAAATGTAATAATTATGCAGTGTGGGATCTTGATTTACACCGATGCTAATCAGAATCTCGAAACGAAAAATTGTGTAGGATCTCAAGCCTAAAATCAAGCCTAAAATCTAATATATATGAAATGATACGAACTATAAAATGGAAAGAAGTTAACATAGGATCAGACCAATAGTTTTCTTTGTTTAAGTATAATGGTAATTAACCTCTTTGGGATCCGGTATGTGTGGGGATTTTGTAGAGTGGGGAGATATGTGATTTGGTTCTTCGGTTTGGTTGGGGCTGCTTCTCTTGTCTTGGTCTGCGTTGGGGTTGTTCGTGTCTTTTTCTATTGTTTTTGGTGTGTTTTGCAGGCTGCTGTTTTGCTCTGTTCTGTTGTCGTTTCTGTTTGCCTTCTTGTGGCTGTTTTGTTGTTGGCCTTTGTGGTGTTTTGTGGGGTTTGCCTCTCTTGCCTTTGGCCTTTTATAATATTATCTTTTCAAAAAAAAAAGAGAGGGTAATTAACCTCTTTCATTTCGAAAACAAAATGCATGCGAACACACATATTATATTATTTCAACAAGCATGGTTATAGCTAGCGAGCAAGCCAATTATTTAAACAAGAAACGGCAGTGTTTTGTGTTACATTTAAAGTAACTAAACACTACCCATGATTTGGGAACTATATCCATTCTTGTCATCATTGTACTTATTCCAAAGCATTACACCACCATACTTGGAAGATCCCTTAGCAAAAGGAAGCACTTGAGAAGTAAGCACATTCGGGGCCACATACCCACTTCCGGCCGCCGCGGAAGAAGCCGGAAGACCAATAAAAAACTGACCAGCTGATACAGTCGTTGTCCATTTTTGCCACGAATTCTTAAACTTATTCGGATTGCTAGATTCGTACGAACATTGAGGGTTGTTATAAAACTGAATCCAAACGTAATCAAACAACCCAGTAGAAAGTGCAGCATTGAGAGAACTATCAGGAAATGGACACTGTGGTGCTGCAGCTAAGTACACTTTCTTGCCTCTTTTGCTGTAATCAGACAATCTTCTAGCAAGTTCAGCGTAGTTTGATGGTCCTCCACCTCCTTCGATATCGAAATCTATACCGTCCAAAACAGCGTCGCCTAGTGGTCTTGAATTCGAGCTTCCTCCCAAGAAGTTGTTCCATAAATAGTCCGCGAGGTTTCTTGCATCATCCGGTGATGATAAGGAGTAGGTGTTTGTGCCGCCGCCGAGAGAGAGCAAGACTTTGATGCCTTGACTTTGGCAAGAGCGAATGTCTTGGCTGATTATCTTGCAACCGTTTGATGCTGGGTTGCAGTGACCAGCTAAGTTGATTTGAGGTGTTCGACCACCGCCGAAGGATGAGAGGAAGGCTATGTTTATGATTTTGTATTTTCCTGAAGCACAAGTGTTTGTGAGTGTGCCTTCTCTGCCATCTTGACCCCAATAAACAACTATGCCTCCGGCTTTCGATTGGAAAGCTAAAGCAAGTAGCACTAGAAGAAAGATGAGGGCATTTTCTAGGTTAATAAGTTTGGCACCCATGTTTAGTACTGCAATGTTTTGAGACTAAACGAGTGATACAAAAGCATATTTTTGGAGCAACCTATTTATAGGGATTTTGAGGCCTACTTTTTAGACTTATTTGTCAATTATGAATGGCCGGTTTTCTTGACTTTGATAGAGTTTACTTGGAAAAACAAGAACCCACTCTGACATTTTATTTCTGTCTATCAAGTCTTTCTCATGAACTATGTCCAAAAAAAGTCTTCTAATGAACACAATCATGTTTGTCTTTCTAATGAACTATGTCCAACAAAAGTCTTCTCGTGAACAGAATCATGTTTGTCTTTCTCATGAACAATGTCCAAAAAAAAAAAACAAAAAGTAGCGAAGACTTCTCAAGAATTTAGTGGAGAGGAGAGGAATATATATATATATATTTTTAATTTTTTCAAATATATATATTAATTATATATAATTATATATACACGGAGACTTCTCAAGTATAAACCCTCTTACATAAGTCTTATGTCCAAACCATTCATAATATAATGAAATTTAAATTATGTTGCAACATGGTAAATGTGTGGTGGTGTGTATTAATATGCTATAAATATGTCTATATTGTGTGCCTATGAGAGAAAAACTGATAATAATACACATGTCAAAAATGTAGCGATGTGCATTAATATACTATAAATATACCTATATTATGTGCCTATGAGAGAAAAAATTAGTTGGTTTTATCCAACGGTTAGATCTGGATATTGAAAAAATATATTAAAGAAAAGATAAAATAAATAAAAAGAATTCTCTGTTTATTTAATTTTTTTTACTGTTCCAACAACGTAGTTATTTTATTTTTCCTTCCTTTCTTAAAATAATAATAAATAAAAAAAAAAAAAACCATTTTCTTCTTCCATGTGTAATTGTAATACTTCAAAGAAAAAAAAATTCTCTTTAAATCTTATTTTTTTTTACAATTTCAACTAAAACAACGAACCTTCTTTTCCAACTCTAACTTCTCTCTATCTATTTTCTTCTCCAACTCTAACTCCAAAGCTTGTAAGTATTTACAGAGACCAACCAAGTATTTTCTTCATCTGCAATAAACGGAAAAAAACAATTCAACACTTCAACCGTCTCATACCTTTTTAAAAAGAAAACAAGAAAAACACTCACCGTTCGAACTCGCCCAAACTTGGTTTATTTACACATAAATAATGATGTTCGATTTATTTATACATAATGATTTAATTTTACATAGATTTTTCTTCTTCTTCTAAAGTACTACAATTACTCATGGAAGAAGGAGTTGGCATCTAACTACAATCATGGAGATTGCACGAGGAGTTGGCATCCCTCTGCAACTAGATCAAGCCATAAGGGAGCAAGCATATGAGTTTTATGCCCGAGTTCTTGAGGACATTGATTTAACTTCGAATTAACCATCATTTTTTAATGTGGAGAGAGATGATCATAGAGGTTTCTCTGTGAATGTTATATATGAAAATCTTCTAGAGAGATGTATGAAGTGTAAAGCTTTTGGTCATGACTCTGCTAGATCCTACTAAAAGAACAAGGAGATTAATTCTAACAGAGGTTGATCACAATCAAGAAATCCAATGCAAACCTATCAGCCTATCACGACAACCAACACCATTGGTATGGGTATGGCTATTGGTATAGAATACAAAATTCAATATCAAAGATGTGATGCCGCAAACAGTGATTTTTTAGGCCACCATAATGGGTAGGTTTCCTTGGAGGAACAATCTTTCAAAACAATCCCACAAAATCAGGAAACGATAGAGGAAGTGGAAATTGTGCAGATTCAAAATTTTGAAAATCCCGTAATTAATGTGGAAGGCAAAAATGGTAGCATCCAATTATCTCCACATTTATTTGAATTAAATGTGATTAATACTTAGGAAGTGAATTGGGAAACAATCAATTTTGAAGTTGACAAATTTGGGTTTCAAGAAGTTGACACAATCCGTGAAGGGCGGTATCCGGTGATGACCAACACATTTAATGCACTTGCAGAAGATTATGATCTAATTGAGAGTCAAACAGTTGAACAATCTCCTAATCAAGATGCATGTATTAATGTTAATATCTCCAATGATTTGAATACCAAGTATTTAAATTTAGAAGATAATAATGAGAATCTTCAATATTCTCTAGAGAATATATGCATTAATAACATAGTGATTCTTGACAATCCAAGGATTAGAAGTGATCATCGAGTTTTGGATGAGATTTCAAGAGATAAAAGAGGAAAGATTAATTTAAAGAATATATCAAAAGATCAAAATATTCATGCTTCAAATTCTATTCATGGTCCAGAAGGTCCCATATTTGACAATAATTGGATTATCGTGGTGACCAAATCAAAAGGAAAAGTGAAGCCAATATTTAAGATTTTATCTAGTTCCAAGTCTCAAATGAGTAAGGGAAGTTCTAAGTGCCTCCATATCGCTGAGACTAAGATTCGTACTGATTCAGCGACTTCAGCAGCCCAAGCAGAATTAAGTCTTGTAACTAATTTAATTGGGCCGCACAGGTTGAGGTAGAAAGGAATAATTATGTTCATATATATATATAGTCCCGTTCACATTATTGCGTACTGATGTAACTATATTATTATCAATGCATGTGGACCACTGATTATGGAGAACCTTTAACAAGTGCATACACTTTGAATCAATGTATATAAATCTAATGGTTCTCATCCAACGCACTGATGAAGTTATATCAGTGCGCACTGACTTGAATATTTATATATATATACAGTTTTTCTATTGTCAATTCGTCCTAATATAAAATATATCATGACGAAGAATGTGGACCATTAGATTAATTTACGTACTTTGGACCATTACTTTGACTCAAAGTGTATGCACTTGTTAAAATTTCTCCATAATATGTGGTTCATATTCTTTGTCCTGATATATTTTATGTCATGACGAACTGATAGTAGAATATATATATAGTCTTTCTACTGTCAGTTCGTTATGACATAAAATATAGCACGACGAAGAATGTGGATCATAGATTATGAAGAAGTTTTGATAAGTGTATACACTTTGAGTCAAAGTATAGACAAATAATGTGGACCATTAGTTTTACATACTTTGACTCAAAGTGTATGCACTTATCAAAACTTCTCCATAATCTACGGTTTACATTTTTCGTCATGATATATTTTATTTAAGGACGAACATAGCTCTGTTTTCATTTTTCTTTTCCTTATTTTTATTTTATTATTATTAATAATAATAAAAGGTCTATAGAGCTTATTGTCGATAAAAAAAAAAAAAAAAATTACACATGGAAGAAGGAAATTACGTTGTTGGAACTGTAAAAAAAGATCAAAATAAACATAAAATCTTTTTTATTTATTTATATTATCTTATTTTTAAGAGGAAATTGCATGAAGTAATTAAAAAATTTATTGATTTATTGTTTTTAGCCATAAATTTATATTTTATTATACTTATCACATTTTGCTTTGAACAAACAAGATTGCCCTCTATTTTGTCTTTACTTCACCCATCTAATAATTTGGAAATCAACCGGTACGTAACTTGAAAATCATTGACATATAAATTGAAAGTCAATTGGCATGTAATTTAAAACCTAACTAATATATAATTTGAAAAATCAACTCGCATATAACTTGGAATCAAATGGCATGTAACCAAGTTACATATCAGGTGAAGTAAAATTTAGGGGTAAGTTTGTCCAAAAGTGGTCAAAAGTGATAAAAACAATAAAATATAAATTAGTGGCTAAAAACAATAAACCAATAAATTTTTTGGCTCTTTATGAATTCACCCCTATTTTTAATATATTTTTTCAACATCCAACGTAACCGTCATATAAATCGGTACATAGATTTGAATGTCTTATATATGTTTTGCGTATTTCGGTTTACACTAATAGGAACCAAACTGTGGAAATTTGTCTTATTCTAGCCCATTAGGCCATTACAAAGGTACGAGGATTTCCTGGAAAAAAGAAAAAGTGAGCGTGCTTCTCTTGGTCATGAAAGAGAATCAAGAATATCAAATCACCTTGATGATATATGCAGCTAGCACTTCCTAAACTGAAGTACTAAGATATACAAATGAATTATATTAAACAAAATGCATGCATGTATACAGTATACTATTTGTGTAAATTTTATTTGAAACAATTCACATAGCTATATTAGCCTATTCTCACTAGCTACTTACACATATGATCATGAACTAACCTTTTTTTTTTAAAAAAAAATCAGTTGCAATGATTTTGCTCAATATCTATCCTTTCCTTTTGTCTTTAGGAGTGTCAATGGCGGGAGTATATGAACAGTATGTCATTTTGTTTTTTTTTTTAAGTATTGCAAATATTGCAATAGGATCCATGAAACCTATCAATATCAGACAATATATGTGCGGCACAGATAATTATACTCACAAATTGAGAGAAAAATTCCACACATGCTTGTAAAATACGTATAGTGGAAATCGAAACCGCTCACCACTGGAAAGGAAGTGCACTACCATCTTTACTAAGAGGTAATGTACCGGTATGCCATCCTCTTTCCCCAGATTCAAATGTAACTGGGATACTTGTCATAGGCCCAACCCAAGTTGGACTCCGATCCAACTCCTGAAAAGTTGGAAAAAAACGCTACTGGACTGCAGGGCCGGCCCTAGGCATAGGCCCAAGAGGCGACCGCCTAGGGCCCCCAGTTTCCAAGGGCCCCAAATTTTAATTTTAAAACAAATACTGTGTATTTCTGGCCCGTGTACAATTTTTTTCAAAAACAGCCCATATATCTTGAATAGCCCATCAAAGAAACATAAATATTATACTTAAAAACAACCAATCTTTTATATATGTTATTTTTTTTAAAAAGGCCCAATTATTATATTGATTTTTATAAATATTTACTAGAGAAAAAAATTCAAGTAAATATACATCGAAAGTCGGGACTCAAGGCCCCATTTTTATTGTTCGCCTTGGGCCCCCAAAATCCCAGGGCCGGCCCTGCTGGACTGAGCCAAACGAGTTCTAAAGAATTGCGAATGGGCTAATGAAACCTGAAGCCTGTCTAAATATACATATAAAACCTTTTATTATATAATAATTACTTAATTTCCATATTTACAATCAGAAGTTGCAAATATGTCATCTTCTGCCATAATTAACTGAAAATTCATGTCATCAGTTCATCACCAGAGTAAGCAAAACCCATAACAGAGTTTTTCTTAAAAAAAAAAATGTGACTTTTTAAGGACCCACTTGGAATTGATTTCAAAGATGAAATTTCTAGACTTTCTTTGGTGCCTCAACTAATTTAACCGCCACATAAATTGGAAATTAAAAATAAAATAAAAAAGAAAAGAAGCTAAGCTAATTAAATTCAATCGAACCTTCTCCATTTTGTTAAGTGACCGTCCAATCCAGCGCTGGGAAAGGAAGACGTACGTGATCTACAGCGTCAAAAGATGAATCCACAGAGTAAGTGTTGACTTGTAACTTGTGATCAGTGATTGTTTTGGAAGCAGTTGATTGATATAATTAAGGTGGTTTTACAGTTTAATATGTGTGTTATAATATTACAGTGGTTTTTCTAATAAAGACATTGAATTGTTAGAAATAATTTCACATCCATAATAGAAATTTCAGCTTAAGTAAACGAAGTCAACCTTAAACAAAAAAAAAAAAAAAAGTTGCTGCGACATCAATAATAAAAGAAGCAAGACTTTATTTAATATCAAATGACCCTTATAAATACATATTAATTGGGTGATTAATTTGTTTAAGCTTCTTAGAGAATCAAACGCAGTTCTTGACTTTGGAACTGTATCCAGTGTGATCTATATATTAAGGAATATAATCCCCTTGATTATGCACGTAATGAAGAATATGATGACATGCATTGAACAGCTAGCACAAAATCAAGCTTTTATTGTATAATTCCTGGAATCATGTAATTATTAGTCAACTATTGTCTGTGTTCTTTGTGTATATTTACAGCAATTGATCAATGAGAAATTCAGCGCTTCCATTTATCATTTTCAGTTGAGATTTTCATGATCTATCATTATATTTATCACAGAGAGCATGATACCACCGTATTTAAGATTAGACTTGACAAAAGGTAGCACTTCTGATATGAGCAGCTACACAAGAAGCTGGAAGCCTGGACTCGCCACATAGAACTTATCGGCTTTAATCGATGAAGTCCATTTCTTCCATGAATTCTTAAATTTGTTTGGATTGCTAGCTAGAGCTGTATTCACAAGGATTGTTGTTGTAGAATTGAATATAACTCAAAGGCCACCGTTGAGCTCTTGTGACACCTGTCAGACTTCTTAACTCTTCTGACTCTTATCCGTTGTCTTTATATTTTTTTTTTTATTAAATTTTGTATTAATTTAGTTATGATATTTTTAAATATTATTCTATTTAATTTTAATAATTTTACATAATTTTATTTTGAAGTTGGGGAGAATTATCCAGACCGAGACTAGACTACAAAATATCCCAACTAAATTCTAGGAATTTATTTGCTAGTGGAAGCTTGTCTACGTACATTCATTTCAAACTGCAGCCAAGACACTTGGCTTGATGATAGACTTGATGTCCACTGGTTGCAACTCTTCTTAAGAGCATCAAGAATATCATCAAATCACCTACATATTAATTAAACAAAATGCATGCATGTATACTATTTGTGTCAATTTTATTCAAAATAATTTACATAGCTAGTCGATCTCACTAGCTAGCCACTAGAACATATGATGCCTTTTTTTTTTTTTTTTTTTCCTCTAATTCTGTTGTTGCAATGTCAGGTTAAACAACATCGACGAGAAATTGATTTTTATGTTTTTGGGTGTTAAAAACGCTGAAAACGCTGGTAGTAATAATTAAAAATAGTATTTTGAAAAGAAAAACATGAAAACATGTCCAGTGGCAATCCTAAAAAATATAAATATTGAGAAATATTATAATAATCAATAAAAATTTCTTATAATATAAGGTCAATTTTTTTCTTATATTTCCTTGTTATTTTTATAACTATAAAAAATTATTTTGTTTGCTAGAAACAACACACACCTATGACTCGAATTTATTTTGATGTGGGTTCGAGTCGTATTCCTATACCAAACCTCAAATTTATGGCACTATTTCAAAAAAAAAAAAAAAAAAATCATAATCTTACATCATATTCACTTGTATTTAACTTTTTTTTATTTTTTTATTTTATTTTATTTTTTTTACCAATTCAATTGTATTTAACCTATTAAATTTAATAATATAAAATTTAAAAAAATAATATATAATAATAAAATCTCTAAAATGTTGATAAGATAAATGTGAATTTAATAAAATTAATTATCACAGAAATATATTATAAACCACATGTAACCCAATCTAGATTAGTTGACCGTATGGGCAACCAAACCCAGTAACCCACCCTAATATTTCATCATTTCTTTCTCTCTCATCAACTCCTATTGATTTGCAAACAGAAGACTTCTTTTACTTTCTACTGATCGCTAGATAGAAGAGGCGTCAACTCTCTAATGTGTCAATTATAAATGGACTCTCTCTCTTTTTAGGTGGGAAATAAGTCAATAACCGAGACAGTAAAACATCATTAAACCACTTTTCTAAAGTGTTATTTCTATGAAAGAAACTCAAGATTTTAATGCTTTCACATCTCATCAATCATTTTTATTTTATTTTATTTTATTTTATTTAATCATTTTCAACCCAAGTTTTCTATAGTTTTGAAGCTGAGTACATAAGAAATTAGAATATAATAAAACTCTACAACTCCATACATCTTGTTACTCCCAATTTAATCCTCTCTTCTTCTTATAGACTTAAACTTGATTTGGTGAAATATATAAACTATGAAACTCGATAAATTTATAATCTCTAATAGTAAACTCGATATATACTAGTAATTAACCTCTTTCATTTCGAAAACAAAATGCATGCGAACACACATATTATACTATTACAAGAAGCATGGCTATAGCTAGCGAGCAAGCCAGTTATTTAAACAAGAAGCGGCAGTGTTTTGTGTTACATTTAAACTAATTAACTAAACACTACCCTTAATTTGGGAACTATATCCATTCTTGTCATCATTGTACTTATTCCAAAGCATTACACCACCATACTTGGAAGATCCCTTAGCAAAAGGAAGCACTTGAGAAGTAAGCACATTCGGGGCCACATACCCACTTCCGGCCGCCGCGGAAGAAGCCGGAAGACCAATAAAAAACTGACCAGCTGATACAGTCGTTGTCCATTTTTGCCACGAATTCTTAAACTTATTCGGATTGCTAGATTCGTACGAACATTGAGGGTTGTTATAAAACTGAATCCAAACGTAATCAAACAACCCAGTAGAAAGTGCAGCATTGAGAGAACTATCAGGAAATGGACACTGTGGTGCTGCAGCTAAGTACACTTTCTTGCCTCTTTTGCTGTAATCAGACAATCTTCTAGCAAGTTCAGCGTAGTTTGATGGTCCTCCACCTCCTTCGATATCGAAATCTATACCGTCCAAAACGGCGTCGCCTAGTGGTCTTGAATTCGAGCTTCCTCCCAAGAAGTTGTTCCATAAATAGTCCGCGAGGTTTCTTGCATCAGCCGGTGATGATAAGGAGTAGGTGTTCGTGCCGCCGCCGAGAGAGAGCAAGACTTTGATGCCTTGGCTTTGGCAAGAGCGAATGTCTTGGCTGATTCTTTTGCAACCGTTTGATGCTGGGTTGCAGTGACCAGCTAAGTTGATTTGAGGTGTTCGATCACCGCCGAAGGATGAGAGGAAGGCTATGTTTATGATTTTGTATTTCCCTGAAGCACAAGTGTTTGTGAGTGTGCCTTCTCTGCCATCTTGACCCCAATAAACAACTATGCTTCCGGCTTTCGATTGGAAAGCTAAAGCAAGTAGCACTAGGAGGAAGATGAGGGCATTTTCTAGGTTAATAAGTTTGGCACCCATGTTTAGTATACTGCAATGAGTAATGAGTGACACAAAAGTTTCTTTTGGAGCAACCTATTTATAGGGATTTTTAGGGATACTTTAGACTTCTTTTAGTCAATTATTATGCAAGGCCGGTTTTCTTGACTTTGATGGAATTGACTTGGAAAAACAAGCACCGAAAATCTTATCTACTTTACTATTAAATCAGTGGGTGAAGGAGGTAAATCTGATATATTTTCCAAACTTTGTTTCTGTCTATCAAGTCTTTCTCATGAACTATGACCAAATAAATAAATAAATAAATAAAATAATGAAATTCTCTTCATGAATACAATCATGTTTTTGATCTCCACCGGAGAAAGTGGCGACGACTTCTCAAGTCTTTAGTGGAGAAGAATAAAAAAAATATCTTTAATTATATATTTATATATATATATATATATAGATAGAGGTTCTCTAATAAGAACGTCCTGAAATTATAAAGTCAAAACGTCCAACCACAGCCACACATTTACATTAGGTGTGGGTATTTGACTATTTGTTAATCTGAGACCATGGGTCCAATGTGAATATGTGGCTGTGGTTGAACGTCCTGAAATTATAAAAGTCAGTCCTCACTAGAGAATTTCTCTCTCTCTCTCTCTATGTATATATATATATTAGTAAGTCTTTTATAAGTGATCTTTATTTTAATTTCGATAAATACCACCATGAAATCACATCGATTTAAATGAATTTTGATCTAATTTTTTGTGTGGATAATAAGTTCATCGAAATCTATCTATAACATTTGAGAATTTTTCAAGCATTAGAGCTATTTTCTTGAATTTCCTATATTTCGCTCCGTTGTCTTCATATTTGAAATAATCAGAATAAATAGTTTTAATACTTGATAAAATTTCAAATTTTATTTATAGATAGGTTTTAATGAACTTATAATCCACACAAAAAATCAGATCAAAATTCATTCAAATAAATGTGATTTCATGTTGGTCTTTACTAAAATTAAAATAAGGGATCTTTATAAGAGACTCACTATATATATATATATAGTCTTTCTATTGTCGGTTCATCTTGACAATAAATATATCAGGACGAAGAATGTGGACCATAGATTATAGTGAAGTTTTGATAAGTGCTTTGAGTCAAAGTATGTAAATTTAGTGGTCCACATTCTTCGTCCTGATATATTTATTGTTAGGATGAACTGATAATAGAAAATCTGTATATATATAAATATATATTTATTTAGGATGGTTCTCCTATCAGGTCGTCTTGAAATTATAATTTCAGAACGACCAACCACAGCCAAATGTTTAAATAAAAGACTAAATTTTTTTTTTTTTAACAAACATTTAAACTTATTAAAACATGTGGCCGTGGTTGGTCGTCCTGAGATTTCAGGACCTGATAGGAGAACTATCATATATATATATATATAGTTTTTCTATTGTTAATTCGTCATGATATAAAATATATCAGGATGAAGAATGTAGACCATTAGATTTACATACTTTGACTTAAAGTATATGCACTTGTCAAAACTTCTACATAATCTATGGTCCATATTCTTTGTCCTGATATATTTTATGTAAGGACGAACAATCAGACAAAAAATTTATGGACTAGACCTATCTGGAGAATGATTATTATTATTATATATTGGAAACTTCTCTGATGGAGAGGAACCTAACCGTGGAAAATTTCCGCATATTTGTGGAAAAGAAAAAGAAAAAAGAGAGCACCTTGATGATCTATGCAGTAGCATTTCCTCCCTGTATTGGGTATGCACTTGTCAAAACTTCTACATAATCTATGATCCATATTCTTTGTCCTGATATATTTTATGTAAGGACGAACAATCAGATGAAAAATTTATGGACTAGACCTATCTGGAGAATGATTATTATTATTATTATATATTGGAAACTTCTCTGATGGAGAGGAACCTAACCGTGGAAAATTTCTGCATATTTGTGGAAAAAAAAAAGAGCACCTTGATGATCTATGCAGCTAGCACTTCCTAAACTGGAGTAATTCTCTTATTACGACTGAGTGTCGTGGTTGTTTGTAATTCGATGTTTCCTTAAAAAAATTAAAAAATAATTAAAAAATAATTTTTTTAAAAAAAGACAAAATGCATGCATGTATACTATTTGTGTAAATTTTATTTGAAATAATTCACATAGCTATTAGCCTATTCTCACAACTTAAACATATGATCATGAACTAGCCTTTAAGAGAAGAAAAAAAATCTTATGTTTTTGCAATGATTTTGCCCAATATTTATACTTTTTTTTTTTTTTTTTCCTTTTGTCTTAGGATTATCGATGGCGGGAGTATATGAACGGTATACCGTCCCCTTTTTTTTTTTTTTGTTGAAATATTACAACTATTAATAGATGTGCGGCGTAGATGACTATATTCACAAATCAGGAGAAAACTCTCACACATGCTTGTAAAATGCATATGATGGGAATCGAATCCTTCACCACAGGAATGGAAGTGCATTATCATCTTTACTAAGATGTGATGTGCTGGTATGCCATCTTCTTTCCCCAAATCCAAATGTAACTAGGATACTCGTCATGGGCCCAACCTAACTTGGACTCCGATCCAACACCTGAAAAGTTGGAAAAAATGCTATTGGACTGGGCCAAACGAGTTCTAAAGAATCGTGAATGGGCAAATGAAACCTGAAGCCTGTTTAAATAACAATATATAAATTATAAATAAAGCCTTCTATTATATAATAATTACGTAATTTCCATATTTACAATCAGAAGTTGCAAATATGTCATCTTCTGCCATGATTAACTGAATTCATGCCATCAGTTCATCATTAGAGTAAGCAAAACCCATAACAGAGTTTTTCTTAAAAAAATGTGACTTTTAAGAACCCACTTGGAATTTGTCTCAAAGATGAAATCTCTAGACTTTCTTTGGTGCTTCAACTAATTTAACTGCCACATAAATTGGGAAGTTCTTAAAAAATAAATAAAAAGAAGCTAAGCTAATTCAACTCAATCGAACCTTCTCCATTTTGTTAAGTGACCGTCCAATCCGGCGCTGGGATCGGAAGACGTGATCTGCAGCGTCAAAAGATGAATCCACAGAGTGAGTGAGTGTTCACTTGTGAGTGATAGTTTTGGTAGCAGTTGATTGATATAATTAAGTTGGTTTTACAGTAGATTTTCTAATAAAGACATTTGTTAGAAAAAATTTCACATCCATAATAGAAATTTCAGCTTTAAGTAAATGAAGTCAACCTTATAAAAAATAAAAATTGCTTTAGAATTAGACTTGACAAAAGGTAACACTTCTGATATGAGCACGTACATAAGCATCACCAGCACCTGCACTAGAAGCTGGAAGTCCCACATAGAACTTAAGTGCTTTAATCAATGAAGTTCATTTCTTCCATGAATTCTTATATTTGTTTGGATTGCTAGAGCTGTACTTGCAAGGATTGTTGTTGAAGAATAGGACCCCAAACATAGTCAAAATATGACTCAGAGACCACTGCTGACCTTCTGTGACACATGTTAGACTCATTGACTCTTCTGACTCATTTGACTCCTAATTGTTGTTTTTATATTTTTTTTTATTAAATTTGTTATTAATTTAATTATGATATTTTATAATGTTATTTTATCTAATTTTACATAATTTTCTTTTGAAGTTGGAGAGAATTATCCAAACAGAGAGTAGACTACAAAATGTTCCAACTAAATTATGGGAATTTATTTGCTATTGGAAGCTTGTCTACTACATACATTCATTTCAAACTGCAGCCATTGATCAGGAAATGGACATATTGGAGTTAGAAACCAGAGCAATCAGCACCAGAAAGGAGAGAATTGCAGGTGAGAAAAGTTAAAATGAACAAAAGGCAGTACATAGTTTAAACATGGAGCTTGATAGTTGAGCTATAACTCTGGTCAAATTGTCTAGACCAAAGCATGACACCTCCATATTTAGGATTAGACCTGACAAAAGGTAGCACTTCTGATATGATCACATTGGGTGGCACATAACCAATTTTAGCAGCTGAACCAGAAGATGGAAGCCCCACATAGAACTTATCGGCTTTAATCGATGGAATCCATTTCTTCCATGAATTCTTAAATTTGTTTGGATTGCTAGAGCTGTACTCACAAGTAGGGTTGTTGTAGAATTGGACCCAGACATAGTCTAATAACCCTGATCGGCTGAGCCTTTGATCAGGAAATAGACATTGTGGTGCTGCGGTTAAGTACGTACACTTTTTTCCTGCTTCTTTTGCCGTGCTCAAACAATCTCCTAGCAAGTGCTGCATAGTGAAGTTCACCTTGCTCGATGTCAAAATCAATGCCGTCCAATACGGCGTCACCTAAGGGTCGAGAATTTGATTGTCCCCCAAGAAAGTTGTTCCATAAATAGTCTGCAACACTTCTAGCACCATCAGCTAATGATAAGGAGTAGCTAGCATCAACACCTCCTATCGAAAGCATCACTTTGACGCCCTTGTTTTGGCAATTTTTAATGCCTTTGCTTACTTTTTGGCAACCGTTTGAGGCTGGTTCGCAGTGACCGGCTAAGTTAATTCGAGGGGTTTGACGATTGCCAAATGTTGAGAGGAAAGCTACGTTTACAATCTGGTATTTTCCTGAGTTACATGTATCTGTGAGTGTGCCCTCCCTCTTATCTTGGCCCCAGTTAACCACAATGCCTCCGGCATTGGATTTAGAAACCAGAGCAATCAGCACTAGAAAGGAGAGAATTGCAGGTGAGAGTAAGGCTACTGGGGTTCGAAATTGATGAGCCATTTGTGCTAGACTTTTTCTAATATGAAAAATGTGATCTACAGCGTCAAAAGATGAATCCGTCAAAACTGCTGCGACATCAATAAAAAAAGAAGCCAGACTTTATTTAATATCAAATGACCCTTATAAATACATATTAACTTGGTGATTAATTTGTTAAGCTTCTTAGAGAATCAAACGCTGTTCTTGATTTTGGAACTAACTGTATCCACTGTGATCATCATTATATTTATTTTTTTTGAAAAGGCAGCAAATATTATTGAGCCAACAGGCAAACCAAACACGAACAACAGAAAACCAAGGACACCGCCAAAAGCCAAAGAGCCCCAGGCAAGGCACCAAGAAAACAGAGACAAAACAACCCCAAAACAACCGAAAAACAGCAAGCAGCCACAAGAAAACCCACAAGGCAAAGCAGCGACAGGAAAAACAAAACAAAAAACAGAACAGCAACCCAGCAAACCAGACACACCAGCAACAACCAGACAGCCACTTCAACTTTCTCCCCAGACCACAAAGTCCCCATCCATATTCGCTCCCATTCTTGCCAAACTATCAGCGAAGGAATTGAAAATTCTAGAGTCGAACGCAACCTTAATGTTACCAGCAGAATTCAGAATCTGACGGATGTCATAAATAGCATTCACCTGAGAAAAATTCCCAAAATCACCAATCATCATTATATTTATAATTTATCCCAGAGAATGATACCACTATAATTAGAATTAGACTTGAAAAAAAAGGTAACACTTGTGATATGAACACATTGGTTGGCACATAACCATCACCAGCAGCTGCACTAGAAGCTGGAAACCCCCCACGTAGAACATTTAGGCTTTAATTGATGAAGTTCATTTCTTCCATGAATTCTTAAATTTGTTTGGATAGCTAGAGCTGTACTCACAAGGATTGTTGTTGAAGAATTGGAACCCAAACATAGTCAAAATATGATTAAGAGGTCATGGCTGACCTCCTGTGACACATGTCAGACTCCTTGACTCTTGTGACTCCTATCTAATTTCTCTTGGCATTATATGACACATGTCAGACTCTTTGACTCTTGTAACTCCTATATGTTATCTTTATATTTTTTTAAATAAATTATTTATTAATTTAATTATGATATTTTAAATATTATTTTATCTAATTTTAGTATTTTTTAAAAAGTAGGTTTTATTAAATTTTAAAATATTTGACCAAATTAATTATAATAGGCAATAATATAAAAAATATTTTAATTTTAAATTGGTAAAATAGTTTTTTATTTTTTACCTACTTTCATAAAAAATAAATATATTACGTTATATATATATATATATATATTCTTTCTATTATTAGTTCGTCCTGACAATAAATATACCAAAACGAAGAATGTGAACCACGGATTATGGAAAAGTTTTGACAAGTGTATACACTTGGAGTCAAAGTATATAAATCTAGTAGTCCATATTGTTCATCCTGATATATTTATTGTCAAGACGAACTAATAATAGAAAATATATATATATATATATATCGATGATTGGTGGCTACTTGAACCTATTGAATATTTGAATCTAGTACACTGTCAATCGGATGAGTGTTCTTTCCACCGACTAGCAACTAGCAAGTAACTTTGTATACTACATTCAGCTCATGTTCACGCATGAATTTAAATTTTTGTTCCAAAAGTCGATTGATTTCGCTCCCATTATACCCAAACATAGTCAAATATTTATATCCTTGTAGAAAGTGCACCATTGAGCCATTGATCAGGAAATGGACATTGTGGTGCTACTATTAAGTACACTTATTTTTTTCCCTCTTTTGCTGAGGTGCTGCATAGTGAGAGCATCTCCGATGTAATAGTGGTTTGTGAAAAAAAGAAAAGATGCCATGTAAGATTAATATACATTCTGTTAATATATTTTTCTCAACATTGTCAATATGGCATATCACCTCCTAGAAGAGATGGTTGTGCACCTCCCTTCCACACCTAGTGGTCAGGGGTTCAAGTCCCACCATGCGCATTTTACAAGCATGTGTGGGGAGTTTTCTCCCGGTTTGTGGGAGCAGCCCTCTCTCCGGTTGTGAGAGTTGTAGTCCTTATGTAACCTCTCCTCGATAGTGGGAGCAGTATTCCGGGCCGTGCTTGTAGAATTTAATTAATCTCAAAAAAAACATTGTCAATATGACTATCTACTTCAGACGGTTTGTTGTACACCTATTTTTTCGGTTGACTCATTAAATATTTAAAACTGATATTAATTTTTCATCTATTTTAAATAAAGAAATAAAATATAAAATAAAATAGGAAGAAAAAAATTGGACACGTCATTAATAAAAAAAAAAGTGTTTTAGACAGAAACATTGAAGATCGACTAAATTTTGATTTGATTATCTATCAAGTCTATTTTTATGCCACATAGGAAATAAGTCTATATCTATTGACAATTTGACATCATTGCTATGTCAACGATTAATGATATATAAGCCACTTTTGTATTGGAGATATTATGATGTTCACCATGCTCGATGTCATTCAAAATCAATACTGTCCAATACGGCATCACCTAAGGGTCGAGAATTCGATTGTCCCCCAAGAAAGTTGTTCCATAAATAGTCTGCAACATTTCTAGCATCATCAGCTGTGATAAGGAGTAGCTACCACCACTACCTTCGATCGAAAGCATCACTTTGGCTTGGCACCTCTGTTTTGGCAATTTTTAATGCCTTTGCTTAATTTTTGGCTACCGTTTGAGGTGGTTTACAATGACCATGCTAAGTTAATTTAAGGTGTTTTTCATTTGCTATTTTTTAAAAATAAAAATGGAAACAAAAACGAAAATAATATTTTTAATTTCAATTTCAAAATTTAAAAATGCGTATGGTAGTATATATTAAAAGCTGTTTTCTAAAAATAAAAACACATCTAGTAGATTAATTGAAAATATTAATAAAAAAATACTATCAAATTAATATATATTTTTTACATTATAACTAAAAATTATGATTATATAACACTTTGGTTAAATAATTGGCCATTCTAATTTTTCTATTGTAATTTGTAAATTTGAATAAATAAATAAAATATCAATAATTAATAACGAATTATCAAGTAAAGGATTCAACACTAAACTCATAATTAAGAAACAAATACATTAAAATAAAACAAATATTAATTTTTATTTAATATAAATGACATTGAAATTTTTTTTAAAAAAAAAACTACAAAAAAAAAAAAAAAGGAGCAGATCGATGGAAGGGCATATCTGCTCCTCCCACACCGGATCCTCCTCAGGTGTTGGAGGAGCAAATTATCTTTGGTGCTTAAACTAATTTAACAGCCACATAAATTGGAAAACAAATTGTTGCGATATAAAGGAGCAAGACTTTATTTAATATCAAACGACCCTTATAAAAATACATATTATTGGGTGATTTGTTAAAGCTTCTTCATTAGAGAATCAAACGTTGTTCTTGACTTTGGAACTGTATCCACTCTGATCATCATTATATTTATCCCAGAGCATGATACCACCATATTTAGAATTAGACTTGACAAAAGGTAGCACTTCGGATATGAGCACATTGGTTGGAACATACCCATCACCAGCAGCTGCACGAGAAGCTGGAAGCCCCACATAGAACTTTTCGGCTTTAATCGATGAAGTCCATTGGTTCCATGAATTCTTAAATTTGTTTGGATCGCTAGAGATGTACTCACAAGGTGGGTTGTTGTAGAATTGGACCCAGACATAGTCAAATATCCCTGTAGATAGTGCACCGTTGAGCCATTGATCAGGAAATGGACATTGTGGTGCTGCGGTCAAGTACACTTTTTTACCTCCTTAGCTGTGCTCAAGACAATCTCCTAGCAAGTGCTGCATAGTGAGGTTCACCTTTCTCGATGTCAAAATCAATACCATCCAATACAGCATCACCAAGGGGTCACGAATTTGATTGTCCCCCAAGAAAGTTGTTCCATAAATAGTCTGCAACACTTCTAGCATCATCAGCTGATGATAAGGAGTAGCTGCCATCACCACCTCCTATCGAAAGCATCACTTTGACGCCTTTGTTTTGGCAATTTTTAATGCCATTGCTTACTTTTTGGCAACCGTTTGAGGCTGGTTCGCAGTGACCGGCTAAGTTAATTCGAGGGGTTTGACCATTGCCAAATGTTGAGAGGAAAGCTATGTTTACAATCTGGTATTTTCCTGAGTTACATGTATCTGTGAGTGTACCCTCCCTCTCATCTTGGCCCCAGTAAACCACAATGCCTCCGGCATTGGATTTAGAAACCAGAGCAATCAGCACTAGAAAGGAGAGAATTGCAGGTGAGAGTAAGGCTACTGAGGTTCGAAATTGATGAGCCATTTGTGCTAGACTTTTTTTAAGGTTGGCTTATCATTAGTTGGGGAGTGAGCAGCACTTTATAGTCAAGTGTGCAACCGTGACTTTGGTTTATTAGCTTACTCAACACGTTCAAGTGTTATTGCTTCCTGAGTTTCAACTCATTCCAATTTCCAAGCAACTTACCATCATGACTTTGCTTTAAACCGGTCAACACGTTCAATTTTCGGCTCATTCCCGAGAAACTACTTAGAGCATCCACAATGGTTGGTCTAAAAAACAAGACCCATTTATTGCCACATCATCATAAATGGATTTTGTTTTTAAAAAAATGGATCTTACCATTTGGATCCATTTTATTTGGGTCTTTTTTTCCCACAATGGGACTAAATTGGAAAAGTAAAAGTTGATCCACTTTTTTAACTTTTTTCCAAACAATCATTACTCTTCTTTAATATATATATATATTAATAAATAAATTATATAATATATTTAAAATATCAACACTATCAATAATTATTTAACAAATTATAATTAATTTAAAATAAAAAAATTATTAATTTAAAATTATCATAACTGAATTACATCAACAATAAAAATAAATATTTAAAATAAAATATTGTATATGATTAGACATGGTTACGGTTCGGTTTCGATTCCGGTCCATTTTTCGACGGTTCTAACGGTTCAGTTCTGGTTCCAGTTCCGGTTCCGACAGTTCCGGTTCCGAAGATTTAATAATTGAAATTAAAATTATTTATATTTTTTTCATTATATATAATTATTGAAATTAATAATAATATATTTAAATTATAATAATTTAAATATATATTAAATTTATTTATATTTTGTCATTATCTATATATAATTATTGAAATTAATAATAATATATTTAAATTTAAATAATTTAAATATTTATATTAAATTTATATATATTTTTTCATTATATATATATATATTTATTGAAATTAGTAATTATATATTTTAATTTAAATTATATATATAAGCCCAACCGGGCCAACCCAATGATTGGAGAGAGTTGGGAACGCAACTCCAATCATTGGGAAAGACCCAAATGAAGTTCTATATTTGAAACCCAATTTGGGTCTAATTGGGTGGAGCCCACTTTTAGGTCTTTTTTTTTTATCCACTTTTCATCCATTATGGCACATTAGACCTAAATACAAGTGGGTCTTATAAAAGTGGGTCTCATTTTACCACCATTGTGGATGCTCTAAGAGCATCTCTAATTAACGCATTAAACACACCAAACATACCAAATACACCAAAAAAAAACCCTCTCCAACAAACGCATTAAACACATCAATTAAATTTGATGGAGCTACGGTGTTCACCAAATCTGGTGAGAATCGTAGCTACACCAAGTTTTTTTTTTTTTTTTTGGTTAAATGTCACATCAACAATTAATATTTGTTAAAATTACTAATTTAACCATTTCATACTTAATTATAACAATATGTATTCCTAAAAAATATACCGTTACAAAGATCTCGTTGAGATCTTTAAAATGATACCCACTTTGATATATATTTTTTGTCAATAAAATTATTGAATATTGTATAAATTAATTGGTATTGTATAAATATTTATTGAGAGAATATTCTTTAAGGATATTCTTTTGATGTAAAATTTGGTATGGATACATTGTAATGGAAAAACATCTGGTGTAAGAAAAATACTCTTTTGATGACAAATTGGTGTAATATTTGATGTATTGGGTTGGAAATGCTCTTAATACTTAACGACTTCCCTTTACTTGCTTTTGGCCGGTAAATTGGAGACACAAATAAAGACTTGCATCATGTGAGTTGAGCTATACCACAATGGCTAAACTTTATGGATTTTGATCATCTCCTCACCTTAATTATCCTCACGTTGTCTTTACCTCTATAATCTATTCTCACGTGTCTAATATAGCAAATTAATGGTCTCAAGGGCAGACCCAGAAAATATTTGTTACCCGGGCTAAACTTGTATGTGTAGTGATATAAATAGATTATTCTTTTGACATAAATGATTCTACACATGAAAATTTTCTTTTAAAGACTAGTTTGAATTTTTTAATGTAACAATTTCTTTGAATATGAAATATTTAATCTAACAATTAGAACAAAATCAAGTGAATAAGGAATGTATAATCAAACAATTGAAACAAAATCAGGGAAATATTTTATATAAAACATGCATAAAATTACATATTTATAAAAACTACTTAACACATGCAATATTTTTATATTGAGTTAGAGTAGGTAACTGATTGAATTTGGTTTTTATTATTGGTAAATTATCAAGCATTCAACACATTGAAACCTAAAAAATAGAAGTAATCTAAGGCTAAAGTTCTATAAATCACAACCCAAACAAATGAACAAATGAACAAATATCACATATTGAATACAAAAAATTAAAAGTAGAGTACGAAAATAACACTGGATGAAAATAAAAGGCAGTGTAATGAATAATGCTATATTTAAGGGGTAAGTTTAGTAATATTGGTTGAAATTAAATGTAATCTACTAATAATAAAAATGTTAAAGGGAAATTGAGCAATAATAGTTTTATTTATTTATTATTATTATTTTTTAAAGCCTGGGTCAGCCCTCTCAAGGGTACGCCCTTGATCGAAAGCATCACTTTGACACCTCTGTTTTGGCAATTTTTAGTGCCTTTGCTTAATTTTTGGCTACCATTGTAGGCGGTTTGTAATGACCAGCTAAGTTAATTTGAGGCATTTTTCATTTGCGTTTTTTTAAAAATGAAAACGAAAACGAAAACGAAAATGGTATTTTTAGTTTCAGTTTCAAAATTTGAAAATATCTGGTAGTATATATTGAAAGCTGTTTTTGAAAATAAAAACATGTCTTGTAAATTAATTAAAAATATTAATAAAAAATACTATCAAATTAATATATATTTTTTACATTATAACTAAAAATTATGATTATATAACACTTTGGTTAAATAATTGGCCATTCTAATTTTTCTATTGTAATTTGTAAATTTGAATTAAAAAAATAGGTCAATAATTCATCACAAATTATCAACTAAAGGATTCAACACTAAACTCATAATTAAGAAACAAAAACATTAAAATAAAACAAATATTAATTTTTATTTAATATAAATGACATTGAAAATTTTAAAATATATAAAAAAAAAACTACAAAAAAAAAAAAAAAAAAAAAAAAAAAGAAAAAAAAAAGAAAGGAGCAGATCGATGGAAGGGCATATCTACTCCTCCCACACCGGATCCTTCTCAGGGGTTGGAGGAGCAATTATCTTTGGTGCTTAAACTAATTTAACAGCCACATAAATTGGAAAACAAATTGTTGCGATATCAATAATAAAAGGAGCAAGACTTTATTTAATATCAAACGACCCTTATAAAAATACATATTATTGGGTGATTTGTTAAAGCTTCTTCATTAGAGAATCAAACGTTGTTCTTGACTTTGGAACTGTATCCACTCTCATCATCATTATATTTATCCCAGAGCATGATACCACTTCTGATATGAGCACATTGGTTGGCACATACCCGTCACCAGCAGCTGCACGAGAAGCTGGAAGCCCCACTTAGAACTTTTTGGCTTTAATCGATGAAGTCCATTGGTTCCATGAATTCTTAAATTTGTTCGGATTCCTAGAGATGTACTCACAAGGTGGGTTGTTGTAGAATTGGACCCAGACATAGTCAAATAGCCCTGTAGATAGTGCACCGTTGAGCCAGTGATCAGGAAATGGACATTGTGGTGCTGCGGTCAAGTACACTTTTTTTCCTCCTTGGCTGTGCTCAGACAATCTCCTAGCAAGTGCTGCATAGTGAGGTTCACCTTTCTCGATGTCAAAATCAATACCATCCAATACAGCATCACCAAGGGATCACGAATTTGATTGTCCCCCAAGAAAGTTGTTCCATAAATAGTCTGCAACACTTCTAGCATCATCAGCTGATGATAAGGAGTAGCTACCAATATCACCACCTCCTATCGATTGTTTTGGCAATTTTTAATGCCTTTGCTTAATTTTTGGCAACCGTTTGAGGCTGGGTCGCAGTGACCGGCTAAGTTAATTCGTGGGGTTTGACGATTGCCAAATGTTGAGAGGAAAGCTATGTTTACAATCTGGTATTTTCCAGAGTTACATGTATCTGTGAGTGTACCCTCCCTCTCATCTTGGCCCCAGTAAACCACAATGCCTCCGGCATTGGATTTAGAAACCAGAGCAATCAGCACTAGGAAGGAGAGAATTGCAGTTGAGTAAAGTTCAGTACCCATATTTAGACTTTGCTAGTTTATACAAAGTTTCCTGGAATTAATAGACATTTTGATGAGTTGAAGTCTGAAAGATCTCTTTGAAAAGTTTTCGCGTAGTTAGGCGCATGGTTAGGCGCTGTCAATTAATAACTGGCATGACTTTTGAAGGTTAGCTAGGCTGCAAGTACATAATAAAATATAAGTAGCTTAAATTTATTTCTGTGAAACTAGATGGAGCACTGGAAACATTATTTCAAATACAAGTAGTTTAACACTCTGCTCAAGACATAATTATTACATAATAATATCTATGTTTCTTTTCATTCTGGTAGAGCCAGAATGAAATTTTATTTCAAATGAACAAAAACCAGTACATAGTTTAAACATTGGGTTTGATAGTTGAGCTATAACTCTGGTCATATTGTCTAGACCAAAGCATGACACCTCCATAGTTTGGAGAATTCTTAATTGTAGGTAGAACCTCAGATGCGAGTGCATCAGGCTGAATAAAACCACCACTCTGAGCAGCCTCAGGAGCTGCGGGCAGTCCCAGAAACACTTGACCTGATGATAGACTTGATGTCCATTGGTTCCAACTGTTCTTAAGATTGTCCGCGTTACCAGAATATTGGCAATCTGCGTTATTGTAAAATTGGACCCAAACGTAATCGAATAGGCCAGTGCCTAGTGCACCACCGAGCCGTGCATCAGGGAATGGACATTGTGGAGCTGCTGATAAATAAACCTTCTTCTGTTGGCTAAATTCAGATAAGGCTCTAGCTAATTCGTCCCAATGCTGGTCTGAGCCTTTTTCAATATCAAAATCAATGCCATCTAAAACTGCATCACCTAATGGACGCGAGTCTGATTGACCCCCGAGAAAATTGTTCCATAAGTAGTTTGCAACTTCCCTGCATAATAATTGGTATAAAAAAAATTAATATATGGTCTATTAAACATGCACTATAATTGTTAAAACAAAAATAGAAAACTATATATGCTTGCCTGGCATTGTCAGCAGAGGAAAGGGAATAGGTTTCTGAATCACCTCCAAGGGAGAGCATGACCTTGATGCCCTGGTTTTGGCAAGCTTTTATGTCGTTGCTAAAAATAGTGCAAGTGTTACTGGCATGATCACAATGACCAGCTAAGTTGAGTAACGGAGTCTGGCCATTTCCAAATGTTGAGAGGAAAGCTATATTTACAATTCCGTAGTTACCGGAGGAGCAAGCATCAGCTAAGGTTCCCTCATTTAGGTTCTGACCCCAGTACACTGAAATCACACCCGCATTTGAGTTGCTGATCAGAGCTGCTATAATTAGGCAGAGTAACGCTACTGGGGTTTGAAATTGATGAGCCATTGTGTTTTTTCTTTCTAGTTTGCTGTTTACTTAACACAGCATTTTATAGTAAAGTATGCAACCGCCGAACCGCGACTTTGGTTTAGCTCACTCAACACGTATAAGTTTTGTCGCTTCTATTCTAAGTTCTAACACGTTCCAAGCAACTTACCATGACTTTGCTTTGGTACGCAAGTCTACAAGTTCTTCAATTCTTTTCAGCTCATGTTGGGAGAAACTTCCTTACCGTGACTTGCGTTTGGCCGGCCAGTCAATTGGAGAAAAATAAACCAATTAAGGTTTGAATGCTTCGACTTGCATCGTGTGAATTGAACAATATTATTGTCTAATCTCTAAACTATATACGCTAAACTCTACGTTTGAGCCCAGTCAACACGTTCAGGTTATATAACCTTTAGTCTTATATTGGTATTTGATAGGTGGATACGTGGAAGATTTTAATACTATCATATCTTATCGAGTCATTTTCAACCCAAGTTTTCTATAGTTTTGAAGCCGAGTGGCCGGCCTGAGTGCATGAAAGGTAGAATAATTCAAACTCTATGGCTACAGGTTAATCTTTTCTCCATAATTCATAAACTTGGATTTGGTCAAAAGTATGTAGTCCTCTTCCTAGGAATTTAATACACCAAAAACGCATGGAGATTTTCATTGGTTTTCTATTTTGTCCATCTTTTTCCTTGCAAAATTATATACAAATACATCATACATTCATACATAAAAACTGGAATTTTTTTAATATGCTAACTAAACTCATAGATAATTAAATAGAATTATAGAAAGTTATAAAATAAAAATAAATAAATAACACAAACGAATTGGAAGAATACAAAAAAAAAATAAGGTTAATTTAGACCTTTTTTTTTTTGAGGTAAAAAATTTAGATTTTCAGTATGTCATTGAAACAGCTAGTAAATTTTATTTATTTTGAAATCGACACTAATGTGGGTTCTATGGAAACATGGTGAGATTAGATTCTATAAGTAAAATCCAGAATATAACTCCCACTCGAAGTGAGGAGTCTCCTCACACTTTACGATTTAATGGTTAAATGTGAGCTTATTCTCAATGGTTATCATGGAGTGCATTTTAAAGTCTCAAACCAAAACAATTGACCGTTGGGTATCGAAACAGATGGTAATAGACTAATAGCAGCTGGATGACATGATTTATTTTTAAGTTGGAGAGAATTATCCAGAGACTGGACTATGAAGTTCCAACTAAATTCTGAAAATTTATTTTGCTAGTGGAAACTTGTCTACGTTCATTTCCGAACTGTAGCCTACACGTAAGACTACTTGAGCCAGCCCATTAGCGCCACGTTATATTTCTCAAGTTATCAAGCTGTAATATCAAAGGTTCCCCGATTAAATCATGGACCGCGTAGTACTGGATTCCAACCAGGTGCATGTAAGTATCTAACGTGGAGACAGGAAAACGTACACATGGCAAGAAGAATCCAGACAGTTCAGTCGTGGAAGCCCGTCAAAGATCTCGAAAACTATAGAAGGATTTTTTTTCGGTTAAAATTTTAGGGTTTGACTATGTTGCCGTTAACAGTAATATTATTGAAATTCTTAACTTTTATACCCCTTGTATTGAAATCTAAGGATTGGAAATTGTCCAAAATCTTTTTAATATTACCGTAACATTGCTGTTAACAGCAACTTAGCAAACCCAAAATCTTGTTAACGGCATATTTCTTTGTTTGTATAAAAACTGAAACCTGACACATTCTGATCTTGTAGGAAAAAAAAAAAAACGAGAAAGGTCACAAAAAGCACTCGAATCACTCTTTTTTGGGTTCGCGAATTGAATTCTTACTAATAACTGAATCATCTGGATCGAGGAACCGTTTTGGTGGATTTCTCACTTTTTCCTTTTGAATAAAGACTTTTAAGGAACTGTTTTGGTGGATTTCTCACTTTTTCCTTTTGAATAAAGACTTTTAAAAAAAATAATGAAGTTTGAGGTAGGAAAAAAAAAAGGAAGAAGTCTGAGTTTAGACTTGAACATTTATGGAGAGAGAGAGAGAGAGAGAGAGAGTATTGGAAGCAAAACGGCAATGTTTAAATTGGTTTTGGAATTTAAAAAAGAAGAAGCAAAATCTGGGCCATTCATTTTTATTAAAGCCAAGTGTCACCCGATCTTATAAGGTTCAGTACAAGTTCAGCAGAAAAGAGTTCAACAGAGGATCATTTTCCTTGAAAAGAATTAGAGTTTTTAGCTTATGCTTTTAGAAGCAAAAAAAAGTTCAGTATTTGATTGTTAAAGGTTCTTAATTTGTTATATTTCGTGTTGATTTCATAAGTTCTAAGTTGTTGATATGCATTTCTGGGATGATCTTGAGAATGTGATTATTTTGCTGTTGCCAAATTTATTCATGTTATAATGTAAAATGAAGTTTTTTTAGTTGATATTTTTTTTTTTTTTGAAAAGTAATTCTTACTAAGAAAGCCAACACGATACAAAGGCACACAAAGGCCACAAAGCAGCAGCCACACAGGCCAAAAGAACCACCCCACCCATACAAGCAAAAACAGAAAAACAGCAGATTACCCCATGGTGTTCCATTCCACAAAATCACCCATCCTATTTGCCCCCATCTTAGCTAACCTATCAGCAAAATAATTAGACGCCCTACCAGCAAACACTACCACAATATTCCCCAGTCTCTGCAGAATCTCCCGAATATCATAAATAACATTAACAAAATTGATACTGCCCAATCCCCCACCATTGATCCAACCAACCACAACCTTGGCATCACTTACAATTTCCAATTGGCGACCATGGAGGGACAAGGTCGATTCACAGAGCTTGATAGCTTTTAGAATTGCAAGCAGCTCTGCAGCCGAAGAATCCTGCACAGCAATATTTTCCGAAAACACACATATCACTCTACCATCCGCATCCCTCAACACACCCCCTATACCAGCCAATCCTGAGTTCCCCAACACCGAACCATCGACATTAAATTTCATCCCACCTCCACTAGGCGGAATCCAAGCCATTCTCCTCGTTTTCCTTCTCTTACTATCAACACACAAGTCTTTAAGATTTAGCAAAATAATAGTAATCGGCTCCTTCGTACCAGCACCAAAATATTTGAACCACCATCCTACTCTGAATTTCACCATTTCTAAAACCTGCTCCGCATCCGCTCTATTCTCCTTAAATATAACCTGATTTCTCATCTCCCAAATCGACCACACCATAGCATAGAACAAAATAGACCAAGCTCTAGAGTATCTCCCATTCGGAAAGAACCCCACCCAGCTGTTCCACCAGTCATTCACATTGGCGCTCATACAGCTGGAAATACCCCACCAACTCATACTTTTCTTCCAAATCTGCCAAGACCAAGGACAATGCAAAAAAATATGGGGCAAAGACTCCTCCTCAGCATTGCAGAAGGGGCATCTCACAGCCATGCTCACCCCAAATCTCTTCAAGACATTCCCAACCATCACCCTGCCTTTTAGCAGCTGCCACAGGAACAGCTCAACCTTTGGAGGAGTTAAACCTTTCCAAGGGAGCAAATCTCTCGCTTGAAGGTCACCATCCTGGTCCTCTAGCACCTCCCGAAAAGAAGAAACAGAGAATCTGCCATCCATGTTAAAAATCCACCCCAAAGAGTCATCCACTTTCTTCCTAACACTGAAACATCTAATAATCTTCATAAAGCACAGCCACTGATTCTTTTCCCAATCAAACGGCTCCCTTCTAAGCTCCACTTTCCAAACCCACTCCTCCCCTCTCCAAAAACCGAAGTCCCCCACCCTTCCATCTTTAACAATAGCCAGAGCATAGATTCTAGGAAAGCCACCCACAGTGGTGTCGACTCCACCCTTAAGTCCTGCCAGAATCTAACCCCTTTGCCACAACCCAACACCACCTGAAAGCCTTTCTTACAGGCAATATCCAAATGAGAATCAGCCTTGGATAAACTAGAGACAGCCCGCACAAACTGAGACGGATCTCTCGCGCTATTCCAATCCCAAATCAGCCTATCAACATTCACCCCATACTTAGCACATAACACTTTCTTCCATAAGGAAGTCCTTTCATTTCCAAACCTCCATAGCCACTTAGCCAACATCCCATCATTTTTGTCCACCATTTTCCCAATGCCTAACCCTCCCCTCTTATTACTTTTACAGACAGAATCTCAATCTACCGCATGAATTTTTGTCCCCACTAATTCATCCCCCCACAGAAAACCTCTTTGTAACTTCTCAATCCTCTTCGCCACACCCACCGGCATTCTAAAAACAAACATAAAAAAGGTGGGAATGCTATTCAAAACTGATTTAATAAGAATCAGCCTCCCACTTTTTGAAATAAACTTCCTTTTCCAGGGGGCAAGACGGTTCTCAATTTTAGCAACAATCGGCTCCCAGAAATTCCTAGTTTTGGATTTCGCTCCAAGAGGGAGGCCTAGATAAATCAAAGGAAGAGCCACCGCTCTACAATTCAGTAAGCCTGCCCATTGCTCCACTCTACGGCTGTTCTTCCCAACACTTGCGAGGCAAGATTTATGGAAGTTAATTTTTAGCCCGGAGGACAGCTCGAAACAGCGCAAAATACGTTTCAAGTTAACCAAATATTCGATCTTTGGCTTCAAGAAAATCACAGTATCATCGGCGAACTGCAGGTGGGAAACCATGACCTCATCTTGACCAAACGATTCACCCTTAATCATCCCCAAACCGACAGCTTTTTTCAAAGTAACACTCAACCCTTCTGCGTATGATCTTGTACTTTGAAATTCACACTCCTCTTGTTATATTTTCTAATGACTTCATGGGATTTCTTCTGGTTGAAAATTTTCCCTATGTGTTTTCATTATTATGTTATCGTGTGAGTTCAATTCAGAGAGACAAATAACTATTATAAAAAGTAATGATAACTTTATGGATAGAGAATTAACAAGTCTTTGCAAATATTCTTTTGAAAGAAGAGTGTTCTGTTAGTATTTCTTTGAATGTTCGGGGAAGAATAATGTAGAACGATGTCTTCCATATAAAAATAGGATTTAGATTTTGTTCAATAAAGTTTTTGCACCTATCATTTATTTATTTATTTATTTTTATTTTTTTTGGCTTTCCTCGGGTGTTTTGTATCTTGCATCATATTGTTATCTTTTTTGTTAGATAAATTTCAATACTTACTAGTTCTTGTTTTTTTTTTTCATCGGGATATTTCTAGTACAGGTTCTCAGAGCATAATTAACTTTACAAGTGTTTTAAAGAACTCTCTATGTTGTTAATAAAGTAGTTTGGATTCGCACCCTAACCAGAGAAACCAAGTTCCTTTTCCTCAGTACTATTATCCAAGCTATGATGGTGTCCCACCTCCTCACATGATTGCGATGGATCAAGCTAAATTCCCAGCAATGTATGAATCATGGCCTCATGGCAGCAATTGATTAAGTTGATTGATATAGGCTATGTTTGGGATTGCTTTTACTTGAGGAATAATCACTTATTTCTCAAGTTTTCAAATGGGTGTTCGGTAAACTTCCCAAAAGTAGCTTATTTTCTAATTTGCTTATCTAATAATCAACTTTTGAGAAGCTGGTTGCGGGTTGCTTTTTTAATCAGAAGCTAGCTTATTGCTTATGCAATGTCTACAATGCCCTCACTATTTAATTAAAAGACAATATTACCCTTATATTTAATAATGATATAATAAAAAACTAAAAAGTAAAAAATATGAAAATATAAAAAACTGATCGGGAATGGTAGCCATTGCCATGGTGGCCAATGCCAGAAGTTGATGCCACCGCTGCCTGGAGAAGGTTTGGGAATGGTGGCCACTGCCGTGAGATCGGGAATGGTGGAGAAGGTTTGGCATGGATGACGACAAGCTTGAAAGGAGGATTGGAAGCGAAATTTGTGAGGAAATGATGCAGTGTTCACTCTAGTGCGTACACGATGTGCTCGCTGTCGTCGATTCCTACCACCATCGCTTGTTTCTCTGACGCCATTGTTATGCTTAATTCGCTGGAATTCTAGAAAAAAGTTGCCAAGGTACCGTCGTCCATGACTGATTGGGAATGGTGGCCACTGTCGTGGGATCTGAAATCTGATGACATTTTACCACCGTTGCCTCTGCCGCCGTTGATGATGCTGTTCTTTCCGGTAGGATAGAGACGATGAAATCGAGGGAGGCTCTTTGGTGCAAGGCGGAGAAGCAAAGGATAGAGACGAAGGCTGAGCTGACTCAGATACTGGTGCAGATGGAGGCCGATCCATCCGGCGGCGAGGTCACCGGAGGAGGACAACCCAGCTTCCTCTGGCGGCGTGTTTCCTCTGTTTTCAATTTTAAGTTTTTATTTTTTAATATATTAATTTTTAATATATAATTATTATATTATTTGATTATTTTTCATTTTGTTTAATGTTGTCTATTTTAGTAATTTTATCAAATAAATTTTCCATACTTTCAAAAGTAAAACAATTTTTAAAATCGGTTTACCAAACACATACCCACTTTTTTGTAAAGCTTATTAAATATAAAATTAATCTATAAGCGGATTATTTCCAAAGTAAAGCGGAGTGATTGGGGCTAAGCAGTGTTTGTGTTGTTTTTTTTCCCCTCCTTTTTCTGTTGTTTCGGTTTTGTTTTGCTGTGGGTGTTACCGTTTGGTTGTTGCTGTCTTCTGGTGGGGTCTGTATTGCCTTCTTTTCTGCCCTGTTTTGTGGCTAATATATTTTTCCGTTTCAAAAAAAAAAAGTTGGTTTTACAGTAGATTTTCTAATAAAGACATTTGTTAGAAAAAATTTCACATCCATAATAGAAATTTCAGCTTTAAGTAAAATGAAGTCAACCTTATAAAAAATAAAAATTGCTTTAGAATTAGACTTGACAAAAAGTAACACTTCTGATATGAGCACGTACATAAGCATCACCAGTACCTGCACTAGAAGCTGGAAGTCCCACATAGAACTTACGTGCTTTAATCAATGAAGTTCATTTCTTCCTTGAATTCTTATATTTGTTTTGATTGCTAGAGCTGTACTCGCAAGGATTGTTGTTGAAGAATCGGACCCCAAACATAGTAATTAAAATATGACTCAGAGGCCACTGTTGACCTCCTGTGACACATGTTAGACTCTTTGACTCTTATGACTCATGTGACTCCTAATTGTTGTTTTTATATTTTTTTAAATTAAATTTGTTATTAATTTAATTATGATATTTTAAAATATTATTTTATCTAATTTTACATAATTTTCTTTTGAAGTTGGAGAGAATTATCCAAACAGAGAGTAGACTACAAAATGTTCCAACTAAATTCTGGGAATTTATTTGCTATTGGAAGCTTGTCTACTACATACATTCATTTCAAACTGCAGCCATTGATCAGGAAATGGACATATTGGAGTTAGAAACCAGAGCAATCAGCACCAGAAAGGAGAGAATTGCGGGTGAGAAAAGTTAAAATGAACAAAAGGCAGTACATAGTTTAAACATGGGGCTTGATAGTTGAGCTATAACTCTGGTCAAATTGTCTAGACCAAAGCATGACACCTCCGTATTTAGGATTAGACCTGATAAAAGGTAGCACTTCTGATTTGAGCACATTGGACAGGTTTGTGCCCCTCGAAAAAGTATGAGAGAGCGTGGTACTCACTGTTTGCAGCTGTCGTTTGGTCAATTTGGGAAATTAGGAACAACAAAGTTTTCAACAATGTTTTGGCTAGTTTAAGTCAGGCTATGGACATGGTTAAGTTCAAAGTAGCTTGGTGGTACAAACATTTTGGTAGCGGTTCTTCTGAACCCATTACTCTCTTGTTGCTGAATATCAAGGAACGCTGTGTTGAGATCAAAAAAGATAAGCGGCAGTTTCCTCTGGTCTGGAGACCTCCGACCATGGATTCTCTTTTTTTCAATGTCGATGGGTCTTCGCGGCCCTCCTCTGGCCAAGCAGGCATTGGTGGTGTGCTGAGGGATCATTCCGGAAAATTTCTCTGTGTTTTCTCCTCGAAAGTGGGCGATAAGGATGCTATTTCTGCGGAAGTTTTGGCTATTGCCAAAGCTGTTGAGTTATGTGTTTCAAATTCTGTTGTTTCCAGCAGAGACATAACTTTTTTCAGTGATTTGAAGGTGGCTGTGGGCTGGATTAATGGTGACAGGCTTGATAGGTCTGACCTGGCGCAGATGGTGGCAGCTATCAAGGTCAATCTTTTAACTTTGGGTCACGCCCGTGTTTCTTTCATTCCCAGGGCTTCCAATTCGTTGGCTGACTTGTTGGCTAGGAGTGGCTCTGGTGGTGGGGCGGACTCGTTGACCTGGTGCTTGTCGAGCTAATGGAGTGCTTTTGCCTTTTTGCTGTTCTGCTGTTGTCTTTGTATACCTGGTGGTGTCTTTGGGGTGTTGTTGTTGCTTTGTTTTGCTCTGCTTTTGCTCCCCTGTTCTGTGGTCTGTGCCTTGGGGTGCTTGGTTTGTTGCTGTCAAAGTGCAGCGACAGGTTTCTTGTTTTTCCTGTCGTTTCTCTTTGATGCAGCCCTCCCCCTTTGTTTCTTGTTGAATTTCAAAAAAAAAAAAAAATAATAATAACCATTTTTAGCAGCTGCACCCGAAGCTGGAAGCCCCACATAGAACTTGTCGGCTTTAATCGATGAAATTCATTTCTTCCATGAATTTTTAAATTTGTTTGGATTGCTAGAGCTGTACTCACAAGGATTGTTGTTGAAGAATTGGAACCCAAACACAGTCAAAATATGATTAAGAGGCCACTGCTGACCTCCTGTGACATCTATCAGACTCCTTGACTCTTGTGACTCCTATCTAATTTCTCTTGGCATTATATGACACATATCAGACTTTTTGACTCTTGTGACTCTTATATGTTATTTTTATATATTTTTAAATAAATTATTTATTAATTTAATTATGATATTTTAAATATTATTTTATCTAATTTTAGTATTTTTTAAAAAGTAGGTTTTATTAAATTTTTAAATATAATTTAAAATTTAATATAAAAAATATTTTAATTTTAAATTGGTAAAATAGTTTTTTATTTTTTACCTACTTTCATTCAAAATAAATATATTACGTTATATATATATATATAATCTTTCTATTATTAGTTTGTTCTGACAATAAATATATCAGGACGAAGGATGTGAACCACATATTATGAAGAAGTTTTTGACAAGTACATACACTTGGAGTTAAAGTATGTAAATCTAGTAGTCCATATTCTTCGTCTTCATATATTTATTGTCAAGACGAACTGATAATAGGAAATCTCTATATATATCGATGATTGGTGGCTATTGGTAGAAAGTGCACCATTGAGCCATTGATCAGGAAATGGACATTGGTGGTGCTACTATTAAGTACACTTTTTTTTTCCCTCTTTTACTGAGGTGCTGCATAGTGAGAGCATCTTTGATGTAAAAGTAGTTTGTGAAAAAAATAAAAGATGTCATGTAGGATTAATATACATTTTGTTAATATATCTTTCTCAACATTGTCAATATGACTATCTACTTAAGACGGTTTGTTGTACACCTATTTTTTCGGTCGACTCATTAAATATTTAAAACTGATATTAATTTTTCACCTATTTTAAATAAAGAAATAAAATATAAAATAAAATAGGAAGAAAAAAATTGGACACGTCATTAAAAAAATAAAAGAGTGTTGTAGACAGAAGCATTGAAGACTAAATTTTGATTTGATTATCTATCAAGTCTATTTTTATACCATATATTGAAAGCTATTTTCTGAAAATAAAAACGCATCTGGTGGATTAATTGAAAATATTAATAAAAAAAATACTATCAAATTAATATATATTTTTTACATTATAACTAAAAATTATGATTATTGTAAGAAGTCGAATTACAAGTTATGTGGATCGGGTAGGAATTTGAGTTAGGTCCAAGGCAACTTGATTGAACATGTCGAATGAGCAATGTCGTCTCCTCAATAAACCTGCAAAACTGTGAGTCTAATGACCATGGATGGATATCTTCTTCGTCGAACCTGCAAAGGGACAAGAACAGAGACAAATATAAATAAAACAATGAAGAGAGGGTTAGATTCTTAGCCTTAAGTGTGCTTGGGTTGAGCAATGGCTGACGGTGAATAACGATTGTGATTTGGATCGAATTTTGATAGCCGGAGAGAATACGATCAATTAAAGTTTCAGTACGCTTTTATAAGCTTTTTTTCATCTAGAGTTTTCAAAGAGAGTTCATTGTGATTGAACTCTCTTATTTATAGGCCAAGTGTTTTTTCTGACATTCACCAACTGTCGGTTTCGATTGTGGGAGGATTTTTAGGAAAGATTTACTCATCTAAATCCAGCGGTTACAACCGTTTATCAACAAGTGGTGACTGACGTTGGATTGAGTCAATCATCCAACTTTTAGTTTGATCAAAGCCTTTAAATTGACCCGTTATATGCGGGCTTGAACAGGATCCAATCACAGAAAGATCTGGGCCTTGAATGTTGAGCCTATGAGCCATTTTTGGCTACCATAATTATATAACACTTTGGTCAAATAATTGGCCATTCTAATTTTTCTATTATTTTTTCTATTGTAATTTGTAAATTTGAATAAATAAATAAAAGGTCAATACACTTGGGCATCTTGCCAATGTGGTCGGACCCTCCCCTGGGAGCCTCCACCACCACGGTTCAATGCCCAATGTGTACGTGTATATATTTAGATTATTTGTCTCCCCTTGGCCATTAATCCCAAGGGTGGGTGTTGTCTCACCAATTGTGGGTGCTCTCTCCCCGCTTGTGGGAGTTGTAATCCGGGTTGCGCTAGTAAAGCCCAATCTCGTCAGGTCCCGGTAGTTGTTGTATATTCAAAAAAAAAAAAAAAAAAAAAAAAAAAAAGATCAATAATTCAACAATTCATCACAAATTAGCAACTAAAGGATTCAACGCTAATCTCATAATTAAGAAACAAATGCATTATAAAAAACAAATATTAATTTTTATTTAATATAAATGACATTGAAAATTTTAAAAAATATATATATAATTAAAAAAAAAAAACAAAAAAAAAAAAAAAAACAAAAAACAAAACAAGACAGAGGAGCAAATCGATGGAAGGGCATATCTGCTCCTCCCACACCGGGTCCTCCTCAGGTGTTGGAGGAGCAAATTATCTCTGGTGCTTAAACTAATTTAACTGCCACATAAATTAGAAAAACAAATTGTTGCAATATCAATAATAAAAGGAGCAAGACTTTATTTAATATCTAACGACCCATATAAAAATACATATTATTGGGTGATTTGTTAAAGCTTCTTCATTAGAGAATCAAACGTTGTTGTTGACTTTGGAACTGTATCCACTCTGATCATCATTATATTTATCCCAGAGCATGATACCACCATATTTAGAATTAGACTTGACAAAAGGTAGCACTTCTGATATAAGCACATTGGTTGGCACATACCCATCACCAGCAGCTGCACGAGAAGCTGGAAGCCCCACGTAGAACTTTTCGGCTTTAATCGATGAAGTCCATTGGTTCCATGAATTCTTAAATTTGTTTGGATTGCTAGAGATGTACTCACAAGGAGGGTTGTTGTAGAATTGGACCCAGACATAGTCAAATAGCCCTGTAGATAGTGCACCGTTGAGCCATTGATCAGCAAATGGATCACATTATGGTGCTGCGGTCAAGTACACTTTTTTACCTCCTTGGCTGTGCTCAGACAATCTCCTAGCAAGTGCTGCATAGTGAGGTTCACCTTTCTCGATGTCAAAATCAATACCATCCAATACAGCATCACCAAGGGGTCGCGAATTTGATTGCCCCCAAGAAAGTTGTTCCATAAATAGTCTGCAACACTTCTAGCATCATCAGCTGATGATAAGGAGTAGCTGCCATCACCACCTCCTATCGAAAGCATCACTTTGACGCCTTTGTTGTGGCAATTTTTAATGCCATTGCTTACTTTTTGGCAACCGTTTGAGGCTGGTTCGCAGTGACCGGCTAAGTTAATTTGAGGGGTTTGACCATTGCCAAATGTTGAGAGGAAAGCTATGTTTACAATCTGGTATTTTCCTGAGTTACATGTATCTGTGAGTGTACCCTCCCTCTCATCTTGGCCCCAGTAAACCACAATGCCTCCGGCATTGGATTTAGAAACCAGAGCAATCAGCACTAGGAAGGAGAGAATTGCAGGTGAGTAAAGTTCAGTACCCATATTTAGATTTTGCTAGTTTATACAAAGTTTCCTGGAATTGGTAGACAATTTGATTAGTTGAAGTCTGAAAGATTTCTTCGAAAAGTTTTCACATAGTTAGCACATGGTTAGGCGCTGTCAATTAATAACCGGCATGAATTTTGAAGGTTAGGCTACAAGTACATAATAAAATATATGTAGATTAAATTTATTTCTGTGAGACTAGATGGAGTACTGGAAACATTATTTCAAATTGGACCAAGAATTCAGATTTGGGACGTTGAGGTTTTACATAAGTAGTTTAACACTCTGCTCAAGACATAATATCTATGTTTCTTTTCATTCTGGTAGAGCCAGAATTAAATTTTATTTAAAATGAACAAATTAAAAGGCAGTACACAGTTTAAACATTGGGTTTGATAGTTGAGCTATAACTCTGGTCATATAGTCTAGACCAACGCATGACACCTCCATAGTTTGGAGAATTCTTAATTGTAGGTAGGACCTCAGATGCAAGTGCCTCAGGCTGAATAAAACCACCACTCGGAGCAGCCTCAGGAGCTGCGAGCAACCTCAGGAGCTGCGGGCAGTCCCAGAAACACTTGGCCTGATGATAGACTTGATGTCCATTGGTTCCAACTATTCTTAAGATTGTCCGCATTACCAGAATATTGCCAACTGGGGTTATTGTAAAATTGGACCCAAACGTAATCGAATAGGCCACCAAGCCATGCATCAGGGAATGGACATTGTGGAGCTGCTGATAAATAAACCTTCTTCTATTGGCTAAATTCAGATAAGGCTCTAGCAAATTCGTCCCAATGCTGGTTTGAGCCTCCTTCAATATCAAAATCAATGCCATCTAAAACTGTATCACCTAATGGACGCGAGTCTGATTGACCACTGAGAAAATTGTTCCATAAGTAGTTTGCAACTTCCCTGCATAGTAATTGGTAATAAAACAAATTTAATAAATGATCTTGAAAGAAAAAAAAAAAAAAAAGACATTGTGGAAACTATGTGATGCAGGAAGATTTAGTAGGAGTTTTAGTTTTTCATATTTGGGCTTTATATTAGGTTTGTGAGATGACTATATATACTGGTCTATTGCTGTTGTAAAAGGGAGTGGAATATTTTGATATTTCGATATACTATTATCAGACTTGGTGTTCTTTTGGGTTTATTCCCATAAGTCATGGATTTGGCCTGAAACTTCCATTTCCGCTGCATCACTATGCTTGCCTGGCATTGCCAAATGAAGTGAAGGACGAATCGCATCTACAAAACTCACCATTGAGCCATTGATCAGGAAATGGACATTGTGGTGCTGCATTTAAGCACACTTTTTTCCTGCCTCTTTTGTTGTTGATGTAGGACAGGTGGCGTTGGATTTTGAAGAAGAGATGGATAGAAAACTGTCCAAAAGGGGTGCTCCAAAGAAACGGGCATAACTTTTAGCTCGGTTGTCAGATTTCCTATTATAATATGTTTTCGGAAAGGGTTTTCAGAGATCTATAGCATGGCAACCGGGGTTCCCCGGTTGACATCATTTGCGTCCTCAATGGAGCTGTTTAAGTTAGGTTGTCGGGCAGCCGAAGTTTTTAGTGTTTTTATTTGTTTTCCGTTTTGGCTTAGTTTGAGGATATTTTAGTCTTTTTTTCTTATTTTAGGGTTTCCCGAGTCTATTTAAGGCTCTTTGTTATCAGTTTCACATTCATTTGAATAATATTATTATTTTGGTTTCAATTGAATTTACTGGTGGATTCCAGATTGTGAGATCTTAGGGTTTACGCTGGTAAATCATTTACTTTCGTTCTGTGTTAAGTGGTATCAGAACATAAGGACTTGCCTTATACGATGGTCAACAACGAAGCCGGAAGAGTTAACCCTGGCGACGCTGGTCGTAGGGATGCCGTTGTGTGGGCGGCGATTGATGAGCAGCGACAGTCGATGGAGAGGTTGGAGGCTATGGTTCGTCAACTGATGGAGCGGCTGCCTACCCCCAACACCCCTACGGGCCAAGCTCCTGCTCCCGTTCCTGCCCTTGCCAACAGAGATGGAGTCGAGGGATTGGCCCTTGACCGCCCTGAAGGTAGACGTCCGTCCGCCTAGAGCCGCGAGACATGTGCAGCATGAAGATTTCAGTGATGAAGATTTTGAAGAGGATTTCGTGGGTTACCAAGGAGTTCGTCAACTGAACCGAAATCAACCTGATTATCAGATCCGCGCAGACATACCACTGTTCCATGGAAAACTACAGATTGAAGAGTTCTTGGACTGGATTTTGGAGGTTGAGAGATTCTTCGAGTTTACTGAGGTGACGGAAGAACGTCAAGTCAAATTGGTAGCGTACAAGTTGAGAAGCGAGCTGCTGTTTGGTAGGAGAAATTACAGATGGATAGACGGCGACAAGGCAAGGTTCTTATACGATCCTGGAGGCGAATGAAACAACTTATGATGAGCAGGTTTTTACCTCCTGACTATGAGCAATTTATTTTTCAGAGTTATCAGAATTGTGTGTAGGGTAACAAAACCGTTGCGGATTATATTGAGGAGTGGTCCAGACTTTCAGTTCGTAGCAACCTGAATGAGACTGAGGGAAAGCAGGTTACGAGATATTTGGGGGGTTTAAAGTCGACCATTCGAGACAAAATTGAGCTGCAAGTCGTGTGGACAGTAGATAAGGCGCATAACATGGCCTTGAAAGCGGAGTTAATGGAGAAATCATCCAATCGTTATCCTCAATAGAAGAAGGACATGGGTGAGTCGTCCAACGCAGCTGCAAATAGGAGTAGATTTTCACCAAGTGATGGACAGGGTCAAGCTAAAACTACTGCAGATCAGGTTCAAAGGGGTTCGGGCCCGAGTAATAATTTTGGTGGGTCTCATCCGACAGCAGCAGCAGCAGTAGTTACGAAAGAAATCCCACGAATGGCGCCAAACCCGTACATTAGACCAGGCAGTATGAAGTGTTACAGGTACGGCCAATCGGGCCATCGATCGAATGAATGCCCAGCCCGAAAACCGGTGAATTTCGTAGATGCTGAAGATGAAGAGGAAGAGGAAGAGGAAGAGAATTTTGAAGATGAGGGGAACATGGACAAGTTCTTGGAAGGAACAGAAATTGCAGAGGAACAAGGGGAGCCGGTAAATTGTGTGATTCAGCGAGTCATGTGTGCCACGAAATTGGAGGGTTTATTGCAACGAAACAGTATTTTTAAGACTTGTTGCAGTGTACAGGGAAAGGTTTGTGACTTGATTGTCGACAGTAGGAGTTGTGAGAATTTAGTGTCCAGAAAATTGGTAGAACATCTGAAACTGAGTGCAGAGAAGCATCCCAGGACTTATGCGATTGGGTGGATTCAATAGGGACCCAAGGCGAATGTGATAGAGGTGTGCAAAGTTCCTATTTCGATTGGGCAGTACTACCGAGAAGAGGTGGCATGCGATGTAGTCGACATGGATGCTGGACACGTACTACCGGGGCATCCATGGCAGTTTGATATGGATATAACCTACAGAGGGCGTGACAATATTTGTATTTTCAATTGGGGTGGCAGGAGGATTGCAATGGTTCCAAAATGGGTTTCAGTCGGAAGCTCAACTAAGGCCACGGTAGATGAGCAGTCTTTGGTCACTTTAATCACGTCTATAACTGAATTAGAAGCTGAGATTAAGGAGGCACAGGAGGTAAATGTTGTAGTTGTGCGAGCTTTGGTGATAGAAAGCAAGGAAGAACAGAGAGTTGCAGTACCCGAGAAGGTGCAGACCCTGCTAACCGAATTCAGTGATTTGGTGTCAGAAGACTTACTAGATGACCTTCCACCATTGAGAGATATTCAACACCAGATTGACTTAGTTCCGGGAGCAAACTTACCGAATTTACCACATTATCGGATGAGTCCCAAAGAGAATCAGATTTTACAGGGAAAAGTGGAGGAGTTAATGAAGAAGGGGTTTATTCGAGAGAGCATAAGTCCATGTGCAGTTCTCACATTACTTGTTCCGAAGAAAGATGGCAGTTGGAGGATGTGCGTTGATAATCGCGCGATCAACAAGATAACTGTCAGGTATAGTTTCCCTATTCCGAGATTGGATGACATGCTAGATATGCTGGAGGGGTCGAAATTATTCTCCAAAATCGACCTGAGAAGTGGGTACCATCAGATTCGGGTCAAGCCTGGGGATGAATGGAAGACAGCCTTCAAAACTAAGGATGGATTGTATGAGTGGTTGGTGATGCCTTTCGAACTTTCCAATGCGCCGAGCACTTTCATGCGACTTATGAACTAGGTATTGCGGCCTTTCATTGGAAAATATGTAGTCATTTACTTCGACGATATATTGATTTACAGCCAGAGTGAGGAAGACCACATGTAGCATCTATGGGCTGTGTTAGAGGTATTGTCCAAAAACCAATTATTTATCAACTTTAAAAAATGCAGTTGGATGACGGAGCAGTTACTACTCCTTGGGTATGTGTTCAGTTCGGAAGGGATTTTGGTTGATGAAGAAAAGGTTAAAGCCATTCGTGATTGGCCTACACCGAAGACGGTTGGAGAAGTGAGGAGTTTCCATGGTTTGGCGACATTTTATCGTCGATTTGTGAGGGATTTTAGCAGTATTGTGGCTCCCATCACAGAGTGTTTAATAAAAGGGAAGTTTCAGTGGAGTGAGGCAGCTGAAACAGCTTTCGCAGTCATCAAAGAAAAACTGTGCATCACTCATGTTCTTGCTCTACCCAGTTTTGAGAAGTTATTCGAAGTGAAATGTGATGCTAGTGGGGTTGGGATTGGAGCAGTGCTGACACAAGAGAAGAAACCAGTGGCGTTTTTTAGTGAAAAGCTGAGTGATGCGTGACGAAAGTGGAGTACCTATGATCAGGAATTCTACGCAATTATTCGTGCTCTAAAGAATTGGGAGCATTATTTAATTCAGCGCGAGTTTATTCTTTACACTGATCATCAAGCTTTGAAGTATCTGAATAGCCAGAGAAGCTTAAGTTATATGCATGCTCGGTGGGCAACCTACTTGCAGAAGTTTCCGTTTGTTCTGAAGCACGAGTTAGGGGTTCTAAATAAGGTGGCAGATACGCTGAGTCGACGTGAAAGCTTATTGGTTACTATGCAACAAGAGATTATTGGGTTTGAGTTTCTGAAAGAATTGTATTCTGATGATGAGGACTTCAGAGAGATATGGGAAAAGTGTGTTCTAAAACAAACTGAATGAGAGTTTCATATGAGCGAAGGCTATCTGTTCTGTGGCAATCAGTGGTGCATCCCGCAGAGCTCCCTTAGAGAGAAACAGATTCGAGAGTTGCACTGTGGAGGTTTGGGTGGTCACTTAGGGCATGACAAAACTATCAATAGGGTGGCCGAACGGTATTACTGGTCTCAGTTGAAACGCGACGTCGGTAACTTTGTTCGCAAGTGTTACGTCTGTCAAACTTCTAAGGGACAGGCTCAAAATACGGGCCTCTACATGCCACTACCTGTTCCGAATGCCATATGGGAGGATTTAGCAATGGACTTCGTTTTGGGTCTTCCACGAACTCAACGTGGGGTCGACTCCGTGTTTGTTGTGGTTGACAGGTTCTCAAAGATGGGGCATTTTATACCTTGTCGAAAGACATCTGATGCATCACATGTGGCGCAGTTGTTCTTTCGGGAGGTGGTTCGGTTACATGGTGTTCCCCAGTCTATCATATCTGATAGGGACTCGAAATTTCTTAGTCATTTCTGGGTTGCATTGTGGCGGCGGATGGATACCACTCTAAAATTCAATAGCACTGCGCATCCACAGACCGATGGACAGACGGAGAACCTAAACCGAACACTATGCAATTTAATTTGGAGCATCTGTAGAGACAAGCCAGAACAGTGGGACGTGGCGCTAGCACAAGCTGAGTTTGCATACAACAATGTTGTTCATACTGCTACAGGTAAATCTCCCTTCACTTTAGTGTATCGGCAACCTCCTAAGCATGCGTTGGACTTGACAAGGCTTCCCAAGGTCACTGGTATGAGTGTTGCTGCTGAGACTATGGCAGAGCAGGTTCGTGATGTTCAGGCTGAAGTGAAGGCGCGGTTAGAGGAGAAGAATGCAAAGTATAAGGCTGCAGCAGATGTTAAAATGCGTGAGAAATTGTTTGCTGAGAAAGAACAGGTTATGGTGTTCTTGCGTAAAGAGAGGTTTCCAGTTGGTACCTATAACAAATTGAAACCAAGGAAGTATGGGCCGTACAAGGTGATCAAGAAGATCAACAATAATGCATATGTGATTGACTTGCCTGCTGATATGAACATATCCCGAACTTTCAATGTAGTTGACTTATATGAGTTTCGTGAGGATGTTCCGCTTTATCCAGATTATAACTCGAGGTCGAGTTCTTCACAGGTGGGAGGGACTGATGTAGGACAGTTGGCGTTGGATTTTGAAGAAGAGATGGACAGAAAACTGTCCAAAAGGGGTGCTCCAAAGAAATGGGCATAACTTTTAGCTCAGTTGTCAGATTTCCTATTATAATATGTTTTCGGAAAAGGTTTTCAGAGATCTATTGCATGGCAACCGGGGTTAACCGGGGTTCCCCGGTTGACGTCATTTGCATCCTCAACGGAGCTGTTTAAGTTAGGTTGTCGGGCAACCGAAGTTTTTAGTGTTTTTATTTGTTTTCCGTTTTGGCTTAGTTTGAGGATATTTTAGTCTTTTTTGCTTATTACATTCATTTGAATAATATTATTATTTTGGTTTCAATTGAATTTACTGGTGGATTCCAGATTGTGAGATCTTAGGGTTTACGCTGGTAAATCCTTTACTTCCGTTCTGTGTCAGCTGTACTCTGACAATCGATCTCCTAGCAAGTGCTGCATTCACCTTGCTCGATATCAAAATCAATACCGTCCAATACGGCCTCACCTAGGGGTCGAGAATTAGATTGTCCCCCCCCCCCCAAGAAAGTTGTTCCATAAATAGTCTGCAACACTCCTAGCATCAGATAACGAGTAGTTACCACTTACCAGCACCACCTGACCTCCAATGGTTTGACCACTGCCAAATGTTGAGAGGAAAACGATGTTAACAATCTGAGTTACATGTAACTGTGAGTGTGCCCTCCCTCTCATCTTGGCCCCGATAGATAAACCGCAATGTCTCCAGCATTTGTTTTAGAAACCAGAGCAATCAAACACTAAAAAGGAGATAAGTTTTAGTCTCCATGTTTGAGGTTAAGGATCTACATGTGCTTGACAATTCATAAAAAGGTTTCTCAAATGCAACTTATTTATAGACATTTAGAGTCCAGTCTCATAGATACATTTTAAGAAGAAAAAAAATTCAATCTTGTGAGCATGCATGGTTAGGCTGTCTATATATAATGCTGTGACACAGTGACAAAATTGGGACAAATGTTTTAAATTTGATACTAGAGATATCACAAGTAACTCCGGATTCAAACACCGGTCCTGACTGATACATGTTAACTCTTTTTGCTATGTGAAATCTTTTTTTTTTCCTCATCCTAAGTACCTTGATTAGATATCCTCAGAGCCAGAAGTAAAACTTCATTTAAGGAGAAGAAAACCTACTCCACAGTTTATACATTGACCTTGATAGCTGAGCTATAACCCTGATCATAATAAGTAGACCAGAGCATGACACCTCCATATTTTGGAGATTTCTTAATTGACGGTAGAACCTCAGATGCAAGCACATCAGGCTCAATATAGCCACTCACAGCAGCCTCAGGAGCCGCGGGCAGTCCCAGAAACACTTGGCCTGTTACATTTGATGTCCATTGGTTCCAACTTCTCTTAAAACTTTCTGCGTTACTAGAATATTGGCAAACGGGGTTATTATAAAATTGTATCCAAACATAATCGAACAAGCCAGTGCCTAGCGCATCACCAAGAAATTCATCTGGAAATGGACATTGCGGAGCAGCTGATAAATAAACCTTCTTCTGTTGGCTAAATTCAGATAAGGCTCTAGCTAATTCGCCCCAATGCTGGTTTGTGCCTCCTACAATATCAAAATCAATACCATCTAAAACTGCATCGCCTAATGGACGAGATTTTGACTGACCCCCAAGAAAATTGTTCCATAAATAATCTGCAACTTGCCTGCACAATTAGGAACATAGATTTATATATAATATATAGGAATAGGATATCCCGGTACCTAATAAAAATCTAGTTTAAAATAAATAATAAATTAATTAATTAAAAAAAAAAAAAAAAAACTTGCCTGGAATCATTGGCAGAGGAAAGGCTATAATTTCCTGCACTGCCTCCAATGGAAAGCATCACCTTAACCCCCCAAGTCTGGCAAGCTTTTATATCTTTGCTCAAACGAGTGCAACCGTTATTGATCGGATCACAATGACCAGCTAAGTTGATTAATGGAGTCTGGTTATTACCAAATTTGTCCAAGAAAGCTAAGATGACAATTGCATAATTGCCACTGACACAAATATCGCCTAAGATTCCCTCGTCTGCGTTCTGACCCCAGTACACCGAGATGACACCGGCATTAGAGTTGCCTATCAGGGCAGCTAGAATGAGGAAGATTGGAGATACTAGGACTAGAAATTGAGATGCCATTGCGACAGGAATAAGGATGGCTCAAAATTAATTGGTGGTGTCAAAGCTGCTTTAGAATTACAAGTCAACTAGTCAAGTACTCTACATTCTACAACCATTGCTTTGTTTTAGACCAGTCAAACCGTTGAAGTTGTCAACCATTGCTTTCTCTAAAGTTGTATTTACATTTCTCAAGTAAGTCAAATAAGGCAGGCAAATAAAGGAAGGGTAGGAAAGACAAATATTTATCAAAGATGATCTTTCCTATCCGTTTCTAAAGAGAGAATTATGGAGCAAGGGTTCATGGGGAGACTTTAAAATGAAGATGCAGGGTTCAAACCTGTAAAATATGGGGAGGGAGTAGGAGTTGCATTCCAAACTTCTGGGTTGTGTTCGTAGAGCCAGTCCAATCTCGCCGGGTCTAGGCCTCAACAAAACCTGACCCACAAAAATTGAAATAAAGAAATAATTCTGGAAATATATTTTGCTAGTGGAAACCTGTCTGATGTTCATTTCACCTATTTCAAGTTCTCAAGCCTGTAATATCAAAGGTTCCCCGGTTGAATCATGGACCTTTAAAACCTATGAAATCAACACTTAATATAACAAATTAAGAACCTATGAAATCAACACTTAATATAACAAATTAAGAACCTTTAACAATCAAAAACTGAACTTTTTTTCCTTCTTAAAGTATAAGCTAAAAACTCTAGTTCTTGACAAATGGGATGATCTTGAGAATGTGATTGTTTTTCTATAACCAAATTTATTCATGTTACAATGTATAATGAAGTTTTTTTAGTTGATATTTTGAGGGTGTATGATCTTGTACTTTTTGAAGGGACCGTCCAATGACCAATCCAGCGATTGATAACCAACTATATGAGAAACCCTCAACGGCTATCAAATGAAGGTTTTATGTTTGCGTTTGATAACCAACTATATTGTGCGACCGTTGTCTATTCTATCGATGTCAAGCAGGAGACAAATGGAATGAGCGAGACAAGTAAGACAAGCAATCGTAAATTTTAGTTAATTTTCTTATCTGTCGGATATATCATTATATATATTGCTATAACCTGAACGTGTTGACTGGACTCAAACGTAGAGTTTAATTAGAGTTTAGACAATAATATTAATATTGTTCAATTCACATGACGCTAGTTGAAGTATTCAAACCGGCCTTGGTTTATTTGTCTCCAGATTAGACAATAAAATTGAACTTGTCGACTTGCGTACCAAAGTAAAGTCATGGTAAGTTGCTTGGAACGTATTAGAACTTAGAATTATGGGTGGGCATTTAATGGATCGGTTTACTCGAAAAGTGAACTGATAAAAAACCAATACTATTCGGTTTTTAAAAAAGTGATCTGTTCCGATAAACTATACAATTGTCAACCAATCAAAAACCGATTAAACTTGACTGGTTCGATTCAATTTGATTTTTTGGGTTTTGGGCCTATTGGGCCAAATTAATGGTCTGTAATTTTTAAAAGAGTGTCGATATTTGCACCCTTGAAAAACTGTATGTGCACCCCTTTTTGTACACACACCCCATTAAAAAATTTAAAATGTTTTAACTTGTAAGCACACCCTACATATTACCAAATATGTCCTTTTTCTTCATTTTTGAAAAATATTATAAATTAATGAGTTATAAAATAGTTAAATAAAAAAAAAAAAAAAATTAATACTCGTATGGAGATACAAGGAGCCACACCTAAAGCCTCCTCCTAGAATCAAAAACTTGGAGATGGAGCTTTTTTATTTTTATTTTTTTCCTCATATTTCTTTTTCTCTTTAGAAGAACTGTTCTACAATAGATATATATATATATATATATATGTTCTTATTCTAACTATACAATTTCAGTTGATACAAAAGAATTAGTCCATCAATACCATTAATTGAATCTATTTATACATTTAAATTTATAGTCATTTATTTTATATTAGTTTAGTTTATTAATTAACTTCAATTATTTTCTCTTCTTAATTTATTTTTTATTTTATAATATTTGTAATTTTAAATAATCACTATTTAAATCTTAATTAATAACAAAAATAGAAGTTTAGTCAAAAAGATAATTTTTTTACTTGTGTAACTAATTATAAAATTTGTTAAAATATTATAAATATTAAATAATTTATTAATATGATGAGAAAGTTATATTTATATTAATCATTTTAAGGGTAATGTTGAAATTTTAAAAATATGTTAATTTGGGGTTTACGTACGAATTTTGAGGGGTGCAAATATCGCCACTCTTTTTAAAATCTACTATGGTTTGAAAAATTGAAAAAACACAAGTTTTTCATATTTTGTTCCAATTGGGCTGAATATGATTAAATTTAACCTTAAATCCAGCATATCTATAATCAAAACAAAGTATAAAAGTGATAAAATGAATCCCTAGAATTACATAACATAACATAACAATAAACACAAGTGGTAATCAGCAGGGCCGGCTGGACCTCTAGGCAACTGAGGTAGTTGCCTAAGGCCCCATATTTTCATTATTAATATATATTTTTTAATAATTGATATCCAATTATTTTTCTTTCTATTTATTATTCAAAAAATATCTCTTTAAACTTATAAATTACTGTTCATTCATATTTTCAAGTCAAAGATTCATATTTTCAAGTAAATTACATTTAAGTGGATTTAAATACTCATTAAAGTTTTCCTAGAAAAAACAATTACACATTAATGTTATTCTTTTTCTTTAAATGGTTAATTTTTTTTAATTATATATTCACACTAAAATATTTTATTTTATATCTTCTTATATATTCAATCAAACCATCCTACTGCAAATTCAAACTCTCATACTGCATCAAACTTTCTCATTGTTTCTCTACGTACTTTTTCATAAACATTATAGGTTTAATTGTTCCAAAATCTATTACTTTAATTTTATTTATTTATTTTCAACTATAACATAATTATTTGTTTTTTATTTTTTTAAGCTTTGATAACTGATAATTGAATGTTTGACATGTTTAGTAGAAAATACAAATCCGAATATAAAAAACTAATAATAAAAAAAAGAATAGAAAAATTATTTGAATCGCCAAAAAGGGCTCTGATAAATTTGTAACTAGTAGCAAAAAGAAAAAAAGGGAGTTGTGGAATCACAGGGCCTCATTTTAAATTTTTGCCTAAGACCCCGGCTACCCTTGAGTCACCCCTGATAATCAACCGATGAAGATAATGGAGGGATCGCAGCAACACTCATCAGTATGGAAGCAGCAACATAAAGCAGCCAAACCGCAACAACAACAAGTCAACAACATATTATTCATGAAATTAATTCAATTGTTATCTTATTAATATACCAAACTAAATTGGAAACTGGGATCATAATAGAAATTTATGAACTTGTAAATTGTAATGTGTTTATTATTGGGTTTTTATATCAAATAAAAGGAAGACTTCACATTATATTGTATTTAGTAATATACTAAAAGGGTTCAAAAATTAAATAGCACTTTTTGGGAGAGGGTTTGTGCAAATAGCACCACATTAATAAGTCTTGTTTTAATAGCACCAAAATAGGTGATGAGACCAAAATACCCCCACTTACTCTTTTCCTTTTTATTTTTTTCTCGAAAATTCGAGACTTATTTACAGTTTCGAGACTTATTTATGATTTTTTTCGAGACTTATTCATGCGTTTTCGAGACTTATTCATGCGTTTTTTGAGACTTATTCATGCGTTTCGAGACTTATTCTGTCGACCTCCATCAATGGTGACAGTGACGATCCGACGACGGCGCTAATTGACTCCGGAGATAGTTGGATCTGGAAGATTGAACGATGCCGAGTTCGTTGGCGCCATCGGTTTCATCAGATTCATGATGGATCATCATAAATCGGACGATGAAGATTCGCGATGGTTTGGGTTTTGCTTCGTTTCTCTCTGTACACAACTCGAAAATGAAAACGAACACTTCGGTTACAATGATTGGCACTCGACGAACGTTTTCCCGGTGGTTTTACCGGTCAACTCGTTGGTTGGCAGTGGCACCTCCATGGTGCCATTGAAGCTCCATCAATGGAGGTTTGGGAAAAAAGGAAGAAGAAGGTGAAGGACACCCAAGAGAAAAGAAAAGAAGCTAGGGGGTATTTTTGTCCAAATTCCATTTTTGGTGCTAATAAAACATGAGTTAGTAATGTGGTGATAGTTGCACAACTTCAAGTTTCAAAAGTGCTATTTTGCCCCATTTCCTCTATACTAAAAACAGTATATTTAGTAATATAACTCTAGCTAATAACAACTGTAAACTTGATTCGATTGATTCAACTCTATTTGAAAATACAATATATATTTAGTTTAAATTATAACATGAGAACTTAGTGTTCACAACAAAAATGATGAAGACAAAAGCAAATAATATACGGTTCTAAACTTCTAATTAATTACTGTAGTTTGAAATGAAAAAAATGTTAAAAGAGAACCATTAAAATCCCAACAAACATGATCAGTAAAGCCATCTTACAAGTACATATATACATATATATATATAGAGAGAGAGAGAGAGAGGCAGCAGTAGCTGTGGAGTGGAGTCTCACACGCTTAGAAATGAACTTGAACTCTATGTAGAAACTAAAAAAGAGAACAATCAAACAATAAGTATGAAAACAGTAATAGTGATTTCAAATGAAGAAATTTTGGAGATAAAAAAACTGAAAACATCTACTTAGACGTTTCAACAAATCTTCAAGTATGAAATTTATGCCTCCAAAATACAGATATGTCCTATCATTATTATATGAGAACTATTTCAAAACTCACGAAATATTTATAAAGATTTCATGACAAATTAGTGAAATTACAGATATCAGATATCTATAAATACTGATATCTGTAATTTGTAACTCACGAAATATTTATAAATATTGTATAACATATCTCAGATATATGTATTGTTTGACCATTCCTTTTTAGAGATTTATCAAGTATGCAGATTTATCAAGCTGAGATTGGAGAGAAACAATTGATCTAGAGAGAAACAAAACAATTGAGAGATTAGAAAAGATTTTGTTTAACCAACCTGAGCAAAAATGACGAAGCAGAGAAATGGCGGACTAGGATGGCGAATGAGAATGACGGTCGAGGACGGCAGTCGATGTAGACGAGCAGAGATTTGGATTTGAGAGGTTTGGAGTTGAGAGAATTTAAAATTAGGGAAAGAGGAAAGAGGCAGAGGAATAAAGGATTCATTTTAGGGATTATTTTTTTTATATATAAGCTTGTTCTCGGTTCAGTTCATAGAATCGGAAACCGAACCGGAAATTTTGTTTTTAAAAAAAAAAAACTGAACCGAACTGGTATACATAGAAAAACCAGAAAAAAAAAAAACCGATTGGACCGGTTCGATTCAGTTTAATGGATTTTTGCCCACGCCTAAGTCCAGGGTTGAACAATCAAAGCCTCTTTCCCCACGTGGAAGCTATACGATTCGTTCGTATTTCAGAATAATAATGTAGAAAGGTAGAAAATAAAGAAATAATCAAGCATAACACAAGTTTTATGTGGTAAAACCCTAAGGCGGGGAAACATCCACAGTGTCGGTGACGGCAAGAAGTGATCCACTATGAATATAAGAATTACACACTCAATGCTCGCTTTCTCTCAGATAATTGCTTATGTTTCGTATTTCTTTTCTCGTGTAAGTGTAAATTGCTGATGATGATCTATTATAATTATATGGGTTGATCTAGGGTTGCCCTAGTTCTTGTCGTACAAGCGGTGGATTCATTAATTAGAATCTTGCTAAGATTCTGGTAGAGTGGATCGATTATGACTCTTTCCTGATTGGCTTTGATCATCTTGATTTATTGCTTGATTGGTACTCCAGTATCTTTGAAGAAGATATGTTTGTTTCCTTATTGGAGTATAATTCTTAGATTTCGTATCTAAGTGGATCTTCGCTTGATAAGGCGTATCTTGATAGGATTGTATTTCCTGTTTTGGCCGAGTAGATCTCGCTGAGTAGAGAACTTCGACGAGCAGGATTGTTGCTCGTTAAGACTTCTTTAACTAGACAACTTTACTTGGCCCATATGATTCTGACTTCCATATCAGCTTTCTTAGTGACGTGTCTAGACCTGGTGATGTGTCCTCGATTAGCATCCATTTCATTGCCTAGTTGACTTTTGATGATGTGGAAGTACTATATTTCTGCATTACCCGCTACCTTTGCTGACATGTCATGTTGACGAAAAATATATGTAACAGTTTTCTTGAAAAAGAGTGGGGAGGTTGATCCAGAGAAATCAGAGAGGAAAGCAATTAATGTGTTGGATGGCAAAACCTCTTATTACAAGAATGTCGACTTGAGAAATGGGTCTCAAAAAAATATTTATGTTAACTTGCCTATCAATTCTCAAGAAGTGGCATCACAGAAATTTTCTATAGAGACAACTGGAAAAGACAGTGATGAATGTAAAACCGAAGAGGATAAATGGGTTAGAGATGAGAGGAATGTAATGGTGGAGGGTACAACTGAAGCAAAAAAAGTAACCAGTTCAGCTGAATCAGCAGATGATGGGTGTAGGGCAATGATAAAGGACGTGTCAGATGCAGAAGTTGTCATGCTTATTCAGTCTACCTATCGCGGGTTTGAGTTAAGGAAGTTGGAATCACTGAAAAAGCTGAAGCAAATTGCTGGAGTCTGTGAGCAGTTGGCAGATGTTAGAAATCGTATCCAAGCCCTTGAGTCTTCTGATTTACAGAAAAATTACAAGTAAAGAGAGATCATTGGAGAAATGATAATGAGCCTTAAAATGGACACCATTTAGGTAATTCCCAAGTCCTATATTTATGTCGATATACTGCATTTTATTTCAAATTTAATTATAGTTATAAGAGAGCTCTCAACCATGTTTCATGTGTGTGTTGATGACTGAAATTTAGAATAAAACATGAAGTCTATTTCAGCAGTTTTCTGTTGTTATTGGAATTTTCCATTATAATGTCATGCTTGTATGAGTATTGATTTCAATACTCATACAAGCATGACATTATAATGATTGTTGATGGGGAGTTTGCTGGTTCTGAGTTGGAGAAAAATGAACTAGTTGCGGAAGAGAAGAATGAGATTCATGATAATGGATTGAAGTCTGTTGCAGCCACTACTGAGGTTAAGAATGTGGAACCTGAAGTCGATAATGTTATAAGAGCTGATAATTAACCGGGAAACAGATCTCTTGATTGAACAGCCTGTGAGAGTAATCAAAGATGACTCTCTTTCTGCATCTAAGAAGCTAGAACATGTTGAAATTAGAGATGCACATTTTCCCTCCGATCCCTAAATCTCCACGTCCCTATCCCTATTTGGAAAAAAAAAAATGGGGGGAAATGGGGAAATGGGTGGAGAAAGGGATGATTTTCATCCCTAAATTGAAATGTGGATGAGGATGAGGATGGGGATAGGGAGACCCCCTCCCATCCCAATTTCCCCATATTCCCTACAAATATATTGAAATGAGGATGGGGATGGGGGGAGTTCCCCATCCCCATTTCCATATTTTTCCCAAAACATATATAAATATAATTATATATGTATATTAATATATATTTTTTTAATTTTTTTAATTTTTTGAAAACCCTAACTATATAAACTCATTTACTCTTTTAACTTCAAAACCTAAAACCTAAATCTAATGTTTGTGTTACTTCATACGTGAAGTTGGCTTAGTTTGAAACTTTAAATTATTTGAAACACTTTATTTTGTATTTGTAATGGAAATTTATTTATTTATTTATTTTTATTGTAATTTTTAGTCAAATGGGGATAAGCTGGGAAAAACGGGAAAAATGGGGAACTATAGTTGGGGATGGAGAAACCTCCCCTAAAATTCTCCATCCTCATTTTCCCCAAATGGGGAAATTGGTGGGGATAGGGGACCTATATCCATCAGCATTTCCCCGATATGCATCTCTAGTTGAAATGGTGAAGGTCTGTTAGACTTTGAGATTTTTCTAGATATCTTTATGAAGAAAAAGGATATTTTTGTAATTTCGTTTATAATTTTAGTTGTTGTAAGGGTTGTTGGTAAATGTGTGATGCTCCTTGTTTTAGGGATATTAGTCATGTTCAAGTCAGAAGTTAGTGTGTGTGTTTGGTTTTGACTAACTCTGTACTTAACCTCTGTAATATATTTGGCATGTTTGAATGATAAAGTAAGCACTTCGTTTGAGCTGCACATTTTTCTTTTTCTTTTTCTTCTAACACTTTCTATAACATGGTATCATAGCTCTTTGATCTTTAAGGGCTATGTGTGCGAAAGAAAACCAGCAAGGCTTCTTTTCCTTTAAATCTGAAACTCCTGAGAATCAAACCATGGCTTCAAGCAATTTTTCCTCTCTTTCACCTCCAATTTTTTCTGGAGAAAACTATCCAGTTTGGGCAGTAAAAATGAAGGCATACTTGAGAGCATTTGACTTGTGGGAAACAGTTGAATCAGGGAGAGATCCACCTCCCTTGAGAGCAAACCCAACAATTGCTCAGATCAAGCAGCATAGTGATGATACTGCTAAAAAATACAAAGTCTTATCTGCTATCCACACTGCTGTATCAGATACGATTTTCACAAGAATAATGGCTTCTGAAACAGCAAAAGAGGCTTGGGACAAGCTTAAGGAAGAGTTTCAAGGCAGTGATAGGACTAGACAGATGCAAGTGCTGAATCTGAGGAGGGAATTTGAAGTTCTCAGGATGAAGGAAAGTGAGACTGTCAAGGATTACATAGACAGACTCATGAAAGTTGTCAATCAAATTAGACTACTTGGTGAAGAGTTAACTGAAAGAAGAATTGTTGAGAAGGTGTTTGTTAGTGTGCCTGAAAGATTTGAGTCTAAAGTTTCGTCCTTGGAAGACTCTAAAGACATTTCTCAGTTGACTGTGACAGAAGTTGTCAATGCCCTTCAAGCCTGATTGCTCTCCCTTCAAGCCTTTGAGCAAAGGAGAGCAATCAGGCTTGAAGAAACAAAAACAATAGAAGAAGCATTTCAAGCAAAACTGAAGGGAAAACAACCAAGTAGCAGTGGAGGAAGGAAGCAACCTGGAGAAAAAAAGGAAAAAGAGAAGAAAGATGGTGATAGCCACAAAAGTAGAGGCAGAGGAGGAAGGTATCCACCTTGCCCCAATTGCAAAAAAATGAGTCATACTGAAAATTTCTGCTGGTGGAGGCCTAGTGTGAAGTGCAGAGCCTACAATCAGCTTGGTCATGTGGAGAAAGTTTGTAAAAACAAAGCCAACCAACAGGGACAGCAAGCACAAATTGCTGAAAATCAAGAGCAAGATGAAGAAAAACTATTTGTTGCTGCTTGTTATGTAACAAATTGCAGCAGTGGAGCTTGGCTTATTAACAGTGGTTGCACCAACCATATGACATATGATGCTGGTTTCTTCAAGGAGTTGGATAAATCCTACACTTCCAAAGTTAAAATCGGCAATGGTGATTATGTCAATGTGATGAGGAAAAGAGTTGTTGCAGTTGAGACTTCCTCAGGTACAAAACTTATTTCTGATGTTTTATTTGTGCCTGAGATAAGCCAAAGTTTATTGAGTGTTGGGCAAATGCTTGAAAAACATTATGCTTTGTTTTTTCAAGATATGTCATGCATCATACTTGATCCCTCTGGTTGTGAATTAATGTCTGTTAAAATGAAAGATAAAAGTTTCCTAGTTGAATGGAAACAAACAGCCTTGCATGCTTATACTAGTGTTGTTGACAATTCTGTCATATGGCATAAAAGATTTGGACACTGCAATTATTCTTCTCTTGATTATATGCATACACATGAATTAGTTCAGAATATGGCTGCTATTCATGTTAATCAAGGAGTGTGTGATGTTTGTCAATATGGGAAACAAAGCAAATTGTCTTTTTCCTCAAATCAGACTTGGAGAGCTTCTGCAAAGTTGCAACTAATCCATACTGATGTGTGTGGACCTATGAGTACTACTTCTCTTAATGGGAGTAAATACTTTCTTTTGTTCATTGATGACTACACCAGGATGAGTTGGATGTTCTTCTTGAAGCAAAAGTCAGAAGTATTTGAGTCATTTCAAAAGTTTAAAGCTTTTGTGGAAAACCAGTCTGGATGTAAAATCAAGATACTGAGATCTGATAATGGATCAAAATATACATCAAGGGAATTCAATAGATTTTGTGATGAAAATGAAATTCAACACCAGTTAACTGTTCCCTACACTCCTCAACAAAATGGAGTGAGTGAAAGGAAGAACCACTACAAGAAAATACCCCTTTCATTGACAGTTAAAAACTGTCAAGAAAGAGTTTCTTGACAGTTTTTAAAACTGTCAAGGAAGCCTGTGTAAGTCTTGACAGTTTTTTTTTTTTTTTTTTTTTTTATGACAGTTTTATGTTGACAGTTAAAAACTGTCAACAAAGGCTGGTAATATTTAATTAATATTTGCTTAAAAACTGTCAACTTTAATTTAAATAATAGTTTTTATATTTTACAAACCACCTCCACCTATGGTCACAGTTCGACCATCCACTCCATCGTCGGCCGGCCACCGACCGGACCTCCGCCGCCGCCTGACCACCACCGAACTGCCGCCTGACCACCGTCGGACCTGACCTCCGCCACCACCTGACCACCGGTGCCCTGCCGGACCACCAGACTACCACCAATTAATAATGAAAATTAATTGGCATTGCTAAGGCTTGAACCTGAGATCTCAGGCCAATAGTTGCAAGCCTTTACCACTTGACTACAACGTTTAATATGTTAATAATTGAACAATATTTATATATAACCTATATGAGTTGTTAGAAATAATAATATAAAAAAAAACCTTATTAAATAAATTTAAATTTATTTAACTAATCAAAATTTTAATTTCAACGGTAGATATATAATAAAAAATATTTATTGAAACTTTTAATAAAATTATATTTTTCAAAACATATATAGTCGAGTTATTGGTCAATTCTCTATGGTCACGTTTGGTTACATGGTGTAATGGTAATCAGAATGAGAATGAGAAATGAAAGGAAAATTAAGCTTTTCGTTTGGTTGGAACTTTAGAATTAGACTCTGAATCAGTATTATTTTGTTTAGTTAGAAACGGAATGGAATTGAGTTAACTGTATTTTGACCAAAATACCCTTAATTATAAAACATTCATAATAACATGATATATTTTGGATAATAATAATAAAATATAAACGTATATATATAATACATATATATATAAATATATATATATAATATATATAATAGATTATAATGATAATACATGTATTATATTATACAATATATAATAATAATATATTTATATAATATAAATATATATATATTATATAATACATATAATAATATATTTATATAATATAATATATATATATATATATATTATATAATATAATATAATATATGTAATAATATATATATATATTATGTTATATAATATAATGTATATATATATTATGTTAAATATATATTATATATAATAATATATTTTTTTTTGAACAATATATAATAATAATATATATTACATTATATTATATATTATATATATGTAATAATATATAATATATAGGGAAAATTGCACAAATTTACCCTAACGTTTCTCATTATGACATAATATTTAACTAATGTCTTTAATTGCACAAACAACCCCTCCTGTTAGTCAACTTTGGTTAAAAATAACCATTGACCATGATTTTTTTTGAAAGCCCAAAATTGCCCCTGCACTTTATTACAAAAAAAAAAAAAAATTAAGCCCTTTGTTAAAACATTATCTACTTTAAATTATTATAATATAAAAAATAAACACTAAGTATAATCCTATTTAAATAGAAAAATTCAAAAATAATATATTATAAACAAAACAATTTAAGAAAACGTTATTTTGAGAAAATACAATTTAATAATATATTAAAAACAAAAAAAAAATGTTATTTTGAGAAAATATAATTTAAAATTATGCAAGTCCAATATAAATAGTGGTAATGTGTTATATGATAAATGATTATATTTTTATTTCAAACTTTTGATGATTTTATTTATATTTGTGTTTAGAATACTAAACATAATCCTTTTTAAATAAAAAAAAAATTCAAAAATAATATAATAAAAACAAAAACAAATTCAAAAATATGTAACACATTACCACTATTCATATTGGACTTGTATAATTTTAAATTATATTTTCTCAAAATAACATTTTTTTTTTGTTTTGTTTTTAATATATTATTAAATTGTATTTTCTCAAAATAAAGTTTTCTTAAATTGTTTTGTTTTTAATATATTATTTTTGATTTTTTTATTTAAAAAGGATTATGCTTAATGTTTATTTTTTATATTCTAATAATTTAAAGTAAATAATGTTTTAAACAAATGGCTTAAATTTTTTTTTGTAATAAAGTGCAGGGGCAATTTTGGGCTTTCAAAAAAAAGTCATGGTCAATGGTTATTTTTAACCAAAGTTGACTAACAGGAGGGGTTGTTTGTGCAATTAAATGTATTAGTTGAATATTATGTCATAATGGGAAACGTTAGGGTAAGTTTGTGCAATTTTCCCTAATATATATAATAGTATAATATATAATATAATATATAGTTAATATAAATAAAATATATATTTATATATCATTAATATAATATATAATAATAATATATTATTTTTTAAAAGGAGAGTATTTTTGGAATGGAATTGGGGCATATAAGGGTATTTCTGGAATATAAATTTTAGTTTGGAATGGAAGGGCATTCCATTGGTTTTTTGATGGAGTTGGGGCATATAAAGGTATTTTTGGAATATAACTAAAGTGCCCATAGTTGACTTCCGTTAACTCTAACCGTTGACCATAATTTTAACCAACAATTTTACCTATTTTATTATTTAAATTAATAATTAAAAAACAAAACAGAAAAAACAAAGAAAACAAAATCAATTATATATTATGTTATATATATTAAATAATATATATTATATATTTATTAAATAATATATATTTATAATATTTAATTATATATATTATATTATTATATTAAATAATATATATTACATATTTATTAAATAATATATATTTATAATATTTATATAATATATAATATAATATATATATATAGGAAATCGCATCTAATAATATAATAATATATATTATATATATTACATTGTATTATATATTTTAAAACATTCATAATATATAATTTTTTTTTATCTATAATAATTTTTTAAAACTTTTAATTCCTATTTTCAACACCAAACAAAATCCCGATATGGATTTATTTTACAGTAAGATATCGGTTTTTTGGCAAACCGATATTGGATAAGTAAAATTTTAAATTTAATAAATTTACTTTTAAAACATTCAAAAAATAATAATTTAAAATATATATATATTTATTTTGCACCCTCTTTTTTCATACCAAGAGACACGTTAACAATGCAATTAGCCATATAAATTAGTAATCTGAGTTTTACATTTGTTCATTAAATTGCAAGATGTATGCTAAGAAATATCTCCCCTATAATGAGAGTTGTATTCCAAATCATGCTTATTACAATTGATGTCACGAGTCTGCTATATGTCATGTTTTGTTAGATGGAATGAAATGGAAAGAATGTCATTTCATTCGTTTGGTTTGTTAAAATGCAATGAAATGGTGATTCCATTGGAATAGGGATTTGACCATTTTGGTTGAATGGGCATTCCATCCGAAAACCAATGGAATGCCCTTCCATTCCAAACTAAAATTTGTATTCCATAAATACCCTCATATGCCTCAACACCATTCCAAAAATAATAATATATTATTATATATTATATTAATGATATATAAATATTATATATATATATATATATGTGTGTGTGTGTATTATATATTATATTATTATATATATTATATATATATTATTATAATATATAAACATATAAAATATAATATATAAACAATATTATAATAATATAATATATAACAATAATATATATAATATATATAATAATATAATACATATATAAAATATATATTATATAATATAATATATATAATAATAATATAATATATATAATAATATAATATATATAATATTAATATATTAATATACAATATAATATATATTATATATTTATATTTTATATTATTTAATATATTAATAATATATATAAAAAAAATGTTAGTTATTTGTTGACAGTTAAAAACTGTCAACAAAGTTAATAACTGTCAAGAATTGTTGACAGTTAAAAACTGTCAACAAAACTCTATTTTCTTGTAGTGAACAGAACTGTGATGGAGATGTCAAGATGTATGATGTTTGAGAAAAATCTTCCCAAAACATTTTGGGCTGAGGCAGTCAATACCTCAATATATCTATTGAACATGCTGCCAACAAAAGCTTTGGATGGAAAAACACCATTTGAGGCTTGGTATGGTTTAAAACCTTCAATTGGGCACCTCAAAGTATTTGGGTGTGTATGTTATGCTTTTGTTCCAGATGTCAAGAGAGATAAATTGGATCAAAAGTTAGAAGTTGGGATTTTCTTGGGCTATAGCAGCAATACAAAATGCTATAGAATTTATAGCTTGAAGACTGAAAAGATCCTAATTAGCAGAAATGTTAAATTTGATGAGTTTGCTAAATGGAATTGGGAGAAGAATGAAGTTGAGAATTCTCTCAAGAATCAAAACAAGGGAGTTTTTTCCCAACAACAAGTTGCTCAGCCACAAGTTGATTCACATGGTGATACAGAAATAGCAGTCAGAGGAACCAGACACTTGGATGAAATTTATGCAAAATATAATGTTGCAGTTTTAGAACCTGCTACCTATGATGAAGCTACAAAGTTACATGATTGGAAGGTTGCAATGAAAGAGGAGATTAGCATGATAGACAAAAATGGAACATGACAGCTTGTAGAAAGGCCTAAAAATGGAAAAGTTCTTGGTGTAAAGTGGGTTTATAGAACCAAATTGAATCCTAATGGTTCTATAAACAAACTAAAAGCTAGGCTAGTGGTCAAGGGCTATTTTCAGCAGCAGGGTATTGATTTTTCAGACACTTTCGCACCTGTGGCAAGGCATGATACAATAAGGCTTTTAATAGCCTTGGCAGCAAAAATTGGATGGAAAATATATCACTTAGATGTAAAGTCAGCTTTCTTAAATGGATTCCTTGAGGAAAACATTTATGTAGAGCAACTAGAAGGTTTTCTAATTCTTGGATGTGAAGACAAAGTATACAAGCTTAACAAGGCCCTCTATGGTTTAAAACAGGCTCCAAGGGTTTGGTATAGCAGGATTGACACCTATTTGTTGCAGCAGGGATTTCAAAGAAGTGACAATGAAGCTACCTTGTATGTGAAGCAAAATGGAGATGGATTGCAGCTTATTGTGTCTTTATATGTTGATGACCTTCTTGTTACAGGAGGAGATGCAAACTGGTTGAAAGAATTCAAGTCTAGCATGGAAAGTGAGTTTGAAATGTCAGACTTGGGTGAGATGAATTATTTTTTGGGGATGGAAATCAGCCAAACTAATGCTGGTATTTTTATCTCACAAATGAAGTATGCTAAGGAGATTTTGAAGAAATTTAAAATGGAGAATTGCAAACCAATAGCTACTCCACTGGTTGTTAATGAAAAATTAATCAAGAATGATGAAGAAAGCAAGGTCAATGCTTCAACTTATAGAAGTTTAATTGGAAGTCTACTGTATTTATTAGCCACTAGACCAGATTTGATGTATGCAGCAAGCTTGCTTTGAAAGAGGTACAAAGCGGTGAAGAAGCAAAGTTTAATGTGGCAACCAATACAACCTCGCCAACGGATGAGACTTCCTCTTTAGAGGAAGTAGCAACCCATAAAACTTCACCAATGGATGAAAATTCCTCTTTGAATGAAGCAGAGCAGCATTTACTAAACACCGAGTCGGATAATAATATAAATGTTATGGTTATGGCCGAGGAACTCCCTAGGAATGCAGCACTTGAAAATGATGAAACTGAACCGTTGATCTCAATGGTAGGGGAAGAAAACAACGACAAAGATCGAAGAAAGGGATCATGGAGATCATTCCATGATCGATGTTAATGATACGCCCTCGTTTGAAGCAGCAATTACAAGCATTGCTACTCCAGAATCTGATGAAAATGAGGAAGAATATGTGTTATAGAAGAAACCCCAACAGTAAGAGCCAGAATGTGCAATTCCTCATGGGCCTGAAGACACCAAATTGGACGTTCTTGTTGCTACATCGACTTTTCAGAGATCAATAGAAGAAAATGACATGGTAATGGGAAGAGATAAGAAGCTATTAGAAGAGAATACAAAACTGATGAAGATGATGGATAAGCTAATGGAAGCAAGAAAAGAGCAAGGAAAGGACTCAGATGGTTGCAATGTCTTTGTCAAAAACGGTAGTGGGATGTGATGACTAAGGGTACCCGTTCAGTTGAATCAGCAGATGATGGGCGTAGGGCCAGGATAAAGGACTTGTCAGATGTAGAAGCTGCCACGCTTATTCAATCTGTCTATCGCAGATTCGAGGTAAGGATGTTGAAACCATTGAAGAAGGTGAAGCAAATGGCTACAGTCCGTAAGCAGTTGGCAGAGGTTACAAATCGTATACAGGCCCTTGAGTCTTCTTCTGATTTACCGAAAACGACAAGGAAAGAATGGTCATTGGAGAAATGATGATGAGCCTTCTACTTAAACTAGACACCTTTCAGGTAATTCCCAAGTCCTATATTTATGTCGAAACACTGCATTTTATTTCAAATTTCAATATAGTTATAAGAGGTCTCTCAATCCCGTTTCATGTGTGTGATGATGACTAAAATTTAGAATCTATTATTAGGTGCACACTAATAAACACATGAAGTGTATTTCAGCCTACAGATTTCTGTTTTTATTGGAATTTTCCATTATAACGTCATGCTTGAATAAGTATTGATTTCAATTTCTTATATTAGGGGTTGCATCCAAGTCTTAAAAGAGTTCAGAAAAGCTTTGGCAAAGGATCTTGTGACTTTATAGGAGAAACTCGATTCTTTGATGATGAAGAAGCCAAAAAAATCTTTTGAGGATGTGTCCACTACAAAACCTGCTGATGATCCTAACATCGACACTCGTAGCAATGTAGGTATGCAAGAAACTCAAAATGAAGCAGGTATTGCTGAAAACTCATTAGAGATGTTAACATGAAAGAGCAAGATCAGGGTCACCTCTCACAGGGCAAAGAAATCTCAGAGCAGCCTTCCATTGCTAGTGATGGGGCACAAGGAAGATGAGAAAGTGAAGTCGGGGAGTTACCATTGACAATTGCTAAGAACACTCCAATTGCAGAGGTGGTAGCCAACGAGCAATTAGACAGTGAGGCTTGTCATAAAGATCTAGGTGGCACTCAAGAGATAATGGCAGAGACTAAAGAAAGAAATGATGTGCTTCTGTCAACATGCCATCAATTTCAGAAAAGAAGACCAGCTCCGAGGAATTCATGACTGCACTGTTTCAAGGTTCGAGTTGTGATCCAGATGGAGAGGAGGACGGAAACAAGGTTGCAACGAAGAGTGATGGAATAGACGAGTCAGCAGAATTGCAACAAAAATGATTGTTGATGGGGAGCCTGTTGTTTCTGGGTTGGAGAAAAATGAACTAGTTGCAGAAGAGAAGAATGAGATTCATGATAATGAATTGAAGTCTGTTGCAGCCACTACTGAGGTTGAGAATGTGGAACCTAAAGTCGATGATGTTACAGGAGCTGACAATAACCGAGAAACAAATCTCTTGATTGAACAGCCCGTAGGAGTAATCGAAGATGATTCCCTTTCTGCATTTGGGAAGCAGGAACATGTTGAAATGGTGAAGGTCAAGGTAACAAGTAGTGAAGAAGTAAAGTTTAATGTGGCCAACCAATACAACATCACCAACAAATGAGACTTCCTCTTTAAAAGAAGCAGAGCAGCATTCACTAAACGTGGAGTCGAATAATAATGTAAATGTTATGGCTATGGCCGAGGAACTCCTTGGGAATGCAGCACTTGAAAATAAGGCAACTGAACCATTGATCTCAATGGCAGGGCAGGGGAAGAAAACAGCGACAAAGTACTTATAGAAGAAAGGGATGATCAGGAAAAGAGCAGTTTCATATCCAACTTAACTGGAAGAGTGAAAGATTTGGAGAGAAAACTATCAAAGAAGACAAAGTGGAGAACAAGACACACCAAGGCAACACCATAATGCCATAAAGGAAAGGACTCCTAATGGTTGCAATGTCTGTCAAAAACGGTTGTGGATATAACAAATTGATTTGTGGTGTGAGACACATGAGGCCTCTGGTGTTTTTGTTTGTATAATGATATTGTTTCTTATATTTCTCAATAATAACAGTTGTGATGTTTTTCTATAAATCTGTTGAAAATAATAATAATATTAATATTAGACTGTTCAAATTATTTGATTAAATTTATATAAACGTCGTGTAAAGAGTCGGTCACAAGTTACAAGTTACAACACATCTCAAGAATGAATTTATAATCCAGCATTGTTCCAAAAAAAAAAAAAAAAACTCATTCGTTCGATTTCTACTGTTCTACCCTCAAATAGGAGTATAGGACCCAGAAAAGGCGGGTCCACGTGTACAGAGGTCAAAGGTTTCCTCTTACGTGGCAAAAAAGTAAAATGACAGCTGGTTCTCGCAAACGGCATTGAAGGTAACAGTTAAATAACAGTGGGCCCACGCAAAATAACCGCCAAAACTCAAGCCATTCCCTTGATTTTTTAGAAATTCCGTTTGAGAAATCTTAACCGCCTTTTGCATCTCCACATATAAAAAGTAGCACACATTACTTACTTTCTCCGACGGCGGATTCATTCGCCGGAACTCTTCGTTCCTTGGGTGCCAATCAACAGCATAATATAAAAAAAAATAAAGAAACAAGAAAACCAAAGAATCGAGAGAGAGCGAGAAGGGCTTACATGGCTACGCATATCTTAAAGATCAACTTGATCTCTGCGCAAGGATTGAAGTTGCATTCCTCTTCGAGACAGATGAAAACTTATGCACTGACTTGGGTCGACCAGGACACCAAGCTCCGCAGCCGAGTCGATCGAATCGGCGCCGATAACCCTACTTGGAATGACATGTTCTTTTTCAAAGTCACCTCCGACTTTCTTTCTTCCGAGACTTCCTCCATCTCAATCGAAATCTACGCCGTCGGTTACCTCCGCGACAACCTTATCGGCACCGCTCGTGTCCTCATCGGCAACATCCCGCTTTCCCCTAAGATGAAGACTTCGTCGTTCACGGCTGTCCAGATCCGCCGCCCTTCTGGAAGATGCCAGGGGGTTCTTAATATAGGTGCGATGCTGATCGACAACTCTGATATCGCTGCCCTAGATGGAGTCTCTGCGATCGGTTACCCAGATTTGATGGGTGAGGGTCCACGTGGCAAGGATGGTGGAAGATTGAGGAAATCAAAGTCTATAATGGAGGAGTTGTCGAATCTCGGTGGTATTTATGACGAATCGACAGATAATTCTCCTCGCTTCGCTGACTCTCCGTATTCTTGCGGCGGCGATTCGACTGCTTCTTCATCGTCGAATGCTTCGACGGCGTTTAAGGATTTGAACGAGAGCCCGAAAATCGGGCGAAAGAATCGCATGAGGTCAGCATCAGAAGGCATGTTGTGTGGTATGTTGACGCGATCTGGTGAGAACGTAGAATTCTAGTGTGGAGAAGAAAGATCGACGGTACAATGCTAACATTGACCACGACAATTTTCATTTGTCAGCATGATGAACGGCTGAGATGGACTTGTTATGCATCATAGACTCATAGGTAAAACTGATGCAAAATTTTGGTTTTTTTTTTTTTTTTTTTTCTTCACTGATGAACGGTGTAGATCATATCCCTCTTTTCTCTCTCTTTCTTGTTTTCACTATCTGCTGTTGTTTTAACACATTTTGTGTTACGTTTGTTCCCAAAAGAAATGATTTTTGACTTTTGGGTGTTGTGAGTTGTGACCAAGCAGTGGACGTTTGCGAGTTGTGACATATATTGGTATATGCTTTATTTTTTTTTATTTTATAAATATTACAATAATTCGGAGTTAGAAAATGAAACGGGACGATAATTCGTGAAAAGTGTTGGACTTGTGAGAAGTGCTTCATAGCTGATTTTGGTATAATATGTACATTGATATTCCAAATTTAATAAAAAGCAATTGTTATGTGCTTGAGGTTTATTACTAGTTTGAAAGTAATAGAAAGGATGCACATGTCAACGGTGACGTAGCTCAGCCGATAAATGGACGAGCTTGGGGCTTAAGCAAATGACTCCCAAGTTAACGGTTCGAATCCTACCAATAATGAAAGTTTTTTTAAGAAACACCTAATATCGAGTTAATAAAAAATAAAAATAAAATAAAAAAGCACATAAAATAATGTAGTGGTGGAGTGGGCCTTGGATGACAAGGTCCAATTGACATCATTAGGCAACCCAAGCCTGAACTTGGTTTGGTTTGGGCTGTTGAATGAAGTAGCAACAGCCATTTGTTTGTAGGCCACTACCCCTTCCTAAAGATAATAGAATAGGCTGTACTGGAGCCTATTCTCTTCTCAACTGTTTATAAACAGTGAATTACTGTTACCCTAATCTAGTGAAAACGAGCCCCTTCTCCCTAGCTATTTTTTACCAGTCGTTAAAGATGTAAATTGTATTGTAGTGTGATATTAAACTCTCACAGTCTCACAGGACATTATTGAGCAGTAAATGTATAGTGTAGTGTTGAAAATAGGTGAGAAGTAGGTGTAAAAAAGAGCAGAGCAGCAGTGTCGTTGGAGTTGGGAAGCATAATAGTAGCACAGAGCATGACGTGATTGATTGATGATCCCATTGATATTATTATTTTTTAATAGGATCCATATGAGATATATGAGATATATCTGACGCAACGGCTCTGGTTTCTGGTTTCTGGTTCTGGTTTTGTCTCTGCTTAAAAATCTCCGGATTTTGCGCCGATTGTCTGCATATTTTACCTCTTTCGTCGTTGATCTTTTTACACTCTTCGATAACTCTCCTTGTGTCATCAATATCTCATTTTATTTCTTCATTTATGGAATCAAGAGATAAAAATGATACCAAATGTCCAAACCGTAAAAATGCTATTTGCCTAGTTGGAGTTTAGGGTTTCTATAACGATCCTTTTTTTAATAAGTGGAGATATTGTACAGAGTACAGTGAACAGCCCAATAGCTCATGCGTTTATGAGAGAAAGCTAGTATTTATTTGCCCAGAAACTGCTGAGCATCCATTCAATTTTCAACCAAGTTTTTATACCTATTTATTGATCCGTGAATTTATATTGGCCTTTAATATCGATCAGTAGTAGCCAACAGCTAGCTCTCCCAACTATATTTCGATGGAAAGAAAAAAACACAAACAGTAATGAATCCATATGCTTGGAAGTTGGAAGTGAGACCCTTCTTTTCTGCCAATAAAGATAATCAGACAATATTCCAAGACCCTTCTTTTCTGCCATTAAAGATAATCAGACAATATTCCAAGTTCGAATATCTTTTTCATGACCCTTGTATTGAAACACGAAAGGCATCAGACATGCAAACGTTTTCAAATAAGTTGTGAGTTGTGACCAAACAAATATCAAATATGCCCATGGATGATCACTATGATAGAGACCTCAAATAATAATAATAATAATAATAATCATGGTGCGGTGCATTTGAGAGACTTGAGAGACCCCACCAATTGCCACTAAACTTTGGGTTCAGGGTTCTGGATAGATGATAACCTAATATTTTTTTTCTTTTTCAAAAAAACATCATCATATTCCTAAACACACACATTTTTCCACATTTTAAGACACAAATTCTCTCTTATCATTATATCTTTGCTTTGACATGTTTTGTTAGAAAACAAAAACAAGAAAATTCCAATCATTGTTGTGATAATCTCATTTGCATGACAGTATATGAGTTCTAATGAAGTAATGATAATTCTCCAATCTCCATCACTTATCAACTATATATGTGTTGTCTTTTTCTTTACTGTGCTTACTGGCTCCACTAGCTTCTGCCATGATTATATTTTTTACTATCATCCTTGTTAGGTGGTGTTGTTGTTGGCCATACAAGGTTCAATTTCGATCTGCTTATAGTCAACTCAAGCAATTCCAAACACTCCCTACACAAATTAAGAAGTTGACAAAAAAAAAAAAACCTAATTTATTTGGTGGGTTTTCAACTTTCTTCAACAAAATGATCAGCATGCAAACCACAAGAAATCCAATTTTTATATAAAAAAAAAATGTATGGAGAAATAGAGAAAACTGTTCATAAATTATTCGCAAGTGAGACATGACTTAATGGTGCACAAGTTGGGTTGGCTGGAAAGAGTCGATATAGTGGTGTTGCCACTATCTAATCGGCTCTTTTTCGGTTCTTCTTTTTATAAATACATCAAATATATATATATATATGTGTGTTAAAAAGGTCGATACAATATTGCATAGCAATGCCCGTATGTTTGTGTTTGATCTTTTATCTCTGTATCGAGCCATTTTGACGACCATGGGGAGTTGAGGGAGATGATGAGAATGCTCTGCGCACCACACGCATTAATTAATAAAAAAATTTCATTAATTAAACAATTTGAAATCTGTTTTGTTTGTATTGTGCATCAGAATTCAGAAGATGTTAAAAAAGATAATTAATTAATCAATATATTAATTCCATTGTGTTTTGTACTGATTGTATTTATAAGAAAGATCCATGAAATGGTATATACTGTAGTATATGTTCTATTCTCTCGGTTTTTTTTATTTTTTATTTTTTATATTATGGAGGCTTTACATAGGAGAAAAAAAAAAAAAAAAAAAAAGCTTTTTAATTTCTTCTCTCTTTGAGAATTTTTTAAAATTTTTTTATGAATTTTTTAATCAATCAATTAATTAATTAATTGCACATTGCCATCATTTTGTTAACTGCCTTTTGTGTTAATGTTTTTGATATATACCTGTCCTGCTGTGACCACACATGACTTGCATTATAGCATATCAACTACTCAAGCAAAATTGATTTGGCATTTAATTAAATTTAAAACCCTAATAATTAATTAAGGAATCTTTTCGTAAACAGCTTTAAAATTATTAGACTCTTTTTTTTTTTTTTTTTTTTGTATATAAAAAATTATTGGACCTTTTAAGTTTGTCAATTTCCCATAGTTTTATCATTTCAATCAAAATTTCCACTTTTTTTACTAAAATGCCCTCGAAGACAATTGAATTTAAAGTACATTGTTTTTATTTATTTTGTGGTCTTGTAAATGCTGAATATAAATAGGGATCAAATGGGTCGGGTCGGAGCTGGATCAACATGCCCCATACCTAAAACTCAGCTAGGCCAAGCAAGGTGCTCATACTTGACCCGTGCCACAAACGGGAATAGATATCCGATTTCCGTCACATACCCGAATCCGTTTGGGGTGTAGCTGTCAAATATCGTCCTAAGGCCCAACATTATTTTACACCTAAAGCCCAAGGTTGATTCAGCCCAATAAGGCCCATTTCAATCGTAACTCGAACTATGGGTCGGAGTAGCCCATCAAGACCCGACCAAAGGTCATCAAATTGAAGTAGCAAACAAGAGACTGACCCAGTCAAACTTGACCAAGTCAGTAGAACCAAGATATCTCAAATATCTTCTCCCCAAATCTCGGAAATGATCTCCCATGATCACTATCTCCTAGAAATCTCGTGGAGCTCAACCACGTCTGACAGACTTCACTCACCCTTCATTTAGAAAAGGGACGGTTTTCTCTCCTTTAAAAATCACGTTGAAGCTATGCTTTTCTTTACTCTCAAATACGCAAAGGAAAATATATAGCAGCTCAGGTATTTGACTCAACATGGCTGACTCTCTCTATCTAACTCTTTCACCTTCTATCAATTGGTTTACAATTTGGCTAGCCTTGCTTTGTTTCAGCTCCAATTCTAGCCTTGTCTCAATTCGACAAGCCTAGGGACTCTCACTTCCCTTAGCTCAGTCGACCTGACATACACGATATGATACCAACACACCGGTTTGCTACTAGCTTTATCGTTCTTTCTTACTTTATTTTACTCGTTTCTTGCAACTATATGACTTGAGCGTTGAAGAGTCACCCCTCCCGCTTGACGATTGCTCTCTCTTTTTCACTATCTCTTTCACGGGTTGTCAGTGCCTACTAGTCAACAAATTCAATTGTAGATTTTTGGATCTACATGGGGTGGGGCAACACATGCCCGACTTGAACCAACATAATTCATTTAACAAAAAAATTCTGTTTAACCCATTAAATATACAAATTTTACCATTCAATTGAATTTTAGGACACGAACTTAAATCTTAACATTCAATCAAATTTAAAAATACATTTAAATTTAAACACACACTTATTTAAATATAAAAGTACAAATAAATATTAAAAGTTAAAGTTTATAAATGTTACACTTCAAATTCATATATAAACTTAAAATTAATAGAACATAACATCTATATTACATAAAATGTAAATTCAAATATAAAATACAATTAGACAAAAAGATAAAAAGATTATAGTTTTGTTTTTGCTTTTAAATTTTTAATATATTTTTTAAAATTATATAAATATTCGAACAAGTCAAGGCATAATGGTTTGACTCATACCCAGTTCGGTTACAAATCGAGTTAACATCATTTGATCTATACCCGATCCAAGCCCTATTTTAAGTGTTCAAAACCCGCCCCGAACATATCGGATCCCTAAATGGCGATAGGATTGGACATATAAATAAAACCAAGAGAGAGAGAGAGATAGGAACCTACGTGTTTAATAGAAGAAAAAAAAAATAGAGAAAAGAGATGATTTGACTATGGATTGTTATTAGTGATTCGGCGAGTCGACTATGGCCGCCGGGTATTTGGAAGGAGAAATGACGTTGTGAGCATTCATCCACAAGGTAACAAGCATCAATTCCTTATTTCCTTTACTGTTAGATTTTATTAGGGTTTGTTTTCTAATTAGTTCCACCGTTTTTCCTAAGAAAAAAAAAAAAAAAAAATCATGCTAGATTTAAGGGTTTGATTGATCTTTTGTCATGTTTTAATTGATTGATATGTAGGCTTGTTTAAGTGAACTTGGCATCATGTCGTGTGTAATTGTGTTAAGTCTGATTGTTGCACTGACGTGATTAATTTATTCTTGTTTTTTTTTTTTTTTTTTTTTTAAATATTAATTTAGTCTTCTATTGATAGTGTGTGAAACTATGTGTTTAATTGAGTGTGAAAACTATTTTTTTTTTTTTTTTTTTTAAATGAGTGTGAAAACGGTGTGTTTAATAGATCAAATTGTATTTTCTTTTTATTTGATATTACTACACTGTATTTTTTGACGACTGAAATCTAGGATATCGATGGATTGAATAAATGTCACGTAAACCTGTGTGTAAACCCACATTGGACGGTAGCATTAACCACACTGTTTATTACCCATTGATCGACAATTAGGTTTTGGTTACTTTTTATTTATTTATTTATTTTTTTTTTTTAATATAGTCAAAAGCTTGAATCAACGACAAACTTTAGTTGACTTCCACCAACATATATCTTCCAGACATGTGACCACACTTTAGGATGTTATTTTTCATAACAAGACAAAGTTTGTAAAATTCTTCAAAAATTAATGTTGAATACTTGAATGTAACAAGAGATAGTTTAGAAAAGTCTTCAAATAATACATCACTTATGACATATTCACATTAATTATTTGTACGTTCGTTTTGCTTTGTAATAATCTATAATAAATTAATAAAGAAATTTATATATATATAAAAGGATCTGGAAGATTTTAATTACGTTTTAGCTTTGTAAAGAAATTTGTAAGTTGACGAAGTAAAGAGATTATATAATAATAATAATAATAAAACACGTGGAGATGTTTTTAGTTTGATAAAGGAGGCCCATAGGGCCATAGTGCTTCCAATAAACGAAAAGGGCATGCAGCCCCCTAGGCCCAGTGCTCACTTTTCACTATTTCAAACAGAATTTAAGGGCAAAAAAAGAAAAGAAAAGAAAAGAAAAGAATACCCATATGTGAAGGTAAGGTATTCTAGAAACCTTGTTGTGTTTAGCAAAGTATATACCAAAAACAAAAACCAAAATGTCTAAAAAAGAAATTGTCAAATTCTTTACTCATTTGATGTGACAAAAGTATATCATAAATCGATAAATTATGTGATGATATGATGATTAGTAACTTGGGACATTCTCTATTCAATCAACACAGATTTCTTTTCTATTTTAAGTTAAATTTATGATTTAAACGTCTCAAAGATCAAACCGATAAATAACACCGATACCTTTTTTAGATAGTATTTTTGTTTTGTGTTTGTAGAAATCATATTCCGGTTGTAGTTTGGTGTGAAACTGAATTTACTATTATGGATTAATCAAAAGAAAATTCATGAAATAATTATAACAATTGATGGGTGTAATGGGAATTAAAAATATTTGTAATTAGGAAAAAAAAAAAAAAAAGGAAAAAGTCAAAAAATAGGGGATGATGAGTAAGACAGCATTAATAATTTCTTTTTTGATTATTTGTGGCCAAAATCCCAATTTTCTTCATTTTCATTATTTTATTTTATTTTATTTAAAAATATCATGGTTTAAATCCCTCTCTTGCTCTAGCACACTCACACAGTCACACACTCACTCAATTGAATTCTTCGAAACCCAAAAAATAAAAAATAAAAATCCACGCGCCTCTCCCTCCGTCTTTATATCTCTCACTTTTTTCGTTCTCCATAAATCTATTAGAAAAACCTCCTTCTCACTTCGCTCCCTGCCTGTCGTTTTTGTTATATCAAAAAAGAAACAGGAAAAAAAAAACAAAAAAAACAAAACACCTCTCTCTCTCTCTCTCTCTCTCTCTCTCTCTCTCTGTGAGTGGGTTGCTTTGCTTGGACATGTTTATAAGACAAATCTAGAGTAACCCATTTCATATTTATCCATCATTTAGAGAGAAAATCTGCATATAGCCCGTTTCATTTTCACTATGTTCGTCTTTAATGTTTCTTTGAAACTCAATATTAACTATTAAGCGGTTTTTCCTCTTTGGGGTCCGTTTTTCTTTTCTGTTTGCGCCATTTTTATTTTTTATTTTTTTTATTTATCTCCGTTAAATCTAGAAATTATGGCCCTCATTTAGTCGGTGACAGTGGAGGAGACTTTAAACCAGGTACGTGACTATGAAAACTCTGATGGGTTGGGGTTCATTTTTGGAAAATTTTGGAATTTTTTTATTATTTCATTTTATAATTCAGCTTCTGTTCTGTGGAATTGGTTTTCTTTTGTTGTTGATCTGTTTTATATTGATTTTTGTTAAGAAATTGATGTTATTTCCTTTTAGTTATGTGGGGTTTTGACGGTTGGTTGATAACTAAGCATGGCCTAATCTTTCTATCTACCTAACATTATTTATTTATTTAATCTCTGAAAATGTTTTTAGGGTTTGATGTATAAGCCAAAGGTTGGTTTTTTTATGAACAGAAAACATTTGTTGATTTCGAATTAACAGATACATTTAGGTAAGAAATCTGGTTAAAAGTATTTCCTTTTATATATATTTTTTGGTTTTTTTTTAATATCTATTTTTGGTAACAAATTGTAGTGATTTGCATTTACATTATTTAACTCAGATTGCCATGTTTTGTTTGGCCAGTATCACATCTAATGACTAATGGGTTTGCTGTTACAATCTTATATGTCGTGTGCTTAGTTTTCTGGATATGATATCTTGTTTCCTCCTTTGAAATATATGATGTGATATGTCGAATTCTTCCTCTTTTATATTGAATTTGAAAATCGGGATGGGTCTGATAATTCCTTGATTTGACTTTCATGCTATAGCATTATGGAGTCCTTTTAAGCTGATGATAAAAGTTATATGTTGTCTCTAAATTTGTCGAGAGTCCCGGCATTTTGACGTTACTTTTAGGTGCAGTTGTGAAGTTTTAGTGCTCTTACTGCAGAGCATAAATTTTTTATTCTGATTTGTGTATCTGGACAAGGTCAGGGTATAGATCTGAAGGTTGCTTTCTCTTTATATGTAATACGTTTTTTATGAGTTTGTTGTATTATTTGTATACAAATTACCGACTAGGGTTTCGATTTGGGAGGAAGTAGCCGGGTTTTGATTTTCTCAGTCTGGTTGTGATATGTATATCTATTAAATCCTAGTTAGATGATGGCTTATTGCTATGTAGTTTTCTTCCTCCAATCCCCGGTAACATATGTGAGATTAGTCGCAAGTTATTCCATCTGCAATTGATCGGCCTTATCAACAGTTCTTTTTCATTTTTAAAAAAAAATGTTTTACATAATATGTTGTTAGATACTTTGACTAATTTTACTCTTATAAACTAGATTTAGGAGATATACTTTATCTGTTTTGATTTTGCATTATTTGATTGGCAGCAAGAAGGTCTAATCTCTCTTCTTGTGGAACTGATTTTCTTAGTTTTTTTTTTTTTTTTTTTTTTTCCTCATAAAGGTTTCTGCATTCGATCCCTGTTGATCATGGAAGGAGAAACATCCTGGATCAACCATTGCGTTGATGATGTGTCCAGAGACATTAGTGGATATGATTCATTCTTAGAGCTTAGTGATGATGGTAACAAAGAAGGTACTGCAGTTTCTGTTGACTCAATTCTGCCTAATGACCTGTTGGAACGTATTCTAGCTTATCTCCCTATTGCAAGCATATTCAGAGCAGGCAGTGTGTGTAAAAGATGGCATGAGATTGTTAGTTCACCGAGGTTTTTATGGAACTCCTCTCGTGTCCTATCACAAAAACCTTGGTATTTCATGTTTACAAGCTCTGATGAACCAGTTGGTTATGCTTATGATCCCATCCTTCGGAAGTGGTATGGCATTGAACTTCCCTGCATCGAGTCGTCCAATTGGTTCAACACTTCATCATGTGGTTTGGTTTGCTTCATGGACAATGACAGTAGAAGTCGGTTATATGTCTGCAACCCTATCATTAAAACCTGGAAGAAGCTTGAGGAGCCTCCAGGTCTGAAATTTCCTGATTACAGTGCACTTGCACTCTCAGTGAACAGAAAATCACCTGGCTATACCATCTCAATTGTGAAGTCTAAGAGAATCCAGGGAAACTTTATCCAGTGGGATCTCTCGGTTCATATTTATGATTCAGAAACAATGACTTGGGTCACCTCCTGGACAGAAGTGCTTTTCGGGTGGAGAGGTGGAGATGAGAGTGTGATCTGTGATGGGGTTCTGTACTTCTTGATCTACTCAACTAGCGGCGCAGCACCTGAAAATCGCCATGGCCTGCTGAAGTATAACTTCTCAAACCGATCTTCCCATAGTTTGTTGATACAGAATTTTATCCCAGTACCTTGTCCTCTGACATGTGGTCGTCTAATGAACTTGAAGGAAAAGCTGGTAATGGTGGGAGGAATAGGAAAACCAGATCGGCCTGATATAATAAAGGGGATTGGCATCTGGGTTCTGCACGGGGAGATTTGGGAAGAGGTAGCACGAATGCCTCATAAACTTTTCCAAGGGTTCGGGGAGTTTGATGATGTTTTCGCTAGCAGTGGAACGGACGATCTTATATACATACAGAGCTATGGAGCTTCTACTCTTCTTGCTTTTGACATGAACCTGAGGAGTTGGAAATGGTCTCAGAAGTGTCCTGTGACTAAGAGGTTCCCACTTCAGCTCTTCACTGGGTTTTGTTTTGAACCCAGGCTTGAAATTTCCCCATAATATGTTTCTCATTCGATCTGATGATATTGACAAAATTGTCTGGAATTCCCACATTTTTCCTTTCTTTTTTTTCTTTTTTTCTTTTTTTTTTTTGATTTTGTTGTCCCTATTATCAACTGCCATGAAACCAATGTCTTGAAAATTTTATACAAAATGGGAATATTATTCTTTGCATTGGGATGGATATTATACACCACACACATGAATACAAGTCTGTTGTTTTTTCTATTTGACAATTGCCTTGTTATATGAGCCATGCCTTTTATTTGTTCTCCTTTGGCTTTGGGGTTGTTTCTGATATCTGCTGCAATATTTTCGCTTTCTTCAATGCCTTGAATCTACATATGATCTTTATTCAAAGCAAGTACTCATGTATTCTTGTCTCACACAACGACATCGAGCTCTGTATGCATGATATTTTCCATTTCCAAGCCCAAAGTTTATCTGATTTTCACTATCATAGATTTCCAATGTCCTGGAAGTCTCTCTCAAGTCTCAACCTCCTAGGAGATTTTTGGGGATGATGGTTCCTCTGTTTCTTTTCTAGACTTGGTAAATTATTCCATCCCCATATCAAAAATCGAGAGATTGATACGGTTCTCTTTCCCAGGCACAGAGAGAGAGAGAGACTTGTAGCAACCTTCAAGTCAAAACTCAAGATATGGGTTGCCATGCTATGCTATGATTTCATAAATTGTGCTTTTTATATTTTTGCTCTAATTGGGTAGATTTTGATGACGGGATTGGTTTTGTCTGTGAGATTCAAAGCCTCTGGACCACTCCTCTCCTCATGCTAGGAATGTTATTTTCATTGCACGTTCTTGGCTTCCATTTTTTCTGTGGTCTGTTCAACTTTCAAGAATCCATTGGTTGGTTGGTTGTGCTTGTAACTGGTTTAATACGTATCATCTTTTGCTTAAGCTTTTCTAAAGATTGCCAATTTTACATTCGAAATTCGATAGTGACTAACGTGTCATGTGAGTTGGTATGGTGACATTGTGACAAGGTCCACCAATTTGCCTACACAAGCCTTGATTTATTACACAATATTTGATTTTGATCAACAAAAAGTGGGCCGGTTCGGTTCGGGTCGGGTCGATCCAATGAGGCCCAAAAGTAAAGTCCAATTGAGCCCGTAACGTGAAATGTCGTGAAGGTCACTTTTTTTTTTTTTTTTTTTTTCTGAAATTGATGGTTCGTTATGGAACCCCAACAAAAATAAAAATCCGGCGCCGACAGGGTTGTATAAATTTCTCTTTCTCAAGTTCAACTACCAATTTATGTATACACACAAATATATTTGAAAAAAAATAAAAAATAAATATCAAAATATTGAATTGATTAGAAAAGACACTCTCCTTTATTTTTCACTTAAGATGTGCAGGAAATTTTCTCGAAAATCTACGTGACAGCCTCTGACAAGGTAAATCGGCATATTGATTTTACGTTGCTTTTCATGTTGGTGTTTGTTTAATCGTACTTTTGTGTGTGTGTCTTGTCAATGAGAGTTTTAAAGCCAAAGCTGCTTTAGATTTGAAGTTATTATCAGTTAATACCATCAATCTTTTGTTTTAATTGAGCTGGAAAAGTTGATTTGGCTTGTCTCTGTTTGCCGATTTACCCAAATTTCTTTTTTTGTTTGCTGACTTGAATTCATAATGGCCTTCCAGTTAATAGAAGTACAAGTAATAGAAGTACAAGTAATAGTGCATTGTGTTATCAATATCCCATTTAATGTAATATTTTAGTTTTCTTTTTCTTTTTCAAGGAATAAAAATTAAAAAGGGTCATGTGATTTTTTAAAACCTATTTTTGTAAATCAAATAAATTTTTGAATAGGAATCATCTTGTAATTAAACAAATCTAATTGAAGATTGCAGTCTTGCTTGCATATATTGAATATTTATTTTAATATGCTTTTACTTTTATTTTTGCATGCTGAATGAGCTTAGCTTCATTTACTAGAAAACCACATTGAACGGTAACATGATGTCTAGCATTAATGTTCTTGATATAGTCGGTAAACATAAAGCATAAATGTTAACAGGGGCGTAGCTCAGCTAATAGATGGACGAGCATGGGGTTTGGGCAAATAACTCTTAAGTCAGCGGTTCGAATCCTATAAATGACGAGAACTTTCAAAAAAATACCTGATTTCGAATTAATAGATATTGTCGATAAAAAAAAAACCAAAAACATAAAAGCATAAATATACAATGCATCCGTTAAGTGTTAAGTAAAGTGAAGAATTTGCTTAGAAGGTATTTTGGGCCAAAACCCATTCGAAGCCTCAGCCCAATGTGTTTGCTAGCGAGTATTGTGGGCCATGTTGGGCCTAACCCATTCGAAGCCTCAACCCAATATATTGTTCAAATTCATTTTCGTAGATTAGAGAGTATACAATGCAACAAAACTGCATGTAACATCCCCTTCGTGTATGGATTAAGGAGGTATCAAATGGGCCATCCGGCCCTCAAAATGAGTGGTTGGATGGGCCGGGCTTGAATATGGATTTAAAGAATGAAAATATGTAATTGTTTTACACACAAAATAAGTTAAAGCCGGGTGGACTGCCAAAGCTCTTACAGGGTAAATCCGTTTTGGATCAGACTCATGGATTGGGCCGTACCTCACAACAAAAATTTAAAGCCTGGGCTGTATCAACCTGATTGGACCTGGTCAGCCCAGCCTGACCCATTTGAGTCATCTCCAGGCTCCAATCATCAAAATTTGGTAGCCCAAAAATTTATACACGTTTTATATGACAAAATGACATGTTAAAAAATCAACAAAATGTTGTGCTTCCACTGGAATGTGTATCTTATATTCAATGCAATTATTATTAGAGTTATTGTCATATGGATCGACTAGGACTACTCAACAAGAAGAAAATGTCTTGTAACATCATCTCTCCATATTTACCAAAAAAGCAATGACCAGCCCAGCCCAGCCCAGCCCAACCAAAAAATAAAAAGGTGTTATTATTCATGATTGCTGTTTGGGGTAATATGATATTATGATAGCTTGGGAATTATATTTGAGAGCAGGACCACTCTTGATTAAGATGCAACTACTTTTAATGACTTATATGTGGTCCATCTCTTGTTGTCTTGTGGTCCATTCTTTTTACTATTTTTTTTATCACTTAATATCTTGTAACGACTACTATTCATGCATGTTTTTACCAAAAAACTTTTGGTGCACATAAAGTGTAGCCAAGTGAGTTGTAAGTTATTATTATTATTTTTACTTAGTTATTGTCGTTAGAATTCAGAACTCACCCACCACATTGACTCGCATGCTTATTTTTTTATTTTTTTTTATCAAGAATCCTGGATTTCGTCTAGATACCTATTTGTTTATCCTCTCCCAATTGCATGACTCGCAGTGGCCTGTTTGTTGCTTGTTGAGGAGTAGGACAGATAGGAAAATATGATACAAACCCCCGCCCCCACCCCCACAAGGATGTAAGTGGGTAAATCAAAACCCGTTTTCGTTTGGGTAGGATTTGAACTGCTGACCTGAGAGTTACCCGTACCCCAGGCTCATCCTTCCACTAATAGAGCTAACACCCTAGGGACTAGCCTCAACTCCTCAAGGTAGTTGCCGAGGTTTGAACCAATGATTCTTGATTAGCTTTTATGTTTTTTACCAGCATAGCTTAGTAAAGTGTTGGAGGAGTGAATTTTAAATAGGAAAGTGTGGTGTTAATTTATACAGACAGTTGGACCATTCGTACAATTGTACAAAGTTGTGGTCGGTTGATGTTGTTGTTGAGGTCAGGTGTGGCTCTCAAAGCTCAACCCAGGCTATTGTTTGTAGCAGCAAATATGACTAGTACAAATATCTTTCTACCAAAAAGTAGACAAAACTGTTTATTAGACCAAAAACCTTGACTGCCATGGTGGGGTGGGCTTGTGTTGTCCCTTTCTGTTAATCAACTTTTCAATTCCTTAAAACTCGTCTCTAGAGCAATCGGTGCACATGAGTTCGATTATTTGACACCTGTTAAGAAATTTATATACATTATAAAAAAAATAAAAATTGTATTTATGTCGATCACATATCACATCTTCTACAAATAGGTTATCAATCAGTGTTGTATAGAAAGTTTCTTACGTCAACAGATACGAGTTTGAGGTTTGGACAAATGACTCCCAGATCAGCAGCTTGAATCCTACCAATAACAAAAACTTAAAAAAAAAAAAAAATGTCCCCAATTAATAGATATTGTAAAAAAAAAAAAAAAAAAAAAAAAAAAAAAGTTTCTTCCGAGATAGATTACATTTGATTCTTAGTTATGAGCTTGGTTAAAATGCTAATTACCCTTTTGATTCTTTCCAAGTGAAAGATATTCACACATCATTACATTTGTAATTTTTTTTTAACAGTAAAGTTTAAGTAAGCCTATGTTTTAATTCAATGGGAATCATAGCATTTATAGAGTAGTAGCATGAAAAAGACAAAAAAGAATTCGGTCCATGCTTATATATTACCATTTAAAAATTTTAACCTACTTGCTTTGAAAATTATCAAGAAGTAGTTTCGGTGGTGCTGACTGCTGACACTGAAATTTGATGTAGTAAACAAGTCCCACATAAAGATTCAGTTCTCAGTCACTGAACAGAACCTGTCTGTGAGAAAGAACAGAGAAGAAGAGAAAAGAGAGAATCGATGTCTTCAACTTGGAGATAAAAAGAGAGAGAGAGAGAGAGTTTTGAGCAAGATGGGTGAAAAGAAGAAGCACACACAATTTGAAAATTGAAGAGAGAGAGAGAGAGAAAACAAAAATGGGAAGAAAAGAAAAAGGTGTGGAGAGAGAGGCCAAAAAGCAAGAATTGATGGTGAAAAAGTTGAAAGGCGGCATTTTGGTAGGGAAAAGAGCAGGCCCATCTACTCCTGCACCCATATGGAGGCTTGAGTTCACTTCTCCAAACGATAACAACAACTCCATTGTCCAAGAATTTGTAAGTACTCCTGCTGCAACCACTGTGTCTGCTAGAAAGCTTTGTGCAAACCTCTGGGAGATTCAGCCCCACCACTTCTCACTTGCTAAAATGAAAAAAGGAGGAGGCTTTAACCACAAACACAAGGGTTTTCTTGACCCTCCTAATACTCTCCCTGACCAGGTACTTTCACTTTCTTTTTCTGTTGTTTAAGTTGATGTGGTTTTTTTCTTCTTCATGAATTCTACTTCTCTGGTGATTTTGTGAGTTTCCCTGGTTTTATTATGTAATTTAAATATTTAATTGAGTTATTAGATAGTGAAATTATATATTTTCAGTTTGTCAAGACAAGGTTCTGTCTTCTTCTTGGCCTATGTAGTTAGTATTTCATTGTTTAATTGTTAATATTTCTCTGGTGTTCTTGTTGACTATATGATCTGTATACAGCCTGTTAAAGAATGATTTCATGTTGGTTTGATTATAATTTTTTTTTTTTTCATTTGAATTCACTATCTTTTGTGAGGGACATCTATGAACAGTTGTGTCAATTGTCATACATTTATAGGCTTCATTTGGAGTAGAAAAGTTCCTGCATTGGGTTCATATATTGAACATATCTTTGGTACATCGTCGGGTTTTTATAGACTGAAAATTGATCAACTATCCGAAATCTCTGATCTCTCCAACTGTGGAGAGATCATTTGGGCTTGAGAAATATTACTGTGCTGGTATCTATAGCTCTCTGTTCATTTTACTTCTCTACTCACTTAAGTATCCTAATGCTGAAATTTTTCTTGGTCCACTTCTCTCAATCCAAGGAAAGGGTTATTTGTGGGTCTATGCAATTTATCATATTCGGTTTTGATATATTCTAGCATTTAAGCCTTTTTTATCTGTATGGTTTTAACTCAGAGGTGTTGACAACATTCACTAAGAATCTCTCGGCATTGATAGTAGTTGAGCACGGTTGTTTTTTGATTTTTTGATGTAAGACAATCAGAGTATGGTTACAAAATAGTTCTTAATCTTGGAATAGTAACATCTGTGCATTATATTGTAGTGTCTTTGTTTCCGATGCTGAAATTTGATGCTTTTTGTGTATTGCCCCCTCAAATTGTAAGTTTGTAACTGATCATTGGTCTGAAATTCATTCCAGCCAGAAACTGCAGGTAGCTTGACGAAGCATCTTGTTCCATTGCTGATGCAAGACCATAAATCAATTGATAGGAATGGTCATGCTCTACGACCTTTATCTCCAGCAAGTTATAGTAGCTCAATGGAGGTAAATAATGTGTTTGTTTTCCTTATGTTTTTTTATTGCTGTAGAAATTTCTTTCAATCAAATGGAAAGATCTACAGGTTTTATTATGAATTCAGCAGGCTTTGGAAGTATTAGTTTAGTAATGATATACCATCTCCTTGCACTGCCCTTAAAGACTCTTTAACCGAAGGCTTCTTTCGCCCTCTTCGTTTCTGTTCTTTCGGTTGATAAGGTTTAAGTATGGAAACTTTCCCTGTCTTATTAAACCCATTGTCCACTAGAGCCAATGCACATGGGTAAGGGAAGTTGTTGTGTGAAACCATACTGGTTGGTTACTCAAAGTTTTGGATGATTTATTGAAAGAACCTTTATCTCTACATTATGACTCTGGTTTTCATATCTAACATTGAACTTCTTAGTTGTTTCTAATTTTGTTCCATCTTTCAGTTTTAGCTGGCTTTCTCTTCAATCTATCAGTTGAAAGAGCTATTTGCCATGTTAATTTATACTGGTTTAATACCTTTTAATTGCAGATAGCTCCTTATCACCCAGCAGTCACTCCCACTAGTTCTTTGGATTTGAAGGATAAGCACGGCGAGTCAAGTTATAGCCTCAAAACATCCACAGAGTTACTCAAGGTACTTAATAGAATCTGGAGTCTTGAAGAACAGCATGTATCCAACATGTCATTGGTTAAAGCTTTGAAAACAGAACTAGATCATTCTCGGGCCAAAATAAAAGACTTGCTGCAAGAGAGGCTAACGGGTAGAAAAGCAATGGATGACTTGATGAAGCAAGCTGCTGAGGATAAAATTCTAAGGAAGAACAAGGAGCAAGAACGAATCAAAGCTGCTGTTCATTCGGTGAGAGAGGAGCTTGAAGACGAGAGGAAATTGAGAAAACGTTCGGAAAGCCTGCACCGCAAGTTAGCTCGAGAGCTTTCTGAGGTGAAATCTTCTTTCTCTAATGTTTTTAAAGAACTTGAAAGAGAGAGGAAAGCTAGGATTCTACTGGAAAATTTGTGTGATGAGTTTGCCAAGGGAATTAGAGATTATGAAGATGAGGTGCGGTCCTTGAGACATAAGCCAGAGACGGATCATGTTCATACCGAAAATGCTGATCGGTTAATTCTTCACATTTCAGAAGCGTGGCTTGATGAGCGACTACAAATGAAGATAGCAGAAAATCAAAATTGTAGTCTCACTACAAAGAATTCAATTGTTGACAAGTTAAGTCTTGATATCGAAAACTTCCTTCAAGCTAAACGTTTCCCTGGACCAAGGAAACATGTTAGCTTGTCTGCAAATGGGATTCAGAAAAGTTCCTCACGTCGGCATTCTTTAGAGTCCTTTCCATTGAATGAGGCTACAAGTGCACCTCAAGATGCAGCTAATGAAGAATATTCTAGTGATATTGATTCGCAATGTTTTGAACTAGACAAGAGTGCTGGTGGGAAACAAAGCAAAGGCCACCTTGAAGAATTGGTCGATTCTAATTCCATAAAGAACAAGAGTCGGTCAAGGGAAAAGATTAAAAGTCGCAACTTGTTCAATTTGCAAGCACAGCCCAATGAACACATGGCCAGAAACAAGATCCAATTTACAGACTGGAAAATGGGTGAAGTAGAAGGAGAGGTTTGTACGACAGTCCAAGAAGGTTCACATGAAAGAAGAAATAAACGGGGTGGAACTGGTGGATTGAGTACCAGTCATGTGCTTGATGAGTTAATCAGAAATCATTCCTTATCATCAGAAGGCGATAAGATTCATCCCGAGAGTGATCTCAAGGAAGATTCTTGTGTTCAGTCTATATTCACAGGTCAAACCAGTCCAGTGCAAAAATGGATGTCAAAATTGACACCACCGGATTTTGAAAAGTCTGAATCTTCCTCGAAATTTCCCGGGGTCTTGAAAGATAATACCCTGAAAGCAAAATTACTAGAAGCCAGGTTAGAGAGCCAGCAGTCTCGCTCAAAAGCATCCAAAGGTTCCGTTTAGGTTGACGAAAATGGTAGATACCCCTCAGCCTTGAGATGGCAACTTTCTGGTTAACTACTAGTGACAAAGATCCTACGGCAACCATTGGAAAGAGACGGTACATTTCTTTTTTCGCTTGTGCTTTAGTAGTTACATATTATGTACATTAGAAATGTGTCCTCGACACATGATTATGCAGATCAACTTGAGTTCAATCCCCACTTTAAGAGTTTATTATGTGCAAAGTTTTCCTAACCATATAATTGCCTTAACTGTGCAAGGAACTCTTGATGAACTACTTAGATAAATTATTAGGTGCTTCCTTTGAAGAGTTTCTTTTCTTCACCATCAATTGCTTTAGATATATAGTTGTTTGCTATGTGACTTAATGATGCTTTGATTATTTCTCAAACTTTGCATTTCTGTCTCGATATTAAATGTTTCACAGTCAGAGTCTCAGAGAGCATCATAAGCAATTCAGCTAAGGTTGCTTAAGATTTTTGATTCCTTCCAGACTCCACAATCAGATGATCTACTGAGTCTCATCAGTTTCAGCAGAAGTTTTATTCATGGGAATTATTTCATTCTCACAACACATCAGAAAGTAGGCCGGAAACTGGAAACACAGGTGTCTTTCTGGTGTAGATGTTCATATTTTATTTTTTAGTATAAAGTATAAACACCAGTACACTACAAACCTACCAAAATTGTTTCATGCAATCTTATATAGATTTGCTGTCGATTAACACGTTAAAAAATACTGACCTCCACGTAGGATAATTTTCTGAAAACAAAAGGTATTGGGGCAGATGGTTGTGGAGAAATTTATAAATATTGCTTGATATCTCATGTGCATGTGGGGGATAAATTTACATCAGCAGCATAGAATACAGTTTTTAATTTTTTATGTTACGTTGCTCTCGACTGTTGGATCAAATAATGTAATGTGCAATATGTACTTGATCTAACATTATATTAATAATCAAAAGCAGACCAGAATTTGAACTGGTTGGTGACATGACAAGTAATGGTACTTTTCATGCATATAAAAACCAGCTTTGCATTATAAATGTAAGAAATTCACTTTAGAAATGAGGCCACAATCCACCATCAGCAAATCAGATTGAAAGAAAGTGTTCAAACATAGAAAGAAATTTTCATTTGCAACCCTTCAACGTATAGCATTTTTTTTAATATATGATTTAATGAATGCGATATGAACACTACTACCCTCAGGGGCGAGTTCAGCAGGTAGATGGATGAGCTTGGGGTTTGGATAAATAACTTTCAAGTCAGCGATTCGAGTTCTACCGATGACAAAAGTTTTAAAACGAAAATATACCTGATCTAGATAGGTAATGGCAAAAGAAAAAAAAAATAGGAACACCACCATCGGCTACAGACTACAGTCTCCTCGTCATTGCTATTTTTTAATCCATGATGGGACATGATTTATATTAAGAAACTTGAAATTGAGACATAATTAAATTATAAATGTGATAAATGTGAATTGTTTATATGAAACCAAACGGGCTGATCAACCCGTATATATATATATATATATCTACTTTCATAATTTCTATAGTGAGCGAGAGGAATCAAGTTCCCTTTCCATCAAGAACTTAATTCATGATTTATGAGTATGGTCCACGGAATTTAATTCCTTATAAATTTAGTAAATAGTGAAATTTTGAAATCAGGAATTTAATTCCCTTTCATAAGTAGGATTCCTGATTAGTAAGCACGCTATAAGTGAACCCAAACTTAAATTACGACCGGAATTTGCACCTAACAATTTATGTATAATATATTGGGTCTTGGCCCACATTGAAGCGAGACTGTTTTGAAAATTTAAGCATCCCAAATTCCCAATAGATGGAAAGTTTTTTTTTTTTTTTTTTTCCTTATTGTATTAGTGGAGAATAATTACGTGAGCCCGATGCCACTGAGTAGTTTTAAACTCCATTGTTGTTGAAAGCAGAAATCTACCAATCCAATGGTCAAGACTCAAGACAGTCCAATCCCCGTTCCAAGAAAATCTACAATTAATATTCAACCAAGATTTTTCGGATAACAATAGACTTGATTTGATTGTAAATACTTTTTATGTCACACCAGCCAATATTAATACTCTTATATGGAAAGTCACAGGGAAAAAAAGATTCTCCACTAATATCATTGTGCGTGACAGAAGAAGTTAGTCCAGTTGTATGGGTTCGAATCTTTCCTTTTTCTCTAGAAAACCCGAATTTATGTAATATTACTTCAAAAACAAAATTGTCATGCGCAATGTTTAACTATTTGTAGACAATAAAATCCCATTTAGATTTCCTTATAGGATGAAAATCCAACTATACGGTCTAGATCATTGCTAGATCGAACTCTCTTTTGAGGCTATAAAAGGACCCTCTTGCTCATCCAAACTCTCACAAGTCACAACACACACAAAAACATTAGTATTTCTGCATAGTTTTTCAATATCGTTTGTGTTTTAATTTTTTATTTGTTATTCATTTAATGATTGGTTTAATTATGTGATAGGGTTTTGATGGATGCAATGGGGCTCTCTGAACTCCAACCCTGAAAGGAGGTGATGGCAAACCACAGCTGCTAGTTCATGAATACCCTTGCTTGCGTGCCTTTGAACATGCGCATATTAAGGGTTTGCATGACCTAGGAGATGATGTTGCCTTGATCTTTTTGGTATTGGAGTGAAGGGAGCTCCGTTATCGCCTTTTCAATCTTAATATTAGTTTTTTTTTTTTTTAAATTATTTAATTATTTTTTATTTTTAATCTCTTTTGTTGTTTAAGATCTTCTGACTTCGGATGACTTCGGATGGGGTTGATCGGAAAATAAAATAAAATTATAATTCAATTTTTTTGCCTATTATTGTTGTCTTGGCTTGACTGATTTTGAAGTCAACATGCATTTGATCAGTTTTTGAAAGTATTTCATTGTTTTTGCAGGTTATTTGCATGTGCTTCCACTCGGTCATCACATAAATAATTTTCAAGATGATTGTTACTTGAAAAGCAAGTCGAGTGGATTCTTCGACTTTATTTTGATGATGATGTCCCTGTACAGCTTTTTTCTGGCAAAGAACTTCATTGAAATATATTATCAAACTTGGTTTGTGCTTAGAAGAAAACAAGAATATTGTACTTTTATTTTGTTATGATATGAATGAATATTTTCGAATAAAAATTAACAAAGAATCTGTTCTTTACAATAATGGTAGACTGGTTGTTCTCTCTTCTTCAAATTCTTGAATTTTAATATTTCACTCCAATGCATAGATTCATGAGATTTCAATTTTCTCCTAAAAGAGGAATACGAAAAAATTGTCTGCATTAACTTATATTTTTTTATAAATATAAAGTGTCTTCATAAATCCTGCATTCAACCACTCTTGTAATAAAATTAATTAAAGAAAGGAGAAAAATCCTGAGTTGTGTAATGCATATCTTGTAAAATATCATAAGTCAAAATGGGAAAATATTCTCTCTAAATTATAAAAGCAAAACGTGTACACATAATTCATCTCTCTCCAAAAAAACTTATATTATGCATTTATAAAAAACTCACCAGATGCACTCCTGATTGATAAGCTGAAAAAATCTTAATGTTGAATTTTTTTTACGGTCATTGTGATAGTGATTTTCCATTGTTGATAGCTTGACATAGTCGTCATTCATTGAGATTTTACATATCAAACTAATTAACAATAATTCATAACTAAATTGTGCATGAAAATTTGTCTCTAAGTTAATATTATGACAGAAGAATAAATAAGGCGAAAAAATGGCTTACCTCTTTTTCAAATACCAAGTGATTTATAAGCATTTTAATTCTGTGGGTACATTTGGTGTTTAAGCCAAAATATTTAGGCAACAATCATGAGCTCATGGTGTTGTAGTAATTTTAATTCTCAAGCAAAGATGGATAAAATTTTGATTTTCAATATAGGGATATATTACTGGTATATTAGTCTATAAATAAAATTTTAGAATTTCTCATGGTCTGTAGAGTTGTTAACTTTCATACGAAGTATGGTTGGAAGATCGAAATGTACGCTGTCAAGATTGATCCATGTGTGCTTAAGAAATTATAGAAATTCATAGGTGTTTGATAAAATTCTGATATTTTGAAGGGAGTTAGTAATCTGATTTTTAGGTTTATTGACTAAGTTTTGAAATTTTTAAGTCCCTTAAGATTTTCGAATCACTAACGTTTGAGCACTAAAATCTGTTTTACTGGCGATAAAATGAATAAAAATGTATTTCCTTTTAAGAAGTGGAGTTAGATTTCTTTTTTTTGGTTAATTTGATTGAAGGATTATTATTCTAAATGTTTAGGTTCCTCTTATGACTTCCAATATCGTTAGTGAAGTCTTAAACCTGTTATCTTCCAAGGTAAGTAGATTTTTGCATAGTATGTGGTTGCAAAACTGTTTTTCTTAGTTCTTACAAACAAACTTATTTATTATATTCTATGTTCTGAAACATTTTTTTTATATATGTTTATACGTATGTAAACTCATTTTTCCAGACTTATTAATTTCTTACTTACACATTATTTATCCAATTCTTTAAACGAGTTTTGCCTTTACTTGAACTTTTTACTTAAAAAAGCTTATATGTTTCATCTTTTCGTGCTACAGTAATGCAAATGTATTATTATATACATATTTTGAAAGTAATGTTTTAGCTCAACACCAGTAGTAATGGTAATCACTAGCGATAATGTAAATGCAATGTGCGCGACAAATTAAATGTTATGATTTTGGTCTTGTACCAATTTTTGAAATGTAAATGGCCGGGTCACCAGGAGTACTAGTGACACTACTTGACTTGAGCTTATTTTTATGAAATATTATTAATCGTTATCATATAATGAAAATGTTACTTTGATTTTACAAGTTTACTTGTATATGAACATTTGATTTTTGCTTTTATGTACTCTTTAAATGCTATTGTATTTGTTATAAACGTTTTCAATTGTGTATTATGCAGTGTTTATTGAGTTGACAACTCATTCTGTCATTTAACATTCTGTAGACTAAGATTCTTAGAAACTTACCGGTGGGGCAATAAACTTGGAGTTGGAAGTGATTCAGATTTTCTATAACATCTCCCTTTGTTTTGTTACTTAGAATTTGAATTTAGGTGCTTGGAATTGTTTTAATTTCCTTTAAATCGATCTGGACCTTATTGTTGGTTTTATTTGGAGATATATTTTTGGTGGAGAATTTGAATTTAGGTGCTTGGAATTGTTTTAATAATATTTAAGGTTTTAGTTGTATTCACTACAAATGAGATATATATATATATATTTATTTCCTATTGTCAGTTCGTCTTGACAATAAATATATTAGGACGAAGAATGTGGACCACTGGATTTACATACTTTGACTCAAAGTGTATGCACTTGTCAAAACTTCTTCATAATCTATGATCCATATTCTTCGTCCTGATATATTTATTGTCAGAACTAACTGATAATAGAAAGACTATATATAAGTTAGAGTGACAATATTTGCATCCCGGAAAAACTGTATGTACACCCCTTTTTGGTTATAAACACCATTAAAATTTTAAAAAGATTATGTTTCGTAAACACACCCCACACATTACCAAATATACCATTTATTTTAATTTTGAAAAAATTAAAATTAAAATATATAAGAGGATCCACATTAGTGGCCTTCTCATTGAAGAATTTGATGGAGAAGAATAGCCTCCTCCATTATTTCAGGTTTGGGGATCTAAACTGTATATATATTTGATATATGTACGTGATTTGAGATAGCAAGGGCGAGGCAGCTTCTTGTTTTGTTGTCCTTTTGTCCATAGATACCGTAAAAGGCCTTACTTCATGGTTTACACTTGACTAGGCATGGTTTGAAGACGACATTGGATGTTGTTTTTAACTAAGTCAACTCCTCCTTACCAAAAAGAAATTAAAAAAACTAAGGCCTTGTATGATTTTTCCACTTAATACTTAATGGCATTTAATGTGCTCTATTAAGTAATTTTGTTTGTTTTTTTAATTGATAAAATCACTTAAAGAGCACCTAAAACCACTTGTTTAGAAAAGTGATAAACTTTTCACTTAATAGAAATCCACTGGAATTTAATGCAATTTTTTTACTTCCAAAACTATCCTCGCCAATCTAATTTATTTTCAATTTTATCTTCTGTTAAAACACTATTCATATTAATATATTTTTTTCTTCTCACCATAAACAATTATAGCATCACAAAACTTAGTTGCTTCAAAACTCAAACAACTAGATAATGGTTTTCCTAGTGTATTCCAGATTCCAGTAAGGACTATTTTTTTTTTCCCCATAATTTGATAATTAGTTTCAATAATTATTTTAGTGTTTGATTGCATCTCTTTTACTTGTTCTGAAAATTATATTGGTTTGTTTTAGCCGCAAGCAAATTAATAATTGGAGAATGGTTTTCATAGTGATTTTGTTATGAATTTTTTTTTTTTTTTTTGTGGGTTTTGAGATGTTAATTTTAATTAATAAGCAAAAAAAAAAAAAAAAAGTTATGTATATAGTAGACGATTTATTACTATATATTTGAATTGGTCTTAAAGCAAGAGAATTCCAATTCATTTGTACATGTGTATATACTGCATTTGTGAACTAGGCTTAAAGTATAACATCATTTTTTTATTACACTTGTTATTTATACCAGTTTGTTCTTATACTTCCATAGTTCCATTGTAATCAATTCTTCAATATAACTAAATTACGATTATGTTAGGGATCTGAGATCAAGTTTTAGTGTCACTCAAGAAATATAAAAACAAAAGGGAGAGGGGAAATAATTGATGTTCAACTTGCTATACATCTGTTTTACTTATTTTGAAAATTAGTGTTACAAATATCAGGTAATTTTCATACAGTAGATAAGGTGGCATTGTCACTTTCATATATATATATATATATATAAAGATTACAATACATAAAGTGTGTAAATGGGATTTCACTAAAACAAAAAATAAAAATTCATATAAATTTTTTAATTATCTATATAAATTTAAATTATTATTAATAACTAAATAATTTTGTTTTACAATTATTAAATTACTTGTTATAGTTATCTTTAATATATTAAAATGTAAATATGTAACAAATAATAGTTATAAGGGTATAGATGTAAAAGTATTAATTTCCAGATATTTGTAACTTAAAAAAAACAAACGACTTATCACTTATATTCAGTTTTCAGTGACAAAAAAACAAACATGTTTTTGAGTTTTCAGTTTTCAGTCACTATTCAGTCTTCAGTAGCATTCCGCATTGTTCAATCTTCAGACAAAAAATCAAACAAGGTCTAAGTCAACTCCCTCTTCTAAAGAGAGAATAAAAGAAAAAATATATATAAGAAATAAAAAATAACTCCATCTCCAGGTTTTGGATTCTAGGAGAAAGTACGACTCCTCCATGCATACTATTATTATTATTATTATTATTTTCAATTTCCATTTTAACGATTTTATAACATATTAATTTATGATATTTAAAAAATTGAAAGAAATGATATATTTGGTAATATGTGGGATGTGCTTACAAATTAAAACATTTTTAAAATTTTAATAGGAGTGTGTATACAATTTTTCAAAGGTTCAAATATTGACACTCTATGAATCTGAAAGTAAAAAACATCCGGGGTTTGGCAATAAGGACGCATTTACTAATCAGGAATGTATGGAATCGGAATTAAGTTCTACTAGAAAGGGAATGGAGTAGAATCAAAATCAAGTTATTAAATTACATTCCAATGTTTACTAACAATTTAGAAATCGGAAACACAATCAAATTTATTACATTCCAAAGCAAGAATTTTTTATATTGTATAAAAATTCTCTCTCTAGGGTTTTGGCGTCTCTCAAACCCTAGGTGAAAGTAGTAAGTTTGGTCTTTTGGTGGCCGTGGTTTTCACTCATCTGGAGTGTAGTTTCTTTCGGTTTTTGTGCTTCTCTTTTGTTTTTCTTTGTGGATTTAGTTTCTTTTCTCTATCATGAGTACGGATGAGGTGGCTAGACTGTGTGCGGCTATGTCTTTAAAGGAACGTGAGGGCCCTCTGACACCACTTCTGGTGGATATGAAGAAGGATGGGGAGCAAAGATTAGGGTTTCGTTTAGTGGGGAAACTTCTTTCAAATAAACTTGCTAATAGGGAGGCGTTTACGACATTATTTCCGCGGATTTGGAGGACAATGGAAGACTTTGATATAGAAGTAATATCAGGTAATACATTCTCTTTTACTTTCAGGAATGCTAATGATCGTTGGCAGGTACTACAAGGAGGGCCATGGAGTTTTGATAAAGCCCTATTGGTTCTTGAGGTACCAACCGGTAAAGGTGATATCCAGGGTATGAAATTTAATAAGTCGACTTTTTGGATTCAGATACATAACGTTCCCCTTTTGTGTATGACGGCAGAGATTGGTAGGTTTCTTGGGGGAATGATTGGGGATGTTAAGGATATTGATACAGGGAAATCTGGGGACTGCATTGGGAAATATATCCGTGTTCGTGTTGAAATTCAGGTGGATAAGCCGTTGAGACGTATTTTGCGAGTGGATGTTTTGCGTGATGGTAAAGAATCAATCATGCTTCTTAAGTATGAGAAGTTACCTGATCACTGCTTTCGATGTGGTCGTTTAGGTCATATAGTTTGAGATTGCTTGGAGGAGAAGGCAAGTGAGGGACCAGAAGACTTTGATCAATTATTTGGTCCTTGGCTCAGAGCTGATACCCCTGTTACAGTTGGTAAGTTTCGACAGAAGCGGGAGGATTATAATGTCGGTGAGGCTCATACGAAGGTAGGGTCTTCTGATGGGGATGCTCCTGGGGTTCATGCATCGAAAGATGTCCGTTCTGATGCTAGGGGAAGTGGTGTGGTTAGTAGAGAGGTAGTTCGGACCACTGTGGTGGCACCATGTGCAGGTGGCAGTGTTTCTGTGGCTCCTCGAGAGCTGCAGGCTGTTTCTGGTTTGCAGGGTGGCAGTGTGGGGGTAGGTAAATCTCCCTGCTCTGTTTATACGAATGCTGATAGTGTTTTGGCACCTAAGCAAGGCAATTCTTCTTCTCCTTTTATGGTGGGGGTATTGCGGAACTCGTCTACAGCTTGTGCTACGGTCTCTGATGAGGTTGGGGAGGTTGCTATGATTGACGATGGGTGTGAGAATACAGTGGAGCCCCCTCCGGCGGCTGATGTTGTGAGCTCGAGGTTGGTTCTTCGCTCAGGTTCTAGTGATAAGGTTCATGCTGTGGTTACTGAAGGTGTTTTGGGTGCGGTGGGAATGGAAGTTGATGGGACTCCGCTGTCTTCTTCTGCTGCGACGGTAGGACAGGGTCTGAGTGGGCAAGCTAAAGTTCCCCTTGGGCCAAAAGCAGGGAAACGGAAGAGGTGGGCTAGGGATGGTGTTAAGACTGATAGTGGCCTTGATGGAAATTCTTCGCTAGGTAAACGGAATGGGGATAGGTCTATTTCGGATTCGGTGAAAAAAAAAAAAGTGGGCACTTCTGAGGATGTTACTAGTTTGGATGTAGAGGAATTATCGGCGAGTCGGTCTCTACCGGCTTGCCGGTCCCAATGAAAACCTTAGCATGAAACGTCCGTGGTTTGGGTAGTGGACGGGCGTTCCAGATCCTGCTTCGGTTTAAGCAGGTCTACAAACCCAATTTGTTTTTTCTTATGGAAACGAAATGTGATCATGTGCGTTTAGAGTGGGTTCGTGTTAAATTAGGTCTTTGTGGCAAATTAGTGGTGAATAGTGACGGTAATAAGGGTGGTTTGTGTTTAATGTGGGATGATAGTATTGATATTAATCTGCTGACGTACTCAAAATTTCATATTGATGTGCATGTTTTAGTTACTAGGGGGGTTTCGTGGAGGTTTACTGGTTTCTACGGGCATCCTGAAAGTGGTCAGCGTAAACATTCATGGAGTTTACTTCGTCGTTTGCATGGTATGTCCTCTCTTCCTTGGTTATGTGCAGGGGATTTCAATGAGGTGCTTGATTCCTCGGAAAAGTCTGGTGGTTTGCCGAAGTCTGTGGTGGCTATGGCTGAGTTCCGGTCGGTTTTGGATGAATGTGGTCTTCAGGACTTAGGCTTTTCAGGGCCAAATTTCACTTGGTTGAATAAACGGGAGGGTGCGGATTTGGTTCAAGAGAGGCTTGATAGGTTCGTTTGTGATATTCAGTGGTGGAATTGTTTCAATAGTTCTATAGTGAGTCACCTTGAATTTTGGAAATCGGATCACCGTCCAATTCTCCTTGATTCCTTTCCTTGTGCGGGTGCCTCTGAGGATGGGAGATCGCGTCGCAGGTTCTTATTTGAAGCTTGTTGGGTGGGTGAGGACAAATGCGATCGGGTGGTGAAGGAGGAGTGGGTGAATATTCCGCCAGGCTTGAGCATGTATGAGATGGCTAGCCGGATTAGGTCTTGCACTGATCGGCTGTCTGTTGTCTATGCTCATAATAGGTGCCGAATGAAGAAGGAGATTGCCGTGAAACAGGAGGAATTGCGGGTGGCCTCTATGGGGTCTTGGGTGAAAATTAGGGAACTTGAAATGGAGCTGGATAAATTACTTGATGTGGAGGAAGTTTATTGGAAGCAAAGATCTCGTGACTCTTGGCTCAGTTGTGGTGATAAAAATACTAAGTATTTCCATGCTCAAGCCTCCTCTCGAAGATCTCATAATAGGATTCCTAGTTTGGTGGATGTGGACGGCATTTGGAGGACGGATAATGTTGATATGGTGAATATTGTTGTGCAGTATTTCTCTGATATTTTTTGCTCCATTGAGCCGAGTTTGACTGATTTGAATCGGGTGTTTCAGTGCACCTCTTCTTGTCTGTAGCCTTCAAGCAGCTCTTATCTTGATGCTAGATTTACTCCCGAGGAAATCAAGAGGGCAGTCTTCGAGATGTCGCCTAATAAATCTCCTGGACTTGATGGTCTTCCTGCGGTGTTTTATCAAAAGTATTGGCCTCTGGTGGGTGGTCAGGTTGTTTCTGCTTGTCTTGGTGTTCTAAATGCCGGGGCGGATTTGGAAGTGGTTAATGAGACCCTTATTGTCTTAATTCCGAAGGTTCGGGCTGCGGATAAATTATCGGATTTTAGGCCGATAAGCTTGTGTAATGTGATGTATAAAATTGTGGCTAAGACTCTGGCAAATCGTCTCCGTAATGTGTTGGGTGAGGTGATTTCAGAGACTCAGAGTGCTTTTATTCCGGGTCGCTTGATATCAGATAATGCTATTGTTGGTTTTGAGTGCATGCATGCTCTCAAGAGGAGGAAAAAAAGGTAGGAAAGGTGCTATGGCGATCAAATTGGATATGTCTAAAGCCTACGATCGTGTGGAGTGGGGTTTTATTTCTGGTATGATGCTCAAGCTTGGTTTTTCGAGTGCCTGGGTGGAGAAAATTATGCGGTGTGTTAGATCTGTCTCCTTTTCTTTTTTGTTAAACGGCGAAGTCTGTGGTTTTGTGAAACCGTCTCGGGGCCTTCGTCAGGGAGACCCATTGTCTCCTTATTTATTCCTGATTTGTGCTGAGGGCTTGTCGCGTTTATTTGTTGAGGCGGAGAAGAAGAAGTTGATGGATGGGTTTCGGTGTAGTAGGGGAGGTCCTAAGATTACTCACTTATTTTTTGCCGATGATAGTTTGGTGTTCTCTAAAGCTTCTGAAAAAGATTGCCGGAGTATTCATGCTATTTTGGCTTCTTATGCGGCGGCTTCTGGCCAGATGATCAATTTTCAGAAATCGGCTATGTGCGTTAGTAAAAGAGTTTCGAGGGATAGAGCCGATAGGTTAGCTCATATCCTCGGGGTTCGAGTGGTGGATTGTCATGAGCGATATCTGGGTCTTCCGTGTTTTTTAGGCAAAAGTAAGAATGATCTTTTTGATAGTATTAGTAGTAGAGTGTGGGATAAGGTTAAGGGGTGGCAGAATAATTTTTTTTCGTCTGGTGGTAAGGAAGTGCTTTTGAAAGCAGTGGTGCAGGCGATTCCTACATATTCCATGTCTTTGTTCAGGCTCCCAAAATCTCTTATTAATGAGCTTCATCGGATTAGTGCTAGGTTTTGGTGGGGTTCTGATGAGGAAAATCGGAAAATTCATTGGGCTCAGTGGAAGCAGCTTTGTCTTAGTAAAGATTCAGGGGGTCTGGGCTTTCGCGACTTGGAGATTTTTAATCAGGCTTTGCTTGCGAAGCAAATCTGGAGGCTCCATCATAATCCGGATACTTTGGCAGCTAGGGTGCTTAAACATTGTTATTATGCGGACTCCTCTGTTTTGGATATTGGTGTTGGTTCTAACTGTTCTTATGTCTGGCGCAGTTTTATGTGGGGAAGGGAGCTGCTTGAGAAAGGATCTCGGTGGAGGGTGGGTTCGGGTGCCTTTATTAAGGTTTATCAGGATCGCTGGATTCCGCGTCCAAATTCTTTTCAGGTCTATTCTCCTCCAATCCTTGGTGTGAACTGCTTGGAGAGTGAGCTGAAGCTTCCTTCAGGCCGTTGGAATGAATCTCTTGTTCGTAATTCCTTCTTACCTGATGATGCTGAGTGCATCCTAGGATTCCTTGCTCTTCTTACTATCGTGAGGATTCCTTCGTGTGGCATTTCGAGAAGATGGGCTCCTTCACCGTTCGGAGTGCTTATCATTTGGGGTGTTCGAATGCTTTGGCTTCCTTGGCTTCTTGTTCTGGTCTGCCGTCCTATGCTTCGTGGTGGAAATTTTTCTGGCGTTTAAAGCTTCCCTCCAAAGTCAAGCTGCATCTCTGGAAAGCCTGTAAGGGCTTCCTTCCGGTGAAATCAGTCCTTTCCAGGAGAGGTGTGCAGGTAGATACGTGGTGCCCGTTCTGTGGTTCCGAGGAGTCTATCTTTCATGCACTTTGGGCTTGTCCTTCTCTTAAGCTGGTGCGTGCAGATTTTTGGAAGATTAAGGGTGCGAAATTTCCTGCTGACATGAATTTTTTGGATTTTTTAGCTGCCTGTAAGACAATCCTTGATCCGGACGAGTTGGATCTTTTATTTCTGGTTGTATGGAGGTCCTGGTTCCGCAGAAATGCTCATGTTCACGAGTCTTCTCCTATTTTGGCTGCTGACATAGTCCCTTGGGCGAAAGGTTTTCTTTCTGATTTCAAGTGTGCTAACATCCTTCCTTCTGCTGTTCCGGGTGCCTCTGTTCATTTTGGTCACACCTGGCGTCCCCCTGAAGCTGGTATATTCAAGATTAATACTGATGCTGCTGTTGATATTCATAAGAATTTGTCGGGTACGGGTGCTGTTATTCGTGATTCTAGAGGTTTGGTCATGGCGTCTTGTGCTCATCATTACCCGATTAGTCTAGATCCTCTTATGGCTGAAGCGTTGGCTATTCTTAATGGAATCTATCTTGCGGTTGATACGGTTCTTTGGCCGTGCTCTATTGAGTCGGATTCTCAGGTTGTGGTCTCCATGATTAATTCTGGGACGGGTTATCTTTCTGATATTGGTTTACTTATTGCTGATATTTTAGTTTTTGTTAATGGTCCCCTTAGGTGTGGGGTGAATTTTGTTCCGCGTAAAGCTAATATGGTGGCTCATTGTCTTGCCAAGCTTGGTATTTCTTTAGGTTATGATTTTGTCTGGATGGAGGAGGTTCCACCTTGTGTGGCTCCGATAGTTCTGGGGGATGTCCCAGTTCTTCTGTAGTCCTTTTCTCTTGATTAATATTAATTGTCTTCTTCTTCAAAAAAAAAAAATATTTACTTAAACTAAGAAATCAGAATGATGCATAATTGATTATAAAAATACCTTTGTGTATAAACATGATGAAATATATATATATATATATACACACAAGAGATATGAATATGCTGTATTTATTATTATTATTATTATGTTGAAAAGTGCAGTAGATTTTTTTAGTTCATAAATGGTATTATAATATGTATATATAAGGATGAATTTTTTATAAATCACACAGCTAGAATAATATAAATTATTAATTATGTAAACCAACATTAAGATTCAAAAAAAAAAAAGAAAAAAAAAAAGACCAATATGATTTACATAAATTAAAAACGAAGTCAATAATCATGAAGAAGAAGATTTTTTTTTTTTTTTTTAAGTGAGGATATTTTAATAAATATATCATGAGTTTCTTTTTTAATCAGGAAAGGGAACTTAATTCCTATGGTGAGTGAGAGGACTCAAGTTCCCTTTCCATCAAGAACTTAATTCCTGATTTATGAGTATGGTCCACGAAATTTAATTTCCTATAAATTTAGTAAATAGTGGAATTCTGAAATCAGGAACTTAATTCCCTTTCATAAGTAGGATTCCTAATTAGTAAGCATGTCATAAGTGAATCCAAACTTAAATTACGACTGGAATTTGCACCTAATAATTTATGTATAATATATTGGGTCTTGGCCCACATTAAAGTGAGACTGTTTTGAAAATTTAAACATCCCAATAGATGGAAATATATATATATATATATTTTTTCCTTTATTGTATTATTGGAGAATAATTACGTGAGCCCGATGCCACTGAGTAGTTTTAAACTCCATTGTTGTTGAAAGCAGAAATCTACCAATCCAATGGTCAAGACTCAAGACAGTCCAATCCCCGTTCCAAGAAAATCTACAGTTAATATTCAACCAAGATTTTTCGGATAACAATAGACTTGATTTGATTGTAAATACTTTATATGTCACACCAGCCAATATTAATACTCTTATATGGAAAGTCACAGGAAAAAAAAAAGATTCTCCACTAATATCATTGTGCGTGACAGAAGAAGTTAATCCAGTTGTATACCGTCCACATATACACTACAAAATTATGGGTTCGAATCTTTCCTTTTTCTCTAAAAAAACCTGAATTTATGTAATATTACTTCAAAAACAAAATTGTCGTGCACAATATTTAACTATTTGTAGACAATAAAATCCCATTCAGATTTCCTTATAGGGTGAAAATCCAACTATGCGGTCTAGATCATTGCTAGATCGAACTCTCTTTTGAGGCTATAAAAGGACCCTCTTGCTCATCCAAACTCTCACAAGTCACAACACACACAAAAACATTAGTATTTCTTCATAGTTTTTCAATATCGTTTGTGTTTTAATTTTTTATTTGTTATTCATTTAATGATTGGTTTTATTATGTGATAGGGTTTTGATGGGTGCAATGGGGCTCTCTGAACTCCAACCCTGAAAGGAGGTGATGGCAAACCACAGCTGCTAGTTCATGAATACCCTTGCTTGCGTGCCTTTGAACATGCGCATATTAAGGGTTTGCATGACCTAGGAGATGATGTTGCCTTGATCTTTTTGGTATTGGAGTGAAGGGAGCTCCGTTATCGCCTTTTCAATCTTAATATTATTATTATTATTATTATTATTTTTAATCTCTTTTGTTGTTTAAGATCTTCCGACTTCGGATGGGGTTGATCGGAAAATAAAATAAAATAATAATTTAATTTTTTTTTGCCTATTATTGTTGTCTTGGCTTGACTGATTTTGAAGTCAACATGCATTTGATCAGTTTTTAAAAGTATTTCATTGTTTTTGCAGGCTATTTACATGTGCTTCCACTCGGTCATCACAAAGAATTTTCAAGATGATTGTTACTTGAAAAGCAAGTCGAGTGGATTCTTAGACTTTATTTTGATGATGATGTCCCTGTACAACTTTTTCTGGCAAAGAACTTCATTGAAATATATTATCAAACTTGGTTTGTGCTTAGAAGAAAACAAGAATATTGTACTTTTATTTTGTTATGATATGAATGAATATTTTCGAACAAAAATTAACAAAGAATCTGTTCTTTACAATAATGGTAGACTGGTTGTTCTCTCCTTCAAATTCATGAATTTCAATATTTCGCTCCAATGCATAGATTCATGAGATTTCAATTTTCTCCCAAATGAGGAATACGAAAAAATTGTCGGCATTAAAGAAAGGAGAAAAATCCTGCATTCAACCACTCTTGTAATAAAATTAATTAAAGAAAGGAGAAAAATCCTGAGTTGTATAATGCATATCTTGTAAAATATCATAAGTCAAAATGGGAAAATAGTCTCTCTAAATTATAAAATCAAAACGTGTACACATAATTCATCTCTCCAAAAAAACTTATATTATGCATTTATAAATATTTTTTTATCCTAAAATGTTAAATGTTATGATGATTTGAAATTTAAATACATAAATATACATTACATAAAATGACATGTTTTCACAGTCAGAGCATCAAAAGCAAGCTGATCAGATTGCTCAAGATTTGATTCCTTCCAGACTCCACAGTCAGATGACCTATTGAGTCTCATCAATTTCAGCAGAAGTTTTATTCATTGGAATTATTTCACAACTCAAAAGTAGGAAACTTGAAACACAAGTGTCTGTCGTCTGGTGTAAATGTTCATATTTTTTTTTAGTATAAAGTATAAACACTACAAATCTACCTAAAATGTTTCATGTAATCTTATACGGATTTTCTGTCAATTAACATGTTAAAAAATACAGACGTTCTCGTATGGTAATTTTCTGACAATAAAAGGTATTGGATAGATGGTTTTTTTTTTTAACGACAATTTTATTCATAGGAGGCCATGAAGGCTAAAGAACACAACAAGCTGACAATGCAGCACCCAGGAATAAACCTGAAGCAAAGAAAAGGAGACAACAACAAGAAGAAAAACAGAGGCTCCAAAAACAGAACGAGCACCCCAAAAAGTAGAGCAAAGGCACCGAGAAACACTTCCTAGCACACGAGCAGAAACAGAGTCATCAAGAATCATTCCAAAACACGAAGTCCCCACTCATGCTTGAGCCTTTTTTAGCAAGCGTATCCGCAAATTGTGGAGAAATTTATAAATATTGTTTGATATCTGATCATGTACGTGGAGGATAAATTTACATCAGCAGTATAGAATACACTTTCTGTGTTCAGTTGCTTTCGACTGTTGGAACAATTAATGTAATATGCGATATGTACTTGATCTAACATTATATTAATAATCAAAAGCAGACCAGAATTTGAACTTGTTGATGACATGACATGTAGTGATACTTTTCATGCATATAAAAAACCAGTTTTGCATTATTAAAGTAAGAAATTCACATTAGAAATGGGCAAATGGCCCACAATCCACCATCAGCAAATCAGATTGAAAGAAAGTGTTCAAACATAGAAAGGCATTTTCATTTGCGACCCTTCAACTATAGCATTTTTTTTTTTTTTTAATATATGATTTAATGAAAGCGATAGGAACACCACCATCTGCTACAGTCTCCACTCTCCTCGTCATTGCCATTTTTGTAATCTATGATGTGACACGGTTTATATTATGTGCTCATTTAATAATTGAGAATAAAAGGAAAAAGAATCAAATTTCTTGAAAAGGAAATTGATTCCACAGATGGGATAGAGGAATGAAGTCCTTTTCCTAGTAGGAACTTAATTCCTGATTTGTGGTTTGGACCTGTATAATATAATTGTCAATAATTAATTTTTTCCCTAGTTAAGATTCATAATTAGTAAATGCACCAAAAGAAACTTTAAATTGAGATTTGAGACATAATTTAATTATCAATGTGATAATTATGAATTTTTTATTTGACATGGAATGGGAAAGTGATCAAATTGTGCAGGTGCGGTCCGAATATCTACCATCACAACACCGAAGAGATAATCAGTGATCAACACATAAAATGTGTATAATTAGATTTGAACACTCCACTAATATATATGAAACAATATATGATGCTTCTCTAGTGTAAACACTAGACTTAATTTACGTATGAGTTTACTGATCATTACAAAATGAATCCGGACGTAAATTCGGAAGAATTTATATATATCTCTTGGCCCACGTTAAAGTGAGACCATTTTGAAAATCTTAGCATCCCAATAGATGGAAAGAAACTTTTATTTTTCCTATTATTGTAATAGACTATTAATAGTGGAGAATAATTACGTGAGCACAATGCCACTGAGCAGTTTTAAAACTATATTGTTGTTCAAAGCAAAGATATGTCTACCAATCAAAAGGTTAAGACAGTCCAATCCCCATTACAAGAAAATCTGCAATTAATATTCAACCATCAAAAAAATAGACTTGATTCGTTTGTAAATACTTTATATGTCACACCATCCAATATTTATACTCTTATATGGAAAGTGACAGGAAAAAGAAAAAGAAAAAATCCCAGCAACACTATTTCGTTGTGCGCGCTACGTTTCACTATTTTAGACAATAAAATCCCCTTCAGATTTTCTTATAGGGTTCAAATCCAACGGTGTAGATCACTTCTTGAACTCTCTTTTGAGGCTATAAAAAGGACCCTCTTGCTCATCTAAACTATCGCAAGTCACAACACACAGACAAAAACATTAGTATTTCTTCACGGTTTTTCAATATCGTTTGTGTTATTTATTTATTATTATCATTCGACAGTTGGTTTTAATATGTGCTACGGTTTTGATGAGTGTAATGGGGATCTCTGAACTCCAAGTCTGAAAGGAGGTGATGGCGAACCACGGCTGCTAGTTCATGAACACCCTTGCTTGCACGGACCTTAGAACACGTGCATATTAAGGGTTTGCATGGCCTGGGAGACGAGGTTGCCTTGATCTTTTTGGTATTGGAGTGAAGGGAGCTCCATCATTGTCTTTTCAATCTCAATTTTATTTTCTTTCTCTTTAATCTCTTTTGTTTTTTCAGATCATGTGAAGATGATGACTTCCGATGGGGTTGATCCATATTGCAGGAAAATGAAAGAAATTTATAATTTTTTTTACTTTGTTTCAAGTTTTCGAGATTTGAATATTTGATATTCATTATTTTGAAGCCTTTTATCTATGAAATGTAAATTTTTCTCTCATGAGCATACAACTTCGAGTATATCTTCAATGTACTAATACATATCACTACATTTTTTTTTTTTTTTTTTTTGAACAGCCCATATATTCAAAAACAGCCCAAGGCCAAGGAACACAGCAGGACAAGAGAACAAACAGCGCCAAACAACAAAAGACCAACAGCAAAAACAAAACAACGAAAACAGCCAAGAGAACATCAGGAAATATCCCAATTCAGAAAATCTCCAGACATACTGGAACCTAACTTCGCAAGATTGTCAGCATAGGAGTTGAAAGATCTTGGGTTATAAGCCACCACCACACTTCTCAGAATCTCTAAACGACTGCGAATACCATAAATAGTATCAACGTGCTTAATGCAGCCGAAACCCTCATCGTTGATCCACGAAACCGCCACTTTAGAATCACTGAGATATCACTACATTTTTACCATGTGTATTATTATGATTGAAATTATATATATTGTTGACATGGCAAAAGTATGGTGATGTGTATTAATATACTCAAGATATACATAAAGTTGTGTGTTTATGAGAGAAAAATTGATATGCATTTGATCTAACATTATATATATATATATATATATAGCATAAGAGAGTTTTGGAATTAAATGTAATCAATTAAATATGATTGTTCCTAATATCTTATATTATTAAATGCTTTTTTCATTTCTTCAAAACAATAAAGAAATAAATGCTACAATTAAATCAATTTAGTAAATAATAATAATAATAATAATAATAAAAGCAAATAAATAATAACCCTTTCCTATTCAACCTTAATGTGGAATATCTTGGATTCTTAAACTGCCAAGCTAAATTCAAGGAATTAAAACAATGATTTTTATTTGATTAATGACAATTGTGGTTTTGTAGACTCAATTATTTAAACCATCCTCTCTCTCTCTCTCTAAACTATTTATGCCCTCTCATCTCCCTCAATTTTCTCAATAAAAACCATCCAAAATCTCATATTTTTTTCCATCTCATTCCATTAACTTTCTCAGCAAACTCAAAACAAACGGTGGAGAATTTGATGCCATTGGGTGGTAAGAGGAATTTCTATAGATTTTTTTTTTTTTTTTAATATTTGGTTGAATAATTTTAATCCTTTAGTTTTAGTTTTAGGGGGGTGTATTCAATTAGGATTCTTGTGGACATTTAAAGATATTATAAATCCCGGTGTATTCAATTAGGACATTTAAAGACTTTAAATGAGTCTATATTAATCCAGTGGTATTCAATTAGGATTTCTATGGACTTTTAAAGAATCCTTCCAAATCTTGGTGTATTGAATTGAGACTTTAAAAATATCTACAAGAATCAAGGTGTATTCAATTAGGACTAGATTTTAAAGGATTTTCTTAGGTCATGGATTTTGGTGGATTTTGGTGGACTTGATAGTGGGAAATATAAATATCAAATGTCATAATATGTCCGGCCTTCTCCCCAAAGATTTTGGTGGACTTTGCTCTCTCTGTCTCTGTCTCTGTCTGTTTCTCTCTCTCTCTCTCTCTCTCAAAACATAAATGTGTTGCTTCTTCTCAACTCAAATAATCATGATCGATAATCTTCCCTTGCTGATTTTTTTGACTGCAACCTTTTACCCAACAACACCAAAAAAAAAAAAAAAAAAAAAAAACCATTCCACTACCACGATTTTTTTTTTCTTGTGAGTTACACACATTGGCAAGTGGCAACACATACAAGCAAAAACGTTGATTTTTTTTTTAAAAAAAAAAAAAAATTATTTGTCTATGTTTTACCTTTTATACAGGTTCTATGCATTTAATTTATCTTTATTTTTATTTTTTATTTTTTATCTTCTTTTATTATTTTAATATACCACTTTAAAATTAAATTAGCTTAAACTCCAACTCATCTTGATGTAATTTATATACATATTTAAGAGTTAGAATTTTCTTTTTTGAAAACAATAAATTCAATAACAAATTTTTAAATAATAATAAAGTTGATTGGACTTACCAGAGGGGTGTACATACAGTTTTTAAGGGGTGCAAATATCGTCACTCTTCTCCATTTATAATAGAAGTCAGAGATAACAAATCCATGAAAGTCCATAGATGTCTAAACAAATCCATAACAATCTGAAATAGATGTCTAAACAAATCCATAAAAGTCTGAGATAGATGTCTAAACAAATCAATGAAAATCCATGTGGATTTATAAAAGTCCATAAAAATCCGTAAAAATCCATGAAAATCCATCACTTAAAAAATGTCTTTAAATGTCCTTAAGAATCCTAATTGAATACACCTCTCTTAGTTTAGTTTAGTTTATTTATTTATTTATTATTTTTTTTATTAATCTCATATTTTTTCCATCTCAACCTATTAACTCTTCCTCATGAGCAAACTCAAAACAAGCGGTAGGGAATTTGATAGCGTTGGGTGATGAGAGTAATTTCTACGGATTTTGTTTTAATATTTGATTGAATAATTTTAAAAAAATAAAATTGTAGGAAACACTTTAGTAGTTAAAAAGGTAATTTTGGATTGATCATGGAATTTTAACTTTGGCGGTCTTGGATTTTCAATTAGCTGTCAACTGAGGTGTTTGTTATGGAACCTTCCAGTAAGGCTAGCATCATGTTCATAACCACCAATGCAGAAAATCAATAAACTGATCGAGACTTATGATGTATTTTGTACTTATGAACGATGAATTCAATAGACATATTATTATTATAGATAAATATTATTCTTGGTTCTAACTGTAATATTATATAGTCTCTTACAAAAAAATAAATAAATAAAAAATAAATAAAAATAAATAATAAAAAAAAACTGTATCTACTCCAGTTTTTGGGAATTAAATACCCAATTTTTTGGCAGTTTTTTTTCCTTATATATATATTTTTAACCTTTTTGTTCTCTTTTCTTTTTGGTTTTTTAGAATGTATTAATTATGCATTGAATACAAGATTATTATTCCAAAAATAACTGTTAGAATTTTAATTATCCATATAAATGATAATAAATAAATATATATTTTTTAAATTAGACTGACCTAAGGGGAAAAAGCATCACAGAAGATCATATGCTGAAAAACCCCATAATAAATAAATATTTTTCAAACATCAATTGTAATACCAAATTAATAGTAATCCATTTTTTATTTTAAGAATTAATGATAAAGTCTAAAAACTTATTAATTGTAAGATATTAATGATATTATGATAACATAACAAATAATTAAAATAATGGTTTCAAAAAAAATTAAAATAATAGTTTTTGATCAATTATTAATGGTAACACATCATAAACATTAATTATTACATTCAATTAAATAGATTCATTTTCTAAATATATGAAATTCACTCTTAATTTTTTTTTCCATATATATATGGTAATAAATAACAAATAACTCCTACTACTATTTGCATCTCCATAAAATTCTTCACCATTTTTTTTTTATTATTGAATCATCTAGGGGTGGGCATGGGTTGGGTTGGGTTGGGTTTGACTATATCCAAACCAAATCATTATAAAATCGGTTTATTTTTTTACAACCCAAACCAAACCAAACCAATCCAAACCAATAAAAATCGGTTTGGTTCGGTTCGGTTCGGTTTAACGATTTAAGAAAATAATTACATTATTTTTTTATTTGAATAAATATAATAATATAAAATTATCAATATAAGTAGTTAAACCAATTATCAATAACATAAATAATAATACTAATTTATAATACTAAATTTAACTCAAGTGCAGAACGATAATCGTTAAAAAAAAATAAAAAAAAATAACGCCTAAAACTTATAAAATAAAACTAAATTGTTTAAGCTTCTAAATTAATAATATATATCATCGTCGAAGTAACTACTTTGAAGTTTCGAAGTTCACTCCTTGTTACATTGGGTTAATTTCAGTTTTTATTTGTTTTCTCCGATAATTTAATTAATAATATATCTATATATATATATATATTTAAGTATGTAATGGTTTGGGTTGGGTTATACGGTTTAATAAAACGCAACCCATAAATCAACCCAAACCGATTGGGTTGCTCAAAAACAACCCAATTGGTTTATTTTATTTAACGAAACCAAACCAACCCGCTTAAATTGGTTTGGTTTGGGCGGGTTGATCGGTTTGGCGGTTTGAGTGCCCACCCCTAGAATCATCTATGAGAGTCTACGGGTGGGCACCCAAACCGCTAAACCGATCAACCCGCCAAAACCAAACCAATTTAAGCGGGTTGGTTTGGTTTCGTTAAATAAAATAAACCGATTGGGTTGATTTTTAAGCAACCCAATTTATTTGGGTTGGTTTGTGGGTTGCGTTTTATCAAACCGTATAACCCAACCAAAACCATTACATACTTATATTATTATTATTATTATTATTATTATTATTATTATTATTATTATTATTATTATTATTATTACTTAAATTATTAGAGAAAACAAATAAAAACTAAAGTTAACCCAGTGCAACAAGAAGTGAACTTCGAAACTTCAAAGCGGTTGCTTCGACAGTGGTAAATATTATTAATTTAGAAGCTTAAACGATTTAGTTTTATTTTATAAGTTTTGGACATTTTACACTTGAGTTTTTTTTTTTTTTTTTTAATGATTATCGTTCCGCACTTGAGTTAAAGTTGGTATTATAAATTAGTAATATTACTTATCTTATTGATAATTGGTTTAACTACTTATATTGAAAATTTGATATTATTAAATTTATCCAAATAAAAAATAATGTAATTATTTATTTAAACCGTTAAACCAAACCAAACCAAACCAATTTTTATTGGTTTGGATTGGTTTGGTTTGAATTGTAAAAAATTAAACTGATTTTATAATGGTTTGGTTTGGGTATAGTCAAACCCAACCCAAACCAACCCATGCCCACCCCTAGACGGACGCTTAAAAAAAATCTAATCAAGAATTTATTAAAAAATATAATGTTTTTAGAAAAAAAAAAAAAGTGTGGAAAAATAAATTAATTTATCACTTGGTTTGATAATATCCTCCATGGAGTTTTTTTTTTTTAAAAAAAAAAAAAAATTAATACTTCTATATGTATTTCTAGAATGAGCATTTTTATAACATATATATATATATATATAATATTTTCGAGTAAATTGGGGTGTATTTAGAGGTTTCAAAATTTTAATTTATTAAAATGAAATGTCTTAAGAAAATAAATGTGAAAAAAAATGGATTGTCAATAGCTAGTCTCAATAGTTATTTAACTCTATATAATTATAAATATTTATAATTCTTTTTCTATTTTTTATCTTTTTGTTTTTGTTTTTTTTTTAGATTGTTTAGAATGCATTAACTATGCATTAAATACAATATGATTATTTCTAAAAATAAAAGTTTTTGAATTTTAATTATTCTTATATATGGCAATAAATAAATATTTTACAAAGAAAATTAAAATAGTAATTGTATTACCAAATCAAGTGTAATCTGTTTGTTTTTTTTTTTTTTTTAATTTCTTTATTTTTTTTATGGAATTAATGGTAAATTTTAAAAGCATATCAATAGAAATATATTAATGATAACATAACAAAAATTAATAATTTGTCATAATATATATATATATATATATTGCTAAAGAGATAGAGAGCTTTTCAATTAATACAAAAAATAATTTTTAATTAACCTATATAATAAATTAAATAATCCTTAAGAAATATGTTCATCTAAACTGGAATAATAGTGATAGAAATGGAGAGTCTCTGTGCATTAATGATATTGGAGACCTAAGAGTTTCCTTAATGGATTATTATAAATGACAATGATTTAATTAAATTAGATTTATTAACTACTTAAAAATCAGTTCATCTTGCTTTGTTGTTTTATAATTAGTTTTTTTTTTTAATTTTTTTTATCATAATATAATTAGTTATTTATTAATAATATCATTTATTCAATTATTAATGAATTTAACATTATAATTCAATGAACATTATTTGTTGGGGAAGTCAACAGACATGTCAAATAAAATTTTTTTAAAAACATTTTTCCTTAATTTGAGGATCTATAATTTGAGGATCTATCTGATGACTGATTCTTTATTGAAAGGAAAAACTATATGTTTATTAAGTTTAAACATGTTTGCATCAAAAATTTCGGTATAAACAATACAATGTTTTACAAACAATTTTTTATATAAAATCCGTACAACGCTCGGGTTGAAAAACTAGTTATATTAATAATCAAAAGCAGACCAGAATTTAATATATCTTTCTAGCCGTTTCAAAAAAAAAAAAAAAAACCAGAATTTGAACTTGTTGATGACATGACATGTAGTGATACTTGTCATGCATATAAAAAACCAGATTTGCATTATTAATGTAAGAAAATCACATTAGAAATGACCCACAATCCACCATCAGCATATCAGATTGGAAGAAAGTGTTCAAACATAGAAAGGAATTTTCATTTGCGACCCTTCAACGTATAGCATTTTTATTTTTCTTAATAAATGATTTAATGAAAGCGATAGGAACACCAACATCTGCTACAATCTCCACTATCCTCGTCGTTGCCATTTTTTTAATTTATGATGTGACACAGTTTATATTAAGCTCTCTGTCATTTGATAATCAAGAATAAAATGAAAAGAATCAAATTTCATGAGTAGGGGAATGAAATTGATTCCTTAGATGGGAGAGGGGAATAAATTTTTTTTCCTAATAAGAACTTAATTCCTGATTTATGGTTGGAACCTGAATAATATGATTCTCAATAATTAATTCTTTTTTTCCCTAGTTAAGATTCATAATCAGTAAATGCACCATAAGAAACTTGAAATTATGATTTGAGACATAATTTAATTATAGATGTGATAATTATGAATTTTTTATATGATACAAACGGCCAGGTGATCAAATAGTATGTGTGGTTCGAATATCAACTCTCATACCACTGGAGAGAAAACTAGTGACACAAACCTGTAAAATGAGTATAGTGAGACTTGAACCTTCAACTACTAATATATAATATATATGAAACTATATATAACGCTTCTCAGATTCAAACACTGGGACGTAATTTACGTCCAAGTTTACCGACTATTACAGAGTGAACCCGGATGTACATTAAAGTGAGACCATTTTGAAAATCTTAGCATCCCAATAGATGGAAGGAAACTTTTTTTTTTCCTTTTTTTTTTTTTTTTTTGAAAGCTGCGACTTTATTAAAAAACCAGGAACCAATACAATCCACATCCCAGTAGATGGAAGGAAACTTTTATTTTCCCTTTTTTTTTTTTTTTTTTTTGAAAGCTGCGACTTTATTTTTTTTTTCCTATTATAGTAATCGACTATTAATAGTGGAGAATAATTACGTGAGCCCAATGCCACTGAGCAGTTTTAAACTATATTGTTGTTCAAAGCAAAGATATATCTACCAATCAAAAGGTTAAGACAGTCCAATCCCCATTACAAGAAAATCTGCAATTAATATTCAACCATCAAAAAAATAGACTTGATTCGTTTGTAAATACTTTATATGTCACACCAGCCAATATTTATACTCTTATATGGAAAGTTACAGGAAAAAGAAAAAGAAAAAAATTCCCAGAACAGTACTGTTTCGTTGTGCGCGCAACGTTTCACTATTTTAGACAATAAAATCCCCTTCAGATTTTCTTATAGGGTTCAAATCCGACGGAGTAGATCACTTCTTAAACTCTCTTTTGAGTCTATAAAAGGACCCTCTTGCTCATCTAAACTATCGCAAGTAACAACACACAGACAAAAACATTAGTATTTCTTCACGGTTTTTCATTATCGTTTGTGTTATTTATTTATTTATTTATTTATTATTATTCAACAGTTGGTTTTAATATGTGCTAGGGTTTTGATGGGTGCAATGGGGCTCTCTGAACTCCGACTCTGAAAGGAGGTGATGGCAAACCACGGCTGCTAGTTCATGTATACCCTTGCTTGCGCGGACCTTAGAACACACGCATATTAAGGGTTTGCATGAGCTGGGAGACGAGGTTGCCTTGATCTTTTTGGTATCGGAGTGAAGGGAGCTCCATCATATTCTTTTCAATCTCAATTTTATATTCTTTCTTTTTAATCTGTTTTGTTTTTTCAGATCATGTAAAGATTATGACTTCTGACGGGATTGATCCATATTGTAGGAAAATAAAAGAAAATTATAAAAAAAAAGTGTTAGCAGGTTTAAATACTATATTACTATTGTTGGGTTAATTCCTATCAATTTAAGCTTTTAGATCCATTGATTATTAATATTGTATCAGAGTCTTGGTTGTCTCAAGAATCTTAGGTTATTAAATCAACTTTGTTTCAAGTTTTCAAGATTTTATATTCATTATTTTGAAGCTTTTTCTCCATGATATGAAAAAATAAATCTGCCAATTATTGTTGCTTTGGTGTGGCTATTTTTGAAGTCCACGTGCACTTGATTAGTTTTTAAAATTATTTCATTGTTTTAATTTGCATGGTACTTGCACGTCCTTGGACCTTGGATTTTCATGTTGATTGTGACTCGAAAAGCAAGTCGAGTGGATTCTTCTACTTTGTTTTGATGATGACGTCTCCATCCACCTTTTTCCGGCAAAGAACTTGACTGAAATATTATTAAACCTGAAATAAATATATTGTACTCATATTTTTTTATGATATGGAAGAATATTCATGAATAAAAATTAACAAAGAATCCATTGTTTACAATGACGGTATATGGGTTGTTTCATTTTCTCCAAATTCTCGAATTTCACTCTGGTGCTTAGATGCGTGGGATTTCTCCCCAACAAGGAATAACAAATTAAAAATTGTCTGAATTAACTTCACAACTGATTATTCCCCCAGCACAGCTAACAGTGCTTAATTCAGAAGCTACAACAATACCAAACTAACCCAATTATAAAAGCAAAACGTGTACACATAATTCATCTCTCTCCAAAAAATCTTATATTATGCATTTATAAAAAAACTCACCAGATGCACTCCTAACCGATAAGCTGAACATACCCATGAAATTTTTAAAAGGTAAAACTATAGAGAAGATGCTGGAGGCCTGCGGATCATTTTTCTGTTGAATTTTTTTACAGTCATTGTGATAGTGATTTTCCATTGTTGATAGCTCTCGTCATTCATTGAGATTTTACATATCAAACTAAAAGAAAAGGAGAAAACAGAAAAGCTGTAAGAAACAAAGAGATGTGTTTGATCTCTACAATCGAGAGAGAGAGAGCAAGAGCTTTTGATATTTTCTATCTCAATATCTTAAATGATCAACATTCTGGAAGAATGTTTATATACATAATAATATCACATTAATTGTGTGATAACAGAATCCTCTGTTTCTAACAGATTCAGTTACTGACTAACTGATTGCAACTCTGATAGGAGGTGGTTAGGATTGGCGGGAAAATACAATTCCTTAGGTGCCTCTAATTGCCTGAGAAGGGAGATGATCAGGTGTACCAACATCCTATGCTAGTTCCTCTGTACTAGCAATAGATTCAAGACATGGTTTGACATTCCCCCGCAAACGAATCTTCGGGTTTGTCCAAGATGAGTTTGGACTTCAAAACATTGAATCTACTGATTCCAAGAGGCTTTGTAAGAATGTCGGCTGGTTGATCTTCACTTGGAATGTATCGAACATCCAATTCTTTTGCCTCAATCTTGTCATGAATGAAGTGAAGATCAAGCTCTATATGTTTGGTTCTTGAATGAAATATAGGATTTTTGGCCAAAAATCCAGCACTAGTGTTGTCACACCAAAGGATTGGAGGAGAAGTCAGTAATACTCCAATCTCAACTAGCAATGCCTTTAACCAGACAACCTCAGTTGCTGCTTGTGCAAGTGAACGATATTCAGCTTCACAGCTGCTTCTAGCTACTACCTTTTGTTTCCTTGAACTCCATGAGATTAAGTTTCCACCAAAATACATACACCAGCCACTTGTGGATTTTCGATCATCAAGATTGCTGGCCCAATCTGCATCAGAAAAGCCTTCGAGAGATAAAGATGAATTACAAGACTTGAAATGAAGACCTGTGTGAAGAGTTCCCTTAATATAACGAAGGATGCGTTTGCAAGCTTGCCAATGGACAACGGTTGGAGCTGCAAGATACTGACTAAGTCTATTGACAGCAAACGAAAGATCAGGTCTTGTCAATGTCAGGTATTGTAAAGCACCTACCGTGCTTCTGTAGAGAGTCGGATCAGAGAAAGGCTCACCATCAGCCTGAGATAACTTGTTACCAGTGCACATAGGTGTTGGACAAGCAGTGCAATCACCCATCTTTGTTTTGTGCAACAAATCTGAAGCATACTTACTCTGTGTCAACAAAATTCCATGAACATTTCTAGTAGCTTCAAATCCAAGAAAAAAATTTAGTTCACCTAAATCTTTTAAGGCAAAATGTTTGTTCAAATCCTAAACCACTTATGAAACAAGCTTGTTGTTGTTCCCTGTCAATAAGATATCATCTACATATACTAACAGGAGAAGTACACACCCATTCTTTCTGAAAATGAAAAGAGATGTATCAGCCTTCGAATTCACAAAACCCCATTCCTTCAAGGCTGATTTAAGCTTCTCATACCAGGCCCTTGGTGCCTGCTTCAGACCATAGAGAGACTTTACTAGCTTGTATACAAAATCTGGATGTTTGTCACTGACATAGCCACTTGGTTGCTCCATGAAGACCTACTCCTTTAGCTCACCATTTAGGAAAGCATTATTAATGTCCAATTGCCTTATAACCCAGTTGTGATTTATAGCAAGAGAAAGAACAACTCTTATAGTTGAAGACTTTACCACAGGGCTGAATGTTTCCAAGAAATCAACCTCTGCCATTTGATGGAAGCCCTTGGCAACTAGGCGTGCCTTATACCTCTGAACTGAACCATCTGAATTGTGTTTCACTCGAAACACCCACTTGTTACCAACCACATTCATATCAGGCCTCCTGGGAACTAGAATCCAAGTTTGATTTCTCACCAATGCTGCATACTCATCCTCCATAGCAGATTTCCAGTGAGGATTAGCTAGTGCATTAGCAACATTACTTGGTTCTTTGCAAGACACAACAACATTAGTAAGTAGAGCATTATGATTGGCAAGTTTAGTTTTAGACCTGGTAGTCATTTGGTGAGTAGAGATCACTGGTCGTTTGGCTAAGTTCTGCTGTGAGATATCATTTGGTGAGGTATGTAAAGGGGAGTAAGGTATGGCCACAGAAAATGGTATAGCTGGTATGGTGTGTAGATCATAATGCTGAGGAGAATTCAATACCTCATTGTGCTTGACTTGTGATAGGATAGAAACTGGTAAACTCGACCTAGAGCCATTCAATATGCCACCACTAGAACCAGCATTTTCAAACAAGGCCTTGTATGGAAAATCTATCTCATTAAAAGACACATGCCTAGAAATATATATTCGTCCACTAGGATGTAAGCATTTGAATCCCTTATGTATATCACTATAACCAATGAAGACACATTTATCAGTATGAAAATGAAACTTGTGCTTGTTGTATGGTTTTAGTAATAGAAAGCAAACACTACCAAACACTTTGAGGGAGTGGTAATCAGGCAACTGACAATAAAGCTTTTGAAAAGGAGACATATGATTAAGAATAGGAGTAGGAAGTCTGTTAATGATGTGAACAGCTGTGTGGAAAGCATCCCTGATAACTCTTATTTTTACACGTTGTGCAACCCCTTACTTTTATCTGTTATGCTTGTTTTCCGGGTAAAACCGGGTATTTAACGGCTTAAATAAGTATTTCAGAATTTCTTCCAGCTGAGGGGCGTTTTTGCATAAAAGTGGAACTATTGGGGCAAAAGTGTAATTTTAAAAACTTAGAATTCTGCGCCCTATTTTGCGTATAGGGGCCGCCGAATTCTTGGCAGAGCTTCACTTTTTTGCATTTATGCGGCCTAGGGCGCAGAATAGGGCGCATAAAGCATGAATTTGTGTTTGGTGAAAGCTTCCTGCAGAAGGCTCAACTTGCGTGGGCCATATCTCTCTCCTCAGAACGAATTGGGTTTCGGTCTATATATGGTTGGAAAGCTCCAGAAGTTTTCTTTCCAACGGTTCTTCAAGATCATAATTCCGTTACTCGTGGAGAAATTTATGCCCGTTTTCGTAACGGTGCGCGCTGCTGGAAACCCATCCGCGAGAGGCCCAATTTTCAGCCACTTTTGCAAGGGCATTCTCGTCCTTTCACCCAATTTATGCCCTAAGCCCCCTCTCCACTATATATACCCCCTTTTCTCTCAGTTTACCAGAATCCCCAACTTCTCCTCTCTCTCTCTTCCGCCCTACTCTCTCTCTCTTCCATTTTCTTCAACTTCTTCCATCTTCTCCGCCAAATAAGGAGAGATCCAAGCTCCCATGGAGGTTTTTCCTCCATGGGAGCTCACCATACACCTCCACCACCCTTTTGACACTACATCCACCCATCTAGGAGTAGATTACAAGAAGAATGGAGTGGTCTTTGGACCAAAAACGAGCTAGGAAATCAAGGAGAGCTTGGAGGAGTTGTCTTCAAGGGTTGTCTCCTTTACACTCATTTCTTTTTGTATTTCTTGTTTTCCTAGATGTAATCACCAATTTGGGAATTTTGTAAACCTACACTTATTGCAATATATGTATGATTGTTCTTAATTTTCTTTGAGTTTTGTTCTACTCTTTGCTTATTCATGATTAAATCTCTTATTGTGATATTCATGTGTGTGATGGGTCTAAATTAATGTGTCCATGAATGGGATTAGGAGTAGTGTAATTTAATTTAGGAGTAGAGTAATTTAGCATCCCATAATTGTTGATTGATTGATGGATGATCCAAAATACCATGTTTAGAATGATTTGAGTGTTGAGTATTAGCTCTAAAGAGTGGGAGAAGTTTGATTGATGCATGTACTTGCTAAATTAGACTTTGGTTCAATATTCTTGTACTTAATGGGTCTTTGTTTTCAAAGGCACAATTGCTCACCCATGGTTTGGGTTGGGTGATGGATTGATTTAGGGATAATTCCCAAATCAAAAGAATGAACCCCTAGCTTAAATTGAATGGTCTTAATGAATAACAATCAACTTGTTGCATGTAGTTGTTTGGTAAGCTTGTTTCCATTTTTAGCCATCCTAGGGAGATTGATAAAACCGAATCCGTATCTAGAGCAAAGACAAATTGAATTCCTCTTGTGCTTGTGTAGTTATAGAGGTATTTCATTGCTTAATGCTTTCACTCGGTTGGCCACCTTGTGGATGATATTTAGGCTGTGTGTTATATATTGCGTGGTTCACATTAACATGTCCAGCGTGATATCCTCTACATTTGACCAGTAAGTTGAGAGATCACTAGGCTGGCGTGTAGAGCTCGTGTGTGTGTCCCACGGTCCTTAATGAATCTAAGCATTTATGCATGGATGTAATCTCTAAAACATCGAGAGAGATTAGAGATTAATTAAGGGGACACGAGCATATAACATACGTGTTGTATGGGTATCTCGTATTCTTAATGCTTTCACTTGGTTGTCATCCCGTATTTGGTTAGCCATTGTGAATGAATTATTGGCTGTAGTATGGCCCACGCAGTTGCGCATTACATGCCCAACGAAATAACCACTGTATATGACCAAACAGTTGAGAGATCACTAGGCTGGCGTACAGAGCTCGTGTGTGTGTCCCAAAGTACTTAATGAATCCATGCATTGTGTGGATGTGATTTCTAAGACTCGAGAGAGATTAGAGATCAATTAAGGGGACACAAGCCTATGATATACTTGCACATTGAGAGACTAAGTGAGTCTAGAGCTTAATTAGGAGGATTGTTACGGTTGAATCATTTCTCTAGTGTAACCACACTTCATGTATCTCTCCATTCCATTCTATCCATGTATATATTATGTTAGTTAATTTATTTATTTATATTATTATTCACTTTTCCGCAAACGCAACACACGAGTTCTCTCGGAGTGTTGTAATAATAGCTAGAACCGGTGACGGTCGGCGAATCCCACCTCCCTGCGGAACGATACCCTCACTTGCCGCTGTGCTAGTCCTTGTGACTCGCGCTAGCGAGGTCGAACTTAAATGTTCATCTTTTGACCGACACCGCAACGACGTGTCGTCAATCCCACCAGAATGACAGAGGAAGCTGAGATTGAGCAAGCAAAGTCAGTCCATCTTCAACAATATGGCAATGTTTACACTCAGCTGTGCCATTTTGTTGATGCACATGGGGACAGGAATGTCTGAAATGTATTCCTAGCTTACCAAGATGTTGAGCTAAAGGCCTATATTCTCCTCCCCAATCACTTTGAACACATTTGATCTTCCTATCAAAGGCAAGTTTAGCAGATTTTCTAAACTTAAGAAAGACATCTGTGACTTGAGATTTAGTTTCAAGTGGATAAATCCAAGTGTACCTAGAAAAGGCATCAACAAAGTGGACATAATATTTGTATCCTAGGTGAGATGTATGAGGAGAGGGTCCCCATACATCAGAGAAAACAAGCTCAAGAGGTGCTTTGTAGATTGTTTTTGAAGAAGGGAAAGGCAGCTGATGAAGCTTCCCATATTGACATGCATCATAGAAATTTAAGGATGTAGATGTTGTACAAGGAAGATTCAAGCTTCTTAAAACTTGTTTTAAAATTGGAAACGATGGGTGACCGAGTTTAGTATGCCAAAGTTAAAAGATAGAATTTTCATTGTTGGAACTGAAATTGTTACAAGGTGTTATTGTATTTACATTGTAACTAGAGACATTTAAGGGCTGATCTGTACAAGTCTTTTTATTCTCAAGACCATCAGCAGTAGAACAATCTCTACAAGACTTAGAACACACAAACTTTGACAGACATTTATTGACATTGCTACTTTCTTTTGACACAAATATGCTTGCACCTTAGAAACAAGAGACTTGTCACTGAGTAATGAAAGATCCAGTTGGTAGAGTCCATTTTTCAGACCCCCTTGAAGCAGAACCTTCCTCGAATTCTTGTCCTTTATCAAGCAAAGTTCAGAATTAAACTCAACTGTAACATCATTATCTCTAGTAAACTGTGATATACTCAGCAGATTTTTGGTTATGGTAGGGACATGCAAGATGTTATTCAAGTATAAAGGAATTTCAGGTGATGTGTGAGGATGTATATAAGAATTACCAATATGAGATATTTCAAGTTTAGCACCATTACCAACTGCAAGCTTGTCAGGTCCTCTGTAGTCAGTTCTGTGAGTAAGATTTTAGGCATCAGCTGTGACATGGTGTGTAGCACCACTATCCATGTACCACGAAGGGTCCATTACAGTGCTTGGTGATGCAGTGAATGCATTTGCATTGGAAAGATTCTGATATCCTTGCATCTGCATTGGACTTGGCAGAAGACCAGTGTTGTAACCAGTGTTGTAGGCATTGTTGTACTGGCTCATATGTGCCTGAAAACCAGCACCATTTCCTTGATTACTAGCCTGTCCTTGCTGTCCTCCAGGAAGTGGTAAATTCTGCATACTTAGATCTTGAAAGGCTTGGTCAAAGCGCTTGTAACAGGACGACATAACATGCCCAGTCTTGCCACATAATTGACAGATGAATCTCGACCCAGGCCTGCCACCATTCCTTCCTTTTCCTCTACCTCTCGATCGACCTCCTCTATTGTTGTATCCTCTAAAGTTGCCATTAAAAGTATATTGAGCAGAGGCATTACTCATGTCAATCGAGATTGCTGCATTATGTTTAGCCAATCTACTTTCATAACTCATAAGCTGATATTGAACTTCCTGAAGACTGATTTCACCTTGTCTTCCAGTTACATTGACTACCACTGCATCATATTCTAAACCTAGACCTCCTAAGATCTGTGAAATCAACTCAGCCTTAGACAATGGCTGACCTGCTGCTGCTAAGTTTTCACTGAGAGTTTTCATTTTCAACACATAATCACTCACATACAGATTTCCTTTCTTAGTATTTTGTATCTCATCTCTCAATTGTAAAACTCTAGCCTTTGATTGTTGAGCAAAGAGACTCTCAAGAGTTCTCTATACTTCGTAAGAAGTAACACACCGAGTTACATAGCCAAAAACAGCCTCACTTAAGGTTGAGAAAAGCCAACACACAATCAGTCCATCAGCTTTCTTCCAGTTAATGAAATCATCATTCTCAACTTTGTCAACACCTTTTGATTTAGCAGATTCAACAAATCTCGATGGACAAGTAGTAGGCCTCAAAACAAAGTTTTCTAAATCAAATGCTCTAATTGCAGGCATGACTTGTGATTTCCAAAAAAAAAAAAATTGTTTTGATCAAGCTTTATTGGAAGCTTAAAGTTCAGATTAGAGGAAAGCGAGGAAACCTGTAATTTTAGCTTCTTTGAACTGGATCGATTGTTCTTGATCATTGACCTTGAATCACCATCAGATTCTGAGCTCGAAGATGACGACATGACTGCAAGTCTACGACTCTGATACCATAAAAGAAAAGGAGAAAACAGAAAAGCTGTAAGAAACAAAGAGATGTGTTTGATCTCTACAATCGAGAGAGAGAGCAAGAGCTTTTGATATTTTCTATCTCAATATCTTAAATGATCAACATTCTGGAAGAATGTTTATATACATAACAATAGCACATTAATTGTGTGATAACAGAATCCTCTGTTTCTAACAGATTCAGTTACTGACTAACTGATTGCAACTCTGATAGGAGGTGGTTAGGATTGGCGGGAAAATACAATTCCTTAGGTACCTCTAATTGCCTGAGAAGGGAGATGATCAGGTGTACCAACATCCTATGCTAGTTCCTCTGTACTAGCAATAGATTCAAGACATGGTTTGACACAAACTAATTAACAATAATTCATAACTAAATTGTCCATGAAAATTTGTCTCTAAGTTAATATTATGATAGAGGAATAAATAAGGCGAAAAAATATATGGCTTACCTCTTTTTCAAATACCAAGTGATTTATAAGTATTTTAATTCTGTGGGTACACTTGGTGTTTTAGCCAAAATATTTAGGCTAACAATCATGAGCTCATGGTGTTGTAGTAATTTTAATTCTCAAGCAAAGATGGATAAAATTTTGATTTTCAGTATAGGGATATATTACTGGTATATTAGTCTATAAATAAAATTTTAGAATTTCTCATGGTCTGTAGAGTTGTTAACTTTCATACAAAATATGGTTGGAGGATCGAAATTTACGCTGTCAAAATTGATCCTTGTGTGCTTAAGAAATTATAGAAATTCATAGGTGTTTGATAAAATTCTGATATTTTGAATGGAGTTATTAATCTGATTTTTAGGTTTATTGACTAAGTTTTGAAATTTTTAAGTCCCTTAAGATTTTCGAATCACTAACATTTGAGCACTAAAATCCATTTTACTGGAGTTTCTACGATAAAATGAATAAAAATGTATTTCCTTTTAAGAAGTGGAGTTAGATTTCTTTTATTTGGTTAATTTGATTGAAGGATTATTATTCTAAATGTTTAGGTTCCTCTTGTGACTTCCAATATCGTTAGTGAAGTCTTAAACCTGTTATCTTCCAAGGTAAGTAGATTTTTGCATAGTATGTGGTTGCAAAAATGTTTTTCTTAGTTCTTGCAAACAAACTCATTTATTATATTTTATGTTCTGAAACATTTTTTTATATATGTTTATACGTATGTAAACTCATTTTTCCTACTTATTAATTTCTTACTTACACATTATTTATCCAATTCTTTAAACGAGTTTTGCCTTGAACTTTTTACTTAAAAAAGCTTATATGTTTCGTCTTTTCGTGCTTCAGTAATGCAAATGTATTATTATATACATATTTTGAAAGTAATGTTTTAGCTCAACACCAGTAGTAACGGTAATCACTAGTGATAATGTAAATGCAACGTGTGCGACAAATGAAATGTTATGATTTTGGTCTTGTACCAATTTCTGAAATGTAAATGGCCAGGTCACCAAGAGTACTAGTGACACTACTTGACTTGAGCTTATTTTTATGAAATATTATTAATCGTTATCATATAATGAAAATGTTACTTTGCTTTTACAAGTTTACTTGTATATGAACATTTGATTTTTGCTTTTATGTACTCTTTAAATGCTATTGTATTTGTTATAAACGTTTTCAATTGTGTATTATGCAGTGCTTATTGAGTTGATAGCTCATTTTGTCATTTAACATTTTGTAGACTAAGATTCTTAGAAACTTACCGGTAGGTCGATAGATTTGGAGTTGGAAGTAATTGAGATTTTATATAACGTCTCCCTTTGTTTTGTTACTTAGAATTTGAATTTAGGTACTTGGAATTGTTTTAATTTCCTTTAAATCGATTTGGACCTTATTGTTGGTTTTATTTGGAGATATATTTTTGGTGGAGAATTTGAATTTAGGTGCTTGGAATTGTTTTAATAATATTTAGGGTAATTATCATTCTCCCCCCTATAGTTTGCCATATTCTCCATTCTCCCCCCTCTAGTTTCAAAATTCTCTAATTTCCCCCCTCCCATGCACAAATACAACCAATTTCATCTTATAAAAACAGGCATGGGAGGGGGGAATTTAGAGAATTTTGAAACTAGAGGGGGGAAATGGAGAATACGACAAACTACAGGGGGGAGAATAATAATTTCCCTAATATTTAAGGTTTTAGTTGTATTCACTACAAATGATATATATATATATATATTCTATTGTCAGTTCGTCTTGACAATAAATATATCAGGACAAAGAATGTGGACCACTGGATTTACATACTTTGACTCAAAGTGTATGCATTTGTCAAAACTTTTCCATAGTCTATGGTTCATATTCTTCGTCCTGATATATTTATTGTCAAGACGAACTGACAATATAAACACTATATATATACGTTAGAGTGATAATATTTGCACCCTCGAAAAACTTTATGTACACCCCTTTTTGGTTATAAACACCATTAAAATTTTAAAAAGATTATGTTTCGTAAACACACCCCACACATTACCAAATATACCATTTATTTTAATTTTGAAAAAAATAAAATTAAAATATATAAGAGGATCCACACCAGTGGCCTTCTCATTGAAGAATTTGATGGAGAAGAATAGCCTCCTCCATTATTTCAGGTTTGGGGATCTAAACTGTATATATATTTGATATATGTACGTGATTTGAGATAGCAAGGGCGAGGTAGCTTCTTGTTTTGTTGTCCTTTTGTCCATAGATACTGTAAAAGGCCTTACTTCATGGTTTACACTTAACTAGTCTGATTTGAAGACGACATTGGATCTTGTTTTTAACTAAGTCAACTCCTCCTTACCAAAAAGAAATAAAAAAAACTAAGTCAACTCCCTCTTCTAAAGAGAGAATAAAAGAAAAAATATATATATAAGAAATAAAAAATAACTCCATCTCCAGCTTTTGGATTCTAGGAGAAAGTACGACTCCTCCATACTATTATTATTATTATTATTATTATTATTATTATTATTATTTTCAATTTCCATTTTAACGATTTTATAACATATTAATTTATGATATTTAAAAATTAAAAGAAATGATATATTTGGTAATATGTGGGATGTGCTTACAAGTTATAACATTTTTAAAATTTTAATAGGAGTGTGTATACAATTTTTCAAAGGTTCAAATATTGGCACTCTGTGAATTTGAAAGTAAAAAACATCCGGGGTTTGGCAATAAGGACACATTTACTAATCAGGAATGTATGGAATCGGAATTAAGTTCTACTAGAAAGGGAATGGAGTAGAATCGAAATCAAGTTATTAAATTACATTCCAATGTTTACTAACAATTTAGGAAAAACAAAATCAAATTTATTCCATTTCAAATGTTTACTTAAACTAAGGAATCAGAATGATACATAATTGATTACAAAAATACCTTTGTGTATAAAACATGATGAAATATATATATATATATATATACAAGAGATATGAATATGTCGTATTTATTATTATTATTATTATTTTAAAAAGTGTAGAAGATTTTTTTAGTTCATAAATGGTATTATAATATGTATATATAAGGATGAATTTTTTATAAATCACATAGCTAGAAGCCTAGAATAATATAAATTATTAATTATGTAAACCAACATTAAGATTCAAAAAAAAAAAAAAAAAAAAAAAAAAAAAAAAAAAAAACCAATATGATTTACATAAATTAAGGAGGGTGTATTCAATTAGGATTTTAAAAGACTTTTAATGACTTTTATGGAATTAAAAAGTTTAGGTGTATTCAATGTAGACTTTTAACAACTCTATAAAAGTCATGAGGTATTCAATACAGACTTTTATACACTTTTAAAAAGTCTTTAAAAGTCACAGGGTATTCAATCAAGACTTTTTAACAGTCTATGAAAGTTATGAGGTATTCAAAATCTCAATGACTTTTAACGACTTTAAAATATTAATGACTTTTAATGACTTTTAATGATTTTTAGTTATAACAAATCTCACAATTTGTTTTCCATTCCTACCAAAAACTTTGAATGACTTTTCTTTTTTCCTTTTTTTTATAAAAAAAAAAAAAAAAAAAAAAAGAATTTCACTTTAAAAGAAAAATATAAAACTCTTTAAAAAATATCAACCACCAAATATATGTTCTATTTTCAAATAAGAGCACACCCATTCTAAACAAATATCATAAATAAAATAAAACAAATAACTTTAAAATGAATAAACATTAAAAAAAATAAAAATAAAAAAAATACAAACATTAACGATCTATAACAAAAAAAAATAAAAAAATAATATAAAAAAACTCTTCATCGGCTATGCAATTAAGGACGAGAGATTTCATATTTTTTTTACCTATATTTTTAAAGCAACTAAACAACACCAAAACAAATCAAATGAACTTCATTTATGTAAAATAAAAATAATAAAAGACAAAAACCACTACTTAACCATGCCAATAAGCCATAATCAAAATCGCGTATGAGTGTGATTCCATGTAATTATGATAAATATCAAACTACCCACTTTTAAGCATAAATCTTATTCAACAACTAGGTGCGCTGTTTATGTTTTATTTTTAATAACTTAAATGAACTTTTGGTTGATTTTTTATACTCATTGTCATACTTTCGTAGAAACATGTAAACGTTAATATTATTGTCGGTTTGCTACATTTATTTTAAAGAAAATTTATAATATTTTAACTAATTATAAAAAAAAATAAAAAAAAATTTGACTAATTATTAAAAAAAAAAAAAAAAACGGGAACATAATGTCTTTATAATGCAAAATATAATTAAAATAAAATAAAAATTTAAAATCACATATATAGACATGAATGCTTTTGTCAAGTTTAATTAACAATGTTTTTTTTTTTTTATTCATTTGAAAAATTATTTTTATTGACATGATAAATATATATAATTTTGCTAAAACAAATTATACATTATATTTAGAAGTCAATGAAAGTTTATAAAAATCTATAAACGTCTTTTAAAATGAGAGTCTATGAAAGTCTTTTAAAATGAGAGTCTACGAAAGTCTTTTAAAATGAAAGTCTATGAAAGTCTTTTAAATAAAAGTCTATGAAAGTCTTTTAAATAAAAGTCTATGAAAGTTTTTTATAATCTTGTAAAGTCTATAAAAGTCTATAAAATCTGCAAAAGTCATCCACTTAAAAAAAGTTATTAAAAGTCTTTCGAAATCTCAATTGAATACACCCCCCTAAAAACAAAGTCAATAATCTTGAAGAAGATGATTGGTTTTTTTTTTTTTTTAAGTAATGATATTTTAGTAAATATATCATGAGTTCCTTTTTTAATCAAGAAAGGGAACTTAATTCCTATGGTGAGCGAGAAGAATCAAGCTCCCTTTCTATCAAGAACTTAATTCCTGATTTATGGGTATGGTCTACGGAATTTAATTCCCTATAAATTTAGTAAATAGTGGAATTCCAAAATCAGGAACTTAATTCCCTTTCATAATTAGGATTCCTGATTAGTAAGTATGCCATAAGTGAACCCAAACTTAAATTACAGCCAGAATTTGCACCTAATAATTTATGTATAATATATTGGGTCTTGGCCCACATTAAAGCGAGACTGTTTTGAAAATTTAAGCATCCCAATAGATGGAAAGATTGTTTTTTTTTTTTTTTTTTTTCCTTTATTGTATTAGTGGGGAATAATTACGTGAGCCCGATGCCACTGAGTAGTTTTAAACTCCATTGTTGTTCAAAGCAGAAATCTACCAATCCAATGGTCAAGACAGTCCAATCCCCGTTCCAAGAAAATCTACAATTAATATTCAACCAAGATTTTTCGGATAATAATAGACTTGATTTGATTGTAAATACTTTATATATCACACCAGCCAATATTAATACTCTTATATGGAAAGTCACAGGAAAAAAAAGAATCTCCACTAATATCATTGTGCGTGACAGAAGAAGTTAGTCCAGTTGTATACCGTCCATATATATATACACTACAAGATTATGGGTTCGAATCTTTCCTTTTCTAGAAAACCTGAATTTATGTAATACTACTTCAAAAACAAAATTGTTGTGCGCAATGTTTAACTATTTGTAGACAATAAAATCCCCTTCAGATTTCCTTATAGGGTGAAAATCCAACGACAGGATCTAGATCATTGCAAGATCGAACTCTCTTTTGAGGCTATAAAAGGACCCTCTTGCTCATCCAAACTCTCACAAGTCACAACACACAAAAACATTAGTATTTCTTCATAGTTTTTCAATATCGTTTCTGTTTTAATTTTTTATTTGTTATTCATTTAATGATTGGTTTTATTATGTGATAGGGTTTTGATGGGTGCAATGGGGCTCTCTGAACTCCAATCCTGAAAGGAGGTGATGGCAAACCACAGCTGCTAGTTCATGAATACCCTTGCTTGCGTTCCTTTGAACATGCGCATATTAAGGGTTTGCATGACCTAGGAGATGATGTTGCCTTGATCTTTTTGGTATTGGAGTGAAGGGAGCTCCATTATCGCCTTTTCAATCTTAATTTTAGGTTTTTTTTTTTTTTTAATCTCTTTTGTTGTTTAAGGTCTTCTGACTTCGGATGACTTCGGATGGGCCGGGTTGATCGGAAAATAAAATAAAATTATAATTTAATTTTTTTGCCTATTATTGTTGTCTTGGCTTGACTGATTTTGAAGTCAACATGCATTTGATCAGTTTTTAAAAGTATTTCATAGTTTTTGCAGGCTATTTACATGTGCTTTCACTCGGTCATCACGTCAAGAATTTTCAAGATGATTGTTACTTGAAAAGCAAGTCGAGTGGATTCTTCGACTTTATTTTGATGATGATGTCCCTGTACAGCTTTTTCTGGCAAAGAACTTCATTGAAATATATTATCAAACTTGGTTTGTGCTTAGAAGAAAACAAGAATATTGTACTTTTATTTTGTTATGATATGAATGAATATTTTCGAATAAAAATTAACAAAGAATCTGTTCTTTACAATAATGGTAGACTGGTTGTTCTCGATCTCTTCTTCAAATTCTTGAATTTCAATATTTCACTCCAATGCATAGATTCATGAGATTTCAATTTTCTCCCGAATGAGGAATACGAAAAAATTGTCTTCATTAACTTATATTTTTTTTAAATATAAAGTGTCTTCATAAATCCTGCATTCAACCACTCTTGTAATAAAATTAATTAAAGAAAGGAGAAAAATCCTGAGTTGTATAATGCATATCTTGTAAAATATCATAAGTCAAAATGGGAAAATAGTCTCTCTAAATTATAAAAGCAAAACATGTACAAATATTTCATCTCTCCAAAAAAACTTATATTATTCATTTATAAATATTTTTTTATCCTAAAATGTTAATTGTAATGATGATTTGAAATTTAAATACATAAATATACATTACATAAAATGACATGTTTTCACAGTCAGAGCATCAAAAGCAAGCTGATCAGATTGCTCAAGATTTGATTCCTTCCAGACTCCACAGTCAGATGACCTATTGAGTCTCATCAATTTCAGCAGAAGTTTTATTCATTGGAATTATTTCACAACACATCAAAAGTAGGAAACTTGGAACACAAGTGTCTGTCGTCTGGTGTAAATGTTCATATTTTTTTTAGTATAAAGTATAAACACTACAAATCTACCTAAAATGTTTCATGTAATCTTATACGGATTTTCTGTCAATTAATTAAAAAATACAGACGTTCTCGTATAATAATTTTCTGACAATAAAAGGTATTGGATAGATGGTTTTTTTTTTTAACGACAATTTTATTCATAGGAGGCCATGAAGGCTAAAGAACACAACAAGTTGACAATGCAGCAACCAGGAAAAAACCTGAAGCAAAGAAAAGGAAACAACAACAACAAGAAAAACAGAGGCTCCAAAAACAGAACGAGCACCCCAAAAAGTAAAGCAAAGGCACCAAGAAACACTTCCTAGCACACGAGCAGAAACAGAGTCATCAAGAATCATTCCAAAACACGAAGTCCCCACTCATGCTTGAGCCTTTTTTAGCAAGCATATCCGCAAATTGTGGAGAAATTTATAAATATTGTTTGATATCTGATCATGTACGTGGAGGATAAGTTTACATCAGCAGTATAGAATACACTTTCTGTGTTCAGTTGCTTTCGACTGTTGGAACAATTAATGTAATATGCGATATGTACTTGATCTAACATTATATTAATAATCAAAAGCAGACCAGAATTTGAACTTGTTGATGACATGACATGTAGTGATACTTTTCATGCATATAAAAAACCAGTTTTGCATTATTAAAGTAAGAAATTCACATTAGAAATGGGCAAATGGCCCACAATCCACCATCAGCAAATCAGATTGAAAGAAAGTGTTCAAACATAGAAAGGCATTTTCATTTGCGACCCTTCAACTATAGCTTTTTTATTTTTTTTTAATATATGATTTAATGAAAGCGATAGGAACACCATTACACCACCATCTGCTACAGTCTCCACTCTCCTCGTCATTGCCATTTTTGCAATCTATGATGTGACACGGTTTATATTAAGTGCTCATTTAATAATTGAGAATAAAAGGAAAAAGAATCAAATTTCATGAGAAGGGAAATCATGAAAAGGAAATTGATTCTTTAGATGGGATAGGGGAATGAAGTCCTTTTCCTAGTAGGAACTTAATTCCTGATTTGTGGTTGGGACCTGTACAATATAATTGTCAATAATTGATTTTTTCCCTAGTTAAGATTCATAATTAGTAAATGCACCAAAAAAAACTTTAAATTGAGATTTGAGACATAATTTAATTATAGATGTGATAATTATGAATTTTTTATATGACACGGAATGGGAAAGTGATCAAATTGTGTAGGTGCGGTCCGAATATCTACCATCACAACACCGAAGAGATAACCAGTGATTGACACATACTTGAAAAATGTGTATAGTTAGATTTGAACACTCCACAACTTACATATTTTTTTTTTGAAAAGATAGCTTTATTAAAGGCAAAAGCCCAACAAAACACAGAACAGCAAAGAAAGAAACACCAACGCACCCCTCAAAACCCAGCGACAAGGGCAGAAAAACAGCCCCTGTCCCTACATTTTGACAGAGAAAAAACACCAGAAAAAACAAGCAAAGCACCAAGACCCCCCATCAGAAAAACTGAAAGCCCCACAAAACAACGCCTGCCACCAAAAACGAAGCCCAAACCAAAACCAAACACAAGACAAAAGAACCATTAACCCAAGTCACCCCATTCGACAAAGTCCCCTGAGTTGCTTGATCCCATCTTCGCCAAGATATATATGAAACAATATATGATGCTTCTCTAGTGTAAACACTGGACTTAATTTACGTCTGAGTTTACTGATCGTTACATAATGAATCTGGACGTAAATTCAGAAGAATTTATATATATATATATATATATATCTCTTGGCCCACGTTAAAGTGAGACCATTTTGAAAATCTTAGCATCCCAATAGATGGAAAGAAACTTTTATTTTTCCTATTATTGTAATAGGCTATTAATAGTGGAGAATAATTACGTGAGCACAATGCCACTGAGCAGTTTTAAAACTATATTGTTGTTCAAAGCAAAGATATATCCACCAATCAAAAGGTCAAGACAGTCCAATCCCCATTACAAGAAAATCTGCAATTAATATTCAACAATAAAAAAATAGACTTGATTCGTTTGTAAATACTTTATATGTCACACCAGCCAATATTTATACTCTTATATGGAAAGTTACAGCCTTACAGGAAAAAGAAAAAGAACAAAATTCCCAGCAACACTATTTCGTTGTGCGCGCAACGTTTCACTATTTTAGACAATAAAATCCCCTTCAGATTTTCTTATAGGGTTCAAATCCAACGGAGTAGATCACTTCTTGAACTCTCTTTTGAGGCTATAAAAGGACCCTCTTGCTCATCTAAACTATCAAGTCATTTGCATCCTCAACAGAGCTGTTTAAGTTAGGTTGTCGGGCAGCCGAAGTTTTTAGCATTTTTATTTGTTTTCCGTTTTGGTTTAGTTTGAGGATATTTTAGTCTTTTTGCTTATTTTAGGGTTTCCCGAGTCTATTTAAGGATCTTTGTTATCAGTTTTGAATTATTCAATAATATTATTATTTTGGTTTCAATTGAATTTACTGGTGGATTCCAAATTGTGAGAACTTAGGGTTTACGCTAGTAAATCCTTTACTTCTGTTCTGCGTCACAGGTACAGTCACTTCACCTGTTCACAAATCTCACTTACATCAGTAATGGAATATGTATCAAAACCATATTTTCGATAATTTATATTGTTTGTGTAAGTAATTGATGAATTGTATTTAATGAATAATTCAGTTGCAGGAGAGACAGTGGAACAAGTTCTTCCGGGACAACGTATACTCTTAGCTGGTGATTGTAAGAGCCAAAAAGATTGTAGGGACAACTGTAAAAACAAGGGATTTACAAAACTTTTCGGTTATGGAGATTGCCTCTTGAAGACTCCCCCGGAACTAATTGGCGATTGTTATTGTAGGACGTAGGTTCTAATTGTTACTCATTGGAGATTCATATGTTGTCTCTCTCAATTTCAATAAATGTAATCTTCTCGCGCTTTAAATCAATTATTGGGATCCTTATGCATTATGTTTCTGTTCTTATAGTAAAGCACTCACATTCAATAAAATTTAAATGAGTAAAAAATTTTGCTCGGATATAACTTATAAGTAATAGAAAACACGACTTTGATATTTTAAACTAAGGGGAGTGTATTAGTTCAAGATTTTATTAGACAATTTGGGGAAGTAAAAGTCTGGTGGTATTGGACTGAGACTTTTTAACAAGTCAGATAAGTCTAGTGGTATTCGATCAAGAGTTTTAAGATTTTTTTTAAAAGTCAATATTATCTTGTGGCATTGGATCTAAACTTTTAAATTTTTTTTAAAAAGTTTATATTGTCTTGTGATATTGGGTATAAACTTTCAAGAGGAAGCAAATTGTCTGCTAGTATTGGATTGATATCAAGATTTTTAGGATTTCATACAAAATGGATTTTCCAGACTTTTTAGTGATATGTATAAATAGCTTGAACCCAAAATTGTCTTGCCCTCTCCCTCAATACTTTCCAGATTTATTTTTTTTTATTTCAAATATTTGGTGGGTGTATCGGTATATAATAAATGTGGCGGTCAAACATACAAAAGACAGCATAAAACTACACTTGAAAGTCAAGTACCAAATGACTGATAAAATGTCTCTATAAGTAAAAAATTGTTTTATGATAGATTTCCATGATCCCACCACCACCACCGGTATTTAAAATCTTTAGAACCACTGGTAAAAATTAATCAAATGCTTTATCTACATCTATAAAAGATGGATTTGGCAAAAAGTAAAGATAAAGAGAAAGTTGATTATATATAAATATATATACCTGATAAAAAGAGCCGGTCCATTACTGATTATATCGCCCTTTGTGTAGATTGAGTTCAAAGACAAAAGAAGATGGACATCATTTCTATTGATTTATTGCCTGAGCGAGTTAAAAAGATATAAGCCTCGCATAAAACCATGCTTCTATAAAATTTAGATACATGTTTTTTTTTTTTTTTTTTTTTTTTTTTTTTTTTTTTTTTTTGAAATCTGATAATGGAAAGGTATGTCGAAACCTGTTGAGAGTAAGCACTAGTTGACCGTTTGGAGTTATTATTTTTTTTAAAATATGTATAATTAAATCTTATATATCAATTTTTTTTGTTATTTACATTTATATTAAAAAAATTATTGTCATGCCCTGACCCTCTAAATTTAACCAATGCATGCATAGTCTATATATCAACTCATCTCATCGGACTTGAATCATCTATCACTAACATGAAAGAAGGACGTACACTGTACACACCACTAGAGAGAAAAAAAAAGAAAAAAAGATTAAAGAGCAATGAATATTGGAGTTCGATAACATATGAATTAATGAAGTCCAACAAACCAAATAGAAATACTTCAATGTTTAAGCTATTTTTTTTCCCTGTTTCATGTCATTTCTAGTGAGATAGTAGGGGATGGGTTGTTGGTTATTAGATTTATTTCATATGGTGACATTTTCTGCACCATATGAACCAGTCGAAGGTTATGTGTTGGTTAGTGGTATTTTAAAATTTTATTACTACTTTATAGCTTATACATGTTTCTCATTCAATTTTTGTTGTTCAATGACTACCCTCAACAAAATTATAGAGCACTGGAACTTGGGGAGAAAATTGAATACTACAATCGACTCTTGAAAGTCCATATTTTTAAGAGTCCAAAAAGTCTTGAAATAAAGTCTAAATAATCATAATAGTATATAAATAAAGTCTAAAGACTCCTTCGAAATCCTAAAAGTCTAGTCCATATAATCTTAATAATCATAAAAGTATAGTCCTAACAATTAGGGCTGTCAAAATGGGTCAACAGGTCGACACGACCCGTTTACTTAAACGGGTCGACCTGTTTAGCCTTAACCTGACACGACCCGTTTATGTATACGGGTCAAAACCTTGTAACACGACACGAACCCGATTAGTAAAATGGGTTATCCGGGTTGACCCGTGATACGTTTATTTGATGGGTTGGGTCAAGGCAGTTCTTGAAGTGTTTGATCAGTTTGAATTTTGAAAAACTGGAAAATAAGTTCTTGTTCTTAATTATTCTTTAAAACATTGTAAAAGAGAAAAAAAAAATAAAGAATTTGTGGGAGATCTGGTCATCATCCATTAAAGATTAAAAAAATGAAAGAATTTTTTAAAAAGAAAAATAAAGAATTTATTTTTAGAAGATCTGGGATCTTCGTCATCATCATCAATTATAGAAAAAAAAAATCAAGAAAATTTCGCACAGTTTCTTTCGATTTTGCTGCAATCACTACACTTTTCTCCACTTGATTCGCATCACCATTTACACAATTCATAACAAGTTACTATTTTTGTAGAGAATTTTTTTTATTTTTTAGAGAACCAGATTTCCGTTTGAGATAGAGGAGAGTGTGAGAGACCAGAGAAAATATAAGATTTGATTTGAATGAGTATGAGAGTCTGCTAGGGTTTAAATATTAACTTATATATCTATGTAAAATTTCAATTATATCCCTACACAATTTAAAATTATAAATATACCCTATCTAATAAACGGGTTAAACGGGTCACCCACGAACCTGTTTAGTGAAACCCGACATGACCTGTATATGTACACGGGTCAAATGGTTGACCCGTTTATGACCCGAACCAGTTTAAAGTTGACACGAACCCGATTATCAACCTTGGGTTCGTGTCGGGTTCGCGGGTCACGGGTCATTTTGACAGCTCTACTAACAATCCTAATAATCCTAAGTCTTGTAAATCCATAAAATCCTTACACCCAAAAATTGTCTATTAAAATCTCAATGCAATACACCTCCCTAAGTCAAAATTTTAATTTGATTTAACAAAATCCTTTCAAATTAACACTAAACTTGAATCTGGAGATACATCAATGGAAGAAGAAAACGTTAGATTAGATTTAGATGAGCCAAATTTTTTATTTAGTTTTCATATATTTATATATTTTTAAAATCAGAATTTTTTTATTCAAGGACATTTTGGTATTTGTAGCGCCTAAATCCGGTCAATGGTTAAATTTGACCAGCTTTGACTAACATTAGGGGAGATCATTGTCAATTAATGATAAAGATGTTTTTGGTTGTCAAATGTCAAACCTCAGGAAGGGTGGTTGCAATTTACTCAAAAAATAAATTGAAGCTATAACAAAAGAACAAACTTGTGCCAGAAAGTTAAGCATACAAAGTCAGGTGGAGCAATAGGTCTTCGCCAACCCGGTGATTAGTATGACATTACAAATGAATAAGATTAGTATGATATTACAAACGTTGTTTTATGAAATACTATGGGTCTATGGTTACACCAATTTTGACTCTATCTTCACTATCTCAACACAATTTTAGGGTTATTTTAATTTGTTTCATTAGCTATGGGTCTTTTCATCAAAGATTCAGTCGACTTCAATGTAAACTCATTGTTCAGGCCAGAAAGCTTCTTCAACTGTACTAAAAAAAAATACAAAATTCAAACCATTAGAAGAAAAAATAATAAAAAAAAATCTAACTTTATAATATATTTAGGCCATGTTTGGCATGCTGTATTGTATAATATTGAATTGTATTAGATTAAATTGTATTATTCTTATACAATTTTGTGTTTTGTGATATTTCGTATTAAACTGTATGAAGTTATACAATGTTTGTAAATGATTTTTGTTTCCAAATAGTTTGTTAACTAATAAAATTAATACATTTTAAGAATAAAAATAATATTATAAAGTATATATTTGTTGCATTATATTTTTAAAATAATATTTAATAATCTAATTATAAAATTAAATTTTTAAAAATCGAAAAAATCTATTATTAAAATTTTAAAAAATTAAATAATGAATACAAATTATTGAAATTAATCTTTCTAAATATTTTATTTATGAATTAAATAATTATTTATATTTCATGATACAACATAGGTTTGTTATATTTATCTAATATAAAAATTATTCATGATTTAATATTTAATATTTGATCTGGAATTAATAATAATAATAATAATAATAATAATAATAATAATAATAATAATAATAATAATAATAATAATAATAATAATAATAATAATTGTTTTATTTTATTTTATTTTATAAAATTATTATAAAAATATTATAATTAATTTCGAATTTTTAATATTTATATAATTATTTTAATCCTTAATATAATTTGATTTGAAGGGAAAAAAAATATCTTTACCTTCAATTTTAATACAGCTTAGACCTACTTTTTCACTATGTATTGGGTAATACGGTATCTGATGTATTAAAAACACTATTTGTATTAATTAATACAATACAATAAAATACAACGCCAAACACATGTATTGTAATATATAATACATTTTAAATCTCTTATCCAATACTATACAGAGAAACAAACAAGCCCTTAGTGTATATATATTTCATCTTTTGTCGAAATGAATATACAAGTCCAACTTTATAATATTTTTAGTGTATATATATCTCATATTTTGTCGAAATAAAAGTAATTTATTTTGAAAGAAGTGATACCATATTTGATGTCTATACTCACCACCATTAAAACAAAACATCAAAACCCAAATGACTCCATTTTCCAAATAATCTTTATAATCTTTCAAGATTGTTTGTCGAAACAAAAATAACTTACTTTAGAAGAAATGATACCATATTTGACGCCTATGCTCACTACCATTAAAACAAAACATTGATAAGACATAATTTGGGGAGAAGAGATAAGAAGAACAGAGGAATGAATTAGCTTAATCAATCATACCCTTTATTCAATCAGTCGAACCCTTTAATAGGATTATTAACGACTGTCCTTAATAAACTAGGGCTCCAATTACATTTTTTTTTTTTTTTTTGAAAAGCAAACTTTATTCACCGCAAAGCAAGAACACCAAGAGAACAAGAAAAAGACCCAACAGAGTCAAAAAACTGCGACAGAGGCAGAGCAACCCCTGTCGCTAAGCTTTGACAGGGCAGCAACACAAGAGAAGACAAAAGAAAATACAAAACATAATGAAACAGCAACAAGGCATCAGCCCAGCACCCAGCACACAAACCAGCTGAACACCCAACACAACATCCCCGTCACGCAAAACACACAGGCCGGCCAAACACCAACCCATCATAACAACACAGACAGCAAACACCAGCAAGGCAGAAACACACATCCGCACACTGACAGCGAACGACCTACCCAGCAAGCAACATTACATTTAAATAAAAAAGAAGAGATAAGCATCAGATGTGCACACTGATAAGCTTTAACAAGACTCCTAGCTAATTGACTCCTAGCTAATTTATTCCACTCAAGCTAATTCTAATTCAAATATGTAACCTCCTAACCAAATCCAGTCGATCACTTGCATGGAAAACTGCATGGCTTTCGTGGGCTAGGTATACTAGAATTGTCACATATCATTCCTACCCACTCAAAGCATCCTTGTCCTCAAGGATGAAATTTGGATACGTCTTGGAGAAACGTTACCCAAATTGCAACCTAACGCTCTTACTTCTTCAATCGATCCATTTCCTCCTAGATCTAACACCGGCAATGGAACCACGATGCACCTTCGATTTTGGGTCATTTTCATAGCACAAATGGCCACCGGTAAGTCTAAAAACGGTCTCTCCGGTTTTGTTCGGAGTCGATCTCCGTCCGGCAACGACGTGGTGGCAGTTGTAACGGCTGTCGAGGAGATGTAGTGGACGGTGTGGTGGAACTTGAAGGTGGTGGACGCAACGGCGCATGTGGGAGTGATATGGTTGGTGGAGGAATTGGGTGGAACTGGACTCTTTTTGGTGGTTCGTCAAATATCGGTGGTTTATCAAAATCAATAAAAACCTCTGTCGGTACATATATATCATCGAAAAACACCGGAAGATAGGTGGATAATTGGGTTTGAAAAAATAATAGAGATTGAAGTTCATCCCTAATGGTTTAGAGCGTATTTTGGATTTGGACGAAGGTGGACTCATGATGAGCTAGGACCACATAGACTTTTTTTTGAAAAGGCAGACTTTATTAACAAAGCCAAAACAACAAAACAAAACAAAACAGAGCAAAGACCCAACGGGCGGAAACAGGCCCCCCAAAACACAAAGCAACCCGTACCCAAAGCCAAACAAAACCAAGAAAGGAAACAAATAGAACAACAAAACAACCAAAACCAAACTACAAATCTCCCCAGAAAATAATATCCCCACCCTCAGACGAACCTTTCTTAGCCAAGTTGTCAGCTAAGGAGTTGGAAGACCTCTTAGCAAAACAAATCTCAACGTTAGAAAGGGAATGCAGCATGCCTCTGATGTTGTACAGCAAGTCCAGATGAGCCAAACTCCCAAAAACATTGTTGTTCAGCCAAGAAACCACTGTCTTCGAATCACTCACAATAGAAATCTTTTTGCCTAACAGAGAAGACTTCAAAACCAAAATCTCACACGCTTTATGAATCACCAAAGTCTTAGCCATGATGGAGTCTAGCAACCCATAGAAAACAGAGAAAAAGCAAATAACCTTGCCCAAAGAATCTTTAAGCACCCCTCCGATACCAGCCGGACCCGGGTTACCTCTCGACGAACCATCAACATTGAACTTAAGCTCATCAAAAGACGGAGGGCACCAGAATTGATCCTCTTTCGAGAAATTAACTTGCCTTGTATCAATGCACCTATCTTTGATATTAAGCAAAATCAGAGGAATAGGATCAGGCGAGCCTTTCCCTAAGTATTTGAACCACCAGGAAACTCTATATTTCACCAAATCAATATCCTTCCCCACATCCACCTTCGTATCTTTGAAAATCAAATGGTTTCTATGCTCCCAAATTGTCCAAATTATCACAAAAAACAGTCCACACCAGGCTCTTTTGCACTTCGAAGCAGGACAGAGACTTTGCCAGCCCACCATCCAGTCTTTGAACTTCAAATTGAAACAACTAGACACCTCCCACCAGCCCATACAATGCTTCCAAAGCTGCCTAGCCCTGCTACAATGAAGAAACATATGAAGCCCATAGACTTTATTACGAAATCGTGTGTCCATAGAACCGAACCAGGCTCTGATACCACTGATAAGAAATAATTTGGGGAGAAGAGATAAGAAGAACAGATGAAGGAATTAGCATAATCAATCATACTCTTTATTCAATTAGTCGAACCCTTTAATAGGATTCTTAACAACTGTCCTTAATAAACTAGGACTCCAATTACATTTAAATCAAAAAGAAGAGATAAGCATCAGATGTGCACACTGATAAGCTTTAACAAGACTCTTAGCTAATTTATTCCACTCAAACTAATTATAATTCAAATATGTAACCTCCTAACCAAATCCAGCCGATCACTTGCATGGCAAACTGCATGGCTTTCGTGGGCTAGGTATACTAGAATTGTCACATATCAAACATCTAAATCTGAATGACTTCATTTTCCAAATAATCTTTATATAATCTTTCAAGATTATTTGAATCACCATGATCATTTGATTTACCCTCTTGATGTTGAATTTTTTCAAAGTCACAGTCATCATGATGTTACATGATGAATTTTTATATTATCATGTAATCTCTAAATTATGAAATAAACAATAGTATGTTACTAGATCCACTATAACCAAAAGTTTTAAGTTTGTAGGTACCCATCATATTTTTTACCCTCTTAACAAATTCTTGCTGTTTCAAAAAAAAAATTTACCCTCTTAACAAAAAAAAAAAAAAATAGAATGTTCAATTTTAATTCAATTTGATGTTAATAGTCACGACATTATCATTAATACTAGACACCTGAATCTAACCAACTTCTTTTACCATAACCTTCTTGTTATTGATTCAAGATTGTTCAAATCACCATCTTCATTTGATAAACTCTTTTTATGTTGAATATTTTTATGGTCATTGTGATAGTGATTTTCCATTGCTGATAGCTCGACATAGTCGTCATTCATTGAGATTTTACATATCAAACTAATTAACAATAATTCATAACTAAATTGTGCATGAAAATTTGTCTCTAAGTTAATATTATGACAGAAGAATAAAAAGGCGAAAAAATGGCTTACCTCTTTTTTAAATACCGAGTGATATATAAGTATTTTAATTATGTGGGTACATTTCGTGTTTAAGCCAAAATATTTAGGCTAACAGTCATGAGCTCAAGGTGTTGTAGTAATTTTAATTCTCAAACAAAGATGGATAAAATTTTGATTTTCAATATAGGGATATATTACTGGTATATTAGTCTATAAATAAAATTTTAGAATTTCTCATGGTCTGTAGAGTTGTTAACTTTCATAGAAAGTATGGTTGGAGGATCGAAATTTACGGTGTCAAGATTGACCCTTGTGTGCTTAAGAAATTATAGAAATTCATAGGTGTTTGATAAAATTCTGATATTTTGAAGGGAGTTAGTAGTCTGATTTTTAGGTTTATTGATTAAGTTTTGAAATTTTTAAGTCCCTTAGATTTTCAAATCACTAACGTTTGAGCACTAAAATCTGTATTACTGGAGTTTCTACGATAAAATGAATAAAAATGTATTTCCTTTAAAGAAGTGGAGTTAGATTTCTTTTATTTGGTCAATTTGATTGAAGGATTATTATTCTAAATGTTTAGGTTCCTCTTGTGACTTCCAATATCATAGTGAAGTCTTAAACCTATTATCTTCTAAGGTAAGTAGATTTTTGCATAGTATGTGGTTGCAAAAATCTTTTTCTTAGTTCTTACGAAACAAACTTATTTATTATATTTTATGTTCTGAAACATTTTTTTATATATGTTTATACGTATGTAAACTCATTTTTTCTACTTATTAATTTCTTGCTTACGCATTATTTATCCAATTCTTTAAACGAGTTTTGCCTTTACTTGAACTTTTTACTTAAAAAAGCTTATATGTTTCATCTTTTCGTGCTTCAGTACTAAATGTTTTAGCTCAACACTAGTAGTAAATGAAATGTGAAATGAAATGATAATCACTAGTGATAATGTAAATGCAGCGTGCACGACAAATGTGTTGGGGATAATCCTCTAAACCCGATGAACGCGGAATTGCCGTGCCTAATATACGCTCATAACTCATAGCAAATAATAAAGTCAATAAGCAGAAAAATAGATGAGAGAGATCAATAAAACAATCACAACACAAGATATACGTGGAAAACCCAAAACGGGTAAAAAACCACGGGCCGTCAGGACGACAGAGAAAGTTCCACTATATGATAAATTATTACAACCATATACTCCAGGATTCTCTCTCACACCTAACCCAAACTCCACTCACAAGATCCTCACCAAGAACCCCACAATATCCCCTAGGTCTCCCCTAAATATCACCCACGGATCTCTAACTAGATCCACCGATATTCCCTTGGATCCCTCCTCGGATATTCCCATGGGTCTTCCCGGATCTCACTCACACTCTCTCTGATGTTACATGGTGTTCTTTTTGCTCCACAGCCTTAAATCTAATAACATAAATATTAGGACTATTTATACTAGTTACAGGGAGTTTAAGATAAAAGGAAATCCTACTCCTAAACGTACTAGACTTACTTGTTCCATATAAATACTATTTCCTTTTATGACAAGTCTTCTTGTAGGGAGTAAATCCTTTTCCTTCAAGCACAAGAACTTCCAGAAGAATACATTTCCTATTCTGCGCAATATTCCCGATCTCAGCAATACATTGTCTCTGCCGTATAAGTTACGGTGTGCACCCCGCTTCCAATACCACGAAAAAACTATTCTGCTCATGACCGCTCCATGTGCCGCGGCTCAAGCACTTGCCTACGCCGCGGTCCTACGCAGCGGTACCTACCAGATTATGCTTCTTCAGTTCTTCTTCAATCCTCAATCTCCCTTAAACACCACCATTCAACTTCCAAACGTATCCCACGTCTCCAGGAAGCTCCACATCAGTTGAGTCTCGTTTGATTCACATTTAGTACATTTGAGAATACGAGCCAAAACCTAACAATTCTCCCCTTTGGCTAGAATTCTCAAAACTTGTCCACAGCCACAATTCTCATCACCGAGAATCACCATACCCCACCACAAGGTATAACCACTTAGGAACGAACCATCCTAAAATTTTTCTTCAACACTTTTTTTTTTTTTTTTTTTTTTTTGTGTTTGTTGTTCCGGCACCATGTCGAAATAACCTGCTGAAATTGTGGTGCAACTCCTCAAGTCAGATTTCCAGGGAGTTCGTCAGCCATCGACATCTTTGTCCACCATACACCTTGCATCACTTTCTGACCAATGCCTTGTGCACAATTATGGACCACTAGCAGCAACATATCCTCTTCCATGGCCAGTGGGGAAAACTGCCAAAAGGATAAACATGTCCTTACATCACCCAACCATGTGAAAGACTTTCCGTCCTTACATCACATACCTGGTAAAAGACTGCTACTAGAAACTGGGAGTGTTTTGCCGGATAAGCCCCACACCATACCACAGAGAGATTTATTTATTTATTTATTATTTTTTTTTTATAGTAGTCAGGAGTTTTTTTTTTTTTTTGATAGTCAATCAGCTCTTTGTGTAACCCAGATTGAATCTTCATGACTTGTACCTGTCACCACAAGCCAAACTTCTTCTCCATCAAATTCTTCTTTTCATCAAACCCTAACGAGTTTGAAACCTCCTTCAAGACGCATCTCCTTTGCTAAACCATACTAGGCAACCATGATCATCATTATCCCAATGCCACCAAGTCCTCCATATGATCTCTCGCACCGCTATCACCAAACCATATGGCTCTGATACCAATTGTTGGGGATAATCCTCTATAATAAACCGATGAACGCGGAATTGCCGTGCCTAATATACGCTCATAACTCATAGCAAATAATAAAGTCAATAAGCAGAAAAATAGATGAGAGAGAATAAAACAATCACAACACAAGATATACGTGGAAAACCCAAAACGGGTAAAAAACCACGGGCCGTCAGGACGACAGAGAAAGTTCCACTATATGATAAATTATTACAACCATATACTCCAGGATTCTCTCTCACACCTAACCCAAACTCCACTCACAAGATCCTCACCAAGAACCCCACAATATCCCCTAGGTCTCCCCTAAATATCACCCACGGATCTCTAACTAGATCCACCGATATTCCCTTGGATCCCTCCTCGGATATTCCCATGGGTCTTCCCGGATCTCACTCACACTCTCTCTGATGTTACATGGTGTTCTTTTTGCTCCACAGCCTTAAATCTAATAACATAAATATTAGGACTATTTATACTAGTTACAGGGAGTTTAAGATAAAAGGAAATCCTACTCCTAAACGTACTAGACTTACTTGTTCCATATAAATACTATTTCCTTTTATGACAAGTCTTCTTGTAGGGAGTAAATCCTTTTCCTTCAAGCACAAGAACTTCCAGAAGAATACATTTCCTATTCTGCGCAATATTCCCGATCTCAGCAATACATTGTCTCTGCCGTATAAGTTACGGTGTGCACCCCGCTTCCAATACCACGAAAAAACTATTCTGCTCATGACCGCTCCATGTGCCGCGGCTCAAGCACTTGCCTACGCCACGGTCCTACGCAGCGGTACCTACCAGATTATGCTTCTTCAGTTCTTCTTCAATCCTCAATCTCCCTTAAACACCACCATTCAACTTCCAAACGTATCCCACGTCTCCAGGAAGCTCCACATCAGTTGAGTCTCGTTTGGTTCACATTTAGTACATTTGAGAATACGAGCCAAAACCTAACAAAATGAAATGTTATGATTTTGGTCTTGTACCAATTTCTGAAATGTAAATGGTCGGATCACCAGGAGTACTAGTGACACTACTTGACTTAAGCTTATTTTTATGAAATATTATTAATCGCTATCCTATAATGAAAATGTTACTTTGATTTTACAAGTTTACTTGTATATGAACATTTGATTTTTGCTTTTATGTACTCTTTAAATGCTATTGTATTTGTTATAAGCATTTTCAATTGTGAATTATGCAGTGCTTATTGAGTTGACAGCTCATTCTGTCATTTAACATTTTGTAGACTAAGATTCTTAGAAACTTACCAGTAGGGCGATAAACTTGGAGTTGAAAGTGATTGAGATTTTATATAACGTCTCCCTTTGTTTTGTTACTTAGAATTTGAATTTAGGTGCTTGGAATTGTTTTAATTTCCTTTAAATCGATTTGAACCTTATTGTTGGTTTTATTTGGAGATATATTTTTGGTGGAGAATTTGAATTTACGTGCTTGGAATTGTTTTAATAATATTTAAGGTTTTAGTTGTATTAACTACAAATGATATATAAATATATATATATATATTTTTTCTATTGTCAGTTCGTCATGACAATAAATATATCAGGACAAAGAATGTGGATCACTGGATTTACATACTTTGACTCAAAATGTATGCACTTGTCAAAACTTCTCAATAATCTATACTCCATATTCTTCGTCCTGATATTATCAAGACGAACTAATAATGGAAAGACTATATATATATATATAAAGTTAGAGTGACAATATTTGCACCCCCGAAAAACTGTATTTTTTTTTTTTTTTTTGAAGCAGCAAATATATTAAAATAAAACACCACAAATATCCAAATACAAACCACTCACAGAATCCCCCCATAAAAAAGCACACACAGCACTGACAAAACCAAACTATAACATCAGTAATGGCCAAATTACAACATCAGATCAGCCACGATAAACAAAACAAGAAAAATAGACAACAGCTAAAGGGGAACAAAACCTGTGAGAACACATAAAAACAAAGCCAAATCAAAAATCACTCAATTCAAGTCTATCCCCACTTCTGCTAGAGCCACCTTTTGTTAGGCTATCCGCAAAAGAATTCGAACCCCTCGGTTTGAAGAAAATAGACTTACCAATAGAATTATGCAGAAAACTTCTAATGTCGTAAATCAAATTAACAAGCTTGAATGGTGATTTCTCAGTGAGGTCGTTTAGAAGATGTGTTGAAGATGTTATGGGAGACTTAAATTCTGATTTGGAGTCTATTTGGAGAGGGATTTATCCTTCGAAGGTTGAGTTTATGGTGTGGCAATTGATGAGAGGTAGGATTATGGTGAGAAGCTTGCTTCATAGGTTCGGTGTTTTGACCACTAGTAGTAAGGAGTGCCCGATTTGTAAAGATTACGAAGAATCATCTAACCATTTATTTCTTCTTTGTTCGTGGTTTTGGTTGTTATGGGCAATGTGCTTGGGGTAGTGGTCGGTTAAAGGATGCTGCAGCTCTAATGTTAAGAAATTGAGAAGTGAATGGGTCGGTCTTTGTCCAAATCCCAAGTGGAGCAGAGTTTGGGCGACTCTTTTCAACGTTATTGTCTGGACTATTTGGGAAGCTAGGAACTTGGTTGTCTTTAAAGGAATAGAGGCTGATCTGATGTATTTCACTGATTTGGTTCGTTTTAGAATGGCATGGTGGTTTAAACACCATGGGAAAGGGTCGAAGGAACCAATAACGGCTATTATAGAGAATTTGAAGATATGTTGTGTGGATAGTGCTGTCAAGAAGAAGAATAGAGTGGAGGTTAGACCCCCTAACAGTTTAGAGTCACTAACTTTCAATGTTGATGGTTCTTTTAGTAGGGAGCATGGTAAGGCAGGGATTGGGGGGGATTCTTTCTGATTCTAAGGGGAAGATTTTATGCTCGTTCTCTTCGTTTGTTGGTAATTCTGAAGTGCTCAAGGCTAAGTTGTTGGCGATTCTCAAAGCTTGCAAGTTATGTGAGTTAAAGACTGTTCTGAAGAAGAAGAAAATCTTTATTGTGAGCGATTCGAGGAGGCTGTATCGTGGGTGAATGATGAAGATTTTGGTAATTTAACCCTCGTTGATATTATTTATGACATTCAGTCTAGTCTAGTCTTAGCCTTATGAAGAATATTTCGGTGCATTACATTTCTAGAAATGATAATGCTGAAGCTGATTGTTTAGCTTAAAAGGGGCTCTTTTTCTTGTTCTGATGAGGAGGTTATCGTGTGGAATGATGTGGGTTGAGTTTATGGGGGGTGCTGGTTGCTTTGGTTCGGCTTTGTTGTTTTCCTGTTGTTGTTTGTGCAGTTTTGGTGTGGGGGCTGAGGGGTGGCTACTGTTGTTGATGCAGTTTTGCTGTTTTTTCTGCTGCTGTTTGTGTTGTGTGTTGTGGGTGCTCTGGGGTGTTGTTGCTGTTGTGCTGTTTTTCTACTGTGGCTGTTGGTGGGCTATTTTGGGCAGGGGTTTTTGTCGGTTGTGGGCTATTGCTTTGTTGCTGTTTCTTGTCTTTTGGGTGTTGGTGCTTTGGTTTGTTGGTGTGGGTTTGTTTTTGTTTCTTTGTTGTTGTTGTTAGGTTTTTTGGTGGGGTGCTATTTTTTCTGGTGTTGTTGTTGTTTTGTGGGCAGGCGTTTTGCCTATGCTTGGTGTTGTGTTTGTTGTATTTTTTTTGGGCTTTGAATAACGTTTGCAGTTTTCAAAAAAAAATTAACAAGCTTGAAATTACCAAAATCCTTGCTTTTGATCCATGAGACCATAGTTTTCGAATCACTAATAAGGGCAATATTTCGACTTGCTAATCGTACATTGGAAGATATCAATTGGCAAGCTCTATATATAGCTAAAACCTCAGCAGAATTAGAATCAACTACCCCCACATATAAAGAAAACAAACAAAGAACCTTGCCACTTGAGTCTCTTAAAACACCATTAAAATTTATAAACAAACAAAGAATTTGTATGTATACCCCTTTTTGTTTATAAACACCATTAAAATTTTAAAAAGATTATGTTTCGTAAACACACCCCACACATTACCAAATATACCATTTATTTTAATTTTGAAAAAATTAAAATTAAAATTAAAATATATAAGAGGATCCACACCAGTGGCCTTCTCATTGAAGAATTTGATGGAGAAGAATAGCCTCCTCCATTATTTCAAGTTTGGGGATCTAAACTGTATATATATTTGATATATGTACGTGATTTGAGATAGCAAGGGCGAGGCAGCTTCTTGTTTTGTTGTCCTTTTATACATAGATATCGTAAAAGGCCTTACTTCATGGTTTACACTTGATCTTGTTTTTAACTAAGTCATCTCCTCCTTACCCAAAAAAAACTAAGTCAACTCCCTTTTCTAAAGAGAGAATAAATGAATATATATATATATAAGAAATAAAAAATAACTCCATCTCCAGGTTTTGGATTCTAGGAGAAAGTTCGACTCCTCCATACTATTATTATTATTGTTATTTTCAAATTCCATTTTAACGATTTTATAACATATTAATTTATGATATTTAACAATTAAAAGAAATGATATATTTGGTAATATGTGGGGATGTGCTTACAAATTATAACATTTTTAAAATTTTAATAGGAGTGTGTATACAATTTTTCAAAGGTTCAAATATTGACACTCTATGAATCTGAAAGTAAAAAACATCCGGGGTTTGGCAATAAGGATGCATTTACTAATTAGGAATGTATGAAATCGGAATTAAGTTCTATTGGAAAGGGAATGGAGTAGAATCGAAATCAAGTTATTAAATTACATTCCAATGTTTACTAACAATTTAGGAATCAGAAACAAAATCAAATTTATTCCATTTCCAATGTTTACTTAAACTAAGGAATCGGAATGATACATAATTGATTACAAAAATACATTTGTGTATAAAACATGATGAAATATATATATATATATCAATGTTCTAGTAAGCGCTAGGCGCTAGTCGGGCGGAGACCCAGCGCCTAGCGCCTAGGCCGATTAGTCGGTGATTAATCGGGGATTAATCGGAAAACACAATTACAAACAAATTTAACGTTGAAGACATATTCCACAAATATCAAATCCAAAAAAAATTCAAATCCAAATATACAATCCAAAGAAACAATTGGCCCAATTTAATAGTGGAAAACTAATTGCAACAGTGGCCTAATTGGCCCAAAGCTGATGCTAACCCAAATTGCCAAGGAGCCCAACAGAGAGCTCAAAGTCAATCTCGTAATACTCTTCTTTCCCATTTGTCTGCAACTGTCCAAAAATCCCCAAAATCCTCTTTGATTCTCTGCATTCCCTATCTTCTTCTTCTTTGACAAAACCTTAAATCCCTAAAATTAATCCTCAAATTTCATCAATCATCTTCTTTGAGACATGAAAGTGAAAGAGATGAGAACTGACCTGCAATTCTACCAACTGAAGACGGCTGCGAACTGGCGACGGCGGCGACGGAAGACAGAAGATTTCGGTGATCTTGGCGACGGAATGGTGGTAGCGGCAGGAAGCTTATTTGGTCGAAGATGGTTTATGTTTGTGATCTGGTTTAGGTTTGCGATCTGCTTGGTTGTGATGAAATTTGTGTGAATTGAGATGAATTTCATCAATCATTTGTGCGATCTGAGATGAATCGATGAAGATTGAAGGGAAAAACTGATGAAAAGTGGCTGGGCGTGGTCCAAACCGTTGACCGCCACGTAGCCGACTTGCCGATTAGTCGCCGCCTTGTCCGATTAGTCGGAGAGCGTGGAATGCAACCGACTTCAGCCTTTTCACCACGGCAACCCACTTCCTAACTGTATTACGCCGATTAATCGGCCTAGTCGGCCGACTACTAGAACACTGATATATATATACACAAGAGATATGAATATGCCGTATTTATTATTATTATTATTATTTTGAAAAGTCCAGTAGATTTTTTTAGTTAATAAATGGTATTATAATATGTATATATAAGGATGATTTTTTTTAAAAATCACACGGCTAGAATAATATAAATTATTAATTATGTAAACCAACATTAAGATTCAAAAAAAATAAAAATAAAAATAAAAAATAAAAAAACCAATATGATTACATAAATTAAAAACAAAGTCAATAATCATGAAGAAGATGATTGTTTTTTTTTTTTAAGTGAGGATATTTTAGTAAATATATCATTAGTTCCTTTTTTAATCAGGAAAGAGAACTTAATTCCTATGGTGAGCGAGAGGAATGAAGTTCCCTTTCCATCAAGCTTAATTCCTGATTTATGAGTAGGGTCCATGGAATTTAATTCCCTATAAATTTAGTAAATAGTGGAATTCTGAAATCGGGAATTTAATTCCCTTTCATTAGTAGGATTCCTAATTAGTAAGCACGCCATAAGTGAACCCAAATTTAAATTACGACCCGAATTTACACAATTAATAATTTAAAGTATAATATATTGGGTCTTGGCCCACATTAAACCGGGACTGTTTTGAAAATTTAAGCATCCCAATAGATGGAAAGATTTTATTTTATTTTTCCTTTATTGTATTAGTGGAGAATAATTACGTGAGCCCAATGCCACTGAGTAGTTTTAAACTCCATTGTTATTCAAAGCAGAAATCTACCAATCCAATGGTCAAGACAGTCCGATCCCCGTTCCAAGAAAATCTACAATTAATATTCAACCAAGATTTTTCGGATAACAATAGATCGACTTGATTTGATTGTAAATACTTTATTTGTCACACCAGCCAATATTAATACTCTTATATGGAAAGTCACAGGAAAAAAAAGATTCTCCACTAATATCATTGTGCGTGACAGAAGAAGTTAGTCCAGTTGTATACCGTCCACATATACACTACAAGATTATGGCTTCGAATCTTTCCTTTTTCTTTAGAAAACCTGAATTTATGTAATATTACTTCAAAAACAAAATTGTGTCATGCGCAATGTTTAACTATTTGTAGACAATAAAATCCCATTTAGATTTCCTTATAGGGTGAAAATCCAACTATACGATCTAGATCATTGCTAGATCGAACTCTCTTTTGAGGCTATAAAAGGACCCTCTTGCTCATCCAAACTCTCACAAGTCACAACACACACAAAAACATTAGTATTTCTTCATAGTTTTTCAATATCGTTTGTGTTTTAATTTTTTATTTGTTATTCATTTAATGATTGGTTTTATTAGGTGATAGGGTTTTGATGGGTGCAATGGGGCTCTCTGAACTCCAACCCTGAAAGGAGGTGATGGCAAACCACAGCTGCTAGTTCATGAATACCCTTGGTTGCGTGCCTTTGAACATGCGCATATTAAGGGTTTGCATGACCTAGGAGATGATGTTGCCTTGATCTTTTTGGTATTGGAGTGAAGGGAGCTCCATTATCGCCTTTTCAATCTTAATTTTAGGTTTTTTTTTTTTTAATCTCTTTTGTTGTTTAAGGTCTTCTGACTTCGGATGACTTCGGATGGGGTTGATCGGAAAATAAAATAAAATTATAATTTAATTTTTTTGCCTATTATTGTTGTCTTGGCTTGACTGATTTTGAAGTCAACATGCATTTGATCAGTTTTTAAAAGTATTCATAGTTTTTGCAGGCTATTTACATGTGCTTTCACTCGGTCATCACGTCAAGAATTTTCAAGATGATTGTTACTTGAAAAGCAAGTCGAGTGGATTCTTCGACTTTATTTTGATGATGATGTCCCTGTACAGCTTTTTCTGGCAAAGAACTTCATTGAAATATATTATCAAACTTGGTAATTTGTGCTTAGAAGAAAACAAGAATACTGTACTTTTATTTTGTTATGATATGAATGAATATTTTCGAATAAAAATTAACAAAGAATCTGTTCTTTACAATAATGGTAGACTGGTTGTTCTCTGTTCTTCAAATTCTTGAATTTCAATATTTCACTCCAATGTTTAGATTCATGAGATTTCAATTTTCTCCTAAATGAGGAATACGAAAAAATTGTCTGCATTAACTTATATTTTTTTAAAATATAAAGTGTCTTCAAAAATCCAGCATTCAACCACTCTTGTAATAAAATTAATTAAAGAAAGGAGAAAAATTCTGAGTTGTATAATGCATATATCTTGTAAAATATCATAAGTCAAAATGGGAAAATAGTTCAAAACGTGTACACCATAATTCATCTCTCCAAAAAACTTATATTATGCATTTATAAATATTTTTTAATCCTTAAATGTTAATTGTAATGATGATTTGAAATTTAAATACATAAATATACATTACATAAAATGACATGATTTCACAGTCAGAGCATCAAAAGCAAGCTAAGGTTGCTCAAGATTTGATTCCTTCCAGACTCCACAGTCAGATGACCTATCGAGTCCCATCAATTTCAGCAGAAGTTTTATTCGTTGGAATTATTTCACAACACATCAAAAGTAGGAAACTTGAAACACAAGTGTGTGTCGTCTGGTGTAAATGTTCATATTTTTTTTAGTATAATCTACCTAAAATGTTTCATGTAATCTTATACGGATTTTCTGTCAATTAACACGTTAAAAAATATAGACGTTCACGTATGATAATTTTCTATCAATAAAAGGTTTTGGACAGATGGTTTTTTTTTTTTTTTTTTTGAACTTATTCATAGGAGGCCATGAAGGCTAAAGAACACAACAAGAAACAAAAGCTGACAATGCAGCACCCAGGAAAAACCTGAAGCAAAGAAAAGGAAACAAAAACAAGAAGAAAAACAGAACGAGCACCCCAAAAAGTAGAGCAAAGGCACCAAGAAACACTTCCTAGCACACGAGCAGAAACAGAGTCATCAAGAATCATTCCAAAACACGAATGATACGAACCCACTGGGTAGAACTCATCCTTAAAACCGGCTTGTAAGGAGAGGGTACCCAATGAGTTATATACCATTGACTAATCCCATACTTAGCCAATGTGGGATCATAACATTCCACCACGTTTCCGCAGCTGTCGTCCACGGCGGCCCATCTTTCCCAGCTGGGTGACTTCGCGGATCCCTCTCTCTCAGGTAGCAGCCCTCCCCAAGTCGCCCCGTCCGTGACGAACCCATTGCTCGGCATGGTGCCGGCTCTGATACCACTTGATACGAACCCACTGGGTAGAACTCATCCTTAAAACCGGTTTGTAAGGAGAGGGTACCAAGTCCCCACTCATGCTTGAGCCTTTTTTAGCAAGCATATCCGCAAATTGTGGAGAAATTTATAAATATTGTTTGATATCTGATCATGTACGTGGAGGATAAATTTACATCAGCAGTATAGAATACACTTTCTGTGTTCAGTTGCTTTCGACAGTTGGAACAAATAATGTAATATGCGATATGTACTTGATATAACATTATATTAATAATCAAAAGCAGACCAGAATTTGAACTTGTTGATGACATGACATGTAGTGATACTTTTCATGCATATAAAAAACCAGTTTTGCTTTATTAAAGTAAGAAATTCACATTAGAAATGACCCACGATCCACCATCAGCATATCAGATTGGAAGAAAGTGTTCAAACATAGAAAGGAATTTTCATTTGCGACCCTTCAACGTATAGCATTTTTATTTTTCTTAATATATGATTTAATGAAAGCGATAGGAACACCACCATCTGCTACAGTCTCCACTCTCCTCGTCATTGCCATTTTTGTAATCTACGATGTGACACGGTTTATATTAAATGCTCATTTAATAATCGAGAATAAAAGGAAAAAGAATTAAATTTCATAAGAAGGGAAATCATGAAAAGGAAATTGATTCCTTAGATGGGATAGGGGAATGAAGTCTTTTTCCTAGTAGGAACTTAATTCCTGATTTGTGGTTGGGACCTGCATTATATAATCCTTGATAATTAATTTTTTTCCTAATTAAGATTCATAATTAGTAAATGAGCCAAAGGAAACTTTAAATTGAAGTTTGAGACATAATTTAATTATAGATGTGATAATTATGAATTTTTTATATGACACAGAATGGGAAAGTGATCAAATTGTGTAGGTGCGGTCCAAATATCTACCATCACAACACCGGAGAGATAATCAGTGACACATACTTGTAAAATATGTATAGCTAGATTTGAACACTCCACCACTAATATATATGAAACAGTATATGATGCTTCTCTGGTGTAAACACTCGGACGTAATTTATGTCTGAATTTACTGATCGTTACAAAATGAATCCAGACGTAAATTCAGAAGAATTTTTATATATCTCTTGGCCCACGTTAAAGTGAGAGCATTTTGAAAATCTTAGCATCCCAATAGATGGAAAGAAACTTTTATTTTTCCTATTATTGTAATAGACTATTAATAGTGGAGAATAATTACGTGAGCCCAATGCCACTGAGCAGTTTTAAAACTATATTGTTGTTCAAAGCAAAGATATATCTACCAATCAAAAGGTCAAGACAGTCCAATCCCCATTACAAGAAAATCTGCAATTAATATTCAACCATCAAAAAAATAGACTTGATTCGTTTGTAAATACTTTATATGTCACACCAGCCAATATTTATACTCTTATATGGAAAGTTACAGGAAAAAGAAAAACCTGCAACACTATTTCGTTGTGCGCGCAACGTTTCACTATTTTAGACAATAAAATCCCCTTCAGATTTTCTTATAGGGTTCAAATCCAACGGAGTAGATCACTTCTTGAACTCTCTTTTGAGGCTATAAAAGGACCCTCTTGCTCATCTAAACTATCGCAAGTCACAACACACAGACAAAAACATTAGTATTTCTTCACGGTTTTTCAATATCGTTTGTGTTATTTATTTATTATTATTCAACCGTTGGTTTTAATATGTGCTAGGGTTTTGATGGGTGCAATGGGGCTCTCTGAACTCCGACTCTGAAAGGAGGTGATGGCAAACCACGGCTGCTAGTTCATGAATACCCTTGCTTGCGCGGACCTTAGAACACACGCATAATAAGGGTTTGCATGAGCTGGGAGACGAGGTTGCCTTGATCTTTTTGGTATTGGAGTGAAGGGAGCTCCATCATTGTCTTTTCAATCTCAATTTTATTTTCTTTCTTTTTTATCTCTTTTGTTTTTTCAGATCATGTAAAGATGATGACTTCTGATGGGATTGATCCATATTGTAGGAAAATAAAAGAAAATTATAAAAAATTTGTTAGTGGATTTAAATACTATATTACTATTGTTGGTTCAAATACTATCAATTTAAGCTTTTAGATTCACCGGTTATTATTATCGTATTAGAGCCTTGGTTATCCCAGGAATCCTAGGTTATTAAATCAACTTTGTTTCAAGTTTTCAATATTTTATATTCATTATTTTGAAGCATTTTCTCTATGATATGAAAAAATAAATCTGCCGATTATTGTTGTTTTGGTGTGGCTATTTTTGAAGTCAACGTGCATTTGATTAGTTTTTAAAATTATTTCATTGTTTTAATTTGCAGGGTACTTGCATGTCCTTGGACCTTGGATTTTCATGTTGATTGTGACTCGAAAAGCAAGTCGAGTGGATTCTTCTACTTTATTTTGATGATGACGTCTCCATCCACCTTTTTCCGGCAAAGAACTCGACTGAAATATTATTAAACTTGGCTTTTATTATTAGAATTTAGAAGAAATAAATATATTGTACTCATATTTTTTTTATGATATGGAAGAATATTTATGAATAAAAATTAACAAAGAATCCATTCTTTACAATGACGGTATATGGGTTGTTTCATTTTCTCCAAATTCTCGAATTTCACTCTGGTGCTTAGATGCGTGGGATTTCTCCCCAACAAGGAATGACAAATTAAAAATTGTCTGAATTAACTTGTATTTTTTTTATACAAAAATTATCTTCATAAATATTCCTGCATTCAACCAATCTTGTAATAAAATTAAGGACGAGGAAAATCATGAGTTATATATGCATATATCGTAAAATACTAAAGTATCATAAGGTAAAATGGATAAATAATCTTTCTAAATTATAGTAGAACCTCTGTAAATTAATCTCCTATGAATTAATATCCTCTTTAAATTAATAAAAAATCCCGGTCTCGATTTGGGCCAGTGTAAAAAATTAATAAACCCCTCTATTGTAATAATTAATAATTTATTTTTGAAACCCGTTGTAAAATTTCGGTCCCAACTATCACATAAATTAATAATTCCATAAGAGTATAAAATATATTACATAATAATTAAGAACTAGAAAAGTACTTCAAGATGCTAGTTTGTACAGGCCACCATATTTGATATTTTTGACTTCATCCTTTAGGAGCTGTTAGGAATAGAATTTTTAGGTATATCTTGATATACCTCTTGTGATATATAACCAAAGAATAAGCCTCACTATTTATAGGGTGAGTATGTTTAGTCTCTAAGTAATCACATTCCCAAAAGGAATTAAAATTTTCTTAATAAATCTTTTCTAAACAACGAATCTTTTAAAAAAAAAAAATCTCAAGAAGAAGAAAACTGACTAAACAAGAGATCCCGAAAAGGGATCTTCACTAAACAAGAAAACGACTTCCACATATTTTCTAAGACAAAAAAACCCTCAATAAAATTCCAACATATAGAGGGAAAAAAATGATGAGAGAGAGTGCTAGAGAGAGAAGCTCCCGTTTTTATGGTCCTGAAGGGGAAGATTGTTTTCAAGAGAGGAGAAAAGACTTTAGAGACAAGCTCTTTTCGATGTATGTGGACAATCTGAACCCAACGGTAGATGTGATTGGATTGTGGGGCATCTTTAAACCTTTTGGAAAGGTGAGAGATGTTTATCTTTCTCTGAAGAAGACCTCTAGGAGATGCTGATATGCTTTCATTCGCTTTGGTATGATAGAGGAGGCAAAGAAGGTTGCAACCTTAGTGAATGGTATGCATGTGTATGGGTGGCCAATTTTTGCGAAGGTAGCGGAATACGGTTGGGACAGACGCCGAGCATATTCTGGTATTTCAGGAGAGGAAGACAAGCTAGATCGCACACATTTCAAACAGGTTGGCAGACAAGGTGGAGTTAAGATAGGAGAGCCTTTTGGGAAGGACTTTGTTCATGAACATGTTTCTTATGCGGACGTGGTAAAATAGGCAAGTTCAAAAGAGCGGGTAAGGGATTCCCTAGCAATGTCCTGGAAGGTGAGGCGAATAGAGGAAAATTGGGTGTCGAAAAGTGCAATAGGAGTCCTTAAAGAGTTCTCAAGCCTAGATTCTGTTAACCAGAGACTAAGAGCGAAGGATTTTGCGTTTTTATCATCTTTTATGGGTGTAAGAAACATTGTTTGGACTTTTGACTCAGTCTGTGATAGGGATGGCTTCATCAAAAACAGTACTTATTGGAGAGATGCCTTTTCTTCGATGATCAAATGTGGGGATTTTGTGGCATCAATGGCTACATTAAGATGGATTGATATGGTTGGGGTCCCCTTGAGTTGCCGGTGTAAGGAGTTCTTCAAAAAGTTAGAGGGTCAAGTGGGGGAGATGTTAGTAATAGAGGAAGATACGGAGATGAATCGTAGATTCGAAAAAGGAAGATTTCTGGCGGTAGTTCCTTTTCGCAATCAGGTGGAGTGCACTGTCATGGTTAAGGTTGGTGATCGGTCCTTCCTGGTGGAACTCAAAGAACATCCAACTCTGGTCTCCATTGCTTAGGTCAATGAATTTTTGGGGCTATCTCCAGGTGCCAAGTTTTTAAATTTTCATCAGGGTTTGGGGTGGTTTGAGTCAAATCAGATGTATGATGGCAATGAACACTACTCAAATGGTGATAGTCAACCTGAGGAAAATTGTATGGCTGTTAAGGATATAGGTAGGGGGCTGCAGGACAAAAGAAAGGTTGGTGTCAGTAAGAGGATGTCAGAGATGGGAAAAGGAAGAAAAGACAAGGTATAACTTTTTAGGAGCTATGGGGACAAAAAGAAGGAAGTTGGTGAGAGAGTTGTGTTGGAAAAAAGAAAAGGGAGCTGGCACAAAAGACCAAAGCTACAGGTCTCGGGGGGCTACATGAGAGGGGTTGGTATAAGGCTGGATACGCCAAAAAAGCTTAACCATAGGATGGGTAGAGGAAATAGCTCATCTGATTCTAAATCAAGTGGAGGTTTGTTGGAAGAAACGAGGTGGGACAGAGGGGAGTGCTCTAAACGTGGTGGGCCTCAGAAGGGTTTTGGGCCAGGTAAATCTAGGATGCCACCAAAAGTCAAGTGGGATTTGAGCCTGAAAAATAACTCAGAAGAGGGAGAGATGAGGTGTCCATCTAGTTCAGATTATGGGGAAAAGTCCAATAGGCCCAAAGATAGGGAGAAGACTTCGGTTCATAATTCAGAGGGGCAGGGGATTCTGTTAGAAAAACATAGGGTGTTTCACATGCAGAATGACAGGGGAATTAGCTTGTGCGTGGATTTGAATGACAATGGTAGAAGGTCTTCTTCTCCTATAACAAATTATAAAGCTAGTCAGGATATGTTAAGATCTATTATTGTTGCTAAAGGGCAAGGTAGTGAAAATCTAAGTAGAGAAGGTTTTTCGGACTGTAACAAGACTAATAAGGTTAATAAGAAGGCTGGTTTGGGATTTTCAAATAGGTGTAAAAAATTTATTTGACATCTTGAGGAGAAGATTGCTAAGGTGATAGAGAAGGGGGTGGCTATTAAATTAAGGAATGGGTGCACCAATGAAGGAGACGGTACTCAGGAAGGTTGGAATGTAGAGGAAGAAGTCACGAAGGTATTGGAGACAAGGGCTACCTTAGGCTTCAATTTCAATGGAAATGAGGAACGTATTTTTGAGTTTGTATCATCAAGGGAACGTGAGGATGAGGCTCGGCTGGATGGCCAGGTTTGATTTCGGCTCTTATATTTCTTTGGGTTTCTTCTTTTTTATGTTAGCTATGACTTGGAATGTTAGGGGGTTGGATAAAGTGGAAAAAAGGAAGAAGGTGAGGAGTGTGGTTGTCAAAGAGAATCTGTTTGTTCTCTTTATTCAAGAGTCCAAACTTAGTTCTTTTGATTCTAGTATTAGGAGAAGTATTGGTGGTGTCTCTTTGTCCAAGGGTGTGAGCGTGGACACAGTTGGGTCTGCTGGGGGTCTGATCACATTATAGAATGAAGACCTGGTCTCGATTAAAGGGTGTATTTCTAATAAGTGGTGCATCATTTTGGTGGGGCTGTTGAATAAGATTGGGAAGGAAGTGGTTTTGTGCAATGTTTACGTTTCAAATTTGGAAAGCGAAAGGAGGGAGTTGTGGAATTTTATTTGTGAAGCTCAAGTTTCTTTGACCTTGCCTTGGTGTATTAGAGGGGATTTTAATACTATTCTTCAAGCTTCGGAAAGATTGGGTGGAGCGTTTAATAGGTCTTTAGCCGGGAACTTTAATAACTTTATTCTTCAAATGAAGGTGGTCGACCTTCCAATGCATGGGATATCCTTTACATGGTCGAATAATCGGGAGGAGGGATTGTAGGCTCGCATCGACCGTTTATTGGTCTCTCCAATAATGTTGTCTTGGTTCCCTCTTATTGTGCAAAGAGGCCTTTCAAGAACAATCTCAAATCATAGTGCCATTACGTTAGGAGTAAGCAAGGATAATTGGGGTCCAAGTCCATTCCGTATTTTCAATGGTTGGATGGAAGATAAGGACCTAAAGGACGAGGTGAGAAAAGGTTGGAAGAGAAGTTATTTCTCAGGTTGTAGTGAAAGAATTTTGAGGTCCAAGCTGCAGCTTTCGAAACAAAAAATTAAGAGGTGAGTGTCTTTGAAAAGCAACTCTTCTTCGTCAACTTCTTTGCTTGAGGATAGGCTGGCCGAGATTGATAGGAGAGCCTCTAGGGATGGGTGGTCTGTTTCTTTAAGGGAGGAGAGGATGAAGTTAGTGGCAGAATTCTGGAGAGTCATTCGAAGGGAGGAACAAGAGTGGCATCAAAAATTTCGTGTGAAATAGCTAGTCGATGGTGATAAAAATTCTAAATTTTTCCATTGTGTAGCTAATGGGAGAAGGAGAAGGAATTGTTTGGAGGAGATTTTGATTGGAGGGGTTCTTAAATCTAAGCCTGAAGAGATTAGAGAAGGGGTTGCAGATTTCTTCGAGTCACATTATCAAAATGTTAAGTGGTCTCGGCCTATTATTCATAGCCTCTCTCTTTTAAGATTGACGCAATCGGAAAGGGATTCTTTAGAGGATGTCTTCAACGTTGAGGAAGTGTAGAGTGCTTTAGACAGTTGTGATGGATCAAAAGCTCCAGGTCCGGACGGGTTCAATTTAAAATTTATTAAGGAAAATTGGGATGTCATTCAAGAGGATTTTATGAAATTCATGGGTGAATTTTATCACAATGGGGTTGTGGTAAAGGAAGTTAATCATACTTTCATTGCTTTAATTTCGAAATGTGTGAGTCCTAATTCGTTGAAAGATTTTCGGCCCATTAGTTTGGTTGGGTCCATGTATAAAATTATTGACAAAGTTCTTGCTCTAAGAATGAGGAAAGTTATGGACTCGGTTATTAGGGATTCTCAAATGGCTTTTGTAGGGAATCGGCAAATCCTTGATAGTTTTGTGATTGCCAAAGAAATTATCAATCATTGGAAAAGAAATAGGGAAGGTGGTTTAGTGGTTAAATTAGACTTTGAGAAGGGGTATGATAGTTTGGATTACAATTTCTTGGATTGTATGTTGGAGGGTATGGGGTTTGGGGAGAGGTGGAGACAGTGGATTCGGCACTGTATTTCCTCCCCTTTAATCTCTGTTCTAGTAAATGGTAGACCAACTAGACAGTTTGGGGTGGAGAGGGGCTTGAGACAGGGAGACCCTTTATCTCTGTTTCTTTTCAATGTAGCTGTGGAAGGTTTGAGTGTGTTACTTAGAAAAGCCAAAGGTTTAAATTTGATTAAAGGTGTGTCGTTTGGGAATTATTCGGTGCACATTTCTCACCTCCAGTTTGCGGATGATACGATCATTTTCCTCCAACCGAAGGTTGAGTTTATGACTAATGCGAGATGTATTTTGAGGTGTTATGAGCTGGCCTCTGGCCTTCGTATAAATTTTCACTAAAGTTGTATGGTCAGAGTAGGGAAAGTGAGAGAGAATGAAGTGAATTAGGTGTCTAAGTTTAGGTGCTTAAAATCTAAACTTCCTATTTCTTATTTGGGTCTCACGTTAGGGGGGAAATCTTGTTCGAAAAATTTCTGGAATGATTTGATCCTTCGGATTGAGAAACGCCTTGCTCTGTGGAAGAGAATGTTTCTGAACAAGGGTGGAAGACTTGTCCTCATTAAGGCAGTGATGGTTAGTATTCTGAATTACTATATGTCCGTGTTTAAAATTTCGGTGTGGGTGGCTAATAAAATTGATAGGTTACAAAGGAGTTTCTTTTGTGGTGATGGTGTGGCTAAAAGAAAAATTCACTCTATTAGGTGGGATGTGTTGTGCAGTAGCAAAAGTAGTGGAGGCTTGGGTATAGGGTCGGTTGATGATAAAAATAAAGGGCTCTTGGCTAAGTGGGTGTGGAGATTTGGAGTTGAGATCAAACCTTTGTGGAAGAAGGTTATTTGCGCTAAATATGGGGTTGCTTTGAATTCTTTAAGATGGGATTGGAATGGGGGCTCTAAATGCTCGGTCTTTGTGAAAACTATGGGTGGTTTATGTGATTTTAGGGAGAAGACTGGTCAGATTTTTGATGAGAATATTTCGGTGGTGGTTGGCAAGGTAAACTGTGCTAAATTGTAGTCCGAGGTTAAGTGGGAAGGCAGCTCGTTGATGACTGCTTTCTCTCGTATCTTTGCTCTTTCCATAAATAAGGTGGGTGTGGTTAGGGACTTTGGTAGATGGGAAAATTCGCTTTGGTGTTGGAATGTCCCCTTGAGAAGACCGGTTTTTAATTGGGAGTTGGCTCAATGGGATTGTTTCCGTAAGTGTTTGGACAGCATTAATATTATAGAGATGTTCCCGAACACTCTTGGTTGGTCTCTTTGTCCTAATGGTATTTTTTCGGTTAAGTCTTTTTTAAAGGCTTTAGAAGTAAATAGAAACGGGGAGTCGAAAGTTTTCAAGAGTATTTGGAGTGGCTGCAACCCACCTAAAGTTGAAGTCTTTTTGTGGTAGCTCTTGCATGGGAGAGTGTTGGTGAATCAGGTTCTTAGTAAGACAGGTGTTAATGTGAGCAGCAGTATGGGCTGTCATCTTTGTTCGGACAACATGGAATCGGTGGATCATTTATTCTTGCACTGCAGTTGGGCCTGGAATCTATGGTATAGATGCATGAACTGGTGGGAGGCTTGTTGCTGCCTGCCGGTGACTTTGTTGGAATGGTGGAGAGGGTGGCAGGGGCTTAGACCGAGGAAAAAATTTGAAAGAGTTTGGAAGTCTATTTTTCCGGCTGTTGTCTAGACTATATGGGAAAATAGGAATGAAAAAGCTTTTAAGGATGAGGAGGTCTCTCTTGAGCAAGCAAATGATATGGTTCGATTTAGAGTGGTTTGGTGGTTCAAGAATTTAGGAAAAGGTGCTTTGGAGCCCATTATCACTCTGCTGTGGAATTTTCCTGAATGTTGCTATGATACTATCATTCCTAAAAACAAGTTTTTAGGTAATTGGTCACCCCCTCCCTTTGGTTCCTTTAAATTTAATGTTGACAGGTCGGTGAGAGGTTCCCCGGGTTCGGTCGGAATTGGCGGGGTCTTAAGGGATTATAAAGGGAGAGTGCTTTGTTTATTTTCGACGAATGTGGGGATCTTGGATGTTGTTTCAGCTGAGATTTTGGCTCTTGCTAGAGCTTGCATCAGGTGTAAGGAGATCATTGAGCTTAGAGGCAAGAATATTGAGTTTGTGAGTGATTCTAAGGCTGTTGTCTCTTGGATCAATGGTCGAGGTCTGGGAAATTTAAAACACTAGCAGTTGATCTATGATATTCGCAGCTTTCTGAAGACGTCGGGGCACTCCAATGTGACGTTTTGTTCTAGAACGTCTAACTCCTTTGCGGATATGTTAGCTAAATATGGCTCTATAGGAGGGAGCGAAATTGCTTGGCGCTATTAATGTGTCTTGGTTGCTGTTTGGTTAGGGGTATTCTGGGGTGTTTTGCTGCGTGTTCTGCCTCTGTTGTTCCGGGTTTGCAGTGCTGGGGTGGTGTTTGTGGCCTGTGTTTTGCCTGGCTGTGTTTGTTGTGCTGGGCATTTGGTGGGGTTGTTGTGTTGGGCTTGTTGTTTTGCTTGTTTTTGTTTCGTTTTGTGTCCTTTCTCTAATGCTGCTGCCTTGTCAAAGCTCAGCGACAGAGGTTGTTCTGCCTTTGTCGCAGTTTTTTGATCCGTGTGTGGCTGGTTCTTGTGGTCGTTTTGCTCTTTGGTGAATAAAGTTTGCTTTTCAAAAAAAAAAAAATTCTAAGACAAAATAACACTTTACGATGTAAAACCCTTCAAATTTATAACCCCTAGCCTTTTGGAAAAGTCTCTCCTAGGTTTCTCTCTGGAAACCTCTTGTGAGAGTAGGGTGGTGCGTGAGGTGGTTTGCGTTCTGCTGCTTGGTTTTTGAGTGTTGTGCTGGGCTTGGTTAAGATGGGGACGGAGGAAATAGTTAATCTTTGTGCGACGATGTCTCTCAAGGAGAGAGAAGGACCGGTTCGTTGTCTTCAAGATGGGTTAAAGATGGAAGGGGAGAAGAAGATGGCTTTGTGTTTGGCCGGGAGAATCCTATCCCAAGATCTGGTCAATAGAGAAGCTTTCCGTAATGTGATTTCAAAGATCTGGAGAGTCCGGGGAGAGATGGAAATTGAGGTTCTGGATAGTAATACGTATGCTTTTTACTTTCAATTCCCTGATGATCGCCGAAAAGTTCTTGCAGGGGGACCTTGGAGTTTTGACGACTCCCTCATTGTTCTTGAGGAACCAACTGGTAAGGGGGAGTTGAAGGATCTGAAGTTTCGCCTGACTGAGTTTTGGATCCGTATATCTAATATCCCAATTCTGTGTATGACAAAGGAAATTGGGAGATTTCTGGGGAGTATTGTGGGTGACGTGGTCGAGGTAGATACAGGCCCCTCGGGTGATTGCCTTGGGAAGTTTTTACGAGTGCGAGTTGCTATTGAGGTCGATAAACCATTACGGCGATTCTTGCGTGTTGATGTCTTAGGCGATGGAGAAGAAACGGTGATGCCTGTTCAATATGAGCGATTGCCAAACTTTTGTTTTCGCTGTGGTGTTTTGGGTCACCTTACGCGTTCGTGCCCAGATGTTTGTTTGAATGCTCAACGAAGCGATATGGCTCTGCCATATGGTGCTTGGCTGCGAGCACCAGCTCGGCAATTGGTGAATAGGAAATGGGGTGGTACTTCCATGTCTGGGAAACGGAATACTACTACCAGGTCGAATGGAGTGGTGGAGGAAATACGACGATATCCTCACCGGAATTTGTCACCGGAAAAAGAGGTAACTGGTACGAATCCCGAGTTTATTGGCAATAGATCGGAAGGACAGAATAAGGAAAGTAGAGATACTTCGGGGACTAATCCCAGTTCAAATTTGAAAAATGATTCTGGCCGGATTTTTAGGGATCGTTCTGTAGGGATTGGAGTTGACTCTGGGGTCATTGATGTGGCTGATGCTATGAAGGAAACTTTGGATTTGGATGAGATTAATACCCGGGATTCTGGGATTAATTCGAGGTCGGAAAGTGGGGATTTTGTTTTGACAAATCAGGTTTATAGGACTGCTAATGGGGAGGTAATAGAGACTAAGAAAAGTCTGGGTGGGGTTGACCTGTCTGGTGTGGGCCTTTTTACTACCCCACAGAAAAATAATAAACCCTTTTCTTCTGGGCCAGGTTCCCTTCAGAAGGATAATACTGGGCCGGGCATTGAGTTGGATGTGGGGGGTGTTATGGAGGGTGTTGGGAAAATAGGGATTAGATTTACGGATGAAGGCATTGGGCCCTCAAAATCTGGGAGTGGTGGGCTTTGCTCAAAGGGAGAGGCTGGTTCTAAAGGGAGAAAGTGGAAGCGGGCTGCTAGGTCCGGCCAAAGTCATTTTGAAGCATGTTGGGCAGAGGAGGATGAATGCCGTGACCTGATTTGTAAGAATTGGGGTGGTTTTGAAGGGGATGGCGGTATAGTTGATGTGGTTTCGAAAATTCATGGTTGTGCTAATCGGTTAGTGGCTTGGAATCGGGTTCGGCGTCGTAATCTTTGGAGGGATATTAATGTTACAAAGCAGGAGTTGTCAGATGCTTCTAAGGATTTCAAGGGGGATTCCTGGAGACCTATTCGTGAGATTGAAACGAAGTTGGGGAAGTTATTAGATAAGGAGGAATGCTATTGGAAGCAGAGATCTCGTCAAGAGTGGCTTAAGAGTGGTGATGGAAACACTAGATATTTCCATTGGAAAGCTTCTGCCCGGAAAGCGAAGAATGAGATCACTGGTTTGTTTGATGATAATGGGCTCTGGTGTGAAGGAAAGAAGGAGCTGGAAACAATTGTGGTTAGTTATTTCTCGGGGTTGTTCTGCTCTACACAGCCTTCCAGATTACAGTGGAAGCCTGTTATTGACAGTGTCCCTGTGAAACTGTCTAACCGGTGGAGTGATTTCCTTGATTTGCCTTTTACGGCAGCTGATGTACACAAGGCTATCTTCGAAATGGCTCCTACCAAGGCGCCTGGTCGGGATGGTATGCCAGCCCTTTTTTATCAAAAATTCTGGGATACTATTGGTGGGGATGTTACTGCTGCTTGTCTTCGTTGTTTGAATGATGGGGAGTCTTTGGCTGGTGTGAATGATACCCTTATTGCTCTTATCCCTAAGGTTTCAAAGCCTAGGCGTATGAGTGAGTTCCGTCCCATTAGTTTATGTAATGTGACATATAAGATTGTGGCCAAAGCTTTGGCGAATAGATTTCGTGTGGTTTTGGGGGATGTAATTTCTGAGTCCCAAAGTGCTTTCGTCCCAGGGCGGCTTATTACGGATAACGCTGTTATTGGTTTTGAATGTATTCATGCCCTTCGTACTCGGATTCGTAAGCAAGGTTCCATGGCTCTGAAATTAGACATGTCGAAGGCCTATGACAGGGTGGAATGGGATTTCCTGGCAGCCATGATGTTGAAGTTGGGTTTCTCTAGAGCTTGGGTTGATAGGGTTATGAATTGTGTTTCTTCGGTGTCCTTCTCTTTCCTTATTAATGGAGAGATTTGTGGGAATGTTATTCCTTCCAGAGGGTTGCGGCAAGGGGATCCTATGTCCCCATATCTGTTCTTAATTTGTGCCGAAGGGTTGTCGGGTCTTATTAATAAGGCTGTTGAGGGTGGTGAGCTGTCAGGAATTTCTTGTGGTCGGTCGGGTCCTACAATTTCGCACTTATTTTTTGCAGATGATAGCCTTCTCTTTGCAAAAGCCAATAGGTTTGAGTGTGGTACTATCAAAAGGATCCTTGGGGATTATTCAAGGGCTTCTGGCCAGGTAATTAATTTTAATAAATCCGCTCTTTGTGTTAGTAGATCGGTTAGACGCTCCAAAGGTGTGCGGTTGGCCCGCTATATTGGGGTGGATTTTGTCCGTTGCCATGATCGTTATTTGGGTTTGCCGAGTTTTGCAGGCCGTAATAAGAAGCAATTGTTTGAGAATATTAAGGATCGTATTTGGTCTAAACTTAAGGGGTGGAGTAGTAGGTTGTTCTCTAGTGGTGGTAAAGAAGTTTTACTTAAGGCTGTGGTGCAGTCCATTCCCACTTATGCTATGAATTTATTTCGTCTGCCGAAAGGTCTTATCTCTGAGATTCATCGGCTTTGTAATCGATTCTGGTGGGGGAGTTCGGAGGCGGGTAAGAGAATTCATTGGTGCTCCTGGGCCAGGTTGTGCGATAGCAAAGAAAATGGTGGTATGGGCTTCAGAGATCTTGAGATTTTTAATCAGTCGATGCTTGCGAAACAATGTTGGCGGCTCCTGAAAAGTCCCTCTTCCTTGGCAGCTAGAGTGCTCAAAGGTAGGTATTTCCCTAACTCCTCTTTTCTAGATGCGGTTTACTGTGCATCTGGTTCTTTGGTCTGGAAGAGCTTTCTTTGGGGCCGTGGTTTGCTTGAGGCTGGTTCGAGGTGGAGAGTGGGAGCCAATTCAGATCTCTCTATTTATTCGGATCGTTGGATTCCTAGACCACATTCCTTTACGGTCCAATCCCAACCTGTTTTGGGCGATTATGCTTCTGTTAGTTTACTGATTTCTTCTTCTGGGGGCTGGAAGGAACAGCTGGTTCGCTCTTCGTTTGCCTCTGAGGAAGCGGATGCAATTCTCAGTCTTCCCCTGTGTGCGTCCCAGGTGGAAGATTCTCTTTTATGGCATTATGATAAGAAGGGTATTTTCTCTGTGAAGAGTGGCTATAAGGTGGGTGTTTCGCTTGTCAACCGGTATGGCCCCTCTGGTTCCAATGATAATTCTTGGTGGTCTCAACTGTGGAAGCTTAATATTCCGCCTAAGGTTAGGTGCTTCATTTGGAGAGCATGCCGTAATTGGGTACCAGTTTTCCTTAACCTTGCTGGGCGTGGGGTGTCTACTTCGGTCTGGTGTCATGCGTGTGGTAATGGTCCTGAATCGGTGATCCATGCTTTATGGAGCTGTCATTCCCTTAAGAAGGTTCGGGCCAATTGTCGCTTTATTTATGATGTTGGTTGGAGTGAGGATGCTTCCTTTCAGGATTTTTTTCTTTTCTTCCTCGACCTCCTTAAGAGGGATGATTTGGAAACTCTTTGTGTGGTGTTGTGGAGGAATTGGTACTGGAGAAATCTCAGGATCCATTCTCCTGATTTGCTGAGGGAGGAGAATGTTGTGGATTGGGCTTCTGATTTTCTCCAGGATTTCCAATCGGCTAGGATGATCCACCGTGCTGTTCCTTCTTTGAGTTCTGGTCCTGCTGCAACTTGGTGTGGTCCGAATAGTGGACAGTATAAGATCAATACGGATGCTGCTGTTGATAAGAAGTGTGGCCTCGTCGGCTTTGGTGTGATTATTCGTGATTGTAATGGTCAGGTTATGGCTTCGTCTGCCCAGGTGGTGGGTGCTGCGTTTCCTCCTGCTGTGGCTGAGGCTATGGCCATTCTGCGTGGGATTCATTTTGCTGTCGAGTGTGGTATCCTTCCTGCTGTGCTTGAGAGTGATGCTAAATGGGTGGTTGATCTGATTCATTCGGGCAGCGCTTGTTTTTCGGAAATTGGTGCCTTTATTTCTGATATTGTTGTTTTGTCTTCCCGGTTTGTGATTCCTTTGTCTTTTGTTCCCCGTACAGCTAATAAGGCTGCTGATTTGTTAGCTAAGTTGGCTCTTGTGTTGCCTGCTGATAAGTTTTGGATGGAGTCTGTTCCTCCTAGCTTAGTGTCTGTTGTTGAGGAGGATTGTCTTTCTCTTTCTGCTTAATAATATTTTCCAGTTTCAAAAAAAAAAAAAAAAAATTTATAACCCCTATAAATTAATACTCAATGGTAAGTCCTAAGAATATTAATTTAAAGGGGTTCTACTGTATAAAAGAAAACGTGAAGACCACATCCATGTATGATGTATCTCTCCAATAAAATTATTTTATGGATATATAAATATTTTCTTGGTCCAAAAATCATAATTGTAATAATGATTTGAAATTCAAGTACATAAATATTCATGAAACGTGGAAAGATTTTGGGAAGAAAAAAATTTGGGATGCCTAACATCAATATTATGGTTATTTTTTTATTTATTTTTTTTGAAATAATATTATAGTTATTAATCAGTTCTACATTACCTATCGAAAATGAAAGAACTATTATAATTTCTTTCTAGCTAAATTAAAATGTTCATCGTTAAATTTTTTTTGAAAAATCATTAAACTGCAGTTTTGGGTTGTCCTTTGTATATAACTACATAAGGAGAAGATATTGCCATAGCATCTCCAATGCAAAAGTGGCTTGCATACCAATAATTGTTGACATGGCAACAATGTCAAGAGACTTGCTTCCTATGTGGCATAAAAATAGACTTGATAGACAATTAACTCAAAATTTGGTCTCCAATACTTCCGTCTAAAACACAATTTTTTTAATGACGTGTCCATTTTTTTTTTCCTGTTTTATTTTTTATTTTATTTTCTTACTAAAAATATATGAAAAATTAATGTCAGTTTTAAATGTTTGATGAGTCAACCTAAAAAATAGTTGTACAACAGACCGTCTGAAAGTGGATGGTCATGTTGACAATGTCTAATACTTTTTTTGCCACGTCAGCTTGAGGTTGAATATGCACTGTTGCATTGGAGACACAATTGTTAACATAATGTCTATTTATCCTACGTGGTATCTCTTTTTTTCACAAGCCACGCTTGCATTGGAGATGCTCTAAGATATGGAAAAAAATTATTATTATTGACAAATGAAGATATGGAAATTAAATCTTTTTTTTTTTTTTTTTGAGAACATATGGAAATTAAATCTGATATACTTTCCAGTCTTCCGGCCGATGAATAAACTTTCGCTGTTCAAAAAAAAAAAAAAAAAATCTGATATATATGGTAATCATATATATTCATATCTGGAAAAATCAAACATATATAAGGTAGGTTCAATTAAATATTAAACCAAAAATGTTGTATAAATAAGCATACTTTGAGCATGTAAACCACCATCGGTCGTTTACAAATAAAATTTCAAGAAACGAGAAAAGGCTCATATCATCCAAGGAGAATAATGGCTTCTATCAACAATGCCCTTATCAAACAATTTTTATTTGTTGGAATTCTTTGCATTTCTATCCTTCTTACTTCAGGTACAGTCACTTCACTTGTTCACAAATCTCACTTACATCAGTAATGGAATATATATCAAAACCATATTTTCGATAATTTATATTGTTTGTGTAAGTAATTGATGAATTGTATTTAATGAATAATTCAGTTGCAGGAGATACAGTGGAAGAAGTTCTTCCGGGCCAACGTATACTCTTAGCTGGTGATTGTAAGAGCCAAAAAGATTGTAGGGACAACTGTAAAAACAAGGGATTTACAAAACTTTTCGGTTATGGAGATTGCCTCTTGAAGACTCCCCCGGAACTAATTGGCGATTGTTATTGTAGGACGTAGGTTCTAATTGTTACTCATTGGAGATTTATATGTTGTCTCTCTCAATTTCAAATAAATGTAATCCTCTCGCGCTTTAAATCAATTATTTGGATCCTTATGCATTATGTTTCTGTTCTTATAGTAAAGCACTCACATTCAATAAAATTTAAATGAGAGTAAAAAATTTTGCTCGGATATAACTTATAAGTAATAGAAAACACGACTTTGATATTTTAAACTAAGTCAAATTTTTAATTTGATTTAAAAAAATCCTTTTCAAATTAATAATAATACAGTTTCCAATTTATACCCTAAATTTTATGTTTGTTGGGTTTCTTTGAACTTATATCCCTCTGACTTCAGGTACAATCTCTTCTCAATCTCACTTATGTCCGGGTTTAGACCGGGACAATTATCATAGTCGTTTTAAACAATTACATTTTTTTTTTTTTCTTTATAAAAATTGGACATACCTAAAAGGGAAAAATCATCACAAACGATCATAAGTTGAAAAAACCTTAGACAGTATCCACGTATATAATAAAGAAAAGAAAATAAACCAGTAAAAAAAGATACAGCAAAAAAATGACAAGGGTACGCATATCCAATATCAAAACAATGAAGCACGCAAACCTCAACAGAAAACGAAGAAAAAACATATTAATGAAAACAAAAGACTCGTGGCTTATACAACAATTCTTGCCCACCAAATAATTACAATGCACATTGGACTATTTAGTGAATTATATGTAATAAATTCAGTTGCAAGAAATGTTCAGTGTCAATAAAACACTAATGTTAGACAACCTAAATGATATGGCAAGTGATTTTTTCATTAACTACATCATCTCATATTGTGTGTGGTGATAACAACTCACTTGCCATATCATTTGAATTGAAATTTGGGTTAATTATTTGAGTTGTATAATATTATTCGTCGGTAAAAACTGCAGTTTTAGATTTTGTATATAAGATATGCTACTTTAATCTAATATAATCTTAGTCTAAAAAAAAATCTAATATAATCTAAATATATGGTTCAGAGTGATGCCACATCATTTGGGCAAAACAGCATTACTCAATATTTTTATAATATGGAAGAAAAAAAAATTGACAATATCTAATATCTATCGATCTATTCACTTATTTAGATCAGGTACTTTAGGATTTGAGCTGACTTGGTAGTCATTTGTCTAAGCTTCAAGCTCGTCTATCTACCAACTGAGCTACGTCTCTGACTCCCTGGTAGATGGAAATTAAATCAAATATATATGGTAATCATATATATATATATATAATCAAACAAATAATTAGGTAGGTTTAATTAAATATGGAATTAAAATCAAACAGTAAGGTAGGTTTAATTAAATATATAGTAATTCTACTTTACTCAAATTTGGTGCCTAAATCTGGTGTCTAAATGACTTGACAATACTCTCATCCATTCATTTAAATCAAGCAAATCCAATACAATCTAAATGAGTGGATGTGAGTGTTGTCATGTCATTTGGGCACCAAATTTAGACAAAGTATCATTACTCTTAAATATATATGGAATTGAAATCAAATGTATAACGTAGTTTTAATTGAACATGGAATTAAAATCAAACATGTAAGGTAGGTTTAATTAAATATATATAGGATTGAAATCAAATGTATAACGTAGTTTTAATTGAATATGGAATTAAAGTCAAACATACATATATATAAGGTAGGTTTAATTAAATATGAATTAAAATCAAAGGTACATATAAGGTAGGTCTAATTAAATATGAATTAAAATCAAAGGTACATATAAGGTAGGTTTAATTAAATATGGAATTAAAATCAAACGTATATATAAGGTAGGTTTAATTCAATATTGAACAACTCCCAGGGGCATAGCTCGGCTGGTAAATAGACGAGCTTAACTTGGGCAAATGACTCCCAAGTCAGTGGCTCGAATCCTACCAATGGATAAAGTTTTTAAAAAAATATCCGGTCCCCAAAAACCTGAATTATTATAATATTTCAAAAATAATAATAATACAGTAATAAATATTCAACAAACAAAAAAAAAAATGTTGTATAAATAAGCATACTTTGAGCATGCAAATCACCACCGTTTATAAACAAAATTTGAAGAAACGAGAAGGCTCATATAAGGAGAGAATGGCTGCTATTGAGATAGCCCTTGTCAAACAATTTTTATATGTTGGGATTCTTTGCATTTCTATCATTCTCATTTCGGGTACAATCACTAGTGAGGTACGTATACAATCACTTGTTCACGAATCTCACTTACATCAGGATTGAAACGTGACGATTATCAAAACTATTTTGGATAATCTAAATGCATGATTAATTATTTGTGTAATTAGTGAATTATATCATATGTAATTAATGAATTCATTTGCAGGAGAAAGAGTGGAAGAAATTCTTCTTCTGGGACAAGACAGAAAGTTGACGGGGGCATGTAAGAACCAGAGTGAATGAAAACTGATGTGCAAAAACTTGGGAGCTGCTTAACTTTTCGGTTACGGAGATTGCATCTTAAGTGTTAATTCCTTATATTATATAAAACTAGTCTCATCAACTTGGGAGATTGTGTGTGTGTGTTTTTTTTTTTTTTTTTTATTACAATAAATTCGTCAAAGGCACAGATTAAATATAATCTTTTTTTTTTTTCAGTATATTTGGATACTTAATTCCTTATGATTTCATTTCCCCTCCCCATTTCCTGCCAAATGTCCAAAATTTAATCCAAGGTTAATAATAATATAATTATAAGGACAAATAGGTAAATTAGTAACAAAATTAAATATAAAATTATTTTACAAATATTAGGATAAACAATACATATTTAACAATAGTAAAAAAAAAATCTAAACCAAACTCCATCTGCGTTTTTTTTTTTTTTTAAATAAAAATTTACTAAATCAATATTTTTTTTTTAAAAAAAAAAAAAAAAATCTTCACGATCTCTATCTCAACAATTCTAATTTTTTTTATTTTTTTTAATTCAAACCTTCAGATCTGACAAGCATCATCACGAGGTCCAAAGGGAAGGATATGAGAGAAAAATAAGGAAGACAAGCGACAAAATAAACATATAACTTGAGTTTCTCATCACTCTTCTATCTGTCTCTTCTTTCTTTCTCTCTCTTCTTCGATCTCCTTTGATTCGAGTTGATTTGGTGGTTTTGGTGAGGATTCAAGGTGGGTTGGTGGCTAGGGTTCGGAGGCGGCAAGGGTGACTGGGTTCTAGTTCGACGGCGGGGTTTGCATGGTTTGATTTCATGGTGGTTGATTTTCAGTGGTGGGAGGCTAATAGGTTTGATTTTCTAGAGACAGAGGTTGGGTTTAGTTTGGGGTGGTGGTGGTTGGATGTGAGGCAACGGTGGGTGTAGTTTTGGCATATGGGTTTCGTCGGATTTAAGCCATGATGGGTTTGGGGTGATTGTTGGTTTTTTTTTTTTTTTTTTTTTTTCATTTGATTTTCAATATCTGATTTAGATTATATTTTTCATTTTTTGATTACAGCGTTAAGAAAATTAAGAACTGAGATAGGGGTAAAATTGGTAAAACAAATCCTAAAACACATATTAATTAAGAGGGGTGCTATTGGCACACCCCTTACTGATCTATTTATGCCACACTTTTTTAAATTTTGATTTAATTAAATAAAGTTAAATGGTTTTATTAATTTATTTTATTTATTTCCAAAACTACCCTTTTACTTATTTTTCAAACTTAATACACCACATCTCTAATCTCTATATTTACTGGTCTCGTTTTTCTCTCACCTCCCATGAACAAATTTATTTTTTCTCTACTGCTATATATATATATATATATATCTCTGTTATAACACACGCAACACCAACAATTTTTTTTCTTTTCAAAATAGCAAACTTTATTCTCAAAGAAGAAAGGCAAGAAGAGCAAAAACAAACAGCAGCCAATGAAAAAACAAAGCAAAAGAAACAGACAACAAAAACAGTGTTTTTTTTTTTTTAATTGAATATAAAAGTATAATTTATATTTTTTAATTGTTCGTAGAATTTTTAATATTGATTAAAAGAACGTTTGGGTTTTTTTAAAAAAAATAATAATAAATGTGGGGTTTTATTAGATTTAATTTATAGAATTTTTTTTTTTTTCTTAAATTGTGTGTCTCTTTCAGTAATTTTGATAAAGGAAAAAAAATAATACTAAATAATTAAAGAAGTGGGGCATAAATAGATCAGTAGGGGGTGTGCCAATAGCACCACTCATTAATTAATTTATTAAATGAACTCATTCCTTATATTATAGTTTTGTTCTTATAATAAAGAACTCGCATTCAATAACATCCTTCAAAGTTTACGGAAAATTTAGATGAGAGCAAATGGTTTTTCGGATAAAAGTAGTAGAAAAACGATTCTAAAACCGTTAAAATATATATATATATATATATATTGAGTGTCTAGTAAGCGTGTTTGGATATAGTGTTTGTAATTAACCAATATGGACGAGCTTGGAGCTTAGGTAAATAATTCCCAGATCAGTAGCTTGGATCTTACTAATGGCAAAAGCTTTTAAAAAAATACCGAGTATTATTCGGTGACTGATGTGATGTTGACACCTCACATACCACATCATTTAGGATAGAATTTGGGAAAAAAAAATTGGACCGTCTAACATTACTCAAAAACAAAAACCAAAAACAAAAGCCCATCAACAAGCACCAAAATATTATTGTAACCGAAAAACAAGGCAAAACTTTCGAAGTATCCAAAAAGACAAAAACAAAAGCCCATCAAGCCCATTTCACAAATAGGATATAGTGTTTGTAAAAAGTAAAAACTGCAGTTTTTTTATTTTTTATTTTTTTATTTGCAGTTTTGGGTTTTGAAGTCTTAAGAATCATAGCTTTTGTGGTTATAAACGAAGTGTTTAACTACAATACAATTAAAAGTTATCATAAGGAAATTTCTCTTGATTTTTTTCTGTTTTTCAAATTTTTTTTTTTTGTGGATCTTGAATTTGAATCAATTGACTATTTTTAACTTCATTAACTAATTAACTATACAGATGTTGTGTATAAGAATCTTTCTAAACTCTAACCCATCAACAAGCACCACGGTGATTCCAGATTCCAGCTTGAACTCAACAAAAAGAGAATTAGGATTATCGAATTATGTTATTATGAACAACTTCTTTCAATTTTATTAATCAAATATTAATAAGAATGTATATTGTTAATGATATTAGTAAATATTACATTTAAATTTGTTACTATAGCTTTTATTATAAGGTGTGAACAACAATTAATTTGTCGAAGAAGTTCTGTGTTAATTTTTGTTGAAATGAAATAAACTGGATCAACCTTTATATAGGTTGGAATCCTGACAAACCATTATTAAACACAACTGCTAATCTGCTAACTACAAACAACAAACCACAACCAACATCTAACAACTACTAACGTTATTAGCTAACTCTACTAACTAGGTAGTTTGACTCGGTTTAAACCCTACATAAGGTATCCTATATTCTTAATTTAGGGGTGGCAATATGGATTATCATGTCGTGTTTGTATCAATCCAATCACGGTCAGTTAATTTTTTGTTCAACCTGAACATGGCTCATTAAGCCGAAACTTAAACACGACTCATTAAATTAATAGGTCCCAATAATTTATATGTCTATCGATTATGACGATGATAAATCACAATTCTATTAATCCACCTATGAATAAAGTAAAAAAATAATAAATGAAAAAAGTATTTTGGATTTATTTGTTAAAACAATTTAAAATGGTTACAGTTTTTTCTATTAAGACTAAATGTTATAATTAAACTGGTAAAAGTATTTAAATTTTTTTAATTTATAATTTTGATCAAAACAATTAAATTTTATGGGCTAAAAAATTTAAACTTTATTTATTTTATTTTAAGCAAAGCGATTCAAGCTTAATTATTCACAAAATTGTTTCTTTTGAGTGAGGGACCAAATGCTATAAATATGAAAATCTAAGGTTGGATGAATGTTTAAATGAATTCTGAAAACCTAAGCCCAATTAAATTCATACATGCATTTGTGTTTGTCTAGAATCTAGATACCGTTACTAGTAATTTACAAGTTTTTGACTACCGCCTAATGTGGTTTGGTGGTAGAGGATTTTCTTCGTTCAGTTGGAAAGTCGTGCTATGAAAGTGAGTAGAAAATGGTTGACCGCTAAAGTTTGTGACTAAAAGTCAATTTTTTTCTTTCCTCTTATTTCCAAATCAAATATCTTAAATAATAATAATAATATACAACCTAAATAATTCAACCAAAATGATATGGCAAGTGAGTTGTCCTTAACACATAAATCATGGGATGATGTTGTCTAGTGGTGTCAAAATAAGCCGGTCTAGCCCATTAGGTCCGAGACCGTTATGCCCGTTGGCTTAATGGACCATGCCAGGCACAACCTGTTAGGGAGACAGGCCATGCCAAGACGACTTGTTTGGGTGGAGGGTGGGCCCGGCCTGAGCACATGGCCTATGCCGGAGCATGCTAGGCCATGCCTAGACCGGCCCGGCCCGTTAAGGCCTTAGCGGGCCGGGGCCAACAGACTTTGAATTTAAAAAAAAAAAATTGAAATTTTGAATTCTGGCGGCTCGCCAAAATTCAAAATTTCAAAAAAAAAAAAAAATTAGGCCTGCAAGTCGCACCACCTAGGCCTAGCACGGCACGTCGGCTTAACATGCTTGGGCCTGGCTTGTTAAGCCAGGCTAGTCCAGGCCCGTGACCGAAACAGGCCAGGCCGAGCGGCCCGCCAGGACCTGGCCCATTTTGCCACCTCTAATGTTGTCAATGAATAAACCACTTGTCATACTTTTTGGGTTGATTTTTAAATTATTTTTTTGGATTGTTTAGCATTAGTCTGTAAAAAAAAAAAATGTGGTTTTCGGTTTTGTATTCGAACATGGGTCCGTTTAGCAACCGAACCAACCAAGCCCATATTTACTAATCGATTCAGCTGAAAGTCTGAAACCTTCAACTAAATGGCACCAAATCTGTAAACCCATTGACAGCTACATGAACAACCCTGATTCCAGCTTCAACACTGCACAATGAATCCAGCAATATTATCGAATTTTGTAATTATGTACAAATTCTTTCAGTTTTATTAATCAAGTATTAGTAAGAATGTACATTGTAATGATTTGCTAAATGTTTAAAGGGTTAATTGCAATAACATACCTTGTGTTTTTGAATAAAAGCTTAATATTCAAGTTTTTGAAATAATTGCTTTAGCCCCCTTACCATTAGTCAAAGCCTATTAAAGATAACAGTTGACTGAGTTTATAAGGGTAAAATCATCATTTATTACATCAATTATTTTGAAAAGAAATATAATAATAAATTAATTATTTATCTGCTAATTAAAACTAAAAATAAATATATATGGAAAAATAAAATATACAAATATTGGGCATGATTTCCTTTATAGAAATCAGACCGATTTTCATGGAAAAAATCCATGCAGATTCATATTTTGAGGAGATCTAAACCAAATCTTTATCTAAGCTCTAGGTTGTGTTTGGTAGGAGGGGGGGAGAGTATGAGGGATAGATGAATTAAGAGAGAGAGAGAGAGAGAGAGAGTAGGATGGATGGAGAGGATAACATCAATTATCCATGTTGTTTGGTATTGAAATGAGGGTTGGATGGATGGATTGGTATTTAATTTGTAAAATTACAATATTACCCTTTAAAAAATTGAACGGTAGTATAAAAAGGGAGGACATTTTTGTCTTTGCCCCCCATCACTCTCCCTCCTTTCTCTCATCCGCCCAAATTGGGGGGATTCATTTTCGTGGGCCCAGAGGGAGAAGCTCTCCCTCCAACCAAACAAGGGATTTGCTCTCCCTCCCTTCTCCTCTCCCTCCCCCCATCTTTCCCTCATACCAAACACAGCGCTAATATCAAAAACCCTTATCCCTTTCTCTAATAAATGTAGGCGATATGATTCTCCTCCAAAAATGGAGAACCAAATCTTCTTCTCTCAAAATGGAAACCGAAACTCATGGAGAACAATGGAGATCCGATTCTCCATTAAAGGCCCAGATCCTCAGCTGTCAGAGTGACGCCGGATTCACTCCGGCAGTGGAGTTGTTTTAATTTTTTATTTTGTGGGTTGATGATTGAGTTGATAAAGTTTGATTGTGGGTGATGATTTTGTTTTGATAAATATGAAGTTTTGATTGTATGTTTAGATGATGTCGGATTTTGGGTGGTGATGAAGTTGAAATAAGATATGTTTGGGTGATGGCTGATGAAGATGGGTGATGAAGATGAAGTTGAAATCTGAAAATGGTGCTTCGGAGGTGAGAAAATTAAAGAGAATGAAAAGGAAAAACAATTTGGAAAGAAAAAAAAAAAAATTGTTGATGCCCAATGGTTTTTCATATATATTTAATATTTTATCCTTCGATTTTTTTTAAAGATTTTATTTGTAATATTTAATAGTTTTAAATTGATTATTTTAAGATGAAGGCATTTAAGACCACATTATATGGGCATTTTTGACATTTGATGCCCAAATCTTAGTCAACTGTTTAATTGGATGAAAGTCTACTAAGAAAAGGGGGTCTGCTGCAATTAAATCAATTTGTTGAATATTAAACCGTTTTGAAAAAAAAAAACAGGACTAATTGTACAAACATCTCCTAAGTTTAGGAATAATTACATGCATATGGAACTTTTATCCATGATTGCACAAACATCCTCTGTCATTAGTTGACTTCCTTTAACTCTAACCGTTGACCACAATACCACAATAACTAAAGTGCCCATATTTCCCTATTTTATTATTTAAATTAATAATTAAAAAACGAAACAGAAAAGACAAAAAAACAAAAAACAAAACAAAACAAAAAACAAAATCGATCATTTTTTTTTTCTCTTTCATTATTTTATCAACCTCCAAACACAATTCAAAAATAAACTTCACAAACAAAAACCAAAACTCAATCCCACAAATCAAAACCAAAACTCAAATCCTCAACAACCAAAAAAAAAATCCATCAATACCACAACTAGTTAACCACATCTATTTAAAAAAAAAAAATTAGAACTTCAACCTAGAAAGTTAAAAATCCACCGTTGAAGTTATAATTTTTTTTAAAAAAAAATTAAATGGATGTGATTAACTGGCTATGGAATTGATGGATTTGAGTTTTTATTATTATTAATTTAAATAATAAAATAGGTAACTAGGGGCACTTTAGTCATGTAGGTTAAAATTGTGGTCAACGGTTAAAGTTAACGGAAGTCAACTAACGGCAGGGGACGTTTGTTCAATTATAGGTAAAAGTTCTAGATGCATGCAATTACGCCTAAACTTAAGGAACATTTGTGCAATTAGTCCAAAAAATAAGGGTATGTTATTGCAATTAACCCAATGTTTATATGTGAGAGACAAAATAAATTGACCGATCCAATCCAATGGATTTCAAAATTTTAGAATTTAATCCAATCTAATTATGTTCTCAAAATCAAATGCAACAAATTGGATTTGATCTAATTGATCCTATTGGATCCTGCACACCCATAATTTTGAAGGACGAATAATTTATTTTATCTAGACAATTTTATTTTTTTTCTAAAGTCTCATCCCTGTAGCTCAATTTTGTTGTGGTGAAAGGAAATAGGTAATTTTATTATGAGTAATGTTAATTTGTCTAAATTTGATGTTCAAATGATGTGGCAATACTCTAATCAATTCATTTAAATCATGCAAATCTAATACAATTTAAATGAATGGATTAAAGTGTTACCACATCATTTAGACACCAGATTTGAATACCAAATTCGGGCAAAGTAGCATTATTGTTTTATTATTATGATTCGAATTTCAAATAGAATATAATTTTATTTATAAGTAAATATAAGATAATGGCTTAACATAGTAAATATAGATATATGGAAATTAAATCAAATACAAATGTGTAGTTAATCAGAAATATAGAATATATTATATACGGTGGATATAAATATAGAATAATCAGATATTCAACACACAAAATATTGCTGTATAAATAAGCATATGGTTGGAGCATAAACATCATCATCGAGTATTGAAATCCAGCGAAAAATGGCTATTCACAACCCAGTATCCGGAGCAGGCTCAGACATTTCAGAGGCACAAGGTGAAAAGAAATTGTTTTATTGTTATTGGACCTATTTTCTTAGAAATATTTTAGGGCCCTTTATTTAAGAGACAAACTTAAACTAACTAATATTGGCTTATTTTGACTTATTTTTTAAAAAACAATATTTGAGCCTCTTTGTTTACAATATAAATTTTTGGTCATAAAATCTTATTCTAATCTAAGAAAATAATGATGATAGTAAATATATATATATATATATATATATAATTTGGACCCTTTATTTTATGGGCCCAGGGTGGGTACACGTCGCCCGGCCCAAGACCGGCCATGTGAGTATCCATTCTTGTTTAAAAAAAATTAACTTTTTTTTTTCTTTCTATTTTTAACTTTTTTGGGGTTTTTAGTAATACTATATTTGGTAGGATGAAATATAAGAGAATGGAAATAAGTAAATTTCTCATCACTTATTTGGATTGTTAGATGAGAAGGAAAGGATAAGGAGAGAAATGAAGAAATTTTTTTTTTTTTTTGTTTTTTTAACTTTTATCCAATCTGGTTTCTCTCCAAAATTTGATGGAAAATGAGGGAAAGAAATTTAAAGTTAATGACTTTTTCAATATCCCAAAACTAACCCCATTTGTTTCCTTTCTTTTCATTTATATTCATTACCATCAAAACAATCATCGCTAAAAACACTATCATTTTTTTTCTCCCTTTATTTCATTTCCTCCTTAGTCCTTAAGTTATGATTTCATTTCTTTTCTCTTCCATTTAAAAAATAATAATAATTGAAAACCATTTATTTTTTGGAATGCAAGTTTACTTACACTATGTATCATTTAAAATTATTCTTATAAATGAAAATAAATAAATATTTTCAAAACAAATTAAAATATCAAACTAATGGTAATTCTAAAAAAAATAATGGTAAATTTAAAAAATATACAAATGACATTATATTAATGATAACATAACAAAAAATTAAAATAATAATTTTAAAAAAATATATTCATAGTTGCATTCAATGTTATAGATTTTTTTTTAATAAATATATTAAATTCACTCTTCATTTATTTTATAAACGGTAATAAATACAAATTTTTAAAAATAATACAACAATAACTTTGTGTCTTTGTCAAGTTAGATTTGAAGAGTAAACAAAATTTACACGCATATCCATAAAAGTCATCCCAAACTGCTCTAATTTTTTATTTTTTTTTTCCTTTCAATCTCTATTTTTGTTATTACAGATGCATGATTTTTAAATCCACCCCTATTTGTGCTATATGACGATAATGTGATGGAAAAAAAACAATAGTAACAAGAAATATTTTATATTTTATATTAAAGTTGAAATTCATTCTTTAAGATTTTTTAGGGTCAGCTAGACTCTCTGGTGTTCGGAATACCAAGCATTTCTTATGACATTAACATGATTTCCTACTGTATTTATCCCGTTGTAAAAATATATACATTATTTTTACACTTTTTAAACGACATGATTTTTGCTGTTGGGAAAACGATATTTTATAACAAAAATTATTGGTCAGAAAAAAAAAAAAAAAAGATATTTATTTTAGTTGTTCTATTATATGTTAAGATTAATCCTTAATTGATTGGTTATTTGTGGCTAATGCAGTCAAAATTATTACAAATAATTAAGTGTACGTTTGACTAGATAATTGGATTGAACAGTACTAATTTAATACCGCCTTTATTTGATAAAATTTTAGGACAATGTTTGGGTACTGACTAGTCAGTACCCAAGATACTGACTAACTAATAGGATTTTACCACATAGTCAATTTGTGATAAATGTAAAGAGATAAAAGTAAAAAATTAAAAGAAAAAAGCCACGTGGCAACATCCCATTGGAGGGGTCAATACCTTGGGTACTTACCAGTCAGTACCCAAGCAATTTCCAAAATTTTATACCCATATTAATTTATTGGATGAAAACAATGGTTTTTTTTTTCAAGAGAGTAAAGACTTGAATCCGTAATCTCGTGGTGCAAGTGTGAGGAATTTACCATCAGACTAACTTTATCCCATAATTATTGTGTCAATATTAATGAACCTAAAAGATGATTTTTGACTATTAATAAAACTATAGGGTGACTATTTACGTATAATGTAAGGTAGAGTGGTAGTTTTGAATAATATAACTTTTATTACGTATATTGGAAGTTGTGAGTTTGTGACACCACCCGTGACTGTAAGGAGGTGGGTGCAGTACTCATCCCTGGACCAATTTGCAACCACACACTAAATTAGAATTAGATTTATTTTATTTTTTTCCCTGAAATATCAATGTCACACATTCATTTTAATGACCTCTACCTTTCCTATCCTAGATTTTGCCATTTTCCAAAGAAGAAAAGTTAAATAAATAAATAAAGATACCTGTCTGTAAATTTGTGCCCCTCCATTATCGGTCTGTTGTTCCCAAAACCAGCCACATTTTCCCACTTTTTGTCAGATAATAAACAAAGCAACCACGCTGTTTTATTCTCGATTAAAGAAAAAAATCTATCCCCATAGATTTCCTTATGTATCCACATTAATTTCGTTATTTATAACTGTAAATCCTATCCAATGCTCCGTCTCATCTCCAACCACTCATCTTTCAACCCTAATTTTCTCTATATAAATATCCACCACTACTACAAGCTTCTACATTACTCGCAGCCAGCGACTTCAGCAAACTTGGGGTGGTTAAAGTTTTGGTTTATGGAGCTACCTTTGGTCCAAAATGAGGAAAGAGAGAGGGTTGACTCATCTGCTGGTTCATGGATACCTCTGGGTTGCACATTGATGAGTTGTATATGTGCAGCTTGAAGGTTTGCATGACCTAGGAGACGTGCTTGCCTTCTCCATTCGTTCTTTGGATTGAAGGGAGCTCCCTAGCTTCCCTCCTCCGTGTATTTTCTTGCCATCTTTTCATTAATATATATATAGCTAAAAAAAAAAAAAAAAAAGTTAAGATTTTAATTTATCTATTGATAATTATTTTTGTCAGGTCTTCCAATTTTTTGGTAAAATGCTCTTATTCAATTTTAATTTTTTGGATAAAATAATTAAAAAAAAAGTAATCTTTTCTAATGTCTGGAAGGTTTGTGCTGACCTCCATTTGAGGAGGTTTGCAGCATCTCTATTGCAGACCTCCATTGATGGAGGTTTGTACAAAATTTCCATACTTCAATTGGAGGCCTGACCTCTCCGTAAGAGGTCTTCAACAGACTTGTTAACGACCTCCGTTGAATTCTGGAAAGAAATACTTTTTTTTTTTCAAAATGGCTATTTTATTGCTTCATTGATCTTGTTGGTTGATGTTATTTGCACTGATTTGGTGTTTCTGTTTGTGTTTTTGTTGATTCAATAAGTAGAACTCAATTTAAAGCCTATGGCGAGAAGTCTTTGCCTCGAGAAGTTATCGATTATCATCGGACCCCTGGTTCGTACGTCCTGTAATTATTTTGTCTTGGCAACAGAGATGGATAACTAGATGAGATGTTTATGCATTTTGAACCCTAATGTTACCGAAGTATCTTATTAAAGATCTAATGGGATTATGGGAGTGTTATTATTGTATGAATATATATGTTCTATTGTATACAAGTTTTGAATCAAAATTTCATAGATATTCTTTTGTTGACCTTGGTATAATTATTTAATTTCCTGATATTCATGCTATTATTTGTTTTCGGTTGATGGTGGAGTGGCGGACATGTTTGATTATTTAACAATTTCTAATCAAGGAAGTTGCCGTGATTTTTTTATATTTTAAATGAAGTATTACACCATTACGTTATCAATTGTGGGTTTATTTTTATAGAGTGGGAGGACTTGAACCTCTAACTTTATAACGTGGATGTGAGGGGTTTTACCATCAAATCAATCTCATCTAATTGAAAGTTGCTGTGATTTGTCGCCTAACAAATGAAAAGAAATGTTTAATAGTAGATTAAAATTATAATTATGTTAGATTGTAAGAGATTTGTTGTGATTCAGTATTTTACTATATATGCATTTTGTAGTAAACCGGCCGGAGCTGCGGCTGCCTGTCTGTACTCTTTTTTTGTAATTATTGTTCATGCTAAATAGTTTCAATTTTTTTTTATTTATTTATCGAGGATCCCGGACTTCATCAAGGCACTCATCCGTTTGTCCTCCTCAATTGCATGACACACCCATATATAGCTAACTTGTTGGTTCTGCCGGTCTATTTGTTGAATGTTATTTTTATAGAATAAGACAGAAATGCCTGAATTGACCTCAATATCCTTTAAGTAAGAAAAAACCCTTTTAACTCTATAATCCCCTCCCAAACCTCCAAGTCTGTCAGCAAAGTATTTGGTGGTTGTATTTGTGTTTAAGTCAAAGAATACCCTCTTTCTAGCATTTGAATTTGATTACGCCAGTTGTATGTACATTAGTTTGAGAGGTACATTAGTTTGAGAGGTGTGAAATGGAGGTGTGAAATGGAGGCGTGAAATGTGGCATTAGTTGGAGTTGGTTTTTATACCAATTTGATGTTTTGGTGTCTTCAGGGAATGAAATTGCTGCCAACTACAAGGGATCATGAAATTGTTTTTTTATAACATTAATTGATTATATCTATAAAATCAACTAATCATATATAGATGCATTATGGTGGTTGTTGGCTTGTCGCATGCCTGCCTCGTTTTGGTGGGAATTGATTTGTTAGATAATGCTTTCTAGTTGTCCAAATTCGCTTGTACTTGAGTTTTACAAAGCAAGAACGGGAGCATTTCACATGGGAATCATGAAAAATGAGTTTCAGGACTAGGTACAGGATGACCTGATGTTGGTCACCCCTTTGTGAAATTGTAGAAATTGTGTGAAATTAGAACAACATATATTCAAGAACCACGTATATCTAACAAATTCGATTCTCAAAACGATAACTAACCAATTAAGCTGCTGATTACTGTGAAGCAACTTTCTTGAATGCCAAAGAGAAAAGAAAGTGAGTTTCAATTGGTCGGTAGGTAGCTTTTATTTTATTTCAAGTTCACATGCTGACTAATTATTGGAACTGTTGTGCTTATTTATAAACAGTGTGATAGAGAACACAAAAGAGTACATATATATATATGTCAGGGTTTTCTTGTCATAATTGTTGATCATCTGGGAAGCGTCTCTGCTAATCTTGATCGCTGCATAGCTGATACTGATGCATCTGCTGAAGCCGATCTTTGAATGAATTCCCTGATGTCTCAATATTTGTCTAAATGGCTGAATCCTACATTTCATTTCCCGGTGAAGTTTTTATATCTGCGTGCCATTTTATCTTTTTGTATTTGCATACAGCTCTTAAACATGCATATATGTATAATAATTCTATGTACATATATAATTTAAGACTGGTTTTAAATCAGATATCGTTCTTGTCCTAAATGGTGCTTATGGTTGTGTAATAAACAGCTACAGCTGCTCTTAGGATTCTATTCAAGTGCCATTGGATTTTTTTAATTTTATCTTAAGTTGATTTATGACAGTTCAGTTGTGGCATAACAAAAAATATATAAATGGTTAAGATTTTATCACTTTTTTCTCTTTCATGCAGCATAAGTTGGTGTTTTAATTACATTTAGAATTTTTTTTTTTAGGAAAATAAGGTCAAGAAGAGGATCTAACTCTTTCACTTGAGTATGAAAATAAGCTTCGGGTCAAGGTGACTACTGTCGCTGGGCAAGCATTTGGAGCAAAACAATACCACATGATGGGTATTTACTTGCAAAGATCATGTATCATTAAATATTGTAACTTCGATAATATTGCTGCCTGTGTTTATCACTTTATCTTTGCAACTCCAATTTTCAAACTGCTGTCCAGCAAGAAGACATATAGCAAGTCCCTCTATGATAGGGTATTTTTGCTAAAAACCATTTTTTTTATAAAAAAAATGTGAAACATTTTGTATTAATTAATCAGTTTTAAATTTTTTTTAAATAGAATAAAATTTAAATGTGCTTTTGACATACTTTTAAATCTTTCTTAATGAATTTACAAGTTTTAGAATCACCTTTGCTGTGTAATTTTAAAAGTTAAAATATTTATAGAAATCTTTGAGAAATTTTTTTTAACATATAATCGACTAGGGTTGGCTAAAACTATCGAGAAATTTTTTTTATTCGATAAAACAGATGAAAAGCAAACAAAATAATAATCATGATAGCACATCATTTGTTCAAAAATCAGCAACAATAAAATATTATTTGTGTTAAAAGATGAGAATATTTTATATTTTTTGGTTCAAGGTTTTTGATAACCGCAGTTGCCATTAATTACTTGATAGCTAGCTCTATTCATTGAATCAACGATAAATGGTGCAACCATCGAGAAAAACCTCGATCTTACAAGCTAGATAATGCAGTGTGTGGGAACTTGGAACTTGTGATATATCTGCTCTCTTTTTTTTGCACTCGATCCATGCAATTGCAATGCAACCATTCTCATAATTCACATTAGGCATTTTGAAACTTATATGCTATCTGTATCATTTATCATTTTAAAATGACAAAGTTTTGGAGTGATTTGATAATATGTATAATGTGTGCGTGCGTAATTCTTGGCGAAAAAGAACATACTATGATCAATTATATGAGACCGTCCCTTTTATATCAAATCAGGAAAAAACTTGAACACACAACTTCATATATCACTAATCTCCATTTCACACCATATTGATCGAAGTGTTTAATAGACACACCTGGCTGAGGCTGTGACTACTTTTGTCCTAGCTGGCTAGCTTCATTACCGGTCTCTTTTTTGTAAACGAGTTTTATTATTCCTCATAATGTGTATTTTCTTCACTTTTTTCCCATTTTATGAATAATTTAAACCGAATTTCCTATCTAAACCGTTTTGATATGAGTAATGCTACATTACCCAAATTTGGTGTCCAAATGATGTGGTAATACTGTAGACCATTCATTTAAATTGTATTAGATTTTCATGATTTCAATGAATGGTTTACATTGTTGTCATATCATTTGGGCACCATATTTGGATAGTAAATTTGGATAATGTAGAAGTACTCGTTTTCATAAATAACGAACAACCACCGATCAATTGGGTGGACACTACATTAATTTCCCGTTTCATTTTTCCTGTTTTGTCATGACAACACTAAACACTTGTATTTTTTTTTTTCTCTATAGATTTCCTACCCTACCCACACTAATGCCATTATTTATTTCTCATTGAGTCGTTCCTCTCCAGGTGGTCCAATAATGTTGTCCTTCAAGTACCTAAGAATGGTTTACATTGTTGTCACATCATTTGGGCACCAGATTTGGACAGTAAATTTGGATAATGTAGAATTACTCGTTTTGATAAATAACGAACAACCACCGATCAATTGGGTGGACACTACATTAATTTCCCGTTTCATTTTTCCTGTTTTGTCATGACAACACTAAACACTTGTATTTTTTTTTTTCTCTATAGATTTCCTACCCTACCCACACTAATGCCATTATTTATTTCTCATTGAGTCGTTCCTCTCCAGGTGGTCCAATAATGTTGTCCTTCAAGTACCTAAGAATTAGGGAACCCTAATTCTATCTATCTCCCTCTCTCTCTGAGGACCTCTTTGTCTTCTCAGAGAGCCACTTCAATCACCATAAATGAATACTACTAATTATAACTCAAATTCAATTCAAATTATGTTCAAGGCCACTAGGCAGTTTATGCTTTGAAGAGTAATTAATTATCATTGAACTCTCTAATCTACCCTTCAATTTACTTCTACAACAGAACTGTATGACTAATTAATTAACGAGAGATTTTTGTAATCTTATTTCCAGTTATTTATTTAGTATAATTTTATTTGTGGAATGAATGGAATCAAAATGTTTCGTTTGTAATTTGAAATTTGACAATATATCTTAATTAATTAATATCATAAAGAAATGGATAATTATGTAGAAACATGTTTTATGCCGAATATGTAACTCTTTGTTTTAACAAACCTTTGTTTAAGTAACATTATGAAAATTAATTAAAAATAAATAAAAAATGATCATGGATAATATATCTAACAGAAAGATGCTAAAACAATGTAACCAAAGTTGAATAATATTTATCCCACATCCCCTTTATATTGTGATAGAGATTCAAATCTCATACAATTGTCTATAAAATCTCTTCCCTAGCTATTATGAAAGTTATTTTATGAACCAAGTTTATAGTTATTGATCTCGCCAAGTTTCGATGGACATTCTTATTGATCGGTGACTTTTTTCTTTTTTCTTTTTTCTTTTTTCCTTTTTTATAGTATCTATAATTCTATATTTCCATCTATCTATACCACGCAATTTTTTGGAACTTTTTACCATTGATAGGATTCGAACAGCTGACTTAGAAATCATTTACCCAAACCCTAAACTCAATCGGTGTTAGACTCTTATTCTGATTCAACTTATTGTCTAGGACTGGATTCCTATATAAATTAAGATCACAAATCATCAAGTGGGGTATTAATTTAATAACATGATATATGCTATTGTTTGATTTTGCATGATTGATACTTGATACTTGACATCTTTGAATTTACTTATTCGTAATCAAGGCAGTTGCCATGATTTGGTCGCCTAACCCATGACGATAAAGTTTTATTACTTTTAAATTATAATTATGTAAGTGATAATCTCATTCGTTACATGCGATATTCAATTGCGTCGTTGACGGTAGACGAGCTGCCGTCTATATTTACCTTTTCTCGTTTTTCTCTTCTTTTGATACTCCAAAAAAGAAAAAAAAATCAATTTCAATTCCATCTTCAATTGTCAACTTGTTATCACAAAGACGGTGCTCGGGAAAGGAAAAAAAAATAATCAACTTGTTAATTATTCTTGTTTGCTAATTATTATGCGTCAATGGGTGTGCGATCGGTATCACTAAAACATCTTTTTCTAAAGCAACAGTTTTATTCCTACTATACGTCAGGAGTTACGTACTTACGTTAATAATAAATGATTTTATTTACATTAAAAATAAAAATAGTTATCACCTATCAGAAACTGATTCTATATCGCCTCTCAATTAGTATAGCTAATGGTGCATCTCTCTTCCATATTTGTAGGGAGGGGTTTGTATGTGTATCTCTCGATGTAGAAGTAGTTATGGGAATAGATATCCGGATCGTACATGTATTTTTTGATCCCGATAGGTTCCAACAATCCTATCGTAATAGTTCTTATAATAATAATTATTAAAAAAAGTTGGATTCTATATACAGTATATATATAAGTATTTATATATACAATTTGAAAAAGAAAAAAAATTATTGGTATTTCTAATTTTGTGCACATGCATTTGTTATATATAATATTTGTAGTTTTGTAAAATTTAGTACGTTGTTGATGTGATTTGTGAATTACAGTAGATATAGGAAATAGGGAGAAATAGCATCAAATTTGATTGGTTTTGTGGTAATATCACCAAGTTAATAACTCTATGTTTTAAAGCACCAAAGTATGTGATCTATCAAAATTGCCTCTCATTTACTCTCTCTCTCTCTCTCCCATTTGTTTTTTTAAAAGAACTCCATTGATCCATCAATGGAGGTTGGACGTACCTCAAATGGAGATCGAAAAGACCTCCATTGTATTCAAAATGACCTCGACCTCCATTGGCGGTCGATGAAGAAGAAGATTAAAATATATATATATAAATAAGTCTTGGGTAGGTCACCCGAGACTTACTTCAACCCAAGACTTATTTCAAACTATTTCCAGTTACCCGAGACTTATTGCCAAATACCCGAGACATTATTTCCATAATTTTTTTTATAACGGAGGTCATTTCGAAGACCTTTAATGGAGTCAACCATTTCGACGGAGGTCGTTTTGATCTCCATTGATGGATCAATGGAGGTTAAAAAAGAGAGAGAGAGAGATGAAGACAGAGAAAGATAAAAAGAGATTATGGGCAATTTTAGTAGATCCCATTAATTTGTGTTATTTCTACAAAACTTATTAAGTGGATGTCTTTTCTATAAATGGCTTTGGAAAAAATGCCATAACAATTTTCAACCCGTTAACTATTTCATGGGTTTAGTATGTTTTTTCAATACCCATAAGTTGGGTAAAGTTTCAAGTTTGGCGGCTTTGAATTTTTTGGTCTTCTTTTTTCTTTTCTTTTATTCTTTCTGTGTACCATTTTCACTGTGGATACAACTCGAATTCAAGATATTATCAGACTGAATGAATGTTTTTACTACCCAAATCATATTAGACCGTGATTTATGGACAATGCTTGGGTACTGACTACTGACCAACTAATAGAGTTTTGCCACATAGTCAATTTGTGATAAATACAAAGAGATAAAAGTAAAAAATTAAAAGAAAAAAACCACATGGCAACATCTCATTGATAGGGTCAGTACCTTGAGTACTGACCAGTCAGTACCCAAACAATTTCCGTGATTTATTTGGTCATCTTTTGAAATCCAAATCTCACAATAAATTGTCTGCGCAAAACTTAAGGATCGGAGTAATTTTTTTATTTTATTTTTTTAAACACCATCTATCCTTCTTAAACAATACTAGTCAAAAGAGGTGGAATTGACAATAATTTTGATAGTAATTAATTAAATAAAGTAACAATATTATATTAACTTAAATCCTACATTTTTACACGATTGCAGGCTATCCAAAAATTTGTTTATATTCATGTCCAAATAACAAAGAGTTGTTCAAATTTCAAAATCACATCACTCACCATATAATATTATGATTAACATGACGTTGATAACTTATATTTGGGCATGAATTTTAAATGTTCAACTATCCAGAATATTACTACATTATAGTGTTTGAACCTTGAATCATATTTCTAATTTGATTTCAAATATGATACGGATTATCTTAATATTTAATCATTGAATTACTCCTGATTATAGTATTAAAAGTTATTACGTAATATCAATTTTGAATTATATTTTTAATTAAATTTCAAAAATATTTCACTTTCTCATCTATTGAATAAATGAACAACTAAATGTTGAAGTTGAAATTACAAATTTAAATTAACATATATCATTTTCTAAATTTATATGTAAAATGAAATTTTTAATTAAAAGCCTTATTTATTTATTTGACAAGAAAATTTTGGTTGAGTGATAGGGATGATAAGAGCATCTCCAATGCAAGTGTGACTTGTGAAAAAAAAGATGCCACGTAGGATAAATAGACATTATGTTAATAATTGTGTCTCCAATGCAACCGTGTATATTCATCCTCAAGCTGACGTGGCAAAAAAAATATTAGACATTGTCAACATGACCATCCACTTTCAGACGGTCTGTTGCACACCTATTTTTTAGGTTGACTCAGCAAACATTTAAAACTGACATTAATTTTTCATATATTTTTGGTAAGGAAATAAAATATAAAAGGAAAAAGGAAAAAAAAATGGACACGTCATTAAAAAAATTGTGTTTTAGACGGAAGCATTGGAGACAAAATTTTGAATTGATTGTCTATCAAGTCTATTTTTATGCCACATAAGAAGCAAGCCTCTTGACATTGTTGCCATGTCAATAATTATTGGTATGCAAGCCACTTTTGCATTGGAGATGCTCTAATATGAGTTCGAGACTTCGAGTCATATATTCAATCAAAATCCAATACTTTAATAGTTAAAAGAAATTTATGAATTATTATATTAAAAATAGCTTGTATATCTATAACGATATATAGGGAAAATAAATGAGTATATCTTTTACTAATTACTATATCACAGTGGTGGTACCATACTTATTTTACAAGTTAGAAAGTTTTCTTCCGATTTATAGGAGTAATTTTTTTATTTTTTTATTTTAAAGTTATTTGCTATTGGTGGGATTCAAACCATCGATTTCGGATTTATTTTCTTGAACACAAAACCTGTCCATCTATCAGTTGAGTTGCACCCAGGGGTGGACCCACGTGGAAACCAGGTGGGGCCCATGCCCTACCTCAATTTTTTTTTAAAAAAAATTGATTATGTGTATATTGTATATATACATATTTATTAAGAATTCTTAACAAGAAGTTGTTATCGTGATGGGTAGTGGATCTCAGTTTTAGTCTTCAGGTGCTTGGTTTGACTCTTATCTCAAGTAACTAAGTACTTATTTAATTCAATTTTATGTTCTAATTCTTTTATGTGTATTTTTTAATTCAATTTTATCTTCTAATTTTTTTATATCTTATTTATTTTATCATCTTTTCTGATTCATTTTCTCTATTTCATTGTTGTCAATTTCTTAACTAACATTACTTTGTGTTTACTTAATTCAATTTTATTTTATATTAAATTATATATGTATTTTTTTTTTTAATATTTCCAATAGTTTTAATTTGACATAACTAACACGCTCAATCAATAAATCCTAAAATCTCATATTTTACTTTATTGGATTAAAATAGTCAATATATTACTATGATTCCATTTATTTAATCCTTAATATTTTTCTTTACTTTATAGTTTTAATTTATTTAGAATCAATAAATCAATAATTTACCAATAATTTGAAGAATAAAAATTTTAAAAACATGTCTAGTAATAGTTATTAATAAATAATTTTTGTATAAATTTAAATTGAATTCATTATAAATGCAAAACAAAATTATTTCTCGTTATAAATTTAGATTGTAATTTAATCTTTTAATTTTTTTTTTTCATTATTTATGTTGTTTTTCTTGTTATTATTTAGTTTTTAATATTTTTTTTTATTGTTTTTATTATCTTTTGAATATAAGATTATTTAATTCATATGAATAAGTGTTTTATTTATTTTATTATATATATATATAAACTATTTTACTATGATCTTTTTTTCAGTAGTTTTTCATATAATTATGATTTTAATTTATTCAAGTGCCGTACCTGATTAAAATTTTTAGGTCCACCATTGTGCACCCCTATAAACGATTTATGGGAGTAGTTGTCCACTTGTCCGTATATACATTGTCTGAACTCGAGCTATAGTTGTAATAAATAAATAAATAATGAAATATATTTATATAAAATGATGATATCTTTCATTTTCTTTCGTGGAAACCTATAACAACCGCGTCCACACAAAAAAAAAAGGGAAGAGGAAAAAAAAAAGATAAACGAAAATTTTAAAGGTAACCACCAGTCACCGTAACTGACCGACCTGTAATTCAAAAAACAACGCAACTAGCAGAGCAGACACGGCAGTATATAGTTAGCAACAAAAAAAAAAAAAAAAAAACCTTGAAAATCAAAAAATAAAATACAACAATAAATAAGGGAAACACACAAAACAAAACAAGACGACTGATTCAGTTAAGAACCTTAGGATCTACGGCCATTTGTAATATAATTACAGATAACGCCAGCTCACCGTTTTAGGGTTTCCTTTTCCTCTGTCTTCATATTTTCTAATTTCATTTCAATTTGGGAATTTTGTGTGTGTTTGTGTGTGTGTGTGAGAGAGAGAGAGAGAGAGAGAGAGAGAGAGAGGAGTAAAGGTACGAGGTTAGGTTTTTGGGAGATAATGAGAGAGTCTAATACGGATCTATTCGACCCGAGAACGGACATGGACTCCGATTTCTCCCGCGGAGCTTCTTCCTCCGATGGAGATTTCGGCTTCGCTTTCAACGACAGTAATTTCTCCGACCGGCTTCTTCGGATCGAGATCATGGATGATTCGCTCGACGACAGTCCCGACGGTGAGGGCTGCCACAGTATCGCCGATTGGGCCAGGCACCGGAAGAGGCGGCGTGAAGATATCAAGAAGGACAACGGTCTGTTTTTCAAATTTATAATTTGAATTTTTTTTTTTTGTTTTTTGTTTTTATCAGTTTATTATAAAAAATTGATTTGATTAATGTTATGTTTTGTTGATTTGATTATCAAAAACTATGCTCGGTGCCTTGGTGTACCTAAAAGACGAGGAAAACCAAATACAATTGAAAGCTTAGCGGTTCTGTTACTATATTTTGATGCTTTAGAATGACAGGAAGTATAATGTCTGGATGTTATTATAATCATTAAGTTTCTTTTGGGTTAGAGAATTGTTTTGAGGTTTCATTTTACGGGGTTGACATGGTTTTTATTATTATTAAATATTAAATATTTTTTAATTGTATGTACAGTTTTCATTTCTTTTTGTTATTGATGATGAATCATAGAAAGAGGGAGAGAAAAACAAAACTATGAGACATAGTCTGAGTGCCATAAAGTCGTCTCCATCACATTTTCTGGATTATCAGCAACCAAAAGGGTTCTATTGTGTTACTGTCCTCTTGCAATATTTTTAGTCGTTATTTGGTGTTGTTAAAAGCTCTGGTTTAGTTATAATTGGATTATTAGGGAAGGCACAAATTCAAATTAAGAAAATGATATGGGTTCTTGATAGATTTAATGGTGGCAAAGATTTTATTTAGTTGACTAGTTGAGGGTGAGACTTTCTTATGCTGGGACAAGTCAATTGCTTTCATATTTTAAAATCATAAGTTTAGTTCATCAATTATGATGGGTAGATGTAAAATCATTATGAGAAATGGGTATGGAATTGCTCCTTCCTTGCATTGTTATCTGCCTGTATTTGTTTATTGCAGTTGTATTAAATCCGGAACCCTGGTTTATATCCCCATCGTTGTAGATTGATGTTTACAATCTTTTTTCAGCTTTGGATCTCACTGCTTGCCCAGTTGAGGAGCAGATTTTAAATGGTAACCCGCCAGATATCGATGATTGCGTGGGCTGTGAAAATCAAGATGAGGAAGCAGATGCAATGATTGATGAGTCACTTTCAGGTAGTGATACTTTTAAAATATTTTAAACATTGTTTTAAAAAATGTATTGAAGCACGCCTCAATACATTTTTTAGAAAATTTGTAGTGAGGCTATGCTTCACTACTCGTTATTGAGGCTTACGCCTCAATGAAGCGTTGTTGAGGCGCACGCCTCAATTTGGATCAGTTATTTTGCGTTAGCGTAGCGCAACAAAACTAATTCAATCTTCACAACCTAATATGAAGATGCATTGATAAGCCTCAATGAGGCGTTGTTGAGGCGCATGCCTCAATTTGGATCAGTTATTTTGCGCCAGTGTAGCGTAACAAAACTAATTCAATCTTCACTACCTAATATGAAGATGCATTGATAATGTTATGAAGTTAGTTTTGTTTGAGTTGGGGATGGCTATAGCCTAAAAACTAATTTGAACATCTTTGTTGTTAGTATGATGATTGCGTGTTAATTATTTTATAAATTATGTCGTGTTATTGATTGTTTGTAAAGTTCTAAACCTTACATCTACCTTTTTAACTCGATATTTATGGGATAAAATCATAAAATAGGTTGTAATGATTATTAATGTGATTATGTGATTATTGGTTGATTTATGAAATTTTATGTGCTTTTTACATATATTTTTATGTGTTTTAATTATCCTTTGTGAGGCTTACGCCTCGTTACGCCTTTGAGGCTTACACCTCGCCTCAGTAGAGGAAAACGCCTCAATACCAAAAACATTTATAAAAACATTGATTTTAAATCAACCTGTTGTCATTTGTATTTTCAAAAAGAAAATATATATCTTTCTAGTTGAAATATTGATGAGATTTGCATGAGGACCTGTATTTCTATATCTTTTTTGTTTTGGAGTAGGAACAACATCATCCAAGCAAGACATAAATGTAAACTTTTGTTAGTTGAAGGGTGATGGAAACATGAAGAACAGAATAAGAATACAGGAAAGATGAGAGAATTTTGGTATACTTGTGCAAAAATATATGTGCATTGCTAGTTTGCTACAGGCTTCAATGGAGATGATTATTTTTCGCTTTCTTTTTTGAATCTATTTCTCTTGAGTCTTGACTGCTTCAAAGTTGGCCTTGTAGAGAAATTTAAATAGCAGTTTCGGCTGATTTTTTACATGGTAGTTTTTATATTGTAATCTGTCATATTACTATTACACTCTTTGTTAATTACTTCTTGTGTATAGTGTTAAAAATAAGCCGCTCTTTCACTGTTTCTTTTATATATAGTAACTTTCTAGTGCGGGAATTTCCAACCGGTTAGAATTAGTGATTTTTGTGCGGAACCTGCCCTTGGTAATTTCTATATATGTATATTTCAATGGAGGAGAGTAATTTGGGTCTTTGAAAACTCCGTGGTTATCTGCTCTGGCATCTTGTTTCTTTCATGCTTTACAAAATCTAAGGCTGTTAGGATTTTTGTAGGGGATGAAACTATACCCGGAAATGATTCAGGCTGGAGCATGGATTGTTCTACAGTTGTGAGAATTAAGACGTTACACATAAGCTCTCCTATATTAGCAGCCAAGAGTCCATTTTTCTACAAGGTAGGATCATTAATATTGTTATTTTTTGAATGTAGTTTTTAATGTTTCCTCTTGCTATATTCACTGATAGTTCTTTTCTGTCCTTTATCTTTATTTATAGCTCTTCTCAAATGGGATGAGGGAGTCAGAACAGCGGCATGTAACCCTGCGAATCACTGCTTCTGGTATGGTCCATTCAGAAATTATTACTTTCACTAGCAGTCTGTTTTTTTTTTTTTTTTTTTTTTTGTCCTTGTGGAATACTTGATTGAGGTTATTTGCTTAGTCTGGTAGTTTGTAGTTGATTCTAGTAGTATAATATTAGGTTTAACTGTGTAACTCTACAGAGTTGGCTCACAATTGTCATGCCTTTTCTGAACAGAGGAAGCTGCCCTCATGGAGCTTTTGAACTTTATGTATAGCAATACCTTATCTACTACCTCAGCTCCTGCTTTGCTTGATGTGCTAATGGCTGCTGACAAATTTGAGGTGGCTTCATGCATGAAATACTGCTGCAGTCGACTATTGAGGAACACACCCATGACACCAGAATCTGCAATGCTTTATTTGGAGCTTCCCTCCAGCGTCTTGATGGCTGATGCAGTCCTTCCATTGACTGATGCTGCAAGACAGTACCTTGCATCCCGTTACAAGGACATGACCAAGTAAGCTCCTTTGTGCCAGTATGACATTTTCTTGAAATTGTAACATGATATTTATTTATTTTTTTAGAAATTTTTTATTTTATTTAATTAAACGCTTGAGAAATTATTGTGTTCATAGTGTCAATCATTAGGAAACTTATTTTTGAATTTTGTGCTTATGATCAGGTTTCAGGAGGAAGTGATGGCTTTACCTCTTGCCGGTATTGAGGCAATATTGTCTAGTGATGATCTTCAAATTGCTTCTGAAGATGCTGTATATGATTTTGTTTTGAAGTGGGCCAGGGCCCAGTATCCAATACAGAAGGATAGGCAAGAAGTTTTGGGCTCTCGTCTAGGACGGTTTATTCGCTTTCCTTACATGACCTGCCGGAAGCTTAAGAAAGTTCTTCAATGTCAAGACTTTGAACCCGAGGTTTCATCAAAGTTTGTTCTTGAGGCCCTTTTTTTTAAGGCTGATGCTCCTCACAGGCAACGAACTTTGACTGCAGAGGAGTCTGCCTCGAATCGTCGCTTTGTGGAACGTGCATACAAGTATCGGCCTGTTAAGGTGGTGGAATTTGAGCTTCCTCGGCAGCAATGTGTGGTTTACCTGGATTTGAAGCGAGAGGAGTGTGCTAATTTGTTCCCCTCTGGCCGGGTGTATTCTCAAGCATTCCACTTGGGAGGACAAGGATTTTTCCTGTCTGCACACTGCAACATGGACCAGCAGAGCTCTTTCCATTGTTTTGGACTGTTTCTTGGTATGCAGGAAAAGGGGTCCGTAAGTTTTGCTGTGGATTATGAGTTTGCAGCAAGGTCGAAGCCAACAGAGGAGTTTGTTAGCAAATATAAAGGAAACTACACATTTACCGGCGGCAAGGCAGTTGGCTACCGGAATTTATTTGCTATACAATGGACTTCATTCATGGCGGAGGACAGTCTTTACTTCATAAATGACATCCTTCATCTTAGAGCCGAGCTCACAATCAGGCAGTAACTTTCTCTCATTATTCTCCTCCAAGCTTCCAACCGATTTATAACTTTTGGTAGCACTAACCTCCTTTTCTCTTCTCTCGACACTGGAACTGTAATAAGTAGGCACTGCGGACAATAGAATTTCCCTCCGTTGTAGGCTGAGTTTTGCTTTGAAACCGAGTGGGAAAAAGAAAAATGTAAATGTGATTTGGGATATTTTTAAGTTATCAGTGTGTTATAGCTGGTTTCAGTTTAAGATGCTCCTTACTCTTATCTCTCTTGCGCTGGTATAGGTCTGCCTATTTATTCATTTATTTATTTCAATACTAAATTATATCGTTTACGATTTATGAATTACTATATCTTTTGAAGACTTAGAGAGAATATATAAATTGATGAGCAAATTGTAACCAACCTCCTGAGGTTTGGCTTTTAACAACCAAAAACGATTTTATGTTTAATTGACATTGACTTTTTTTGTCATTAGTTAAAGTAAAGTCAAACTTATCAAGAATAAGAGTATTTTTGTCCTTTTAAGTTTTTTTTTATTTATTAAAAAAAATAGATTTCAAGTTTTCTCAAGTTTTTTCTTTTTTCTTTTTTCTTTTTTCTTTTCTATTTTCTTCTCAAGTTTTACTAACATGGAAGAATGAAAAAAAAAAAAAAAAATGCTGGATTGGATTTAAGAGAGACTTTTTATTTTTTATTTTTTATTTTTGAAAAATATGAAAAACTTGAATCTGAAAAAAAATCTAGAAATACATAAATGGAAGAAGAAAATGTTTTTAGATTAGATTTAGATGAGTCACACTTTTAATTTTTCATTTTTAAAAAATTTGAAAAACTTGAATATGAAGAAAAATTAAACGATGCATTAATGGAAGAAGAAAATGTTGTTAGAATAGATTTAGATGAGTGAATTTTTTTTTATTTTTTTTTAGTTTTCATATATCTATATATTTTTAAAATCAGAAATTTTTTTTTTTATTCAAGGACATTTTGGTATTTGTAGCATCAAATCTGGTCAATGGTTAAATTTAACCAGCTTTGGCTAACAGTATGGGAGATTATTGTCAGTTAATGATAAAATTGTTTTTTGTTGTCAAATGTCAAACCTCAGAGAGGTTGGCTACAATTTACTCTAAATTGATTGTATACATATAATTAGGAATGGCAATGGGGCGGGTTCGGGCGGGTTCGGGCGGGTTTGGTAAAATCCAAACCCAAACCCGTGAAATTTTGTGTCTACCAAACCCGCCCACGAACCCGCGAAAATAAACGGGTTCGGGTTTTACCCGCGGGTTTGGGAGACAACCAAACCCGCCCACGAACCCGTGAAACAAGCGGGTCCACGGGTAAAACCCATGAACCCGTGAACCTGCCAAATTTATTTTTTTTTGAAAATTATTTATATATTATTTAAATATATGAAATATTATAATTTTAAAGAATAAAGACACTTAATAGATTGAAATGTTTACATTTTATGCTATATATAATTAAAAAAAATTTATTGGAGTTTAAATTTATAATATTTTAACTAGTAAAATATTATATAATTTTTATTGTTCGCGGGTATGCGGGTTTGGGTATGGATTTTTTTCCAAATCCATATCCGAACCCGAACCCGAACCCGTGACGGGTACAATTTTCAAACCCAAACCCGCCCATGGGTACACTTTTCCCAACCCAAACCCTCTTTAAGCGGGTTGGGTTCGGGCGGGTCCCACGGGTTTGGGTTTAATTGCCATCCCTACATATAATATCAGGACCGTCCATTGGTTGTGGATCCCTATATGTTATAATACCAATTAAATCGGGTGGTTGTTAATTGAGATAAGTGTAGAAGCTAACACTATAAGAAGCCGTTTGGTATAGAGTAATCAAAATAATGTTATTCTTGGGAAAGTGAAACCCTGGAATGTGATTTCTAGAAAAGTTGTGTACATATGTTTGGTTGTGCATGGGAATATTATGTTGGATTCCTGAGAATATCAAATAACAGTGTTTGGTTGGACATGGAAATTTGCTTTTCTTTTTATTAAAAACTAAAAAAAAAAAATTAAGAAAAAAAATTGAAATCCACTGGTTAAAAAAATAAAAAACCCACGCCATCTTTCATCTGTTTCAAGAAAAAAAAGCTCAGATCCATCTTTCATCTCTTTCAAGAAAAAAAAAACTTAGATCTTTCATCTCTTCAATCTTTTATCGTCGTTGTCGTCCTTGCCTCCACGTCGTCGTCGTCGCCTCCGTCCGGCCGGGATCTTCGTCGCCGTCATCATCGAAGCTTCTCGTCGTCATCGTCATCGTCATCATCATCATCGAGCAAACCCAGATCTTGTTCGTCATCATCCTCCTCCTCCTCCTCCTCCTCCTCGTCATCATCAAGCAAACTCAGAATTTTGGCTGCTGCTGTCTCTCTCTCGTTGGATACTCTGAATTTTGGATCTTTTTAATTTTTTGATAATCAGGAATGAAAACTTTAAAAGGGTAGAAAAAAAGAATTCAAAATTGTTGTATAATAATTTTCAAACTTTAAAAATTGTTGTATAATAATTTTGTGCATTATTTTCTTTGTGGGTCATCGAAGTCAATGGAGCAGATAGAAGGGCATTGTGAAGAACGAAGAAGAAAGTGAAGCATTGTGAAGCATCGTGAAGAACGAAGAAGAAAATAAAATAAAAAAAATATTTTTTAATGATGGTGGGTCCCACGGTAGGAATCAGATGGAAGAGCATCTGAAACCCACCTGTTGAGGTGGGAATCACATTATCCCTTTGAAGGGTAATGTGATTCCCATGGGATTCACATTCTCGGGAATCTGAAAATGCAAACCTATTAACAAACATGGAAATCCTATCAGATTCCCATTCTTATGCCAAGATCACCCCATACCAAACGGCCCATAAGTTGCAAGTTCATTCGAGTCGCACAAGTGTACAGAATAGATTCCTCTATCCATCCATCTATCTCCATTCTCCGGAAGGACCTTGACACGTAAAGGGTAGAATCGTCAACTTACTTCATGTTCTCCTACTGACTCACACGGAGTAGGTCTTAGAAAACAAACACAATTACAATTTCTTTTCCTTAAAGGACAAGGTTAATACCGTCAAGGCGTCAAGCGATCTCTATATACTTATAACTTCGCAAAGTCCAATTTCCACAACCACAAGCAAGCTCACGTATACCCTACGCAACCTTTGAAGAGAGAAGGAGACTACTCCGATATCTGAAGAAGAACAAAGAAGGTCGAGAAGAGATTCGCGAAGATGCCGAAGAATAAAGGAAAGGGAGGCAAGAATCGCAAGAGAGGAAAGAACGAGGCCGACGACGAGAAGCGAGAGCTGATCTTCAAAGAAGACGGTCAAGAATATGCTCAGGTCCTCCGTATGCTCGGAAACGGCCGCTGCGAAGCCATGTGCATCGACGGCTCAAAGCGTCTATGTCACATCCGCGGCAAGATGCACAAGAAGGTCTGGATTGCTGCTGGTGACATCATCCTCGTCGGTCTCAGAGACTACCAGGACGATAAAGCTGATGTCATCCTTAAATACATGCCTGACGAGGCCAGGCTCTTGAAGGCTTATGGTGAGTTGCCGGAGAATACTAGATTGAATGAAGGAATTGCTGCTGGTATTGAAGACGACGACGACGGTGGCGCCGATGATTATATTGAGTTTGAGGACGAAGATATCGATAAGATCTAAACTGCTTTAAGTTATTTATCTATTTTCTTTTTATATATACCTTTTCTGGTTTTTTTTTTTTTTAAACAATATCCATGATAATATGTTGTTGTATTCTGATATCTGCTATGATAGATTTGATGCAATAATAGCCAAGTTACTATTACCATTTTTTCTTAAAATAACTTGTATTTACATTTTGATGATGCTGATCATGATTTAAGTTCTTGTGAGCTTGTGGCTTGATGTTGCTGGTAAAATTGAAGTGTTCGTGATTCTCGATTGTTATTTGTAGCTTTTTCTTAGCATTGTTGATTGGGTTTCGATGGTTGAGGTAATGAATTTGATGAAATAGTGGTGAGTGGAATTTGTTTATGGTTTAATATAGATAGGTTATTTGGGTTAATTGAATAGATGATGAATTTATTGTTTACTAGGATTTGCCTAGTTTTCTAGAGCCGAAGCCGTGGCCTCATGAGCAAGGAGTACACTGTGGTCTGATTGGGTCCATGGAAAACAAACAAGGAAAGCAATCACAACAATTGAGCCATACAACGAATATAAAATTGTTGATTTTTATATTATTACTTGAACAAACTGGGAAATCCAAGGATGAGAGGAAATCATAGACGCCCTACTCTACATTACAAGGTACAGTACTACAATGCCTCTTATATAAGGTAAACAGAGGACCGAAACAAATGATCACTGAAAACAAACATAAATTGTTGCCAGATGATAAATGTGTTCTATTCAGTTCCAGCAATCTTCTTCTTGATTGCTTCAATATCCGTGGCCAGTTCTTTTCTGCTTTGCTGAGGAAGGAAAGATCAAGCCATCAGAATGTTTTTTACCAGCTAAAATGAGTAAATTTAGTCGGGAACTGAGAACTGAATCTCAATTTATTCAAAATGAAAGATGTGAAACAAATTTCCGTTTTACCTAAAATGAGGCTTGAGATTTGGAACAATTTAATAGCTTTTACCATTCAAAACACATAAAAGCAATAAATAAATCAAGTACCTTGAAGAGAAGGTATCTGTACACAAACCATCCAGTGTAACCAAGCCCAACCAACTCCAGGATCTTAGGCAGCTGAAAACATTACAACAACATTTCATATTGGTTCAGGAAGTGTTCAGGAAGAGAAAAATAAAAATGGAATAACTTAATATAATAACATACCAAAGGGATTGAATTGACGGCACCAACAACAATTGATGATAGCCAAACTGCAACTATCGCCCCGCCTCCATAGAGGAGTACGGTGGACTTGTTTTCAACTCCGTCCCACTAGTAAGCATAACCGAAAAAGGAATCAGCAAAATTCTAGTGAAATTAGATTACAGCGACCTGAAAGTTGCTGACAAGCCGATTCTCACCTTTTCCTTCAAGTCCGTAAAAAGTTCATTAGCATCAAGAGATGTCTCTTCTGAAGACGAAGCTCTGGTCTGGACTGAAGAAAACCTTCGCGATTCTGTTAACAGAATCGCAGCATGTTCATTTAGAATTAATATCAAATCAAACTTAGTTAAAGTAAAACAAACGAATCATAAACCATAAGAATATAAGATTGACAAGATGATCAGCAACACGATTATGCATACATACCCTAAATATCTCAAACAATGAAAAATACAACAACACATTATAGACCCCTACTGTTGTGATATATATTCAATTCTCAGATTCGATTCTGAAGAATTTGATCACTCTGGTCGTCTGGTGCCATCTCCATGAAAAAATGTACACAATAGACAACATCTGAGACCCTGAATATTGTTTCCCTCAAGCCCCACATGACTCTCAAAACAATAATGTAATAGTTAGCTTCTATTTGAACTTTTCATATCTATTTATATGTTAGAGCTTTCTACGACTCTCAAATAAAATTTCTCCATACAATAATACCACACAAATTGTCTACAGTCACCCAGAAAATTGATACTTCACATATTTTCGAAATGTATATATAAATAAAAAAAAATTAATAAATAAAAAAACCCAACTAAAAATTGAACTCACGAGGAACAAAAATGCCAACATTTTTACCTGAAACTAGTTTGAGGGAATTGGAAGAGAAGGATGATGTGGACAAGCGAGGAGGAGGATGGTAGGGAAGAGCGGAGCAGCAGCGAGGGGTTCTGACGGTGGTGACTGGGACACGTGGAGTCAAAACAGCTGAGGCCGCCGTATACGCCGTCGCTGCCATTGATTCAAATGATAATTTTTCTTATCTTGTCTTTTTATTTTTATTTTTATTTTATATAAAAAAAATTATTATTATGATGTTTTGTATATGGAGATGGTTTGGCTTGGTTTATCCGTGGTTGATATTTTGGTGCTTTATTTCAGACACCGATTTCGTTGCTTGACACGTGGACTCACTCAGGATTCTCATTGGTTGATTCCCTATCTGCAATCCACGTTTTGAGTTCTCCAACGCATGGCTTAGGCAACTCCATAGGGTTTGTATCCTCTGCTTCCGTTACTACAGATTCTTCTTACTGCACTTGTTTCCCACATGTCGTTTCTATTATGTTTGGTGATATGTCTTGTCGTTTAAACGCCAATTGCCGATCTTGTTTTCACTTATCATAGACCTTTTTTTCTTTTCTTTTTTTAATTAATATAGAAATCCTAAATTATCACTACTGATTACAGCTATAAACTGCATTATCATATCTAATAATCTATGATTTCGTAATCATGTTTGATAATTAATCTAATGAAGTAATGATTAGAAGCTTTTGCTTCGGTCATCGAGTCAAAATACTATGTGCTGTCAATCTTCTTAGTGGGATGTATTAGCATTTAGATTTAACAGCTTAATACGATGTATGTATATGACATCTCATTCGTAGCATCATTTTGATATTAATTTAAATAAATATTTAAGACAATCTAAACACTACTACTAATCTTTATACATAAATCATGATTGAATTTGATAAATGGCTATCGAAAAGTTTCTTTTTTATTTTTTATTGATAATATCTATTAATTCAGGATTAGGTTTTTTTAAAAAAAAAGCTTCACCATTGATAATATTTGAACCGTATACCTGTTAGTCATTTACCTAAACTCCAAACCCAAGCTACGCCCCTGTTGGAATAAAAGATAGGTGTTGTATGGTATGGTGTTATTGGACAAAACCCAATGATCGGGGCCGGACAACTCACTAAGTATGTCTAGATTTTCTGTTTTCATTTTGTGCTTTTGACTCAGTAATTTGTTATAAGTTGCATTAACAAGCGCATCATTTTCCAAGTGTCATGCAAATTAGAAGCCGGCCAGTTCAGCAAATGCAATCATCAACCATGACAAAGTGAAATCCATGACCAACCATTTTCACTTTTCACTCAATAAACAATATTCAAAATCTATTATCAATGATAATTCCATTAAAAAAAATTTAAGTTTTGTTATTTCAAATATTAATTGGAAGAATTCAGAAACAAAAAAAAAAAAAAATTGTCAAAAAAAATAACAAAATCCAAATTTGGAGGTAAGACTTAAGAGGGTTGGTTAGTTCATAGTTGGCACCCTCTGTCATGAGTCATGACCAACTAATCCAACTGACTTGGGAGTTGGAACCATAACACAACTCAAATTTTGTTGCCTTTATTTTATCTTTATTATTTTAGTGTCACTATTACAACCAAACCCCTCCACTCTCTCTAATTGACCCATTTTGTATTGCTGCTTTCTCTCTTACGACCCTCTCCAACTCCAACTCAGCCCACTATACCCTCTACAACTTCTCAAACAATGCCAAGAAGATCGCGACATATATTTCTAACATTTTGAAACATTCAATTCAGACTTATGAGATCTCTCTATTTTTCTTTTTTGGTTCAGTGAATTCGGTTCACCTTCTCAAACAACAACAAAAACAAAAAAAACCACCCTTACCTTTTATCTTTGTTAATTAATTCTTCCATGCAACAACAAAAAAAAAAAAAAACATTGATTCGTTGGTGCATTGAAAATCGTGGTGGATTTGGTGTCGTTTCTTGCTTGCATATAAACAAGAAAGAAAGCTAGTTTCGGATGCAGAAGAAGATGAGTCTTTTTGATGGGTTTCTTGTTGAATTTCATCGAACATGAATGGCACAAAGAAGCTTTGATGGGGTCTGTTAAACAGAGTGGGGACAATATCGTCTCTTTGATCTTGATCTTTTCACTACTTTTATGTTCATCAATGGCACAATCACAAAACCCATCAAACACTTATGATCCTGAATTATTACAAGCTCTGTTTCATAGTTACGCGAACGAGACACTATCGAGACATCACACAGGTAATCCATACAACATCACTCTCCCTTCTAACTTCACCACCGTACAAGTTTCAGTTGTCAGACTTCGCAGCGGCAGATTTTGGTCTGTAGGAGCAAATTTCAGTTATTTTCAGATCCCAAAAAGAGTTATTCCAAGGCCTTATGCGAAGAGAATCGCTATAGTTTTTGACAATTTAGGCAATTTGTCTTCTTATTACTATAAAGTCCCAAATCATTCTTTGGTTGCTCCTGTTGTTGGATTCAATGGCTATGATGCTTCAAATTTAAGTGCTTTAAATGATGAGAAACTCACGTTCAGTGTCACGGACAATCCTATTTTGATTTCTTTTCCACAAATTTCGCTAGAAGGTCATAAAAATGTGACACCAAAATGTGTCAAATTTGGTGATGGTGGGTCGGTTGAGTTCATCAACATGACACAGCCTAATGTATGTGTCACGCAAGGTGCAGGACATTTTTCGGTTGTGGTACCGTCGCCACCGCCTCCTCCGAAGAAGAAAGAAGAGAAGCAGCATTGGAAGAGGTGGGTGGTGGGATTTGTGGGTGGTTTTCTTGGGTTGATTTTGTTGATTGTGGTTGGGTTGATAGTTTCTATGGTGTTGAGAAGGAAGAAGATTAAAGAAATGGAGAACGAGTCTGAAAAAGGAGTGGCTTTCGATACATTTTGGATCGGAAGAAGTAGAATGCCTTCAGCTACCATGATGAGAACCCAACCGGCTCTTGAAGATGACTATGTTGCTTAGACATTATATATATAAATTCACTTCTTGTACATGTAGATTGACCAGAGAAAATTCATTCCAGTTTGATCACATTTTGATTCAGAGAATTTAATTTATTTATTATTCTATTTTGAAAATTTGCTGGTAGCTATTAAATTGTTGCTTGGATTTCATCAAATTTTTCTACAATTGCTGTAAAAATTAAAACATCTGATCAGCCTATTGATCGGAGGTCACAGAGCTGGTGAAGTGGAAAATTAGGAGGATCAAAATAAGAGCCATTCAAAATGGCTTTTGTAACAAGCTTGTTTGCTGCTTCTGTAGCATGTATTCCATCCCAGCTTACATAATTTTCAGGGTCACTACAAGCTCCTGCTGTCAAAGTACTTCCATTGATCTCCTTTGTGTTTCCGCAATAAACTCGAGGATCGAAATTATAATCACCACCCCCATATCCGCAACAAGCCTTGGTTCCATACTTAAGTCCATGTGATGTGGGATGTTGGAAGAGCTCTAGCAACACGGCGTAGACGTCTACGTATACGAGGGAAGAATTTTGAAGAGTTGGTCTGGTTTGTGACAGTTTGTACTTCAACATGTTATTGTACTCGACCACAGCTTGGTTGTATGAGATTGAACAACCGTACATGTCAATGTCCGAACTTTTGTGAGGAAGCTGCACCAGAAATGAAGGATAACAACCCACTGGTGCAAGATTCAGTACCCAAAATGTTCGCCCACCTAAAGCATATAGCTCCTGGAAAATTTGATGTAATAAATATTAGCATTATAACATATGTGGTTCTTGACATATTATGGTGTGTTTCCAAATCACAAAAGGAACCTGATTTATGATTATAGTGTTTACTAAAATCAATTAACGAGATGAGGTTGGTCTAATGGTATACTCTCACACCTATACCACGAGATTGTAGATTTGAGTCCTTAAACTCTAAAAAAAATCCCGAATTTATGTAATATTTCAAAAAAAAAAAAATTAGGTATCAAATTTTATGGGTCCCACATACAAATCAAGAATTAAGTTGCGGAAAGATAACTAAATTCCCCGCTCCCACCCAGGAAATTAAGTTTCCTTTTCTATGAGACTTGATTCCCCTTCATTTTCATTCTTGATTGGTAAACGTGTCCTAAATACAAGACATTCAATTGGGCTGGCACTCTGGCAACCCGAAAGGTGCCGAGTCGGCCTGGTACTGTATGATGATAGTATATATGTTACCTTGATTGTGCCGGCAATTTGGGAAACCACTTCAGGGAGGTACTGCTTTACTCCTCCTATACCAATAGCTGTTAAATTGGAAGTAAAATCATTCTGACCAATGTAAAATGTATAGAGAGATTTTCCGAAAATATACGACTGAGGCAGCTTTGTTGAACCTAACAAACAACAATTTCATTCAAGTCATTTACTTTAGTGATCAACAAAGGTTATATACATATAAAAATTGAAGTCCATTGAAGAAAATTAAACAAAATGGTTGAGATCACTATGGGGTACCGTTTTCATCGGAGTGAAATTCATCAACTTTAGCCTTGAATTGCTTCATTTGGTTGAGTTGGATAGCCAGAGAAAAGGGGCTGATCCCAGTAACGAACAGGGAAGTTTTAGGCAAAAGCACAGTTGATGCTAATGTCGCATAGTTGGCTCCGTGTCTATAGTCTGATCCGATTGACTGCAAATACGGGCTCAGGAATGGTAACCCCAGAGCTTGAGCTGTCACGTGAAAAATTATACATGTATAAATTTTAAGATATCATTGTCCGAATTTCAACTCTGCAATGTTATAAAGTCAGAATCTCATACGAAAAATTCCGTCCAGAGCCCAGACATGATAATTGGTATATTATTATATATCTATTGGTTTGGTGAGACATCAATGTGCAGGCCCTATATGTCTTGGACTATATATTATCTCTATTATTGGAGTCTATATTCCATGATAATAATACAACTTTTTGCCTATAATTCTACAAGCAGCATTTAAAAAATTTTAAAAAAAATTTTTAAAAAAAAAAATCTGTAATCTATTTTAAGCAGAAGATACAAGAGGTTAGATCCAAATCTGAAAAAGAAAATCTTCCATTCAATATTATCATCCGGCAAACGGCAATACACAGCCTAAGAATAAAGAGATGTTGAGGAAGCTATATATAAAAATGGTATATATTACCTAAGAAATCAACGATGAGCCTGCCATCAGAAGCACGACCGGTGGGTCTGTTGAAGTAGGTGATACCAAAAGGGCCAGACTGTGCTGGAAATGCAGCCCAAAACCCACCTGTGTCTGTATTCGAGTCTCCAAAGTTGAAGATTGCCTCGAATTCACATTTTGAATAACTCGGACTACTCAACATTGCCATGATCACCACCACCACCCAGACCACTAAAGACTTCCTGAAAATAGCAAACATTTGCAGTACTAACAGCAGACTCATCTTTTTATCAGTACTGGAGACTGGAGTGGAGGGTATATAGCTTGAGACAACTTGTTCGTGGAAACTGGAAAGTGAGCAAAATGTTCATTTTTGTGATTTTATGCTATTAAATTGTGTCAATCCCTATCGTGTAACAGATGACAAATGAAAAAGAGTAATACTACATTGTCCAAATTTGGTGTCCAAATCTGGTGCCCAAATCTGGTGCCTAAATGACGTGGCAACACTCTCATCCATTCATTTAGATTGTATTAGATTTGCTTGATTTGAATGAATGGATAAGAGTGTTGCCACGTCATTTGGGCACTAGTTCTGAATACCAAATTTGGACAATGTAGCATTACTCAATAAAAAATGACCGACACGTGAAGCCTATTCTATTTCAAGTGGGTGGATATGCTTACTATTCCTTGGAATTAATGGTAAGTGGATACTTTATGTCATTTTCTATTTCAAGTGGGTGGATATGCTTACTATTCCTTGGAATTTATCAGGTTTTTTTTTTTTTTTTTTTCTATTCAGAATTTCAATAGATACCATATCTGACTAAATAGTACAAGATAGCTTGTAGAGACCATAGATCAACCACTTTAATATAAAGAAAAATTCGAAATTTGGGGATACAAACTGCTTAGTCTAGCTTGTTTTGTATTCTGATGCAATTTTATTGCTTGTTAGTAGGTATCTGTAATTAGTGTAGGACGAACACTAGAAATAGAAACTAGATACAGAATTTAAAGAGAAATAGATAGAAGTAGGGTTTAGAAACAAAGAAAAACAGAAATCGGAGAAATTCAAAAGAGCATATGAGACTAAAAGAACACAATATAATCCTTATCTAATTCCCCATCAGTAGATGAAGAAAATGGTGGTTTTCACTACTATTGCATTATCTAAATGCATACCAAAACTATATTGAACCAACTTTTCTTTATAGTGCATAATAAAGAAATGGCTGTTAGCATGATAAAACACAAATTGAAGTGGATGAACCCAAAAAATTTAAACAAGCTCAAACAATGATACAATGATACAATTATATAAAACTCTTTAACAAAACACACTCGGTAAGCCTAAGATTCAAGTATTCAGGTGATTTAGAGACTTTAAGAAAAGCTCCGACCGTGATATTGTAAATATTGTCTCATCTTTACCTATTAAATCGTAAAGTATAGTGGGATGAGTGAGATCCCTCTCCTATAGTGGGAGTTATATTCCAGATTAGAGATTAATTTCGACAAATTCAGACAAACACTTTCATTCAAGTCCCATCACTAGCAGATACTTTTATTGAAAACACCAATTGTTCAAGCCCAAAAGTCTTATTTGCTGACCCAACTGCACATCACTAACTAAAAATCTAAAGGCATGCCTTCAAAACTGAAGCTGATGATGGGATTCACAGATTATAGCATTCAAATGGCCTCCAACCTAATCCATAAACAAACAAAAACTGAGCCCATCACTTTTTAAGTCCATTAAAGTCAAATCAGTCCATTAAAGTCAAAGCCTATAACTTTTGTGAAAGTGGTTCATAGAGTTGGGTAAGTAGTCACAAATGGACGAGATGGAGTTGGTCTGATGGTAAAACCCCTCACATCTGCACTATAAAATTACGGATTTTAGTCCTCCCTCTTCTAAAAAAAAATTCCTAATTTATATAATAATACAATACTTCAAATTATAATAATAATCACAACCATACCAATTGAGCTGACTGATTCCCCGGTCCCAGTCCCCAGTCCCCAGTCCACTATAGAAAAAAGTTGAACATATTATTAACCTCCTCCTGTAATTTCCATGGATGCCATGCCAGTGCAGTCCACGTGTGAAAGAACTCAATTCTGGCAACATATGACTTATTAACTTTATCATTGTAATATATTAGTATGTAGTTAGATGTATATATTACAAGTGTCAATCAAGCTTCCAAATTAATATCATAAAAATCTTGCAATGTCTAATCTAGATTGTTTGAAAAAAATAAGATAAGGAATGAAAAATGTTACATTTTCTTTGGTCTATTCTTAATTTGTTTTTTATGTTGATGTGTTATTGTTAGATGAGATGACTGGGAACAGTAATATTTTATTATTATTGTGTTTTTAAAGTTTTATCCCTTAAATATTGGAAAGGTTTAAAAAGATTTTATTGCCAAACAAGTCAAAGATCTAATAAGACACGTTATAATCAATCACCATATGTCTGGTTTAAATATATACTCTTATAATTAAGAGGTAGATATCCTTATAAAAAATATCTCACCACAATTTACTGTTTTACATTAATATATATATATATATATAAATCAGTTCCACACAATTATCAATCATTAGATTCACATGCTTCAACTTAGTCAAAATCATTTTAAACTTAATCAATAACTCACTAGTTTTGTCGTGATTTTAAAAGTTCAATTCGGTCCTCTCTCTTAGAAAAAGTATATATATATATAGACACATATAGTAATTTTCCAATTAGAACTTTTTACGATACATACTTTAAGCACCTTTAATAAAATTACATGAAATATATGAAATCTTGATTTGATTTTTTACATGGATGGTGAAAACGTTGAAATACATTTATAAAAATAAATAAATAAATAAAAATTCGGATGTAAGAACTAATTTTTTTCCAATTTTTTTTTTTAAGATAAAACATTTAAAAATAGGGAAATACAAGGAAAAAAAATAGTTTTCAAATCCAAAAAAATTCTAAATTTTTACCAAATATATATTTTAATTTTCTTATGATGTATACAAAACATCTTATCGAAAAATCTCATACGCTTTTGGTACTTGAAGTGTGCATAGTGCATTATAAAACGTCTCATTGAAAAATTACTTTTTATATATATATATAGATATATATAAAAATAAAACGTCGTTTTAAATAATTCAACTATCAAAACAACAAAAACAAACAGTAATCAGGGTGTGAACGGGGAGACAATATGTCACCAAAAGCGGCGGGTAGGGGCGTTTTCGTGAATATGGAATTATAGCGAGGATAAAAGGAGAATTATACACACATTTGACTCTAAACCCGGATCCGATCTGAACATTTGCTTAAGGTCCACGTCAACAGGGACCCACCAATGTTTTGCTTAGTAAACCATGTGCCTGCAAGACACGTCACTTTGTCGGGACCGATGCCTTGTCTGATTAACCCCATTAAAAAAAAAAATAAGAAAAAGAAGGAGGTCACCACGTCAGATCCCTCCAATCACATGTCTCGTTCTCCGCCCAACGTAAATCTCGCATCGCCGTTGATATCGCCAGCTAATCAACGGCCCAGGTTCTCCTCTGACGTGGCCTTCTGACGATAACGTCACACCCCACTAGACCCAGTCACATGCGCGCTTTTAATATCACTGCATTTGGAGTTTTGGACATGCCCGCTCGTATTATCCTTTCATAATTTCATTTAAATGTTCGTTAGATTCCGGGAAAAAATCCGGTGCAGCTGACGTAGATTAATTCAAATCACACAATTTTCCTTTTTGCCAATTCACAAGTATATTATTAAAACAAAAGTTTATATAATATTTAAGAATTCTAATAATATGCTAAATAAAACAAGAGAATTCTAATTATATATATATATAAATCCAATTATATATGTTCATATTTGGTAGTATAAATTGTATTGCATTAACTAATTAAAATATATTAAAATAATATAATATTCAATTCAATACAGTGTGTTACAAATACTGTATTGTATTGTATTATTTTAGTACATTTTAATTGTCTAATATAGTAAACACCGTGTTAACTAATACATAATACTTGATGGTATTAGGTTATTCAGATTTTCTATTATCAATTTGTCATGACAATAAATAATACAGTCCAATCGAATTCAGCGTTTATAGTACATGTGAGCCCTGACAATAAATGATACAGTCCTAACAATAAATGATACAATATACCAAACGAGCCCTATGTGTTTATAGTACATGTGAGTTATTAAAAATGTTAATACAAATTCAGCATTTATTTAAAATATATATAACATAAAAACTTTTAAAATATAGAAAGTAAAATATTGATGTATAGTAAGTGTAGATTATTGTTTTTATAAATATATTAGTTTCGATTTGAAAATAAGAATGTTTACAAACTCAAGTCTGGTCATGTAGACTTGATACTTTAAAATCATAATCTTTAATTCCTTTAAATAATTTCAAGATGAATTTTGCTAGACAGCTTAAAATAGTTCGGCCGGTTTCATGCTAAACCTATAATTTAAAATACTGTTTTTTGTTTAGCAATATCAGATTGCAGTTTGAAATGGGATCCTTGTATTTGACAGTTGCATTAGTTATAAATATATATATATATATATGGTGCCGTAATTCGAATTAGAAACCATTCGAGGATGAATGAGTGATGTTCTTTGTCACCAAACAATAATGGACGGGTGTTAATAATAGTAATCGTGACAAGTCACATTATATGTAAACCTAAATCATTTATACTTTTCGTATCAACAAAGACCTGGGTGATAGTTTTTTATATGACATAAGAACATATGGTTCCAATTTAGTAAATATGTGTTGTGAGCTATGACATACTTAATTACACGAGTTAATTAATAAATATTAACTAACAATTTAATGGGCTAAAAATTGTAGACTATTGTATGGTTATCTGAACAAATTGCAGCACTCCTATTGGTCCACGGTCCACCCGTCAACTAAATTTTGAAATGAGAAATACGAGTTAAAAAAAAGGAAAAAAAAAAAAAAAAAGTTTAAAAGACAAGATAAAGTTGGTCAGTCAATAAACCCCTCACACATACACTACGAGATTGCAGGTTTGAGTCATTCTCATCCTCCAAAAACCCTGAATTTATATAATAATGTAATATTTTTTTTAAATGTTCAATAAATACTTTTAAAAAAAAAGTCTAGTAAAATAACTAAATAAGTATTCAATAAAAGAGAAATGTTAGTATATCCAAATTATTGGTATAACTAAACAATACGGGAAATAAATTGTAAGTAATACGTCATTCAATATATCATATTTTCATATGAATAATGGTACATTATCTATAAAAAAATTATTCACTTATTTTGTTCAAATGATTATGAAACGATGTATTAATATTGTGATAGCTATATATCAGCTTACAATATCATTTAAGCATGTGATGTGTTAGCAACGGAACATTTCATTACTTTTATAGTTTTAAACAATAATAATGCTAGAGATGATAGATTGATGTAAAGAACGTGACAATTTGATTTATAGCAATCCTAAAGCTTTAGAGATGATAGATTGATGGCCGGGTAGCTAGAAATCTATTTATCACACATTTGGACAAATCTTTAGGTTATAACTTAAAACTCATATGTCATATTTGGGTATGATTATGGAAAAATAATTTAGGCAAACTAGCATAATTTTCAATAAAAATGATGGAGGAAAAGAGGGAAAAAAACTGTTAGGAAAAAAAATAAAATCGAGATGCAAGATTCGAACTTAGAATCTCAACAAAAGTTGAGAGAAGGGATTACCAAATACTACATGGTCATGTTTGTTACATATGATAGGATATGATCTGATTGATTTTAGTGATACATCCTATATTTGTTGTTTGTAAGAGATGTGATTATTTAATCTCATGCAGGCAACTTATCCTACTAATATGAGATTAACTAGTGCCACCACAAATTGTAGGAATAAAAATTAATCCCACCACTTTATGCCCTTTTTTTTTTCTCTCTCTTTTCAATTTATTTTATTTTTTATGTGATTAAAATATAAATATATTTTAATAAGTAATAAATATTCTATTTTAAAAATAATAATTACAAATATAATTATTCGTTAAAAATATATATATATATAATTGATTTCTAAAAAAACATTTAAAATAAATTAACGTCATCTCCTTATTTATTAAAATGATACTCATTGAATGGAATTATATGAAATTGGATGTAATGGTCATTAGTTTTACACTTTTAGTTAAAAATGACTATTTTGAAACCAATTTCCAATTCGGTGGTCATTTTGATAGTATGTATCAAATTGATGGCCACCAAGGTAATTATTATTAAATATATTATAAATTTATTTTTTATACAATCTAATACCACACCAAACAATAAATAGGATTATTTTAATCCTACCTCATACATCACCAGACATATAGCAAAACTAATTTTAGTCCAATCATATTTAACCCCATAAAAATAAACATATCATATCCAAACGAGCCCTATATACAACTACTATTAAACTATTTTTTTAAACTACCCATTGCCACGTATCAATTTTTCAATAGTTTAATGCACCAGTCAGCTGGTGCAATCGGGGTCATATAGACTCCCCATGATAGAGCACGAAAGATAAATATAAAAGTTTTCTTGTACTATTATTTTCAAATTTAATTTCCTCCACGTCCGATTGAATCGATGAAGGGGCGTGAGGAAAACATCCAATTGGATACAGGCACGTTGATTCCTCCCACGTGGAGATCTGGCAATTAAAAGTGGGACATGTTAAATCTCTAGAAAGTCTAAAGGCAGAGACGTGAAGTGTGAGCTGGCTACGCAACCTCTCATGGTGGTGGGGCCCGCATGGTTCTGAGCTCCCTGCGTGGGACACGTCAGTGTCCGGACCTTATACGCGACCGACATATGTGGGGACCACTTCCTAAGTACGTGTTTTGAATTTTGATGCCTTTATAAGCCAACTGACGCCTCGTTGGCAGAGATACTATCTAAGTTCTGCGAGCCGTGGCATTATCCTGGCCGTTGGATTTCACGATTTATAGCCATTCGATAATATTAACGTCTTCGCGGGTCCCAAGCAATGAGGTGTTATGTATTTAATCTTTTTTAATTTTTTATTTAATGATGCTTATTACTTATGCTGGTGGAATGAAAACTTGCGCGAACACGTGGCCTTTAGTGAGGTGATTTGGAAAGTGATTTTGAATCAGCATAGTGAATGGACGGCCAAGATTGAGGATTGCGTGATTTTCGAGTCAAAACAAAATGCGTCAGACATGGAGTGCTCTCCGCGTCGGAAAGAAGAGGGCGCCTGCCAGTGAAATTACTTGAATTACCCTTCTCTTTCTTCGATTTACCATTGCTAGTTTGGTTACAACTTACAAGTGGACAAGTGACAACCAACAGGGCACAACTATTGACATGACAACTATTCCATGAGAAAAACTTGATCTAGAAAGTCTACAGCGGACCATGAAAATCATTCTTTCTTTCTTTTCTTTTGTTTTTTATGATGAGAAATAAAAAATAAAAAAATAATAAAAAAACGTTAATTTTTATTTTAGTTTATTGCTTTTGCTTTTTCTCTAAATAAACATAATGTTCATATTAAAGAAAATTAAGATAAAATACATATTTTTTATTTTATTTTACCAAAGATAAAAGAAAAGTTACTTAAACACAAATCAATATTTTGTAATATTAAAAAAAATTCAGTATTTTGTTTTTTTTTTTATTAAAAAAAAAACACAAATAAGTATTATTTAATATTTTGATATTGTTTTCGACCAAAATATATAAGTACTATTACAATAATATTACTTTGTCCAAATTTGGTACCGTGTCAAAACTATAATCTATTCATTTAAATTGTATTGGATTTACATGCTTTAAATCAATAGATTAAAGTGTTGTCGCATCATTTAGGCACAAAATTTAGATAAAGTAACATTACTCATACTATTATAATGAATAAATGTACCCAAATGTTTGTAATGTAAAGCTACATAAAATAGAAATTAAAAGAGATAACAAATAGGATAAGATGAATTTGACATGGTGGTTTGCCCCTTGCACCTATACCATTCCCTCCAAGTCTTGAATTATTGTAATATAAAAAATAAAATAAAAATTATTTCGAGGAAACTTTAGATCTCCATAGTATTGGTGTTTCGAGAAACCAATAACTTTCCGAATACAACACAAAAATTGCATACGATAATTCTTCATCCATTTTTCATCAATGAATTATTATTTTTAAACATCATTAATGAATTGAAGATATATATACAAAATATTTGGTCTAACTCCCCTCAAGAACTATGGAATTAAATAACCTGACACTTATGGAGCATGGAATCCACAAACTTAATATTTCACTAATTAAAGCTAAATAAAATATACAAATAAAACTAGTAGGATCATATTTATGTTTAAATTTTTGATACAGGCCAAAAAAATGGTATGGACATTGATAAACTTTAGTTGTATACTATATAGTTGAGACTGTCTAATTTCTATACTAGTATGAACAAATTGAATAAAAATTATTGTCATATGAGTAACCTATGTTACACAAGTTAAATGAATGATAAGATAAGAGTATCTCCAATGTAAATATGCATTCGGAGAAAATTGAGTGTCACATATGATAGACAGTAAAAAAAAGTTAGAAAAACTCTCTCTCATACAATTATCTAACTTCAATATAGAGATGATGTGGCAAAAAAAAGTTAAAGACTATAGAGTTAAGTTTCTAATTTTATAAACTTTCATAGAAATGCTGACTATGATTTATAACTATTTCCATCAATAATATTACAGTTCATTTAATTGTAAAATAAACGAAGAGAGAGAGTGTAATAATTGTTTTTATTGTGATTGGTTATAAAATAAATGCATATTTGATTTTAGATAATAGTATTGAAGATATTAATATGCATTTATTTAAAAAAAAATTAAAAGTGGATCTATAATTAATAGAAATGCTGATGTGACATTATTTATAAACTCAAAAATGTATATTTACATTAAAGATGCTCTAAGTAGTTAACAACTACGATATTCATTTATATAAAAATAAAATAAAAAATACAATATTCATGATGTCTAGTTTTACTCATGTTTGGAATTTTTTTTTTTTGAAGAATATGTAGAAAAATAATTGAAATTTTGAAATATTTTACTGAGGTACATCCCATGAAATTAGAGAAAATAATGTCAGGAATATCATTAATTTATTATGATGTTATTTTCTTTTTCTCTTAATTACCCTGCACAATTAAAAGACACAATGTAATTGTGGTTAATCAAGATTTGAATTTATGTTTAAACCAAGAAAATGTCTTTTTATCTATACATAGATTACATAGAACATGCTATATAGGGATGGCAATTAGACCCAGACCCGCGAGACCCGACCCGGACCCGACCCGCGTGGGTCGGGTCTGGGTCCTCACATTCGGGTCACGGGTCGGGTCTGGGTCTAAAATATAAGACCCGATTCGGGTCCGGGTCGGGTCCGGGTCTGGGTCTATAGACCCGGACCCAGACCCGTAGACCCGAATAGTGAGTTTTTTTTTTTAAAAAAAATAAAAAATTGAAGAATTTGAAATTGAAATTGAATGCAAATAATAATATTTCCCTTTTATGTCTTATATTTATTAATTTTTTTATTTAGTTATTTATATATTTAAGTATATATATTTTTTTAGTTTTTTTTTTTTTTTTGGTTCATGGGTCCGCGGGTCCGCGGGTCCAGACCCAGACCCGCAAATTTTCATGGGTCCTCAGTCGGGTCTGGGTCTTCCTAGGACCCGCGGGTCCAGACCCGAACCCGAACCCGAATTTTTTCATGGGTCTGGGTCCGGGTCTGGGTCCAATATTTTTTGTCGGGTCCGGGTCCGGGTCCAGTAGGACCCGACCCGAACCCGACCCATTGCCATCCCTAATGCTATATAGATCTGAATCTTATTAGACAACAAATCTAAGATACATAGAAGTATAGAACACAATTACATAGAACTGTATTTTTATCTATACGAAATTACATAGAATTGTAGAACACAATTACATGGATTTAGATTTATTTAAATCTTAGACAGCAAATCTGGAATTAAACTGTGATTTAATTCCATAGCATGTACTCCATAAAAAAGATGACAACCTTACTACCATATCAAATTATCAATCAATCTTCAAGCGTGGCATTTAGATAAAATAATTATTAGATTATCATATACCACTTATCTTTTATTCAATTTATGTTATATCGTAACATTTTTGACTCTATTTAATATTTATGCACATAAAAAATAAAATAATAAAATGTTATTATTTATGTTTTTAACATATTAATACGTTATAAAATAATACTTAAAAAAAGTTACAAAATAATTATTATAATTTTTGGATTTATTTTACACTATCATTGACCTTTTAACATTTCCCGCCCTTCCTTTAAGTGTTATATTGGATTTATTTTACACTTATCCAATTTAATTTAGGCCGACTGGCCGTGTTAGATTTTTCTCACGTGAGTAGAGAAATTGAAAAGACATTCCACGTGGATAAAAGCGATTTGCCAAATATTTGGTAAAAGCTAAAAGCTGATTTGAAAATATGTAATTAATTAAATAATATTAATATACAGAAAAGATCAAACAAATCAATCTTATGGAGGAGATCAAGCGTGGGTTAGGAGTTAGGACCCCCACATAGCTCGTCTATGACTGGCTCGTCATGGATTCCAAAAGACCTATTCATTCTAGTTTAATTTTTGATGATAAAACACTCGCACATTAAAAATAAAATCAATATCTATTATTTAATTAAAAAATTAAATTAAAAGAAAAGAAACCCACGTAAGCCACATGACGGGTGTGATAGGTTGGACTCTAATCGACGACGCGTAGATCAAGTCATTAACGAACACGTGTACGGTTGAGGTGACGTTGGAATAAATAAAAATGGCCAGCGAGTTTATCGGTGGGCCAACTCAACAACCAACTTTGCCCACGTATATACGCTGTACATGTATACGACACGCGTATGGTGACGTGGATGTTGCCTTGGCGCTCCCCCCTCTTCTTCTTCACAATCTCCCTCTCTCTCTTCTCTCTTTTTATTTGCAGAAAACCAAACTTTGCAGTTTTTCGTTTATTGTTGAGAGCGCCAAACTGGACACAGAAAATGCAGACGCTTACATGTTAGCTTGAGTTTTTTTTCTTCAAAACAGCCTTTTTTTTTTAAAACAAATAAATTTATATTTTGTTATCGCTATTGGAGATAGTTTAAGCATCGAAGTTTCTAGATTTTGGAGGATTCGGCATACGAGAGAATCTAAGGTATGTTAAAAATTTGAAGTTTTATTTTCGAAATTCTCTAGTGTTGCGTTGGTGTATAGTTTCTCATATTTATTTATTTTATTTATTTTTATTTTTTTTATGTATAAAACGTTTGCCGAAGGAAATTTGTTCGTATAATTTTATTATTTTTTTTTTTTTTTCTGTTTGGTTGGTGAGAAAATATAGGAAATTGAAGGAAATTGAAATTTTGACTTTGGCCTAAACAACAAATTTCCTCTTTAACTAACCAAGACCTTAAATTGTTCACTTTTTTTAAAAAACGAATTTAACAGAAACTGTACGGATTTTGTTGTTTTCCGCTTTGCTGAAATGTCCTCTATTTTCTTAGTAGCCAAACAGAATTTAAAGTTCAAAGTTGTCTAATTCTCTGAATATCGTGTTTGTATCAAGTATTAAGACTCCAATTTTGTGTCTGTTCACGATTTTCCCTGTTTACTGGTTTTCATATTTTTTTTTTAATTTTTTTTTTTTGATGCATACTAGTTCTTCTCAATTAAGTGATTTCCTTCAAATCTGATACTCTATTAGCTTGAGATGATTAATATTTATTAAACGAAGAAAAAGAAAACGAAAACAATAAAGCTGAAATCTTTCTGATCAGAAGCACTATTTCCATATGCCTTTTTTGTGAATTAATAAAACGCATCCAAATTACCACTACAATTTTTATCACAGGGTAAACTGCAGATGTTGAACTGCAAGGTTCAAGGGTATTTTTGTCTTCTAATTCCTAGATTATCTAGGAGCGATTGGTTTGTTAACAGTATTTTACTTGCAACGATCCCTTTATTTTCAACTGGCATAGTTTTGAAAAGACAGTTATACCCCCGACCTTCCAGAAAATTTTCAGGTCCTGATTTCTTAATTTTAATTGCGGAAGGATGGTATCATACTATCATCTACCAATTATGATAAAGAATTTAATTGAACTGTTAATAGAATTATTATTTTTTAATTATGGTTTAATATACACATATTTAATGAATAAAAACATGAGATTGATGCTTTCAAATTAATTTGATTTTGCTGAATTAAGCATTAAGATGTCTATACAAAGCAGTTTGCTTCTATCTTATGCTGTCTGTGTCCTTCTAAGGGGGATTTCTGAGAGTCACTACGAGTATGAGTTTTTCAAAAGTTGCATTTATGCTTTAAGGTTGCTGTTCCTTTTCTGCACCGGTCACAAACCTGACACTTGTATAATTGATCATTGAGCAGTTAAGGGAATTCTTACATCATCTCTAAATAGACTGAGCGTTCCCATTTTGGTGCTTTGGCCATGGGGAACAATGAAGATGTGAAGACCATTAAGTCTGATAAATCATCTTCACCTGCACCACCGGTGAGCTGAGAAATTGTGTATGATTTTGTTGTTGGAATTAGAACTAAACAAAACCTGGTTTTGGCGCTAGGAAATAACAATGTTATCGTATTTTTGGTGATTTAACTTATGAAGTCTGTGTCTGAGTATGCTCAAATCTTTTTCAGGATCAGGGCAATATTCATGTCTATTCTGATTGGGCAGCTATGCAGGTTATTTACTTCAAGCACACTTTGTTTCCTGTTTTCCCCAACAGTTGTTTCAGCTTATTTCTTTATTTAATATGTTTTCCGTAAGTTGCTCATGAGAAATTATTTTTCAGGCATATTATGGTCCCAGAGTTGCTGTTCCACCATATTACAACTCAGCTGTGGCATCTGGTCATGCTCCCCACCCCTATATGTGGGGACCACCACAGGTATTAATTACTCTGCTGCAGTTATATATATTTTCTGTAAATTTTGGGCAAATGAAGAATGGATTCAGTAATTTGAGGGCTGGAATAATTTGATAACTCGTTAATTCTTCCAGCCTATGATGCCCCCTTATGGAGCACATTATGCTGCAATTTACCCTCATGGAGGAGTTTACCCTGCAGTTCCTTTGGTAAGTCATTTTTTACTTGTACTTTTATCTCTGATTAGACAACATTCTTTGCAATTATTTTACATGTTCTACTTGTGACATATTGGAGGATAATTGGTATGTTTTGTGTGCAAAATTTGAGTTCATCAAATGTTAGAATCCTCATTGATGTCTCTGTAATAATTGGGCATTGTGAAACTTAGCTAAATGCAACTTTCCTTAGCTTGCTTTTGCGTAATGATAAAAATTCGTTGAATGTATGGAGGATATTCTTGTTCTGTTAACTGTCCTTTGTTGGCTGAAATGTTCTTACATATATTTCTTCGTTCTCCCTTGAATCCAGGGATCACATTCACATGCTCAAGGGGTGCCATCATCACCTGCTGTAAGTGGCTTGTTTCTAAGATCTCCCTCTGAACTATGGCAAGCCTATTTTTTAATACTGTTAATGTTGATGCATTGATGCAATTTGATGAGTAGAAATACATCAGTGACAAAAGACAGAAGCACCTGTTTTTGTTGTATAAGCACCCATATTTGATGTTAGATGTAATTATAGTTCAATAATGCAGGCTGTAACCCCTTTGAACCCAGAAGTGGCTACAAAGTCGCCAAGAAACTCAGAGCGAGGTTTGATGAAGAAGCTAAAAGGATTTGATGGTCTTGCAATGTCAATTGGCAATGGCAATGCAGATAATGCTGAGGTCAGGGCTGAAGATAGGCAATCACAGAGGTTTGTTGAACAAACATCTTATTTTTCTACTTATGTATGATTTATATCGTATATACTATTTTTATTTGGTTGAGTTTTCTTCCTATTTTATCTCTTCCGCATAAGCTGATTTTGTTGTTATTTTAACAGTGAGACTGAAGGTTCAAGCGACGGAAGTCATGGGAATACTGCCGGGGTAAGGACTTCCTTCTCTATTAGCATCTGTTTACAACATTAAGTGCTTTATACTAATTTTTTAATTTGTTACTATATATACCGTAATCAAGGGAAAATTTTCTAAATATTAGTTGTCATTCTGCCCATCTTATTCCAGGCAGAACAAACTGGAAAGAAAAGAAGCCGGGAAGGAACACCAATCCTTGGTATGACTCTATTCTTCACCAAGTATCAAATCTTGGCAGACAACAGAGTTTATTTGTAATTGCTATTTTGGCATTGGGTTTTCCTTCCCATATGTAAGCATGGCATGCATGATATATCTAATGGTGCAATGATAATTCTGGCCGTTGTATTGCATTACATTAGAATTCTATGGTGGTTGTCAATTTATACATATCATTTAATTCTCTTTCTGTATATTGGAAATAAACTAATAAGAGTCTAATTATCCACTTGAGTGGAGAAAGACGATAAATGTTGGCAAAGGAAAGAAATATTAGTAAAATGAGACCAAATATATAACTTTTGTTGGAGGACCAGTCTATTGTCTATCCTTTAAGGATCCCCATGACAGGCTTTAAAGATGTAACTTGTAAGCTGGATTATTGAATTATCTGCTGTATATTGAGCTGGCATCATGAAATCTCGATTTTATTTTCAATGGCTGTCACTAAGATATATCGTGTTTAACTATAATGATTTGGAGAGATGTCAACCTATTCAATTGGTTAGGGGGGGAGGGGGTCATAATACCAATTTGGCATGTTAATATGGTAGTACTTTTTTCTTAGCACATTCAGAAAACATTTATCATTGAATTAGTGGTTTGCAGGACATACCATAGAATTTTGATAGGTTCGGTATAATATGATTACTATCTGAAATGATGCAACCTAGCGGGTAAAACGTATGAAAAGAAAGAAAGGGAATAAGAACTAATAATTGGGCCTTGGAACTATAAAGTTGAACTTTGTGTCTTGTGGTTTATATATATGTTTTCTTTATGTCTGCAGGTAGAGATGGGAAAACAAAGAGACGGTCAAGTCCAGTTCCTGCTGGGGTGGTGAAAGTTGCTCCTGGAAAATCTGTTGAGCCTGTACTTTCTCCTGGCATGACCACAGCATTGGAGCTTAGGAACCCTAAAACAACTCCAATTAGTGCTCCTCAACCTTGTTCAGTTTTGCCTCCTGAATCCTGGTTGCAGGTATTACTTGCAAATGTTGCTTTCTGATCTTTCTAACCATTCTGTTATTTTATGAAATACTTAAGCTTGTTCAATTTTATTTCATATCACTTCTCTAATTTACTCGATTTTCGATGGTAAAAGTGTTCTCTTAAGCAGTTTTTTTTTTTTTTTTTTATAATTAAAAATAACGTTTAATGGTGTGTTAACATTTTACTCAGAATGAGCGGGAGTTGAAACGGGAGAGAAGGAAGCAGTCTAATCGAGAATCTGCAAGAAGGTCTCGATTGAGGAAGCAGGTAGAGGAAAATAAATGACGTGAAAAATGCTTCTTTTTTAAAATCTTAAAACCTTCTATTGTTTGAATCTCTTCGTGGTTCATTAACATCATAGTATGATCTGGAGCTAATGTTTTCCTCCCCTACAGGCCGAGACTGAAGAACTTGGACAGAAGGTCGACTTGATAAATTCAGAAAATGTTTCACTGAAATCTGAAATCAACCAATTAACAGAGAAGTCAGAGAAATTAAGGCTAGAAAATGCTTTATTAATGGTATGAGCCTGTAGCCTTTCTGTGTTTCCCTTTTCTTCAATGTCGATTTCTTTTCCCAAGTCTGCAAACACATTTGTTTATTTCTGTGCTAGCTTACGAATTGGTTTAACCTACAGGAGAAGCTGAAAAATGCACAACTAGGACATACACAGGAGATTGCTCTGAACAACATTGACAACAAGAGGGTCGTTCCAGTTAGTACTGAGAACCTGCTGTCTAGAGTTAACAATTCAGATTCTGTTGATAGAAACGTCGGAGAAGAGGGTCACAGGTTCGAGAAAAACTCAAACAATGGTGCCAAGCTACATCAACTCTTGGATACAAATCCCAGGGCAGATGCCGTGGCTGCCGGCTGACTGATTCTTAACTTGCAGCCTCTTTTGACGTTTTTCTTCATCTAATGCTTCAGCGTATGATTACTGGCCTGAAATTTACCGCTAACAGCCAGCAAAGGATTAATACCTGAATATGATTGGTATCTATCACCTGAAGTTTTTACTCCTTTTTTTTTTAGTTAGTTTTTATGATGGCAGACCTGATGTATTTTTAGGAAAAATCAGATTGCTGGGATGTCCCTTAAAGGCCCCTCAAGTTAATGTACATTGAAGAGAAGTAGTGATTAAGATTAGAAAAAGGATTTGGAAGATAATAATCCGTGTTTGGTTTGTTCTGGAATTTAATTAACTACTAATGTATTAGAACCCCTGTAATATGTCAATGCTAAATGCGTGCTTCCTTAAGTGTTATCTCTTTGTTGTTTTGGTTTGATTTTACTTTTCTATTTCTCTAAACTATAGTGTTGTTTAACAATCCAATAATGTGCTTTGGTGGTAAATGATCTTCATTTAGTGCTTGTTTGGTTGGGTTTTTTATCGTTTCAAAAGGTCTACACATCTCTATTTGAGTTTTTTTATTCCAGTTATTTGGTTGAGCGTTTCAGATTGTCTATTTTAAATTCAGTAGAGGCAAAGGGGTCGTTTGTTTTTTCCACTTAAAACTTAATGGGTCTGAATCATAATTATTAAGTTGTTTTGTTTGTTTTTTTAAGTGGTCAAACAACTTAAAAATACCAAAAAACAACTTAAAATAAAAAATAAAAAATCCTAATTTTTCACTTAATTGTAAATCACTTAATTGCATTAAATGCAATCTAAAATCTTTTCTTTCGATACTATCCTCCATATATAACATATATCCAATTTCATCATAATTATATATTGTATAGAAATCTTTATTTTAATATATTGCTTATTTTAAATAGTTTTAAAAATAAAAAAGAACCCTAATCACTTCCCATATTGATATTTAATATCAATATTTTATTATGATATTAGAATGATGTATTTATATATTATTTTTTTTAGAGTGTATTGTGTGAGTTTTTCTGCTACCCATTTAAAAAAAAAACATTTTCTTTTCTTAGTAAAAATAAAGTTTGTTTGTAATCGAAGAAGAAAATCATGATCATATGTGTTCATATATAATTATTATTTTTGGATTGTTTTATTCTATATTATATATATATATATAATTGTTTAACATGGGTATATATGTAAAAATACTTCTTTTTAGACAATTTTATTTTTTAAAAACAAACATATTGACAGTACATTTATATGTGAGAAAAAAAAAAAAAAAAAAACATGTCATTCAAATTCAGGTTTTAGTCACTATTCAGTTTTCAGTAAAATTCAGGACTATTCAGTCTTCAGATAAAAAAACAAACGACCCCAAAGAGTTTAAGTGCTGGTTTGGTTTAACTTTCTACTGCCTCAAAAGGTCTATCAACGTCTATTTGAGCTATTTTGAGTTGTTTGTTTGGACTTTTGAGATTGTCTATTTTAAATTGTGTAGAGGCTAGTAGAGTTTAAATCTTTAACGGATAAAAGCTCATGAAGAGGTGCTTCTCCAAATAGATTTTTTTTTTTAAAAAAAAGGTTTGCCAACCAAATATCTATGAATTTTTTTTCTTTTCAAAAACTCTATTTCTAATAGATTTACTACAAATAGATCTTTTACCAAACAAGCTTTAAATCTCTACTTGGTAGGATCTCACAAGGAGAAGTTTTTCCAAATATATCATTTTTTTTTTTTTAAGTCTACCAATAAATAGTTATAATTTTATTTTTTTTAAGTAGGCTTTTTACGAATAGAGATTTTTGAAAAGTCTAATTAAACAAGCTTTTTATTTTATCTGATGCAGGTTCACTATCCCACCAAACAAAAGAAAACCCAATCGACAAAACATGTTTTCATTTTCTTTGTACAAGAGTTTTAGATAGGGTAGGCTGTAGTCAATCTTGAATATATTCTCCAACATAACCTCATTGAATCTTGAATTGTTTTTGATTTGTTGTAACTTTAGAAATCGACCAACATTAAGATCCACGAAAGCAAAATCATACCTAACTCTTTTTTTGTAAATAAATCAAAGAAATAATGAATATAATAATACTAATATTAGCAAGTAGTCAGTTCGAAATGGATAACATCGGTCACAAACACCGACCCCCTTTGAAAGAGAGGTGGAGTTTTGGAATGATCGGTCACTTCACTTTCCCTCTTTTTATAATGTTTTATTTATTTTATAATTGAAATTTCCCTTTCTTTATCCAAATCAAAGACCTTTTTAGCAAATGATATCTTTTTATATTTATAAAATTTAAGCCGACAAAATAAAAAACCAGCTTATCGCCATGTCAGTCCGCTTCATATTCCTAACATAATGCTGTTGCTTTTAGACATTTTTTTTCATATAAGAAAGAGTTTCTCGTAGCCTGCCTTACTTTGTTGAATTCAATTAAAAAAGCAGCACATTTGTAAAAAGCTAAACAAATTAGACTTCTCTTTCTGTGCCGCCCACCAACATTATATTACATCGTATTAGTGTTAACTAATCTTTTGATGAGGCTAACAGTGTTTTGTCAAGCTTACGACTTACGACTTACGACTTTTATATTTTCTTTTTAACTCTTATGTATCGTGAAAAACTAAAATTATTGATAGTAATCGAATTATTCGATCATTATATACGTGGTGTATATATCTGATTTGAACAACTTAAAATGTTGTTTAACTTAAGCTGTAAAAGCTTGGATTAAGTAAGCACTGAAGTCACTAATGTATTCTTATGAGGATAGCTAGTCTACTCCTACGATAGAGGGAGGGGTGGTTTTCCACTTTTCCATGCTTGCAATTTTCTTTTTCTTTTTTCTTTTTTCTTTTTGTATACGACAAGATTTGAAGTCCAATCACCAAAATGAAGTTAGTCAAAAACAATTAACTATAACATTAATGCTTTAATATAATTATCAATAATTTTAAAATATAAAACAGAAATAAATAAAATTAGATTTGTTAGATTGAGATTTGAGATAATGATTTGGTTTGAGGTTGAATTGGAATTCAAATGAAATAATGATAAAAAAAAGCCAATTAAATTAAGTAACAATTTCAAAAAAGAAAAGAAAAGAAAAGGAGAAAGTGTTGTGGAAAGTAGAGGATGCACATGAAGAGAAGAGAAGAGAAGAGAAGAGAAGTTTGAAGGCATGAGTCATGAGAGTGGCCCACAAAGTCGAAGGCTGCCCAAATGATTCAAACCCTAACTCGGAGGCACGACCTTGAAAGGCTGCCGGTTCATGTCTCCCCTTGAATCTCCTTTTCAAATTATCCAAACCAAATTACTTTTTCTTTGTTTTCATAGTATCAATTGTATTATTGATAGTTTTAAACCGTAATTAGAGAATATCAATTATTATTTTTCAAAAATTTCAGTGGACAATCTTATTACCATTAAAAAAAATACACATAATAGTATAATACCTTTGACTTAGGGGCGAAGCCATGACTTATTGTTTGGGTAGACTAAATTTTTGTTTTATTTTTGTTTTGTAGGTATACATTTTCAATGCGATGACTTGAAACCTAAGGGGCCGTTTGGTATGGGGTAATCAAAATAATGTGATTCTTGAGAATGTGAAACCCAGTAATGTGATTCCTGGGAAAGCTGTATACATGTGTTTGGTTATGTATAGGAATATTATGTCGGATTCCTGGGAATATCAAATAATTGTGTTTGGTTGTATATGGGAACTGTTTTTTTTTTTTTTTTTTTTTCTTTTGAATAAATAGCTAACTTAATTAATATAAATTACCTAAATAATTTATAATAAAAAATCCGCAAACACCCACCAAATAACCACAGACCATCATCGCCAAAATAAAAAATAAAAAAAAATCTCAATCTGGTTTTTTGAAAAAATCAGATTTGACTTGATCTCCGGATTTATCACAAAAAAAAAAAAGAGACATTGCTGGGTTGGATATCATGGAGGATCCATCAATGGATCCAAACCAATTTTATTTATTTATTTATTTTATTTTTTTAAGTTGAAGATCCTCAACACCGTCCATCTGGAAAGTTGAAGATCTGCTCCATCTTCGACGACATTTGGGTCTGTTGCCTCGGTTCCCGCTCGAATTTTCCAGCAGATCGAGTTAGGGTTTGGTTGAATTGAAAAAGTGAGTTTTATTTTTTATTTTTTAAGTTTGTTTTGTGTGTGAGATAGAGCAATTTAATCTTCTTCTTCTTTTTTTTTTTTTCTTTTTTCTAGATTGAGTTCATTGGTTTATGGGTTTTGAAGTTACTGGTTAATGAGGGATTTGGAAGAAAATGATTTGGATGATAAAAGTGATGGTGATAATTTGGGTGGGTTTTGAAGTTACCGGTTTATGAGGAATTTGGAAGAAAATGATTTTGATGATGACAATAATGATGATAATTTGGGCAGCAGATAATGAGAAAAGAAATTTCAAGAAGAGTCATTTGGGCAGCTTCGTGAAGAACGAAGAAGAAGAAGAAAATAAAATAAAAAATATATTTTTTAATGAGGGTGGGTCCCACAATAGGAATCAGATGGAGGGGCATCTGAAACCCACCTATTGGGGTGAAGGGTAATGTGATTTCCATGGGATTCACATTCCCAGAAATCTGAAATTGTTAACCTAGTAACAAACATGAGAATCTTATCAGATTCTCATTCTCATTCCCATTCCAAGATGTCTCCATACCAAACGACCCCTAAAATGTAATTTCATACTCAAGCTACACTGTACGGTAGTACAAAGACCAAAGTTTTTTTTTAAACAGACCTTAAAATAAAATTTTCCTAATGATCTTTGTCCCTAAATACATTTAAAATGATTCAACTAGGAAACAAAGAACAAAAACAAGCAAAATAAACTAAAAATGCATACTTGTTTGTACTTTAGCAAATGAAGTAAAAAATTCAAAAATTGTTTCTTTATTATGGAATGAAACGGGAAATTGAGAGGAAATAGAAACTTTGATGTGTTTGAGTATCAATAAACACTAATGCTAGACAACCAAAATAATTAGCCCCAAAAACCAATACAAATGATGTGGTTTATGCATTGACTATATTATCCTATGATTTGTGTGCTTTAGACAACTCATTTTTCACATTATTTGAGTTGAATTAAATATTCATTATTTGAGTTGTATTAGTCGTCAATACAATATTGAACATATCACTCTAATGAATCTATTGAGAATATCTCAATTAAATTAAATTATAGACTATAATTTTATTTTTTTTTATGAATTATTAAGTAATGTTAATTTTATAATTGTCTTTTATTTATATTTATATTTTCTCTTTTTAACTAAAACAAAAACGAACACTTTAATTTGGGACTATGTATTTTTTTAAAATTTTTACTATTGGTAGGATTTGAATCGCTGACCTGACTAATTTACAAACACCTATACCTCTGCTCTAATAAATCATATATTATTTACTTATGAAAAAATCATATATTATTTTATATTACGTGTTCTTTTTATAAATAAAATTCTGTCAATGATCTAAATGATATCATCGTTGAAAGTTGTATAATGGTAAAAAACGCTAGTCGTAACCGCCGTGTGGTATGTCAAAAATAAAAACAGCAAATTCGAGAATACGGTCAACTTTCCTGCGTTTTAATCACGTTTAGCCATTTTTTTTTATTAAAAAAAAAATTGAATTGTTAACCAAATATAGTTTTCAAAAATCACTTGCAGCCAAAATAGATCATCCATTCGTTGTACATCTTACGTCATAAATAAAAAGAAGTGTGATTGTGTTTTATTTATTTATTATTATTTTATTTATAAAAGAGATTGGTTTTAATGAAGAGTATTTTATTGGTCAAAAATATATATATATATTTTTTTTTAAATTGTTAACTACTCAACGAACGTATAGCCATTAAATCCTTACGGTTAAATTTGTAAATCTCCCAAATAAAAACTAGTCTATAAGATTTTCTCTTAACATAATGGCATATGCATTGAATTGAATTATCTCAAACACATAATGGCATCTCATCTAACTTGTCAATTGTATCCAATATTCCGATCCATGTTAAATTTAAATCATCAAACAATAATTATCATTAAATGTCAGTTGAAAAGTTGAAGGTTTGTTGACTATCTTCCTGCAAAAACTCCGATCAATCACATCAAAATAATGACAACACTGGCATTTATATGAATAGATTTTATACCCTACTCGCATTTTGAGTTTTTGGCACTGTCCACCTTGTATTGTGTATTTGTGTTGGAGAAAAAAAAAAAAAAAGGTGCAATTTGTTTGTTAAGGCTATGACCCTACAATGGAGGGCTCTCATTCAACAAATTATATATAAAAAATAAAATAAAATGAAATGAGAATGCTATCTATCTTTTTCATTTGTTGTTCCTACTTATTGTTTGATACGTGTATATTTTTTCATTTAATAACTGTTTCTATCATTTATTTAATAAGGGGTGAAGACGTAAATAAGTCTTGTAGTAAAAAGCTCTCGCTTTTTATTAAATTAAAAAATATATGCATGTCAAACAATGAATGAGATAAGTAAATAGAAAAGATAGATAGCATCCGACTTCCCCAAATAAAAATAATAGTCTTATCGTCTTAATCCGAGAAATTCTCATTTTGAATTGTTTGACGGTTTGTACATAGAACATGTACTTGTCGTAGTTCGACGTCCTAGATCTCTGCATCAGAATTATAAATTCATAATAATACCCTCTTTTAGTTTCTCCTCAGTCCTCTCTCTTTAATTAATTAACTTCTTCACATGCTTTCACAATCTTGTTCCCTAACCCATGTTTACCTTTCAAATTTTTTTAGTTTGATTTTTTATTTTATTTCATTTTATTTAATGTTTTTGATTCCTTATGAGAAAAGGGTTGCTTTTTTTTTTTTTTTTTTTGAAAGGCAGAAAAGGGTTGCTTTAAAATAGACTTTCATTCTATGTATACCATGCATGTGTTCACGTTTAATGTTTGCTTAAGAGTCGTGGTTTTTGCATTGCTTCATTATTCAACTTTAATGGTCTTGTCAAAAAAGTCATGATTCAGATTTTTAACTTTCAAGCTGTTTAGTTTTGTCACAACTTGCTTAGACATTTATATACATAACAATATACTCTCTACTCCATAGTAGCCACTTCCCTGTTCTGTTTAGATGGGTTTTTGAATTTCAAACATAAATTTGGGAACTGGGTTTTACATCTTTTGTGGGAATTTTTCGATATTTAGAGAAAAGATTTTCATTCAAGAAAACTCCTTATTTGGACCATTTTTATCTTCTCTGTTTTTTAGTTTTTAATTTTTGTTTTTTTGAACTTTATAGATAGGACAAGTTTCTGGGATTTGTTGTTTGACTCGTTTGAGTTACAGATAGGTGTTGGTATATGCAGTTGCCAGATGTTTCGATGCTTAAGTGACTTTGGATTCTAGAGTTTCAATGGCGTCCTCTTAGATACACTACACATTATATTATATAGCCTTTTTTTTTCTTTTTTTTTTTGTGGGGTTGCTCTAGATCTGATTTCACGTTATAATTGTAAGAAAAATCTGAAAAGTGGGTCTCCGTTTCCGGTTCACAAGATAGGTGTTGTTGTTTGAAGTGTGACTCGCGTTTTTACTTTTCTTCATTATTATTGTCGGTGTTTCGGTTCTGGGTTCTTAATTTTTTTTTTGGTGAGAGATTGAATTCAAGTCATTAGAAACTCTGTTTGGAGAGCAAGTGAGAAAAGAAAAAAGAAAAAAGAAAAAATGGGTCACACTGCAGTAGCAGTTTGGGATCATAAGGCAGCGATAGAGATTACAAAAGACTGGAATGGGATTGATCAAGTTGTTCTTCGAAACCCACATGGGGCCTCGGTCAAGGTGAGGTTTTTTGGTCAATTTTTTCAACAAATAGTTATTATGATTATGATTTACAACAGTGAAACTTGTACAAGGTAACCTATAGATTGAATTTGTTTGTAATTGAATAGGTTAGCTTGCATGGAGGACAGGTTACTTCATGGAGGAATGAACATGGAGAAGAACTTTTGTTCACTAGCAGCAAGGTGTGTGGTCTTTTTGGGACCTTAATTTGTTCTAGAATTGATATGTTAATGTTATCATCATTGAAATTTTATGGAAATTAGTTCGATTAGACTTGAGTCTCGCTGTGTATCAAAACATGTTTGAGATTGTATGAGGGTAGATTATAGATTTTGTTGTTGATTGAAAGAAGTTATAGGGCTGATTCGATTAGACTTGAGTCTCGCTGTGTATCAAAACTTGTTTGCGATTGTATAAGGGTAGATTATAGATTTTGTTGTTGATTGAAAGAAGTTATAGGACTGATTCGATTAGACTTGAGTCTCGCTGTGTATCAAAACTTGTTTGAGATTGTATATGGGTAGATTATAGATTTTGTTGTTGATTGAAAGAAGTTATAGGACTAATTCAAAGGACTAATTCGATTAGTTTTTGATCATTGACAGGCAAGCTTTAAGCCACCAAAAGCAATTCGTGGAGGAATCCCTGTCTGTTTCCCTCAGGTACTTTTAATAATGTGTGTATGTGATTAAATATCAATCTTGAACATATTTCTTACTGATATCTATCATTATAATGTTTGTGAAGTTCGGAAATTGCGCTTCTCTAGAGCAGCATGGATTCGCAAAGAACAAAATCTGGACAGTTGATGAAAATCCACCACCGTTGCACCCAAATGATTCCCATGGAAAGTCATTTGTTGACCTGTTGCTTAAACCAACCGATGAAGAGTTGAAATGCTGGCCATATAGGTACACATACTTGGATGCTGTAGATTTTTTTGCTGATTCTTCTATGAAGAACAAAAGAAATGTTTTGAAGAGAATTATACTTCATTCATAAGTGTTGCAGCATCAGTATGCCTCAGTTTTTCGCTAATGTTGGTTTGTAGAATCGATATTGTTGTAGGTCCATTGCCAAATAATCAAATTTTAAATCTCTTGTTATTCTAGATATATATATATATATATATATTTCTCTGTATATACTTGAAGTGAATTTTAAGTGATTGGTGTTATTACTAATGGATCTTTTTCCTTCAGTTTTGAGTTTCGTCTTAGGGTATCACTTGGAGCAGATGGAGGTCTGTCATTAATATCACGAGTAAGGAACATCAACAGCAAGCCTTTTAGTTTCTCTTTTGCATATCACACATATTTGTTGGTTTCCGACATAAGGTATGTAATTTTATTTGCTGAACTTAGTAAAAAAGAAAACGCCTTTTTTTTTTCTTAGCAGCCAAATAAGTGCTTTTGAAGAGTGTTTATGTTATAGGTTTTTTTTTTTTCTTTTCTGATCAAGGTGATGACGTTCTTAAATTAAAAATATGTTTGCAAATGTGTCTGACAGTGAAGTGAGGATTGAAGGGCTGGAGACACTTGACTACCTTGACAATCTTTGCAAAAAAGAACGATTTACTGAACAAGGAGACGCTGTAACCTTTGAATCTGAGGTAAAGTCTTGAAATTTTTCTGTTTGAAAAGTTCGAGAAATCTAATTTAATCCAAGTTTTGGACGCAATTTGTAGATTTAACTTAAGAAAAATGCAATTTGATAACTCTGGTTTATGTTGCTTCTAAAATAAAGTGAAATCGTCTTTGATGACTACTCTCATGTGTTTTTGGTACAACAAGGGCTCGAAGGCTTATTTGTTTATCAATGATTTTTTCTGCTAGGTGGATCGAGTTTATCTACATTGTCCTAACGTAATTGCGGTTCTTGATCATGAAAGGAAGAGAACATATATGATACGAAAAGAAGGCCTGCCCGATGTTGGTAAGCTGCACGGTGATGCCATACATATTAGTGTGCATGTCACTTACAATCTATATGTAGCTTTCCTCGTCTCTGATATCTGCTGATATTATTTATCCCTTTTTTTTAATAATTATTTTCCCTATATACAGTAGTGTGGAATCCGTGGGAGAAGAAATCAAAGTCCATGGTAGATTTTGGTGACGAGGAATATAAACATATGCTATGCGTAGATGGAGCAGCGATGGAGAAACCTATCACTTTGAAGCCAGGCGAGGAGTGGACAGGGCGGTTGGAGCTTTCCGTGGTTCCTTCAAGCTTCTGCATTGAGCACTTCGAGATTCAAAGGAAGTCTTTGAGATATGGTTCAAATGTTCAATTGTAAATAACCATGGTTTTTATAGCTTGAGTTGTACTATCTATGACTTTTAAGTCGTTGCAAGTTCAGCAATGGAAATCCGCAAGCCTCTTTTTTTTGTGTTCAAGAATGGCTGCCTCTAAATTTTCACTAAACTTCATAAATGTACCTTTTAGCAACCAGAATTGTTACACTTGAAAGCTCTACTAATATCAGAGTTTTCAAGGTTTCCCCGCGCTACTGTAAATGTTGATTTAAAGGTTCTGAAATTGGATACAAATTTTTACCAGTTAACCAAATGTTGATTAAAGTTGTTCAGAATTTGGATACAAATTTTTACAACCAATTATAAACGTGAAGCCACATTGTTGTAATAAGTTCCTGACTGAAATCCAGATTGATGGGCCAACCTGGAAGAAAGTAAATTGAGTAAACTTGTGAAAAAAGGAAGACATGCTCCAGAAATTTGATATTCTATTCTAGTTTAACAATTGGTTTCCACAAGATACATAACACATTCTACATTCTTTGTTGATGTTCGAAGGAATATGTAAACAACTAAACTTTCAATAACAGAAGTCGTAAAGAGACAACCAAGCTTGTCACAGATCCCTCTCCGAAAAAACACAACATTCAGTAAAGGAGCCGTAGCAATTCTGCAGTCTATGCAGCATCTTTCCAAGCAGTCACAGCTCAACAACCTTTCAATACAAAGTTTTAACTTACCAGGATTAAAATTATGAACCTCGACGAAACTCCAGCTGCTTGGTATTTTCTGCTAACATCTGCCAAAAAATTGGATAGATACAATTCCCGTCATTATATATATAACCAAGCATGTCGTTAGGCAAACAATAGACAGATAAATGGTTTTAAGATGGTTAAAACACATAGGTTGACTATATTCAGAAAGTCTTTAAATAAGGCCAGATATAAACAGCTATAAGAATAAATGGATTTACTTCTCGAATGTAATTTGCTATTGCCTTGCAACCTTCAGTTGCGAGTTGCATGACATCTTCAAATATATTTGTCGGTAACTTAGCATCCATCTGCATTGGATAAACATAATAAATAAGTGGTATGTAAGTAAATCTTTTGAGATAAAATTGATAGAGAAGAATTTTAGACAAAAACCTGAAGTAGAGTAACTTTGTCCAATGTAGGTAGAATTCCTACTGTGACATCAGCGCCTCCAGCACTATCTTCAATGTAATTCAAATCTGCCGACAAGCCAAATCTTATGTAGGGCAATCTTGTATACAAACTTTATGCCGTACAGTACAATAATTTACAGAAAAACAAGACTATACATGCTTAAACGAAACGGATGGATGGAGAATGAATTTACCGAGTAGAGGAGTGCTATTGAGGTATCCGGCACTACAAGATGTAACAAGATCGCACATTGGAATCCCAGCATCTGCAAGGGCTAATGTTGCAGCATTAATACATGCAGATCGAGTTCCTGCAGGCAACGCGTTCCCAAATCAGTGAGATAATTTTTCATACTTCTGATGATTAATTCTTGATATAAAATGATTTTGCAGCAAGTTTATATCAAATGCAACTGCGGGTTCTAAGTGATGTGTGCTGCTTAAGGCTTTTTTCACTGCTTATCAAATAGAGGGGGGCATAAAATGTTCACATAGTAAGCACCTTCCATGCCACCACGAGACTGATTATTTTTGGCATAATTCATGAAGGAGGGTGATCAATGAGGTGAAGAGAACAAGAGAGAGAGAAAGAGACACACACATACAGAGTAGGAAGTGCCTGAGGTAAAACATTTCCACAACGTACTGTCGTGCTCCAATTTAAAATTTGTGAAAAAATATAAAGAGAAAAGGAGGGGGAAAATGAACACCAAAAAACATGGTCTTGAAAACCCACTCATTCCATGGCATAGCAAGGGGAGCAAAAATTCATAATGTAAAAAGGGTTTGTATCATCTAGGATTTAGCATAGAGACTTGAACTTGAGATTTGAGTTACCTCCATCTGCTTGTAGAACTTGTACAAATATATCTATCTGCAACAACACAAGAAATGTTTAGAAAAATAAATAAGCAGTACCAACTAGTAAGCATTTAGGAAAGGCTCCCAGGAATTTGCAATGAACCTGAGAACGAGGCATCAGATGTGTCATTATGCTTGCTTCCATTGTCTGGCGAATAACTAGAGATATCTCTATCGATCGCCTAAGAGGATCACAAGAACATTATATATAAGCTAGCTATAGAAAATACACATACAATAGGTTGTGCAGAAAATGCAACAGCTTTCAGATGCAATCACAGATGATACACCTTTGAAAGCTCTAAAATTCAGTCCTAACTACAAGTTTCAAACCAAACACAGAATAACAATCCTTCATCCACACCAGCCCTGTCTCACTAGGATAGTTCTTGCCAACGAGCCAGTAAATCCACCACTGTTTTAGGTATGAACCAGACAAAAATATTACAACTCACACTTGATGAATGTTTTAATTACACATATAAAACATATTGTTAGATTATTATTCAAATTTTATTTCAAATTGACTTACTCATATACAATCCATTAAAACACATACATCCATGGCTTTGGAACCATTACATTCGAAAAATTAATATATCTAGCTAAACTTTTTTTGGTTTTCACTAATTACAAAATATGCCGCCATACTGTTTCAGCAGATTTTATCCTATGTATGAACATTCGATGTTCCTCTTCCTCTCAACACATTAGACCACAAACAAGTATAATTTTGAAAGAAATTCAAAAGGAATAACAAGAAAAAATTGTCAACCTGTCACCCTTTGGTTTTCTCATGCGATCGCCAGTACTGAAATTGGCCATGCTGTATTCACAACGTACCTACAATGCATACAATTACATAAAATGAAATGAAATAAAACTATCAACTCATTACAAATTAAAAACATTATAAAGTTCTATTCAAAATGTCACCAGTGCGTGGTCATTATTAATTTGCTGGCCCTTATTTTGAACCTGAAAAAACACAAGGCATCACAACAAATGATCAACAAATGATTATAAATAAATGCAAACTCGTATAAAAAGATGGTACAAGAATACCTCTCTAGGGCCATATACAGCAGCAATGACCTTGGTGTTACCCATCTCAAACATCGCAGAACTGATAATTGAAATGTAATTTAAGTTAAATTCTACTTCATTGGAATTGAAATTAAGATTTATTAGTAACATAAAAATAAGAATATGAAATCCAAGTACCCGTCTGCTTTGGAAACGACACCGATCTCGGCTCGGAGTTGCCTCATCTGAGATTATGGACACAAAATTTGAAAATGAAATATAATATTCAAAATTCATAGTATATAGTAAGAATAATCGAAGAGAAAGAGATGCATACTTCGGTGGGGCGGCGACCATCCAAACGAAGTCCTTCGGGGCTCACGAATTCCATCTCTGATAACTGATAACTGTGCGAGCCAGAGATTGATAGAAGACGATCAACTGTTTTCTTGACCTGAATTTGATAAAACCTCAGGGTTTTAGCTTTCTGTTTTACAAAACAGCGTCGTTTCAATCTTGCCTAAATATTAGGGCTTTTTTAAATATTAAATTATTAGAAATTTGATGTTATTTATTTATTTTTTATTATTGAAAGAATTTTTAGAGTTGGACTAGACACCGAGACTACGTAATTCTTATTAGGGGGAATTGCCCACACATCCCTCGAGGTTTGATAATATTGCACGGATACGACTGTTTTAGCTATATATACATAAACTTCCTTTAACATTTGAATACTATTGCACAAATATCCCCTATCGTTAGATGGATCTGTTAGTCAATGATCAAAACAATAAAAGTGTAAAATACCTTTTATTTTTATTTTAAATAAACTAAAAAATTAAAAAATAAGATAAAAATATATAAAAAAAATATTTTAGAAAACATGAAAGTCTTTTAAATCTGAAACCTAAAAAAAAAAAAAAAAAACCATCTTTACAAATAAATAAAATATATAGTTTTTTAAACAATTTAATAATAAATAATTAAATTTTAAATTTATTTAAAATTAAGGGGGAATTGCAAAGACTATTTTTTTTTAAGATGATTTTTTTTCTAAGTTTCAGATTTAAGATATATTCATGTTTTCTAAAATATTTTTAAATATTTTTTAATCTTATTTTTTAATTTTTTTAGTTTATTTAAAATAAAAATATATGTTATTTTAAATTTTTTACACATTTGACCATTAACTAACGGATCCATCTGACGGCAGGGGATGTTTGTGCAACAATTTTCAAATGTTAAGGGAAGTTTGTACGTATATGGTCAAAATTGTCATATCCATGTAATTTTATTAAACCTTGGTGGTGTTTGTACAATTCCCCCATTTTACGAACCAAGCCACCTCAATTGCTTCAAAAGTGTTGCAATTCAAGTGGTAATGCTTGCTATGTGTACAACTACATGATCTTATTCATCTTAGATTTAGATTAAAAAATTTAACTTTCTCAAAACGATGTCGTTTTGGAGGTAGAATTTTAAATTAAACGTGTTTAGTGGGTTCGGGTGACGATTTTTTGTTTCTTCCAAACCCTCGTCAGAACCCGAGATGAGTTGAAAATTCATAGCCAAACACGCATACATGTTATATTTTCGAAACCCATACCCTTTCGTCAAGGGTTGGGTTTGAGAGGGTGCTCACTGCCCACGAGTTCGGGTGAAATTGTCATCCCTGATCTTAACCGTCATTGTGAGTTTGAATTAAGAAAAGGGTAAAAGGCCTTCAACTCTTAACCAACTTTATAGTCTCAATCTAAATGTTGGAATAAATTATCACTTGGCATCCATTTACATGTATATATATATATTTTATAAGGTTGTTGGGGATCGGAATCAATCCCATCCCAACATTTTATTAAAGAAAAAAGAAAGAGAACAAAAGAGAAAAGAAAACAAAAGAAGAAAACATATCAACAGAACCTAAAAGAAGGTCTACTATAAAAATCATTGAAATAAAGGAATTACAAAAATTTGGAGCGGTCCTCCACTACCATGTAGGAGAGACGATAATAGGGCTCCTGGATGTTAAACTATCTACAACTTGGTTACCTTCCCGATAAATTTGAGTGACATCAAACTCCATTTGAGAGATTAAGCTCAAACACCAATCCCAAGCGGGGTGTCAATGCCAAGAAACCTTAGGAAACTTAAAACGAATGATATCCACTACAAAAGTTGAATTGCTCTCCAACCATAACCGACGCCAGCCAAAAGTCAAAGCATAATCAATAGCGTGGACGACATCGGCTAATTCAGCCTCAAAAGCAAAGCAGACACCAAAAGGAATAGCAACCTTTAACGAAACCCCTACATGTGCGAAAAAGCCCTTCACAACCAACAAGACCAAGTCTACCAAAAGCATCCCCATCTGTGTTAACCTTAAGACAACCCGATAGGGGAGGGCATTTACATGTATATTTTTTATTTGTTACTACAATAGCAATGTTACACAACCAAATGGTCCGATCAATGAATTGTTTCAAAATAAGGTGAGAACATCCAAATAATTAACTCAAAAATCAACTCAAATAATGTAGCAAGTTATTCGTTTTTATCATGTAATTACTTATATCATCTCATGATTTGTATATAGTATAGTAATGACAACTTACTTTGACATATCATTTATATTGAATTTTAAGTTAATTTTTTTGGATTGTATAGTATTACCCATTGTCTTTATATTATCATTCACTATGCTATCTCATGATTTCTATGGTAATAAAAAACAACTACTCACTACTCACTAAGCGTTGAAGCCAGCTTCATCAAATTTTTAAAAAATTGTGGTCTTGGAGGGACCATGACCCCCACATTATAAGGTGGCTTCGCCATTACTTGTCACTTTATTTTGGTTAATTTTTAAACTAATTTTTAAATTGCGTAACATTACCGTTGACGGTGAATTTTGGATTACCACATTTCAACAATTATATTTAATTAAGTAAACATAAAGAGAATGTAAATCAATGCACGTGAGACCAAATTTACGTGGAAAACCCTTTAATGGGAAAAAACCACGGCGCCCCTGAGGGCAGAAAAATAACACTATCGATTATCGTAATTTTACACACTCAGATCTCTCATACAATTACTTTCTTTCTCTCAGATTCTGAACCCCTTCCCTTTGGAGTACTGTTGGGGATAATCCTCTATAATAAACCGATGAACGCGGAATCGCCGTGCCTAATATATGCCCATAACTCATAGCAAATAATAACGTCAATAAGCAGAAAAATAGATGAGAGAGAATAAAACAATCACAACACAATATATACGTGGAAAACCCAAAACGGGTAAAAAACCACGGGCCGTCAGGACGACAGAGAAAGTTCCACTATATGATAAATTGTTACAACCATATACTCCAGGATTCTCTCTCACACCTAACCCAAACTCCACTCACAAGATCCTCACCAAGAACCCCACAATATCCCCTAGGTCTCCCCTAAATATCACCCACGGATCTCTACCTAGATCCACCGATATTCCCTTGGATCCCTCATTGGATATTCCCTTGGGTCTCCCTGGATCTCACTCACACTCTCTCTGATGTTACATGGTGTTCTTTTTGCTCCACAGCCTTAAATCTAATAACATAAATATTATGACTATTTATACTAGTTACAGGGAGTTTAAGATAAAAGGAAATCCTACTCCTAAACGTACAAGACTTACATGTTCCACATAAATACTATTTCCTTTTATGACAAGCCTTATTGTAGGGAGTAAATCCTTTTCCTTCAAGCACAAGAACTTCCAGAAACAAACTACTTCCTTTTCCGCTGAAGATTTCCCGTTTCACGTATGCTTATGATTGACTACGATTCGGGTCACGGTTGTACACCCGTTTCCTAAACCGTTACAAGTCACCTTAAATTATATCGCTCAGAAAACCGCGATCCATACGTTGAAACAAATTCTCATTCAGTTCTTCATGATCTTCAACCTCCCTCAAACTACACCATTCCATCTTCCAAACGTATCCCACGTCTCCAGGAAGCTCCACATCAGTTGAGTCTTTGTTTGGTTCACATTAGTTCATTAGTTCTGAACCCCTTCCCTTTGGAGTACTTGGTTCTATTTATATGGGACCAACTAGGGTTTCCCCTCGCCTATGCCGTGTTAGTGGTGGAGTTCCTATCTTGACTTGTATAAGGAATCCGGTGTGGCAGATAGTCTTAGGATTTGTTTCCTGTTCAGACTTCTATGTTTGGAACAGTTCATGTCCTTTTTGAAGTGTGATACACCTTTGTGCTTTGTATCTAGTTGAATCCTTACTGTAGGAGGTATACTGAAATAAGGTTGCTTCTTGGTAGTGTAGATCTGGATCGAGTAAATTAAGTTGGTGAGCACAATTCTATCTTCTTGGTTGGCCTATTCTGACGAGCACATTTCTGATTTAGATTGATTTTAGATGACGTAACTGGTTGGCACGCCATGCAGTCAATATTTCCCTTTGTTGACTAGTTAAAGGGTGACGTGGTCATACTTATCTCCGCTTTTCTTGCATATTTTGCTGACGTGTCTCTTGGCTGAGTATATACAATACAACAATTACTAATTACATTTAAAAGGGTGTCGAATTGTAGTGTTTAACATTCTGAAACTAGTACAATAATATGCTGTATTTGAGCGGTTCACGTAAACTAATTTCGTGGTGCTGTATACTAAAGCGTTGAAAACTTTAAAATATTTGTAAATTACATTGACAAATTCTCAAGTGCAGGAGTCAATAATCAATATCGTGGCTACTATTAAAGGAACCAAGAAGAAGAATTATAGTCTCGTCTCATCTGTCACCACACCATTACAAATTAAAAATCGAATTTGTTTAGTGTAATAAATAGACATTGCACCCCACAAAAAAATGTTAGGTGCCGTCTTCACATCAAATTGAAAATTGTTAATGCTCTACCATTATCCATTTCAACACGTTTGGTATCTGATGAAAGGAATTGGCTTGCTTAATCACTCTTAAATTTCAACTTTATGATACTCTTTTTTTTTTATTTTTTTGTTATATATAACTTTATGTTACTTAATATTGTGCGCGGTTCAAAGTAAGGTATCATTCTAATTTATAAACATAGACTCACTTGATCAATGTCCACCACTTTAAATAACACAGGTGCCCATTACATTACAAAGGACTTTGTGCTGTCTGCTGTCGCATTTACACTTGAATTACACGTGTGCAATTTCTACTTGGTTTTATATATATATATATTATATCAGTATTTCTATTCTCAGTTCATCATGATATCAAATATATCAGAAGGAAGAATGTGGACCACAGATTATGGAAAAATTTTAACAAATGCATACACTATTAGTCAAAATATGTAAATATAATGGTCCACATTCTTCGTCCAAATATATTTTATATCAAGACGAATTGATAATAGAAAAATTGATATTATATAACCTTCGATATTGCAACTCGAAACTTCATACACTATCAAACCGAAAAAATTATCTTTATTACAAATGATCATTTTTACTTGGTTTAGTACTTTAAAATTATGCAAATCCCTTTTATCTAAAATGGTATCCGGATTTAATCATATATGTACTCATTTAATATAATATCAAAAATATTATCGGATTGAATAAGCTCATATAGTATTTAAATTGCGTTGATCTTACCAATTTCTTATTTCTGATCTGTTCAGTGTAATTTTTATTAAAGAAAAATAAAAAATATGTCAAAAAGAAAAATTAAACAGACTAAAATGATAGGGGCAGGGAGGTAATTCGTGAAATGGGAGATTCTGCGGTGTTGGTTTGGTCCCAGTCTCCCAGAGTGTAGTCGAGTGTCGTCGGTGGAAAGGACAAGCAAAGTGGATAACTGTAGCAACTGGCGAGGCTCCTCTTCCACGTGGACGAACATGCAGCATTCAACTGTTTCCATTTCACTTCTAATATTATTATTTTGGCTTTTTATCATTTGCTCTTTTTTTTTTCTTTTTTTCTTTTTTTTCTTTTTAAATGTACATCTGCAATTGTGTAATTTCTTAGGTTTTGTCACGGGTAAAATCACAATTCTTTCTAAAAATATTAAATATTATAAAATCTTTTATATGATATAATGTACCTTTAAATAGTAATGAAAATAAATAATTAATGGTAATTTCCATTTTTTCTTCCAATTAGATAACTAGTTAAATCTTTTATCCAGATAAATAGTAATAATACATGTGAATTCAGGTAAATAGAAGCCAGATCTGGACAATATTTGCCAGAATATCTGTCTCTTGGAAATATAAAAAAATCAAATAGGAAGGAAGGACAAATATGTAAATTCAAGAGAAAAACAAAAAAAAAAAAGAGTGAAAAGGATTCCCGCCATGTCAGCATTGAAACGCCGCGCGTGAATCTCGCAAAATGAATTCCCGTGCTACTCTACTCTTTCCACAAAAATACAACCCCCGATCTCACTCTTTCTACAACTCTCTCTCTTTCTCCCTCTCTCTCTCATCGCGATCCGATTTCTTCATATTTTTTTTGGGATCGTTTTTATCTTTACAATCTCAAAAATATTTCCAATTCTCTCCTTCAGATCAGGATTCAAGATCTCTCTGTCTTCTCCATTCAAATCTCTGTTCAATCTGTGTGTTTTTGCATGCCTTTTTAAGATTTTTGATTTTGCATGTTTTCGTTTCGAGAGAGAATTTTTTCGTGGATTTCATTGAATTTTACATTTCAAATTTGAGCGAATTTAATTTGATTTCTTGTCTCTGGTTTTTAAAGCAAACGATCGATTTTACGAAAAATTATTCAAATCACCGCATTCAATTTGTTTTGATCATTAATTACATTGGATTTATCATGAAAATCGCCAATTATTTAACTGCTTTATCGATTTAATTTTATCGTTATTATAAAAACCAGAGCGCACCAGAATTTGAAGTTCAAGAATGGCCACACAATCAGGGAAACCAATCCTCCAAAAACCACCGGGTTACAGAGACCCGACCCTTCCGGTCCGTTCAGCCCCGAAACTGCCGCCGCGGAGACCAATCCTCCCATTGTCGCTGAAACAAAAGAAGAAACGCAGGAGCTGTTGTCGTATTTGCTACTGCTTCTGTTTCGTCTTCGTATTGATTCTCATCCTCGTAATTTCGATCTCTACCTTGGTTTTCTATCTCTGGTTCGACCCGAAACTCCCTGTTTTCCACCTCCAATCGTTCTCGTTCCCGCGCTTCAACGTCACCACCAAACCCGACGGGAACTACCTGAACGTGCAAACGCTGACGAGAGTGGAGGTACGGAACCCTAACGGGAAGCTGACATATAATTATGGCAATTCGAAGGTGGAGATTAGTACTACGGCCGGCGGCGGCGACGAGATCGATTTCGGGTCGACGAAAGTGCCGGGTTTCACCCAAGCGAAGAAGAACGTGACGAGTCTGAAAATTGTGACGAATAGTACTGACCAGTTGATTGAACAAGTAACTGCGACGAAGCTTAAGAGACTGCACAATAACAAGAACCTGAAGGTGAAGGTGGTGGTCCGGTCGAGTGTGGGATTGGGTGTTGGTGGGTGGAAGATTAGGCCGGTTGGCTTCAATGTCATTTGCGGTGACATGAGTTTGAAGAGTCTTAATAGTGCCATGCCCAAATGCACCATTAACATGTTCAAATGGTAACTTTTTTTTTTTTTTTTTTCTTTTCCTGAGTGCATGTTTTGTTTTTTCTATCGTTTATAATATCTTTACTAATCCGTGTTTTGAATTGGGCATGTTCTTTTCTAATTGTTTTTGGTTACTTTGATAGAGTGAAAACAATTAGATAGATGGATTATGCATCTAAGCATAATTACTATAAAGTGTAGATATGGTATATTAGAATAGTAAAAGTATATTTGATCGTGATATGCTTCTTTTTTTCCTTTTTCTTTTTCTTTTTTCTACTTAATTTTCTTTCTAATTAAACAATTTGGTTTACTGCAGGATCAACTTGAGTTGATAGGATTTTCTTGCTTGGTCGGCTTGGAGTTTGACAGTGGAAGGCAACTTTGAATAGGAAGAAGAGGCAATTCTCATACAAACATTTATACCCATATAATTGAAAAGAAAAAGAAAAAGAAAATTGGAGGAGAGATTGAATTTGGGTATGACATAACAGTCCGACGTGTGTCCATGTCTGTCTAGCTTTGGATTCTTTTTGATGTTATGTTACAGGTTTCGTATATAATATAAATTCATAAATGGGTTTGTATAAATTAATTGTTTTGGAGTTGCAGAAAAAAAATAAAATTGTTTTGTTTATTTATGGGTGGAATTGTTTGGGTTTATTATTTATTTATTTTTCTTCTTATATTTAATTATTTATTGGTTAAAGAGTCTCTTTTTAATTTTTATAGTTTGTGGGGTTTGAACTTTGAAATTGTCCTTGGATTTTTTATGAAGCTGTCAAGCTGACAGACTGCCATTGATTTAATTTAATTTTTTTTCAATAAGAAACAAATTTATAAATTAAAATTAAATAATTAAGGTGCAACATCCATTTTTTTATATGGTAGGAAAATAAAGTGTCACATTAAGTTATAAAGTGGAAGGATAGCATAAGGATCATTACTATTTACTGGAGTGCCTGCCTCGCAAAGTAAGGATTATGAGAGAGTGATATCATATCTACCTTTTCTATTTTTATATTGGGAATTTTATCAAAGTGATCACATCTTATTTATTTGTTGTGGCTTTTAATCTCGTCTTCATGGATTGACTTGTCCTTTAATCTCGAGAGATATGACATATCTTTCAAACATATATATATATATATTCTATTATCAGTTCGTCATGATAATAAATATATCAGGATAAAGAATGTGCACCATAGATTATGAAAAAGTTTTGACAAGTGTATATATATTGAGTCAAAGTATGTAAATCTAGTAAGTCAGTGTATCATGATATAACTTCTTGAGGATATTGAATGTGAGCCACTAATTTTATATGCTTTGACTCAAATGTGTATGCACTTGTCAAAACTTCTCCATAATGAGTGGCTCACATTCAATATCTTGATGAAGTTATATCAGGACGTCCTGACCAGATCAGGATTATATATATATATATACGGTCACGTTCACATAAGTGCACACTAATGTAAATATATAAGGATATTGAATGTGAGCCACTCATTATGGATAAGTTTTGACAAGTGCATACACACTAAGTCAAAACATGAAAAATGACTCGCTCACATTTAATGTCCTTTTATATTTACATCAATGCGTACTAACTTTAACATTTATATATATATATATATATATATATATGGGATGACTTGAACCCCTAATATCGTGATGCATGTGTGAAGTGTTTAACCACCGGACTAACCTTATCTCGTCACATTTACAATCTTTTAAAAATTGAATATTGTTAAATATAATCATCTCCTCACCTCAATTGTCCTTACCTTGTCCTCAACTTCATAATCTATTGACAAGTATCAAATTTAACAAATCAATGGTCTAAATTATTTATATTAATTCTTATGTCTTTACCTTACCAGCATATAGAATTAAGGAAATTTATCATTTTCTCCCTTGAGGTTTGCTATATTAGATAAACTGGTCCATATAGTTTCAATAATGGTTAGTCAACCCCCTGAAATCCTAAATATTGGTTATTTTACCCATTCTGTCATGTTTTCCAACCAAAATCATTTGACCGTTTATTAAAAAATTAAGATGTCTCCATTAGGGATTGAACCTTCAATATTGTAGTTAAAAGTCACACGCTATAACCAGCTGAGCTACTCTAGCTCTTTAATGATATCACAAGACAGAATAAGGATGGTGTGGTTGAGATAGATGATGACGACGACGATAGTTATGAGATACCTAAAATCTCTACAAGTAAGGCTATAATATGTTAATTTTAATTGAAATCGTTAAGCTACAACAAGAGGTCATCACAATAATTTATTGAGGACAATTTAAAAGATGAATAATGAAGTCAAAAATATCAAATATGGTGGCCTGGTGCAAACTATCATCTTGAAATACTTTCTTAGTTCTTGAATAATTTGTAATATATATTTTACTTTTATGAAATTATTAATTTATACGACAATCGGGACCGAAATTATACATTAGGTTTTAAAAAATATATTAATTATTACGATAGAGAGGTTTATTAATTTTTTACACTGGCCCGAGTCGGGACCGAGATTTTTTATTAATTTAGAGAGAATATTAATTTATAGGAGATTAATTTACAGGGGTTCTACTGTATATAGTTTTAAATAAACTCATTACTCATAAATATATAATTTAAAATAAACTCATATTTAATAATAATATATGAAAACAAATTTATGAAAAAAAAATATATATAAGAAAACAAAAGGAAACCTAGAAAATCAAAGCCTGTAAGTTTTTTTCCTTTTCAAAAAATATATTATTTCAATTTGATATATATATAAAAAAAAAAAAAAAATCAAAGTCCATAAATTGAAAAGGGAATTTTTTTTTTAAATAATAATAATAATAATAAATTTTCCTTTTATTTGTTGAATTTTTTTTCCTTGGTTTTCATATTTCCTTTTTCATTTTCATAAATTTGTTTTTATATATTATTATTAAATATGAGTTTATTTTAAATTGTATAAACATATTTAAATTATTTTAAACAAATTATATATATACATATTTAAATCAACAAATCTCCAATCACGAGCTGAAGTAGCTCAGTTGGTTATAGTGAGTTGCTTTTAACTACAAGGTCTCAAGTTCAATCCATGATGGAGGCTTTTTAATTTTTTAATTAACCAATATTTATAATTTCAGAGGATTAACTGGTCATTATTGAAATTAGGTGGACCAATTTATCTAATATGGCAAACCTCAGGAGGGAAATGATAATTTCCCTAGAATTAATCATACCATTTATATAGGTGAAGACAATGTGAGGTGAGGAAGGAATCAAATTCTATCATATATTAATATATTATTGTTGTTAATATCTTGTCTGCATATGATTAATTTCAATGTAGAATTGAAATGGTAATATTAAAGCCAGAAATACAACCAGTAATAAGAAAATTTTCAAAAAACATTAATTATTAATAAAAACTTAACCACAAATTTTATTTTTTTGAAGGAAAAAATTTAACCACAAATTTATTTATTTTTTAAGGAAAAAATTTAACCACGATTGAACCATCAATTATGTAATTATTTACCGAAAAGGAGATCCGACCCGTTTAGAAAAAGAGTGGGTCAAGTCAACGGGTATCCAATCAGAAATCAAAATAATAATCCACGTACAAGCTGGTGTCCAACCACAGTCCACAGCCGTTCATTTGCAAAGTATTGGATGGGGCCCAAAATCTATCTCCGTGTCAAGACCAGATTCGTAACACAATAGACATAAAAATTGGAAAATCACTTTTAAAATTTTACAGCAAGAAGTAACTAACTACACTTACAGATTACACACGCCCGCCTCTACTTTATCTATAATTATTTTTGTACATTTCGTCAATTTTATTCTCTGCAACCCCTTCTCGTAGATCGGAGAAGATCTTCGAGGTTTTTGTTCATGGCTTCCAAGCGGATCTTGAAGGAGCTCAAGGATCTCCAAAAAGATCCTCCCACCTCATGCAGTGCTGGTACTATATTTTTCTCCTATTTCGCAATTTTTTATTTTGATTTTCTCTTATAATTATTTTTCATGTCTCCGTGGTTGATTCAGAGATCGATCTATGATTTTTCTAATTTTTAGGTATATGATGGGTCTATCTATACGTTAATTGTTTGTTCTGGTTAGGATATGTTGTGTTGCATGTGTTTGTCACCGATATATTTTATGAGAATTGTGAATTGAAATCACTTGATACAGTTCGATGTGCTTGTGTTGCTGGATTTGGCTGATATATTTTTACCTGAGTAATTGAAACTTTGTGTTGGTTTATTTTTTTATGTGAGTCGAAATTATGTCTCCAAAAAGTTTTAAAAGCTCAATTTATATGGGTCTTGTGACTTGTTTGTGTTCTAAGCTTTCGTTTTGTGTTGCTTTTGGCTTCAATTGGGTTGGGATTACTACTGTCACTGTGATTTGAGTCAAGTGGATACACAAATGCAGTAGTACACAAGTTGGATTATGGTGTATGAGGGTTTGCATTTGATTAAAATATTGAGAAAACCACCACATTGAAGTAAAAAGAAGTGGTTGGTCACGGTCGGGAATATGATCGTATGTTCTAACCTTACGAAGTAACTAGTTATTTAGCTGTACAGCGTATTAATGATAAACAGCAAACTAGTAATGGCCTAATGGGATTGGAGAATATGGAGAGGCTAATAGATTGGTCTACATACAGATTAGTACTTGCATAGTTTTAAGTTTTTCCTGCTTAAAATCATCTATTGCATGAATTATTTTTGAAAAACTTAACCATAAGTGATTGTATTCGTTACTGAATCTAAGTACCTTGGGAGATGGCATACTGCAATAGTCATTGTATTGTTCAAGTAAGATGTGATTTAACGAATCCCATCTTGAATGATTGTTTGCCAGTAGGTGTTTTTTTCTTTTTCTTTTCTCTCTTGTTTTCAATTAGTTTATTGAGTGGTTTTTTCTATGCATTTTCACTTCTAATGGATGATTGCTTGTGCAGGCTTATTTCTGCACAAAATATTCCCTTTTTGTAAGAAAATATTGTAATTAAGGTCATGAGGTCGGTTTGATCTTTGGGCTGTGAATATGATATTTTCTCTCTACGTTTGATTATGATTTATGGAGTATCTTTTGACTTTGTTTTCTTTCCAAATTTAACAGCATATGCTTACATTTCATTTTCTTTGTTCCATAAATCTTTTACGTTACCCATATACTATGTCATGATGTGTCTTTTTCTAGAATTTTTAAAATGGGTTTGATAGTGATGTCCAAGAGTAATTTATGGTATATGATAGTGGCTGAGGTATACAAAATTATATATTTAGACACTGATGCTCACCAATGTGTTAGAAAGGGTCTGACAGAATCTATGTTAGATGGTAGTCTTGCATATATGATGCTTACTGCGAGTGAGTATTAACTGTGTAGGCATCCCCTGTGGATCTTTTAGTACTTCCTTTTTCTGGAGAGTAAATGTGATAATGTTATACTTTCTCCAGTACTTTAATCGGTTACCAGGTCATCATACCTATATTATGGGGCCTTTGTGTTTTTCTGATGACTGAAAATTAGCGCAGGTGAGTAGAAGCTAATTTAATGGTGTATTTTTCAAGCAATATGATTCACACTCTTAGATTGATTGGCAAAGAAGTGTTGGTGGAAGATTTCAAGCATTGTTTTGTCTTTTGAATTTTTTACAGTTTGTTCTTGATGAAAAACCTTACTTTTGTAAAACTGAAGTATTTTACAAAACTAAAATACACCATTCAATCATTTAAAGTATTTTGTCATGTCCATTTTAAGATTGTTATGAGATATGATACTTTACATATATATGCGACAGGCCCTGTGGCGGAAGACATGTTTCATTGGCAAGCAACCATAATGGGTCCCCAAGACAGTCCTTATGCAGGAGGAGTATTTCTAGTTACAATTCATTTCCCTCCTGATTATCCATTTAAACCACCAAAGGTATGTCACCAATTCCAATCTTATTTTATCGATGCTGCCTAACGGATTTCTGCTTTCAAATATTGTGAAAATTATGTCATTGGAAGACAAAGCCGAAGAAATACCTCCAAGAAAATGTTTTGGCCCATATGTTTTCTGTCCAGGGGGTGGGGGATTCATTGACTAGAAATTGCAAAGTGTGGTAATACATTTTCTGGTTTTTTCCATACTTTTTTTCTACTTGTATAATTTAGTGGGGATATTTTGGCTATTTTTCCAGGGTATATAATTCTAGGTATAGAGACTTTATCTTGGAAATGATTGCAAGGCTTTCTTGCCATATCATATTTTCAGAACCATTTTGAACACAGTAAAATAATGAGATCTTAAAACTGATCCAGTGGTTTTCAGTGTTGATTTGTAAAATTGAGGATCAGATTTTATGAGCTGCACATTGTAAGTTACACTTTTAAATCAGGACTTATATGGAGTTTCTCAACACACTGAGCACAGAAATATTGATGATTAGAGCATTTAGATTGTTGGATCATGTTTTTGTGAAATATGTGACTTGTGAAATTCATTGGTTGGCATGTGAAAAGAAATACATCATCTCCTGTTTCATGAAATTCTTCAATCCTCTCTAAGTGCTATATCTCTCAATCTTGCAGGTTGCATTTAGGACTAAGGTTTTTCACCCGAATATTAACAGCAATGGCAGTATATGCCTCGACATATTAAAAGAACAGTGGAGCCCCGCCCTGACAATATCTAAGGTTACGGTCTCTTGACAACTTTTCAAACTTCAAAAACTGAATAGATTTAACTTCATGTTTTTATTTGGGTGCATGAATGTTAATCGCAAACATTATAAATAACAAAGACTTATCTATTGCCCCTTCATGAAATGCATGAGTTTCTTTTTTGCCATTCTTCGATGTTTCATCACTGCTGTTTTTTAAGTGGGTGAGAAGGGTGGGTGTTTCTTCCTTCAGGTATTGCTCTCAATTTGTTCCCTCTTGACGGACCCAAACCCTGATGACCCGTTGGTGCCTGAAATCGCTCATATGTACAAGACAGATAGAGCCAAGTACGAGTCAACTGCTAGGAGCTGGACCCAAAAATATGCCATGGGCTAGTAAACTTGTTGATGAAAGTGTCTAGATCATTGTCTTTCATTGCTTGCTATGTATAAATGAAGTGCCTGCTGTTGTCTTTACTTGAAATACGATCTATCTATACATTGTCTATCTATCTTGTTTTGAGATTGATCTCTATGTAAAGATCAATAATGATTGCTCGTTATGCAAATGTTTGTTATAATCTAACTCTTTTAAGACGAGCACACGCACACATGTGCACGCAGACGCAGAAGATAATCTCCGTATTTGCAATGTTAAAAGGAAATCTCGGTCCGTGTCGATTTCAAGCAATTTGGTAGTCTGAATTTGATTTCATCATATGAAAATTGCATGCCTTATGTTTTCTCCCAACCAGTAAAACAAAAAACCATTAATCGCATAACTTGTTTATTATGCTTTGTCCTTTGACACTTCTCGTTTTTGGCTGACTAATTTTCTTCAATTTACTATAAACACGCCAATAGTAAATTGTTTCAAGTGACTTCCATGTAAACAAGCTTTTTCCTCCATTGGTTTACTGATATATAAACAGCAAATTCAGTCAACATATCTAGAAAAACTTGTATGGAATGGTCTTATTGCTACTTGGTGAAACTGTTCAATACATGTGTATTATTTACATTGAAAACATAAAACTATAATTTAAAATTACCACATGTTACACTTACATTGGACGGTCTCTCATGTAGGGGATAATTTTCATTAACTTTAAAGAGTTCATGTTTGCTCACCCCTTTCAAGGGAGGTAAGCGTTACCCCTTCTAAAAAGCATGACATATGTTCATTGAGAGGTAAAATTGTCTAAAAAGATAAAGGGTTTAGACAAATTTAACCCCCCCCTCCCCACATAAACACATGTCATGTTTTTGGAAGGGGGTGAGTAAAAAGTGAACTCAACTTTAAATGTTGATTCTTCCCACTAAGTCGATGTTTGAAGGAAAAATTAAATAAAAACACATTTTTAAAAGGAAATTGCTTGGGTACTGACTAGTCCAGTCAGTACCCAAGCCATACTGACCACACCAAACCACCCAATGGGGTGTTGCCACGTGGCAAAACTCTTTTACTTTTTCTATTTTTCTCCTTACTTTGGGTTACGTGGCAAGTAATTAGTGGTGTGGTCAGCACCTTGGGTACTGATTGGTCAGTATCCAAACATTGTCCCTTTTAAAATAAACAAAAGAAACACACATAGCCTCTTGCCAATGTGGTTGGACGCTTTTTGAGAGTATCTACCACCACGGTTCAACGCCATGGTATGTGTGTGCATATATTGTATATATCCCACATTGGCCTTTAAATCCCAAGTGTGGGTAGCCCTCTCCCGATTATGTTAGCATTCTTCTCTCCAGTTATGAGAGTAGTATTCTGGGGCTATGCTTGTAGATCATATTCTCACCGATCCTTATAGTGGTTATACAAAAAAAAAATAATAATAATAAATAAATAAACAAAAGAATTTTTTTAAATTTTTTTTTAAAAAATATATTACAATTCATGATTTATGGTATAGATGTAAAGTGACATATCATTGTATCTTTGGACCAACCAATAGCTTAACAGAAGTGTCTTGGATATAAATATATAGATTCTACTCTATTCAATTATTATTCTTTTTCTTCTTCTTTTTTTTTAAATATATTCAATTATTCTTCTAATAGTAAGTAGAAATTGAATCTACCCCCAATTCAAAATTGATTCTGGTACAAAATAATAGACAAAATAAAATTAATTAAAATTAAAAAGTAAAAGTCACGTGAAGTTAATGAACAACATTGACACCAACAAGTGAGAAAGGTCTTTTCAGTTTCCTACCTACCCAAAGTACCATGCCTCTCAGCCAATGTCCTCCTCTTCCTTGGTCCCCAAGCCTATGTACACTCCATTTAATGTACTTCTCATTTTATATTTATATTTTTAATTTTTAATTTTATTACTATTTTCTATTTTGAATGCAGTGCAAGAATCAATCAACCCCCAAGTTTAGTCAACGCAGGTTTAAATATTAGAATCATAATCATTAAAAAAAAAAAGGAAAAAAAATCAGGAACAATTATCAGTTGGTAATTCAAATTGGTTTCCAAGTACGGAGAGATACATGCTTGGTTGACACGTAATTATAATAATTAAATGAATAATATTATATTTATCTTCCGATGACTTTTTTTATTATTATAAAAATATCTTTAAAATATTTATATATATATTTTTGAAACATATATTTAAAATATTTATAAGTTTGATATTTCTAATAGTCAAAGGGTGTGTGACTGACATGTCGGTGACCGAATGATTTTCACCAACGTCTCTAGCACAGAAATGCACTCTCTTCCTCAAATCACGTGACCTGCATCAACGACAGAGATGCTAGTGTTTCTGGCTGTCACGCACCTTTAATCACAAACCAACAGGTGACAGTTATAGCGCGGGACCCGCGAGAAGCATCCAATGCGCTTGAAGCTGTGACGGTGAGATATTGTCACCTATGTATCAGTTTTGAGGTGACCAGGCATTTTTGAGAGAAATGAGAGAAATGATGGACACGTGTCGAAAATCAAGAATGTTAGTAGATGCGGCAAATCGTTTAGGATCTCCGGTGACCACCGGAATCTACGGCTGTGACTCTCTCTTATCGGAATTATTATTTTATTTAATATTATCTTAATTTTCTTATTTAAAAACAATTTAATCACTAATTAAGATTTCAAACTTGTAACTTACGAGACAAAAATAATAATAATAAAAGAAAAAAAAATAAAACCAACAACAAACAAACAAACAAAAATAAAATAAAATAAAATAAAATAAAGAGTTGAGCTATTCATGATTCTCCTATAAATCAGTAATGGTTGGCCTTTTGACTCCTCCGCAACTGAACTTCTCTAATATCTCTCCTCTTCTTTCTCTCACTCCACAATATCATATCTTCTTTTGAGTTTTTCTCTCTCTGTCACTTGTGTAGTTGTGCTAGTTCTTCATTTCATTTCTTATGTTTTTGTTTAATATTGAGTCAATCCTGTGATTTATTTAAAAATGAATCAGCTCACTTCTCGAACCAAATACTCAGAACATAGAACAATTACCAGTAAGCTCGTGAAATCTTCCAGCTTTCACACGATGTCGAAAGTTGTACGGATTTCAGTCACCGACTGTGATGCCACAGACTCTTCAAGCGACGAAAATGAAGACTTTCGTGGCTCATCGTCGTCTTCGTCACTGCCGATTCGAGTGAAAAAACACATCAACGAGATCAAATTGGAAGATGGTTCGAAAAAACAGAGTATCGAAAATGCAACTGCCAGCAGCAACAACAGCAGAGAGAGAATCACAACAAGGCCATCAAAACAAAAATCGAGTGGAGGCAGATCTTTCGGTAACAAATACCGTGGCGTGAGACAGAGGCCGTGGGGTAGATGGGCGGCGGAGATCCGAGACCCGTCTCGTCGGACCCGGGTCTGGCTCGGGACCTTTGACACTGCCGAAGAGGCAGCTCTTGTTTACGACAAAGCTGCTATTCGCATTAAAGGACCTGACGCCCAAACCAATTTCATGAAACCTCCGGAGAGATCAAGCGATACGACGCCGTTGGAAATCAACGTAGCGACGATATCTGGGTACGATTCCGGTAAGGAGTCTCAAACAATATGTTCACCGACGTCTGTTCTTAGATTCCAGACAAACGAGGAAGTGAGAAATGAGTGTCCAGCTGAACCTGATTTTAAGACCGTCGAGAGTTACTGGAGACCAGACAGTGAAGTTGTGTTCCACGACGAGTGTCTGTTGTTAGATCCGGTTCTATTGGATTCCGATACACCGTCTCGGATATTCTTCGACGAGATGAATAGTGTACCTGTTTTGAACGAAGATTTGGGCGACATTTCGGTGAGTTTAGATGGGGATTTCGGATCATGCATATGGGACGTCGACAATTACTTTCAAGATCATGCTTTGCCTCTGCATTGATTTATTGGGTTTCTTTTTTTTCTTTTCTTTTTTATTTTAAATTTATTTATCTTGGGGTCCCTTGAATTGATTGAACAAAATTTTTGGGTTATTTTGGTAAATTCCGAGTGGAGTTTTGGGGTACATAAACAAGTCTCCTTGCTAGACTACTAGCGTACTTCTTCTTTCTCTTCTATCAATGTGTACAAGTGCACTTTTTGATCCATCACCAAATATGTAAATTCTTGCCTTTTTATTATTATTATTATTATTATTATTTATTTTCTTTCAGTGTGATTTGTGTTTGCTTATATGTTCTGAGAGATTCTGCTTTCTTTGTTTGAGATTTGGGTTGTTTTTCTTATTTTTATGTCTCTGTTTTTCTTTTGTTCCAATTTGTAAAAACTCAATTAGATGATCGTTTTTTATTTGTTGCCGTTACAGAATAATTAGTACAACAATGGAATTTAATTGTATATGCTTTAGTACTAACTTTTATAATAACTACGATAATACATAGTACTTACTAGATAATAAATATAGCTTTTTAAGAATTATTTTCTTCAACTTATTTGTAATGTATCCAGTGACTAGTGGTAGATAACTAGATATCAGAAATAAGCCTCACGAAATTCATTAATCGGAAATTATTTAGAATAGTAGTTGCAAGCATATTCAATGTCACCCATTTGGTATCAAATTTCAAAAATATTCGAATATATCTTATCAAATAGTCCTGAAAAGTTGGTAAAATTAATTTCAATTTTCAGTTCAGAATATAAACTCAAAAAAATTCCAGCAAAGGTGCTTTAATACATAACAAATGGAAATGCTGAATTGTGATCCTTAAAATACGGATTTTTTGTTTGTCTAAAAAAAAAATAAGAAAAAAAAATGAATTTTTTGATTGCTATGAAGTTTTAACGGATCAAAAATCAAATGCAGAGTATAATATATTTGATTAATTTCATCTTAATGCTATTGAATACTACAATAAATTCATTAAAATATTTAAATTTTACCTATAATTACAAGACTATAAATAAAAATTTATTTTCATTAATGTTAATACATATAATGTACATTTTACGAGTATGTATATATAGTTTTCTCTCTAGTTCTACGAGAACAAATATCTCTCATTATGAGCTGCAAATATACTTTTCCTCATATCTATATCATGAGATTGTAGGTTCAATTACATCTCCCTTCTAACCTCCCTAAATCTTACATTATTGTAATATATATTTTTTTTAAAGAAAAAAAAAAAAAAAAAGTTACTGAGAGTGTTTTCATGGTCCCTGCCCACTAGAATAGTAGAATCGATAGTTAGATAAATAGATAGCAAAAAGGCGGTCAACAATAGGCAAAAAACAGTTATGGCTCAATGCGTGAGGGATATTTCTTAATTTTTTATATATATATTTTTTCAAGTGAGGCAGAAAAAAGCTGCCATGGAAACAGGTAAAAGTAATATCCATGTTTAATGGTTGGCCTTTGGCTTTGCTCGTTCAAGTGTCATGAGATTACTTTGAGCCAATTTTTACTCACCCCTTTAAAGGGATGTGAGTATTACCTCCTCCTCAACACATGACATATATTCAAGGTGGGGGATATTTTTATCTAAACATATGATAGTTTTTAGATAAAAATGCTCATCCCTTGACACATATCAAGTGTTGCACTTGATATGTGTCAAATAAGAGATATTTTTGTCGAGATTACTTTTGCTCACCTCCTTTGAAGGGGGGTGAGCATTACCATCCTTCTCATCACTTGACATGTGTCAAATGAGGGATATTTTTGTCTAAACACATGGGTATTTTTATCTAAAAACTGTCATGTGTTTAGACAAAAATACCTCATCCCTGAACACGTAATGTATTGGGGAGGAGGGTAATGCTAAGCAAAAATAGACTCGAGTGTCATCCACCGGGCACCGCGGATGACTATGATAACACTTTTGCTCATCCCCTTCAATTTGCCTCCCTTTTAAATGGATGATATGTGTCCATAAAGAAGGTAAATTGTCCAAACACTGTTATCTTTTTGGACAAATTTACCCCTTCCTAGACAGATGTCATCTTTTTTGGAGGGAGGTAATACTAACCCTTTATAGGGGGTGGGCAAAAATGGACTCGATGACCACACAACACACGGCTCTTCTTTTTTCAAGTTTACATTTTCTCATGTTTGGTTTTCTTCGTGTCTTGTTCTATCCATCCCCAAGAATGAATATGTCATGCTTCCAATTCTATCTTATCTTCGATATTCACTTCCCATTTTCACTTTACAACACATAACAATCTCATGAAATATCATTTTCAATAAATAAATAAATAAAATCTCATGAAATATATTATCTACAATAATTAAAAGAGAAAAGAAAATGTAAAATAAAAGGTTTGATGATTTTGTTCTGTCTACTACTCGGATATCTTTTGACAACAGACAGAACTACAAAACTACCCGAACGGTGGGGACCACAGGATTTTGATTCTTTGAATCCTTAAAAAAAAAAAAAAAAAAAAAAAAAAAAATGTTGGAAAGTCTTAAAATAACCTCGTTTAAGTCTTAAAATTACATTAAAAACGATGTTGTATAAAAGCTGGTAATGTCTAGGCCAAATAACTTCTTCTTCTTTTTTTCCCTAGAATCCGAGACATGTCTGTCGAGTTGCTTTTCAGGTGATTTTGCCGGCATGTATGCTTGAATCTCCGGTCGTCACGAGAGAGATGTCTTTTGCTGAACATTTGGTCAAAAATTTACAAAAAAGTCTTGGAGACAAATTAGGATTTGATGCAGGCTTTAATAATAGATCTTAATCTGCCATATATATATATATTAATTATCCCACTTGTAATATAATAGAATCTCAAAATCACACCCACTTGCAACTTCAAATTGTCTTTTTCAGCAGATGGTTTTTTTCTTCACTTCACTGTTTATGCCCAATTTTAATGGCTGGTAACAGTGACAAGTTACAAGTTTCAAGGCCATGCCAGAGCCTCATTTGTTTTTGCTAGCTTTTCGTTGGTCCCCACCTGTTAATCTGTTTATATGCAAATATTGTTTCTCTGAGGCCATTCATCAAACACGTTTCACTTTTAATCTTTTATAGACTCTGTATTCTGTAGTATCATCAAAGCAAAATCTCCGATGATTAACATAAAATCATAAATAATAAATGTAGAAGAGGTGAAAAAGAAAGAGACAAAAACAGTCCACAATGTGTCTGAGACATTAGCTGCTTACTGTACATGTCTTGTCCACAGCAATAGCAAGCTAAGCTGATCAGTAATAAAAATAAGAAGAAGAAGAAAATGGGTAATTACATCAAACCCCCTGAGGTTTGATCTTTTACACATAAAAACAGCTTTATCATTAATTGACACTCACCTCCCTTGTCGTCGGTCCATGACAGTCAAATTTAACATTTGACCTTGTCAAACCATGCAAAAGTCTGAAATACCCCTAACATTATAGATCAAATAACAAAATAAAAAAAAATAAAAATAAAAAAAATAAAAATAAAATGAAAACTTGAGAAAAGATCTTGAAATTTTTCAGATCTAGAGCAAATCCATCACATTAATTTCCAGAAAATTTCCAAAAAATAAGTTCATTAATTTCTGTCCTTTTTATTTCTCTTTCATTCTTCATTCTTGTGAACAAGTAAGAAAATTGTTAAAATATGAAGTCTCATGTAATTCGATAATTCCAAAAAAAAAAAAAACACAAATCAATTACAAAAACAAAATCCAAACACACACCTTCATCAATCTGTTTCAAAAAAAAAAAAAAAAACACCACCACTGTAATCAAACCTTCAACCACTGTAAATCAATCGAACCAAACCCTAGAAACACATCACCACCACCCCCAAACCAAACCCAAATTAGAAACTCAAAACCTCAAACTCCGAAACCCCAGATCGATCGAAAGAAAGAGAGAGAAAAGGGAAGAAGGGGAAGAGAGAGATGCGGCGGCGGTCCCGGCTCCTAGATCGAGCACCGATTTCGGTTGGTTTATGGTGGTGACTAGAGTTTGTGTTTGAGAGTGGTGTGGCCAGGGTTGGTGTTTGGGTGTTGGAGATATGATATGATCTTTTTTTTTTTTTCTTTTCTGTAATTTAGTTTTTTTTTTTTTTATTAATTTGATCTCCAACATCCATCATGGTGATGGACGGTGGAGATCAATCTTTTTTTTTAAAAAAAAATCTATTTATTGAAAAACAAATTAAATTTTTTTAATTTTATTCTTTGAAAAAAATAATATTTATTTTTCTTTTTTATAAATAGATTTGGGGTAAATTGGGTTTTTTCTTTTTTAGATTTTCTTTTCCTGTTTCTTTTTATTTTGATGAATCAAGGGTATTTCTATCTTTTATCATTTTTTTTAATAGTCAACTCTCACACTTAACGGTCAAACCTTAACGGTAGGGGAGGTAAGTGTCAATTAACGGTAAAGTTGTTTCTACGTGTAAAAGAGCAAACCTCAGGGGAGTTTGGTGTAATTACCTTGTGATGTAAAGTCAACAGAGACTATAAGAAATCGTCAAATCGACAGGACAATGAAAACAGACAACACAGCTAGCCTAAAACACAGCCTGACAGCTACGTACATGTTTGTCTGATTAGACGGTCAGTGACGCTGCGGCTTCCATTTGCGTGGTCATTGGTCCGGTTTGGCGATTTGGGCCGTCGACTATACTTTTTTTGATAGCTTTGAGTAGTCCACGTGTTAAAATTGATTTTACGCCTCTCGTATTTTCAAACTCTCCAATCCCAGATTTTCATCAACTATTCTTATTATTATTCTTAGAAGCATTTACTGCTACTCACCAGTCTCCTACAACGTGAAACATGGTTGATTGTGCTTGATACTGAAATGAGAATTCAAATCCTTTTTGTGGAAGCTAGAAAATACAACAATTAAATAAATAATAAAGTAGTTGGGGGTTAATTGCACAAACATACCCAATATATATATATATATATGCACAGCCACAGTATTGCAAAGAAGTAATATCTTTTTGACCTCTTCTCTCATGATGGTGTTTTTTCTTTTGTTTTTTTTTTCTTTCTTTTTCTTTCTTTAAAATCTCATATTCTCATACAACGTGTATAACATGTAATTCAAACGTTTTTCATTGTTTTTAAATTATTCGTTAAGCAATATATATTTTTGAAATATAAAATAATTAAGTGGTAGAAGAACTCTCTTTCTTTTCTTTTTCTTTTTCTTTTTGATTAAAAGTTGGGCATGAAATCGGTGTGGCAATCATGGGAAAGTGAGCTCCAGGCAAATATATGCATGGAAGCTATATGCCTATCAGCCTATATAGTGTCCCATGAAATCTTATCTGGTCATCGTATTGATTGAAATTTAATAAAGAACTACATATATTATATATGAGGTCCATTTCACCTACTGATATTCCAAACAAATTGAAACGATTGAAATCTCATCAGATCTTCGGCTCATCACTCTTGAGACTCTTGTGGGGTCTTTTTGTTCACGTCCCTTTACTTGATTTACATTTCCTACTTTTTTTTTCCTTTCTTTTCTTTTCTTTCTAATTATGGTTCAGAGAAATGAATAGAGAGCATATTCATATGTTTCTCATCAATTTTGATCCTCGGGGGTCCTGATCAATCATCAGGTGTGCCCACCTGCGTCCCCTAAAAAACCAATATTCAACTCCCCTATAACATTAATTGCTGATCAAATTAATGTTAAACACACACTCTAAGAGGCATGGATTATAGTCTAAACATTGATGCAATGTGATCGAATTCGAATATTTTAGAAAATTGGACCGATTGAGTATATAGTTCACTTATTCTTCTCTAATCAGCGCGATCATTGCTCTAGCTGTGCTTTTTAGTCTTTTGGGGATGCAAAGATCCAAACAACTGCACATATAGGAAATCAATCATTAACAAACTAATAATGCGATTAATTGATTGAATTTGGATTATATACTGATCTGACCTCACTTAATCTCATGAAACATAAGCATTGCAGTGAAGAAGTGGTTAAACTGTGATTGGTTTTCACAACCGTTATATGTGAAATTCGCCAAAAGAAGACACGGCCATGTAAGCAGGAAGTCAAAAGATTGGTTAAGAAGACACGCTAACACCCATCACGGATAGACTACTCGGCACCAGCATAACAATATCAAAGCACAACACAAACTGAGCCAAGCAATTCGAGCAGAAGAGTGAGACCTGTTCAGCTCTATTCGGCATAAACATGAATGACTACATAGAACTATCTTCCGCTACTTACGAGGTGAACAAATAGTGACAGGCAATCACAAGTCAACTCGAAAACCAGAATACAAGACAACCAAGGAAACAAACAGATCCTCTCCTACACTTTAGGCAACCAAAATTCAAGACAGATTCAGATTCAATAGAATTAAACACGTGATAGCATCAAAGAGGAAAGGAATCCCAAAACCAACGCTGTAATCCTCTACTTGTACACCACGATATCAAACCTTAGTGGCACCCAATAAAGAGGGTAAGAAAACCTTGGCCCCAGAGAGAGAGAGAGAGAGAGAGAGAGAGAGAGAGAGAGAGAGAGAGAGAGAGAGAGAGAGAGAGAGAGAGAGAGAGAGAGAGAGAGAGAGATCTGAGTGTGTATCATTCAATTAACTATGGTGGATTTGACTAAGTTGCTAGGGCAATAACCCATGGATGTTTCTCCGATCACCAGAGTTTTACCACGTATTTCGTTTTTGTCATCATTTACAATTGTCATGTTCTTTATTTCATTCGTATTTATAGATTTTCGCTAAACCAAACTATTGACTTGTTGACCTCGAGAAATCACCATCAACAACAACCATTCTATCAACAACCAATCACGTGCTTTAAAAAAGGTCAAGAAAAAGATCAGATCAGTGGGATCCAAATCCGGATCGATTAAATTAACATATCCAGAGGCATGCAAGAGTAGAGAAATTCATGGACCCAAAAGAAGTATTTGCGTGGTGGACAGATCCATTATAGTATGATTTCATGTAATGGGTGAGTGATTCTAGGCGTGGCCCATTAACAAGTTGTTGACAAGAAACGGGCTGGGCCCATGATTAACCTTTCTGTAGACGGGATGATAAAAAGATCGAGTTGAGTTGCGATATATATATTTTTTTTTGATGGAAGTTGAGTTGCGATATTGATACCCCCAAGTTAATTGTTTTTTCAAAATTCCAATATTATCCTTATATAGTATTATCCAAATAATTAAGTAATTAACTATTATAAATACAATCTATATTATTACAATATTCAATATTTTGAGTATTAACAGATACAGTATATATAATATCTTTTAATTGAGATATTATCTTAATAACAAAATTAACTGTTTAAATTTTAAAACAATTTTCAGGTACAGTCGTCTAAGAGGAAAAGCATGGAGGACGGAGGTAGCGCTCTTTTTTTATTCATTATTTTAGTTTTGTTTTGCTAAAAAAATTGGTTATTAATTGAAAATTCAAATAATATTTATTTAAAATTAAAAATATTAAATAACTATTATTAAAAAAAATTAAAAACCATTAAATTTAATTAAAATAACTAAACTAAATTAAAAAAAAATAAAATTAAACCAATAGTGAAGAGGTGGGGTTCCTCTAAGATATGGAAGGAGCCGCACCTCCCTCGTGCTTTTAGTTTGTTCCTACTTCAATTGTTTTGTAATTTTTTTTTCTTTGTAATATATTCATATATAGTATTTAATCAAAAAATTAAAGAAAGTGATATATCGGTAATATTTGGGATGTGCTTACAAACTTTTAAATATTTAATAGGGTATATATGTATATAAAAAGGGGTGCATACATTTTTTAAGGGGGTGTAAATATCGTCACTCAAAAAGGTAATTCTGTACTTTTGACAGTTTGTCAAATATCACATGAGACCTTGAATGATATGTTGGATTGGATGCATTCTTCATGTCACATAACTAGCGATGATGATGGCACATTGGCACTCCAACCATAGCCATCCATTATTACAACAGTCTATGTTGCACATACATGAGTCATGACATGAATGATAAATATACATGGGGATCAATAATGTGATGGCCTGGACCATGAATCATAGTCATAAGACTCATAAGCATGTTAATGTGAGACTTGTGGGGTATGTCACAGCTAAGCTTCTCAGTTTCAAACAAAACTTCACTTTAAAGCAAATCCACATAAAGAAGAAGAAGAAAGCAAAAGGGCCTGAAATGATCACCAAATGCAGACCATAAAACAAACTGAGGCCTACATTTATTCCAGAATGTCTCCAACCATTTCACCAAAAAGATAAGAAAAAAATCCAGGGAAATCTGAAAAAGAGCAGTGCTATAACATGCGTAAAGTGACAACAGAATAATAAAATCAAAATCAAACTCTATAACACAAGTGGGTTCTGACTGATTGATTGATTGATTGATGGGGTATGTGTGTTTGTTTTTCCCATATTTCGATTGATGGAGTCGGACAAGAAGAGCCTGCAGAGTCTCATTGAGAGAGCAGGGGATTTACATGACAGACTGAGTAATGAAATTGATAGCAGTATCGGCTTCTGCAGGTTTTGTTCGGATCATGGTCGATACTGTGATGTTGGAGAGACCCCATTTGAAGAAATATATAGATTGATTGCTATTAGAGATTCATTGAAGGAACTCCAAAACATGCTCATGTTTTTACAGGTAATCTGCTTTTCTCTTTTTTTGTGATTATAGTTATTTATACAATTATTATTGACAATGCTAGTTAATTATCTATGTGAGCAGAAGTTGCAGTCTTGGCAGATGATGGATATGGATGCGGGTCTGACCCGTTTGGAGCAAAGCAGAGTAAATCTGATCCAACAAGTGACAGCATATCAAGGAAGAACTGAACTTGACGTGTTGAAAGAATTGAATTCATGTTTTGGTGATTTGAATGCAAAGAAAAAACCTGAACTTGATGTACAAAACGGCAAGAGAAGGAATGCAAATTTTGTTGCTTGTTGCATAAGATTTTGTTTAAATCCATGGAAGTGGCAGAAAGCTGTTGGGATTGCAGTGAAGTTGATATTGGTTTCGGCTAGCATTTCAACGACAATCCAGTTTTATCAGTCCAGGAAAAAGTATTGCAGTTCACAGAGAAGAATTCTTTCATTTGTTGAATCAACAGAGGCAGATAAAATTGATGCTCATACTGTACTAACCATCTCAAAGAACCCACTAGATGTATTTCATGGCAGGGGATGATTCATTCTTTTTATCTTTAAATTAATTCTGTTAGTGTATGTATCTCCAATTTATGGATTGAAATTAATATACAATGTATATGTATTTTTTTTTTTTTTTTTTTTTGACAATATCTATCTTACGACGTATCCATGTATTTTTTGAAAGCTTTTTGCTATTGGTACGATTCGAACCATTGACTTAGGAGTCATTTGTTCAAGCCCCAAGCTCGTCCATCTATCGGCAGAGCTACGCCCCTGGAGGCATATACAATGTAATAAGTAATAACCAATAAGATTGAATTCAAAACTCTCCTGCTTGTTTTTACAAAATTGCATCTATAACATCTAGCTATGACATGGTAAGACGAGAAAGTACTTGTGGGCCGAGACTGATAGTCCAACCCAAAAGATATCTGGGTTCAACTACCAGTCGAAGAGATCTTTTGGTTGAGATATAAAGCCCAGCCCATGGTTTTAAACTTATCTAGACCAAATCTTTATAGCTGGACAATATCAAATTTCTTGGACCTGTAATTTCGATAATCCAAAATATTACCGGAGTGAACGAGTGTTATATAATATCAAATCATGTTCGACCATGGTTCAATAATTAGAGTATAAATATACATTTTTATTATTATTATTTTATAACTACTACTACCTAGAATATTATCGGACTGAATAAGAGCACTTGGGATTTGGGGAGGTGGTAGCATTAAATATACATTCAATCATCCATAAACTAATATTTATAGATATGAATGTCAATATTGAACAACTATATGTGAACGACTTGGAGCTCAAGAAACTTGTTACCGAATCCAACTACAAAAGTAACAAAAGATAGAGACCAATTTGATGGGCCAATCTTTTTTCAACGGGCCACCTCAGACCAGCATCTGTTACTTGGCGCCCTTATTTCCACGCCACCAATCACTTCTCTTATTCTCTCCTGTTCCTCTGTTCCCCATGCAAATTAGAAACTCCTGGAAAATAAAAAAAATAATAATAAAAAAAAATAATTAACTACCCATCTCTCGTTTGGTGTTTTCTTGAATTTTTGCAAAACTAAAATCAATTTTTGAGTTAGTAATCGGAGGAGGAGAGGGAGAGGAATGGTGGGCGCGAGCAAGGGCGTGCCTACATGGATAAGTGCGGCGGCGGTGGCGAGGGTTGATTTGGAGGGAAACGTGTCGTCTGTCTCTGAGAATATGTTTAGAGAAGGTAAAGGCGAATCTTTATCGAATTCGAAAACCATAAATGATTTCCAGTTGGGTTTTGGAGAAAGAACTTTCTCTGCCGTTGGCGCCGCTTTTATCTCAGCTGTTATCGTCAACCCTCTTGATGTTGCCAAGGTTTGCAATTCTAATTGATTCAACTTTTTTTTTTTTTTTTTTTTAGTATTATTAAAAAATTGTTGATTGATGTTGTTATCTATTCAATTGTTACCCCATTTTTGTGTCTGATTGTTAAAAGTTTGTATTTTTTTTTAGAAACTTGTTGTAGATGGTTCTCAATTGTTACTTTTTTTATTGGGTTTCTATTAAGAATAGAATCTTTTTGTGTTATTCCTAGGTTTTCTTACGCTAGGTTTAGTTCTTGCAGAGAATGAAAGAAAAGGAAGTAAAAATATTGAAAAATAACTTCTTATTCAGCTCCTTTAAGCATTTAAAAAAAAAAAAAAAAAATTAAATAGCTTCATAGTTTCAAAAAATTTGAGTCTTAATCTTTTTTTTTTAATCATCCTAGTCTTTTTAAGTCACTACATTGCTTCTTCTTTTAAATTTATGATGATGGAGTTAATTGATATTATGCATTTGTATTGGCTTGTTCCCAGACAAGGTTGCAAGCACAAGCTGCTGGCGTTCCTTATCAGGGTCTTTGTGGTGCAGCGTGTTTGGAAACTGACACGGTATGTGATTTGTGAATTGCTATTTTGGTATGTGAAATTTGAATTGCCTTTTTGGTATGTAATTTCAATTAAATTATCACATGAGCCGGTTCTTATGAGTAAAGAAGGGGATGGAAGCAACTATGTATGATATCAATAGGAAGAAAATGAGAATGTTTTCTCAATATGTGAACAACTATATATTGAGAATTCTCTTCATGGAAAAACTTAAATATGAAAAGCCATTATAACTCTTAAACAAAAATTCAGAGCGGTAAGATAGTAGTTTCACTCATGACATATCATCAATTGCTTTTGTGGTCATAGCTGCAACCTCCAAACTCCTCCAGTCTTATTTACAAGTTTTCTTTTGTTTAATGCTTTGCAATCTGGGTTCTATTTTACATGATCCTATGCTAAATGTCGGCTTTCAAATTAATTATGTAGATGCTCCCAGATCTGAGGAATTCAACGTCACGTGCATGTGCAGTTCCTGGCCCTGAACCATTGTGCACTTCAGAATGTAATCGATATAAAGGAACGCTGGATGTCTTCCATAAAATCATTCGTCAGGTTGGTGGATACAAGGACTTATGATTAGATTACTCTGATTTGAAATTTGCCTGTCTTCCGTAAAATCATTCAATGGAAATTTGCCTGTGAATACTCTGATTTGCAAAATAGATAGTATCATGTTGTCTGTCTAATTATGATAAAATAACTCTAAAATTTTGATGTTCATAAAGAGTATTCTAAACATCGTGTAGGACAAGTCTGTTATTGTCATGCTGATGCAGTGGACTCTGTTCCACTTACAGTGTGAGTTTTAAGCTGTGAAGGGATTCGACCTTATCAATTAAAGGTGTATTTCACTAGTAGATTGCAAAGAGTAAATATAATTAACACTATAGCATTTGTTCTTAATATTCAAATTACTTATTATAGAGCCTTCAGAAGAGATTTATATGTATCATGTGCAGGAAGGGTTTGGAAGACTATGGAGAGGCACAAATGCAAGCTTAGCATTAGCTATGCCAACAGTAAGTTTCTCTTTGGAATTACTTCTTGCATCTAAGTTTTTTAGTGTTTGATGACTTTGATCCCACTCATTGGTGTTATGCTAGACGTTGTTTCATTATTTTTACAAGAAAAAGAACCGGCTACTTATTTTGAAAGACCATCTGCTGATGGTTATTATTCTTTTGTTATTCACCAGGTGGGGATTTACCTGCCTTGTTATGACATTTTCCGCAATTTAATGGAAGATTTCACAACTCGCAATGCTCCGATCTTGACACCATATGTCCCATTAGTTGCAGGTTCAGTTGCACGCTCATTAGCCTGTGTTACTTGTTATCCAGTCGAACTTGCAAGAACCCGCATGCAGGTATATATTTGTAATTTTATTTTCCCTTAATTTAATGCCAAAGTTTACCCAAAAGTTTCATCAATTATTAGGATGCTGCTGACTCTCTGCTTGGTTTTTATTGGTCATGTTTACATAAATTCTAATTTAAAAATTTTAAGTATCTAGTGCCCATGTTTCCACTGTAAGTCAACTTGTTACACAAGGTAATGGAAAAAAAATAAAAAATTAGGCAAGCCATTTGTCTTGAGAAATTGCTTATTACCTCCTTGATCATCCATGTTGAGACAATTTTTTTTTTTTTTTTTTCATCGGTTTTTTGACCAAAAGCTTATTGTTCTGATTTCCCTTAAAAATTATAGGCATTTAGAGAAGTACAAGTTGGTGTGAAGCCTCCGGGACTATGGAAAACGCTAGCTGGGGTTGTCAACCCGGTGAGGAGCACAACTAACCTTAAAAACTGTAAGTTGACTGTATACTAGAGACTTGGAAGATTAATAAGTGCTCTCTCTCTCCCTCTTTCTCTTGAATTCAGTTTCCTGTCGATGTTGTTTTAGAAGATGTGATTATCTCAAATAGGTTATGAATGATAAGGAGTTTGATAGATAATCTAAATGCTATCGTGTATTTCTCCAATCCATTCTTTCATGTATTCGCTGACATACCTTTAAAACAGTCCAAAACTACCGCTTCTTGTGGACTGGTCTTGGAGCACAACTTGCACGTGATGTTCCGTTTTCTGCAATCTGCTGGTCAACCCTTGAACCGGTGACATTCTCAAGCACTTACTTTAAGGGATAGATTTTTGTTTTCAAATATGTCATGCTCTGTAAGATCTCCAACTTGATGCTGCTCCCTGTCATTCTATGCAGATCAGGAGAAATATTCTTTCTGTGATGGGTGATGAAGCCAGCGCAACCAGTGTTCTGGGAGCAAACTTTACTGCTGGTTTTATAGCAGGAACCGTTGCAGCTGCTGCTACATGTCCATTAGATGTTGCAAAGACACGACGTCAAATAGAGGTTTGTTTTCAAAACCAAGCTTTATCAACGTGCATAAATTTTTTCAGTTAGGATGTGTGCTCCTGGGTTTCCACAATAATCACAACCAAATAATAATTCAACCACCTCTTACTGTGAAAATAATTTCAGCTGAAAAATTCGATGCCACAAAAGGAGGGAAAAGATAGAAAGGTTGGGTGGCAAGGTATACAATATTGAAGTCCTTGAACCCATAAAAATTTATCGTGAGGCCTGATATTTGATGAATCATGTCTCTTGAAAATAGATTAAAAACTTGAGTCAGACTTTGTTCTTAGATATGCTATCAGTTGCAAAAATTGTTATGGCTGTTAAAATACTTTTGAAAATAATTGGGCATCCGAAAATGAAGCACATTGAGGAACACAAAATGACTGCATTGAATTTCATTTTAATGTTTACTTGGTTCTTGATACTTTCTTCTTGCAATCTTCAGAAGGATCATACGAGGGCATTAAACATGAATACAAGGCAAACATTGAAGGAAATCTGGAGGTATGCAATCAGAAGATTTGAGTTTTACATTTTTTATATGTTGCATTACAAATTCTGTAAAAGAGTTCTGTTAAACTTTTCTACTGGTGTTGTCTGGAATGAATATATGGTTTGACCGACATTGACGACTTGAATATTAATCTTGGAACAGGGATGGAGGAATGAGAGGAATGTTTACAGGAATTGGTCCTCGTGTTGGACGTGCCGGCCCATCTGTTGGCATAGTAGTGTCTTTCTACGAAGTTGTCAAGTATGCTTTACATCAAAGACACCAACTCAAAGAATAAAAGCCAGCGGATCTGACCTGACCTTGTTTGTTCACAATGCCGGCCTCCTTTGTCCGTCTCACTCAGAGCCAGCCAACCAAAGAATAAAACATACACACAGTTCATTCCCCACCAACCAAATAGGCTCTCTTAGGATCCTGAGGAGTGCAACAACGAGTAGTGCAATAATAAAACCCCATTCTCCATTCCTGGCAAATTGCTGGGTTCCTTTAATATCTTCAATTTCCAAAAGGACTGACAATTGACATGCTTCTTTGTCGCAAAAAAGATAGAAATAAAGAATCGACAACACTTTCTCTTTTGTAAAAGCAACTTCTTCATCAAAGTTGGGGTCTCTGTCCAGATACAGCTGTAAACTATCTTTGCCACCTAGTGTGATTGTGAGATATCTTGATAGAATTTTGTACTCATACCCCAAACATTCTCCAGTATACTAATCTCAGTTAGTCTTATCAGATTTTTTATTTTCTGTTTCATGTTTTTTTTTATTGAAATATTATAATATTTCGAGATTGATTGAGCCAAACCCATATTGTCTTCATGTTTTTTTTATTAATGGGTAGGAAATCAGAAAAACCTAGAGTGAATTGCAATGTTGAAAAGATTTGACAGAATGAATATGGGAAGCAAAGAGCAAAATATCATCATAAGATGCAGCTAAGAAAAAGAAACCAATAATCATAACAACAAAATCCCATTCAAAATAAAATTATAAATACACACACCAAACCCCAATCACAAAAATCAATATCTCCGCAACTAATTATATATATCCACATTGGCCGAGAGCATCGATGGATCTAACTCAAATCTAATCTAAAAGAAAGAACAAACAAATTTCAAAAGAAGTTGTAGGAAGAAGAAGCATCTAGTGGGTGGATGAGATATGTAAGCACCAGAGCCGCCAGCATCAGCACATATGCAACCCCTTGATCGATTGAAGTTCCTGAACAAACATACACACACACATTTGTATTAATAAACATCAACTCTGTTAACAAATCCAGATCTTAAATCTTAAAAGAAATTTTGTTTTAAAAAAAAACGAAGAGAGAGAGAGAGAGAGAGAGAGAGAGAGAATTACCGTCGCTGACAGGAGGAGGAGCAGGAGCAGAAGCAGGAGGCATGGTCTGGGCATCAACAGACGGCGACACAATTGAAAAAGCAATGGCCAAAACAGCCAACACCACAGCAACTGCTCTCGACAAAACCACTGCCATTCTTTTTTTTCTCTAATGTGATTACAATGTGTAAGAACGATCACACCAGAGCTAACGAGCGAGAGAGAGAATTGTGGGCACGATGGTCGATTGAGGAGGCTAAAAGAGAAAAATGTTAATTTATAACAAGACGTTCTGATAGATGGAAAGACCGGCAACCCATGAAGGGTAATATGGGAATAAAATAAAATTGTTGTTTTTATGTGGATGGGGGTCCACCCATATATGTTTTTTTTTTTTTTTTTTTTTTTTGAGGTTTATGATGGTTTGATTACAAGGCCATGTGAATTCTCTACTAAATTTCATTTGTGTACAGACTGTCACCTAACTTGTCGTCGTCTCTCTGTCCCCACATACTATCTACTCTTCAATTATAACAGATTTAACGGCTAATTTCATTGCTGAATATTTCATGTGTCTGCCTGACGAACGTTGATTAGCTACTTTTCAAATTTTGACTTGATCCTAAATTCAAAACTTAAATTTCAAATCAGTTAAATATTTAGCTAAACGGTAATAATCAGAATGTGAAGAGAAACACAAAAATGCACTTTGGCAGCTAATATATCCTTGACATTTGTTGGAATGTGTCGATTTCTTCAAAGAGAATAAGAAGGTGGCAAGGGAATATCGCGGTATCCAAGTCAACATAACAAACGTAGCTTACGGAGCAGAAATTCTCATAGCTGGTTTTTTCTATTTGTTTAAGCAATTGCATGGGTTTGATTTCATCAACAACAAATTAGCACAGCTTGTATCTCCTCTCTTTCTATCTGTACTTAGCCGTTGCTTCTTGTCTCCAATCTCCATCCTTGTCATCTCTAATGAGTGGGTACCCAATTCAAAATTTAAATTCAAAATAATGTTTGTAATGGATTTTATATTTTTGTATCAAATTCGACAAACCACAATCCCAACCACCACATGTTTTCCAGTTTGTATATACACTTTTGGAAACCAATTAAAAATAATATATAGACAAAAGATCGAATTTTGCCTAAGTAGTTTTTTTATAATCAACAAATTGATAGAGAGGCTAATAAGTGGGTAACAAAACCTTTCTCATCTCACTGTCGATCAAAACAGGGTAATCAAAAGTAGATGCAATGAGTAGTAAGACTAGATTTCTAGCATATGGACCACTGGTGACAACAATCTATCATCGGCCTATCCGATCACATATTGGTTCTGTGGAAGACATTCATAATACTTGGATAGAGACCGAGAATTTTCAAAAGATTGCAGTTATTAATGCATAATCATAAATGTTTGAAAACATAAAGAACCTAAGCAATGCATCAACTTCACATGCATCAAAAAGTACGGTCATAATATCACATGCAATACATCCAAGACAGAAACATCACATGTGAAATTTACCATTTTCCTAGAAAGGCCCATAATTTCTACATGTCATCATATCAATGCCCGAAAACTCCATATAAAGACCACAAATATAAACTCCAAACCCGCCAAGTAATTTGGGTATCCATGATATGGCAAACCGAATAGTATATTATAATATGATTAGAAACAATTCTTATTATACTCTGTTTTAGATTTCAGTCAACCCAATCATCAGACTATAAGACACCCCACACAATGATACCACATGCTATGTTGAAGATACCGGGTCACATGGTGTAACATGACAAATATTTTCAAAAAAACTTTTATAAAGATGCAAGAAAGAAAAAAAAAACCCTCATACCTACCACAAGGGGTCTAGCAAGAAATCTGGTATTGGAACTGCAGTTATGTTTGCCCACATTTCTTCAGATTCCAGGGGCACCCCTTACCTAACATTAACAAAGGCCGGGAAACCTGACATACAGTGAGATTCTGCATTGTCTCAGGTACAAGTGAAGATCAGAAAGGTTGACAAAAACACACAAAAACTTGATAACATTACAAATCGTTCAGTGTTCCACAAAGCAGCAAGAGCTCAAATGCTCAAAACAAATGCACTAAACTTTAATTACAATCTGACTTCAGCAATCCTTTCATCACTAGAGCTACTACCTGCAAACAGCAAGTTTCAGGATAGTCAACTTTCTGAGTGCAAGGTTGAAAAATAGGGAAGAAGTTTCCATGTTAATCGATGATCCATGGGGGAAATATTAGGTAATCAAATTGTACAACCATAACTAATTTCCAGTGAATTTTAACACTCAAATGGTTGGTTCTAAAACAATTAATTACGAAGAGATTTCAAGACAACCCGCATTTAAAGAGATCCAAATATCTTAGGCAATTGCTATGCTATGCTGTTGTGTTGGTGTAACCCAATGCGTAAAACTCTAAAACACCAAAGATCCAAGAATACAGCTTTTTACTGACATGTTTGAAAGTGAAATATATAAATAAACCTATCTAAAATTATTGCAGCCATTGCTATATATATTTTGGCTGCAAGATGTTGATCCCTCTACCTGGTTTACATGGTCATTTGATATAACTATGATGACTAAATCATTCTAGTGGTTTAGCATTCCTTTCTTTACTGGGTTTTGGATCTGTCATTTATTTGATGGCTTGACATATTGACATACTCCTTTAAAAAATTCAACTCAGAGGAATTAACTAAACAAAACTTTGGCATATAGAGAAATGCTTTAAGAATACAAAACCACTGGAAGAAGTCTAGAACAACATTTCACATTAAACAGTATGAGAAACTGCTAACTCTCAGAAAGGAAATTTGCTTGCTCAGGCATATGTGAAATTCCACTTGGGGGATAAAATGTCATATAAGCTTGGTACGCAACTATATGCTTTGAAGACTATATAAATGATTAAATGATAAGAAAGTGATACACATCCAAAGAATCTAGATATTAATATAACTCTGTCATAATGAATTAGTTTAATTCATGTGCAAAAATATTGATAACAATAAATTTTTAGGGAATGATATTTCAGCTTACTTGGTTTGTTCACACTGGTAACCTAGGGTCCACTGTTCCAGTGGCATTGCCTTCTCCAGTTAAAATGTGGTTTGGATCCTGTATAAATCATAGTCATTAGTAAGATCCAAAAGAAACTAAGGATGAAAGAAGTCAGGACCACACTACACATACCTCCATTCCCCATTTGATGTAATCTGGGGACTCACAAGCCTTATATTCATCAACCAAGCTCTCGATTATATCTCTCGATTCATCAAATTCTGAAAGATCATTGTCCTGTCCACATTTTACGTCATTAGAAAAGTGTGCAATGTAACTTAAGCACCTCTATAAAGCTAGCACAACTCAAAGAGACATCTAATTGAAAAAGAATGACATTATCATGTTTTTGCACTTATTTGGGAGTTTTCATGAAAAATGTGAATATCATATCTCAAATTGAAAAAGAACGTGTCAATCACTAAATTAATAATTGTGACCAAATGGCATTAACTGCAGATGAAAAAGTTAGAAGAAATATATTAATGATAGTGGCAGTATCCAGGAAATTACAAAGCAGAGCAGAAGTTACCATAACAGTCATTAAGCTGACAACTTACAGCGAACATTGGAAACTTCCGGTAGTTGTCAAGAAATGCTTGCTTCTTTCTCAACTTCTCATATTGGCTCAAACACTTGCTGAAAAGATGCCTGATACTTGTATGGCTTGCTAGCATAAGACCACTTACCTAATAAATGCATCATATAAAAATGTGTGATATGCTCTCTGCAATTTTAAATTGTTAAATATTAAAAAGAAAAACTGAGAAGGTGCTAAGATATGAACTATGAAGTCCTACCCTATGGGCAGTTTGAACATATGGAGACTTCCTAGAGAGAGCAACCTACAAAATAGATAGAACAAAAGAAAAATTAAACCCAGTATACGAACACAAAGAAAAGAATGAATACTGCAATATAATTATTTCTGTAGTAAAGACCTGAATACTTGCAGGCCCCCACTCAATAAAGTTGACAAGCTTTCTCTCACGAATCCTCTGCAAACTCTCATGGACCTGACAAAAGAGTAGAAATACCATTGAGATTATATATAAATTATAAAATGCTTTCAGTTCACAATAGCAAGATGGACAGTACTGTGATATTGAACAAAACTGTCCATAAAACATAATTAAACATCTCAACTTCCAACAAACTCTGTTCAGTGAACAAATATGAAATAAACTAAGTTTAGATGAACTTGGACGTAGATCACCAACCAGATAAATAGTTTTACTTTAGAGGGATCTCATACAAGAGACATATAAGACCTCCAAAGAGCAGCACACATTTCTAATTTCAAAGGACTCGTTCAATAGTCTGTGTCATTCAAATCCCATGATAATGGGGCAGCTTGCAGAAAGAAGTCAAATAATATATTTCCAAACAAAAGTTATATCAACTTCATGAACAATGTCATAATTACCTGAGTAGGGTCCACTTCTCCTTGAATGATATTCAATATTGAAATGTATTTCGCCTGACTAGCTTCTTTTGATCGAGGAAAAGAAACCATAGTGTTTTTTGGCTGGAAACTAGAAAAGTCAGAAAACGTGTAACAGCACTTTGTTGGATTAACATTAATAAAGTTCCTCACCTGCAGAAGTCTTCTCATAACATCCAGTACAGTAGTTTTACGGATCACATTAGCCTGCCATGAAGATATATATAAATCCGCATCAGACTGCAGCTAAATTCCTCTTCTTTAAGGGCAAAATGATTTAATATAGATGTTGACAAAATATGAGACACCAAAAGGTTTCATACTATAGAAAACAAACCGAAAAACATTCTGGCCATGGTCTTTTCAGACTTTAGTGGTAAATGGACTGCTTGAAGTTGAAAATTGAATTACATAAGATATGGGCATGAAAACAAATGATCCCACAGACCTTAGTTGACCATTGGAATGCTTAAACTTTTGATAATCCATAATATTATTAAACAACTTGATATAAGATTTTCTACAGAGATTTGGAAGTAAACAAGCATGTTTGAATCTTACCTGGCGCTCCACAGTTAGTGGTGTGTATCCAGTCATAAGAAAATGGCATCTTGGTGTCGGAATTAAAGAGGCGAGAAGACCAACCAAGTCGTTGTTCATATAACCTGGATATCGTAATGTGGTTGTGCTTGCAGACATAACAGTAGAAACCAAAGAATTGGTTTGCATAAATGTGGGATTTTGCAGATGTAGGCGTTCCACAGCAATTCTATTCAGTGCAGTATTGTCAAGAACAACAACACAATCAGCATTTAGTGTAAGTCGCTTGAGCGTCAAGAGTGAGTTATATGGCTGGACCACCACATCACTTGTTTCCATCTGGTTGGGAAATACACTATATGTCTGAACCAGCTTTTTGCTATAGCGATCGTTCAGACTCTCCAATAAATATGAACCCATGCCTTCAATATATAATTAGAGAGCAAACTCAAAAAGTACACAAGCAGGAAAATTTTAAGTCATCTTGTATATACAAACTATCCACAATAGTGGGCTAAATAGCGAATTTCCATAAAAACAAAGCTGTAAACAATTTTCTTGCATAGTTAATCAATTGCATATACAAGCAAAAGAGTTAGACAAACATAAGCTTATATCTTAGTCCATTTATTCATTTTGTGTAATTTTAGCTTTAATTGATGTCGATAAAAATAACCAAAATGTTGTATTAAACTAAACTTATTGAGCACAGTCTATAGTAAACATTTAAAATTTAATAGACATGATAAAAGGTAATGAGAAAGTAAAGAAACCTGAGCCCGTTCCTCCAGCAATGGAATGACATAGAACAAAACCTTCGAGACTATCACTGCCATCGGCTTCTCTATCAATCATGTCCATTATATCTTCTTCAACCCCTTTCCCCTGATTAGGAATTTAAAAACCAAATACAAATTACATTCGAATGAACATGCAATCCACATCTAATAAAACACTGTTCACCCTCTACAATTGAAAATCTTATTGTAGCATCCAGGAGAATAAAATACAGATCAGTTAACATTCAAAGGAATTCTTTCCAAACGTTAAGAGGTGGGCAAAAAGAAAGTTAGGTCTTCAAAATGTAGCACCTCAAGTAACTCACTTGGATTATCACCATTACAAAGGAAGTTTAGTCATGATTCTTGACACGAATTAATTATATCAGGATGATGTGTATGAAGATTAAAATGTTATAGCTGATCTGCTTGAAGACAAAAGGTATTCTACACTTCTACTTATTACTGCTTCCATCACAACTATGTGTGTCAACGTGCATGACTGCATGTTTCCCTGAAAACTTCTAATAGGCTTCAATAACATTAGTACGTTAAAATTTGAACTAAGCTAACATAAATTCAGTCAGTTTTTATCGTTTTAAAAAATTCCATCTCAAGGCACACAAAGATGAAACAGAATAATACTTTTATTCAATGACATAATCATTTACAATAATTTAAGGATATAAATAATTACCAACAGATTACAAATGTTGGCTTTTATTTACAGTATAACTAGAAACAGGTTACATTTTCCAATGTTCTTTACTCAATTACTTAACTATTTGCCAAATCACCCCAATAAGTTTTCTACATACATTGTCCAGAGACCCAAAAAACCAAATATTAATTACCAATGGATAGTGGAAATAAATTGTTCGCTGCATAAACACATAACCAGAAATTGAATTAAAAACATAATATGGAAATATTAACAAGCAAACCTGATGATACCCACTGGCCCAATTATTTCCAGCACCCCCACCATGATCCGAAAGAAAAATGTTCTCATGATTGTAGAGATTTCTGTATTCACTGTTTTGAATTCCATTAATAACTCTGGGCTCCAAATCCATTAGTAAGGCTCGGGGTATGTAATGCTGATCGTCGGCTTGATAGAAAAACACATCTTTCCTGTCACCGCCCTACGACATTCAAAAACTATTTTATAGATATACAAGAACCTGAGTTCATAATATTGACCCAAAAAAAAAATAAAAAAATCAGCCTTAGTTAAACCTGAAGCTGTTAAACTCATGCTATTCACATGTACAATGCGACTCACAAGTCACAATTCTATTAATTTGTCATGTGAGTCAATAGTGAACTATGCTTTGAATGTAGATATCCATCTAACTAACAACCCGATTTTGCCACATATATTTCAACCAAACATAAGTCTGTAGTAGATTGAAATGAATTAAATACGAAGAGAGGTTTTCAAAGTTTGAAGACCTGAGTAGCGAAATCCTCGAGAATGCCATCCTTGCTGATGCCGTGTTCTAGGCAAAGTTGTTTCCAGAACTCCATTCCGATCTGGTTCCCGCATTGTCCGACCTGAAGAGTGATGATTTCTCTCGGCATTTTTTTGTTGAATTCTTTGTCTCTCAGGACCAGAGAAAATTAGGGTTTGGAAATCGAAAAGAAAAAGCGAGAGAGAGAGAAAGAGAGAATTGTGTTTCCTCTCCGGATGTGGCGCGTAGGCCTTTTGAAAAAAGAAATAAAAAGAGAGGGAAAAGCAAAAATGTGGTGTGAGACGGTGAATCCGGAAATTATTAAGGTGGACACTGGAGGAGTGAGTGAAGTGACGAGCGTGCCGGCTTAATTGTGATCAACGACTGATGCTAACATGCGCACTTTGTGCGCGTTAATATTATGTTATTATGCCTTTTTGCTTGGGCCCTTAAATGGGCCTTCATTTTTCACTTAAAATTTAGTACTAACTTATATCGTTTGGGAATATGGGCCAGTTTCAGCCCATCTTAGAATAAAATATTCTTTCGTCACTCCTATGGTTTTTTTTTTTTTTTTTTTTGGCCCATATAATTGACACCCATGACCCATCCATCAATGTTATCTTGGTACCCTTTTATTTTAAAAAAATTACGAATTTACATATTTTTTTATTTTAGAAAGTGGAGTTAGTAAGAGCATCCCCAAAAGACTCTTCAAATAAAATATATCAAAAAATTAAACGAGCCACGTCAGTATATATGCCTCCAACAGACTCTTCAAATGAGATTCTTCAAATAATATTTTGCTTCTCACTCTTCAATATTGAAGAGTGAGAAGCAAAATCTCATTTGAAGAATCTCATTTGAAGAGTCTGTTGGAGGCATATATGCTGACGTGGCTCGTTTAATTTTTTGATATATCTTATTTGAAGAGTCTTTTGGGGATGCTCTAACATCTATATCTTTTATTTTTTTTAATTAAATTCAATTAATATATAATAAGTTTTAATTTATAAATTATATCATCATAAAAATTATACCACTAGAAAAGTCTCATGTAGATCTTTAAAACGAGACTAATATTGAATATTTAATAATAACATATAAATAACATGAAAAGTTATTATTTCTAACTTGAAAAAAATAGAGGGCAATTAGATTTTTTGGTGGTGAGGGGGGAATTTGAGCACTTTCATTAAAATAATATAAATTTATTTCTAATTGAAGAGTCTTTTGGAAGAGTTTTTCTTTTTTCACTCCTCAAATTGCCACATAGGCAAGCAAATAGACATTTGAAGAGTATAAATAGAAGAGTCTTTTGGGGATGCTCTAACAAGATGATCTTGTCCAGCTTGATTGTTACTTCCAAGGCTCCACTATACAGAAAACAAAGCTAGTCCAGTTTTATTTTCAAGTAAAATATCTAATGAGGCAATGGGCAAAGACAACTATTTTTTTTTTTTCCAAAAATCAAAGTAAAAAAGGAACAGAATTGACACAAGTGAATGGATTATTTCCTTCGATCGATGCTGTTGGTCATTTATTAAGAAGAGAAAACCAAAATGTTCACTGCTTTTACTTTCAATTACGATGATACAATTTTCCAAAAGCAAAGCCAAAGGTCACTTTCACTTTGTGTGTGGTTTGGATTGAGAAAAGAAAATGGAGTCCGTTTTTTTCCAAAGCAGACAAAACCAATTCGTAGAGAAGTGGACAGTGTCAACAGTATCCAGAGTTTTATAGTCAATCAGGACGCCACAAACACAAAAATGAAGAAATCAAAGATGGATTATACACACAAATGACACAAAAATCTCCAAACAAACATAATCTCATTACACCAGAAGGCAGAAACCATACTCTTTTTTTTTCAGGTAGAAAATAAACATTCAAAGCTTCTACACTTGATCATGTCCTGTAAAGACAATACAGAATCTGAACTCAACATACAAACTATATAAACTAAAAATACAAACATGTTTTTTTTTTTTTTTAATTAATCCAGAGGAAAGCTCCCATGGCGAACTTTCTCTTCTGGTCAACATTTCCAGTGATGGGTAGGCCGTATTGCTTAAGCAAACAATCAAGCTTCCATTCAGGCATGGACTCATAGTCAGCTTTGGTGTATCTGGGGTAGTGCAATGGCATCTGGAAGTGCCCGCACCGCTCCGTCGTGTGCTGCCCATTTGGTCCTCCTCCGCCGACTACGGCTGAATTTGGCCTGCTCATCGACTCCATGTGCCTTCTCCTCCACTCTCTGTGTGATCACTTGTGCTCTTATTCTTAACTCTCTGTAGTCAGGTTCAATGACTTGGGGGGGTTTTTATAGAGGTTTTAATGGTGGGGAGAGAGAGAGAGAGAGAATGTGTGGAGTTGGATGCAATGGACCAGCATTGTCGATGATGTAACGCTATGCAAATGCAACAGCTATGTTGCAACTCATTCACTTTACTGAGAAAACAAAGCTTTCTAATATTAAATGTGTGTGCATAATTTGACCCATTGGTTGGAGAGCTATGTACCATACACATGATATATGTCTATGGAGGGGTAAAATTGTCTAAAAATTTACTCATCTATGACACATGTCATTCATGCAAGAGGGGGGTAATGGTTACCTCCCTTGAAGGGGGTGAGCAAAAATATTCTCAAATATAATTTGTAGATCCCTGAGTTGCCTTACTCATTATTGTTGCAATCAGTATTACTAATTAATTAAGATAAGAGGGTAATGATATTTAAAGATTTGCGTAACCCACACGTTCAAATCATTCCCTCTCCCGAAATCCCAAGAGAAATAAGCCGCAACTTGACATGTATCCTTTTATTTTCATCTTATTTTACAAAATCCCCATCAATGAAAAGTCCATCATTTTTCATTTTATTTCATAGAAGCCACCAAAATCGACATTTGTTCATTTGGGAGCAGCGATTGAAACACTCACTGATCCGAAGGAGTATACGAAACTACCAAGCACCCTTCATCCTAAAATTGTAGATTTGTGGACACTTGCCTTTATATTATCGAGGCTACAATAATAGTTGCATAATGAGCTTCACCTACCAAACTCTTATCTGCCATTTATGAGACTTGATTTCTTCTAATTGATTGACACTACACTACTAATGTGTAGGTGAAGGAAAAGGACTGTTAACAAACCTTTCCTTTGATTGATTCAAATTTTGAAACCAGATTTTAAGGTTTATAGTGTTAAAGCCATACAAATTAAATACCAAATTGGCTATGTGAATTCAATGCACTTATTTCTGGCCACACGTTCACTCCATTGAACAATTACCACCAGCAGTTGGTCCATCAATGATCAATCACTATGCGCTCAATAAGTGCATGAAAGTGTTGAAACCAGAATTTGTGGTACTCTCGTGTGGTGGTGGTAGCTTTACATTATTAACACAGTTGCATCCAAAATAATTGGTCATCATTATTCATTCATCAACAACTCTGAGATAAAGAATAATTGAGTAACATAATGAGAAAAACACAATAATTTGAAAAGAAAACAAAAGGTTCACATGAATTTGGGTCATTAAAAAGCAAATACCAAAATATCTCCTCCTTGAAAATAAGGGTTAATAGCACCACTATCCCCTGAACTTATAAAGCAGTTGCATAGTACACCATATACTTTTTTTTTTCTAGCATTAAACCCCTCGAACTTCCATAAATTTACAAAAATTGACAGAAGACGGATGGACGTCAAATGCAAATTACATTTACAAACCCTGATTATATGTATAATTGCATTAAAACTACAAAAATATAATAATATTATTAATATCACACAAACACCCTATGGTAAGGGGTAAAGTTAGTAATTTTAGAATTTTATAATGTGAAAAAAAAAATAATTGTACTATGAAAAATAGAAATAAAAAATATATATTAAATGCATTTAAATTAATAAATTAAATTAAATTAAATAATAAAAAATAAAAAAATAAATCAATCCTAACAAAAATTAAAATTTAAAAAAAAAAAAAATTACTCTCTCTCGTCGTCTCTGTTTTCTCTCTCCCCAAACAATTTTTTTTTTTCCATATCACTTCAAGAAATCTGGAAAAAATTCCAGATTTGAAGTTTATACAAAATAATTTTTTAATGTTAATAATAATAAAATTATAAATAAAAGAATTAAAAAAAAAAAAAGGATCTCCATATATTTCGTTTTTTCCCCGGTTTCAATTTTTTAAAATTTTCCATGAGCAAAGAACCCAAATTTGTTATCAGATCTTAAAAATAGTCAAAAAGAAAGAAAAAGAAAAAAAAAAAAAAAAAAAAAAAGATCTGATCTCCACCAGATCTTATTTGTTATAAAAAAAATAACAATTATCGAACCCATGTCTTCTCCACCACACCTCAACACCATCTCCAACAAATAATTAAAAAGAAAAAAAAAAAAAAAAATTCATCCTCACTAGAACATCAAAACCTAATCGACCAGACCACCAAAAAATTTGTTATCACACCATCTCTCTGTCATCATCATCTTCTCCACCAGGTCTCAACAATCGAAAATACTAAAACACCAATCTCCACCACAACTCTAACTCAAACACAAACCCTAACCCTAGCCACCGCCGCTGCCGACACCACCACCCTAGCTTGTCGAAATCACAGTAACCCCTAGCCACTCCGATCTCATCTCTCTCTCAATCGATATCATCTTTCTCTTGATCTCGTGTCTTTGATTCGACCGCCATGGTTTGACAGTGGGGGTGTTTGGTGGGTTTGATCTGGGTGGTGGGTTTCGACAACGACACTGGTGGTGGTGGTAGTTTTGATGATGATGATGATGGGTTTGGATGAATGATGGTGGTGGTGGTGGTGGTGATGGTGATGATGATGGTGGTGGTAATGTTGAAGTTGGTGATGTTGCTGGGTTTCAAACTAAAACTGGGTTTGTGCTCGGTTTGGATGAATGGTGATGGTGGTGGTGGTGGTGGTGGTGGTAATGTTGAAGTTGGTGATGTTGTTGGGTTTGTGATGGATTTGAAATTGAAACTGGGTTTGTGATGGGTTCTTGCAAATTTGAAATTAGAGAGAAAAATTTTTAAAATATGGGTTCTTTGCTCATGGAAAATTTTTAAAAAAATTGAAACTAGGGAAAAAAACGAAATCTGTGGAGATCCTTTTTTTTTTTTTTTTTTTTAATTCTTTTATTTATAATTTTTTTATTATTAACATTAAAAAAATTATTTTGTATAAACTTCAAATTTGGATTTTTTTTTCCAGATTTCTTAATGTGACCTGGATTTTTTTTTTTTTTTTTTTTTTTTTGGAGATAGAGAAAATAGAGACGACGAGAGATAGTTATTATTATTATTATTATTTTGTTATTTTTGTTAGGGTTGATTGATTTTTAAATTTTTTATTATTTAATTTAATTTAATTTATTAATTTAAATGCATTTAATATATAAAATTATAATTTTTTATTTTTTTTATTTCTGTTTTTTAAAGTACAATTTTTTTTTCACATTATAAAATTTAAGAATTACCAACTATACCCCTAACTATAGGGTGTTTGAGTAATATTATTACATTTTTCCAGTTTTAATGCAATTATACATATAATCATGGTGGGTAAATGTAATTTACCTTTAACATCAATCCCTCTTCTATCAGTTTTTCCAAATTTATGGAAGTTTAAGGGGTTGAATGCAAAAATATATATATATAGGGCACTATACAATTGCGCTATAAGTTCAGGGGCTGCTAGTGCTATTAACCCTAAAAATAAAAACAATTGGTCATGAAAGCGCGTATAGAAAGAGTAGAGAGACTATAGAGAAATATAAACCACTAACAATGGATCGAATGATTTTACCATAGTTGTCGGTGGGTGGTGGCGACAGATGTCAAACAAAGACCCACTTAATATTGATGAGATTGACAAGATTTTCTTGTTTCCGATTGCTTCTCTCACATGAGATCGAGCAAATTAAAATTACTTTTATTCATTTATTCCCCTGGATTTTCAATAATTATGTTTTAACATTCTCTCTTTGTTTATTTTTGTGGCCCACAATCAACACTACATTATATATCGAAACCAGACATTGGCATGATCAAGTAACTTAAAGAGTAATAATATACAACTCAAATGATGTGGCAAATAAATTGTTATCACCGTATAAACCATGTGGTAATATGGTGAATGATATGGTAATAACAAATCACTTATCATATCATTTGAGTTGATTTTTAGACTAAATTTTTGGACTGATTAACATAAGTGTAACTTAAATGAGTATCTTGCAAGCAAAGACTTGATCGGATATATTGAAACCAGATATAGCTTTTATTCAATAATTACATGCACCAAAAATTTTAAGCATTGCCATGTTTAAGTAACTTAAAGAGTAATACTATACAACCCAAAATTCAACACAAATGATATGGTAAATAAATTGTCATCACTATATAAATCATGTGGTAATATAATAAATGATATAGTAAGGACAAATCACTTACCATATCATTTGAGTCGATTAACATTAGTGTAACTTAACTGAGTATTTTGCAAGCAAATACTTGATCAAAATTTTATCAAGGCAAGTGATCATTTCCATGCCAATAAACATTGATTTCTAAACCCTCTTACATGTCCTTAACTTTTACATTGATTTCTAAACAAGTAATTTAACTTTTACATTTAAACATCTTAAAAGACAAAACAAACATATTTAAATTAAAACATATTTAAATTTACGTTAATTTAAGATTTAATTGAAAAGAAAAGAAAAGAAAAAAAAAAACAACAATGGTTTTAGTTAAAGATACTGCACCCAAACAAGAAGTCAAGAACTGGTCAAAATGGGCGGTAACAAAAAAAACACGACAACGTTTTTTGTGTTTCTCTTCGTGTTAAGCAATTTGTCATTTGTTTGGGTGAAACTTGTTGTAAATTGTAAAACTAGCGTATATTTTTCGTCAAAACAGTAAAAAAGGAGGCGTCGAGACTCTCGAGTCATAATTAGGTGACAAGTAAACGGGCAACAAATTTCATTAATAGAAATACGAAATTCGCGGGAACAGATTCTCATACAAACCACACACACAAAGGGTGACACAGCTAACAAACTAACCGCCAACTGGTTGATCAAATACCCTACTCGTCTAAAATCTTCCCAATAATTTAGAAATTAGCAACACGATTTTTCTCGGAAAAAAAGCCTTTTCAATAATTTTGATTTTTAGAATTCAATTTCTAATTTCACAGTAATCTGTTTGAGGTTACTATTTTATTGGAAATTTAGCATCTATTTACCAAAATTCCTGTACATGGTGCCAAGGAAATTCTAGGCTGTTTGCAGTGATTTTTATTTTTATTTTTATTTTTTTGGGGCTGAAATCAGCATTCAGTCTTCAGGAAATTCCGGGTCTGCTTTGGTTTTAGACGAATCCCATTTTGATTTCTAACAAAACAGAACAAACCCATTGCAATTTGCAGTGATTTTTTTTTGCTGAAATCCTGAAAGATGTCGAAGAATCTTCTGGATATCAGCATTTAGTCTTCAGGGAATTCAAGTTTTGCTTTGGTTTTAGAAGAATCCCATTTCGATTTCTAACAAAACAGAACGACCCCATTTTGATTTCTCTGGTAAGTAAATATGAAATTCATATTGGAATGCTTGATATAGTGAGTATGTGAAATTTTTTGATTAATTTGATTTTCGGGCATGCACAGATTTACCTGGAATGGAGCAGCTTGGGCGGATAGGAAAGGTGCTTGGAAGTTTGAAGGCTCTGATGGTTTTCAGAGACAATATCCAAATCAACCAGAGGCAATGCTGTTTGTTGTTAGATATTTTCAGTTTGGCATATGATTCGATAGCCGAAGAGATGAGACAGAACCTGAGATTTGAAGAGAGGCACATCAAATGGAAAGTTCTTGAACAACCTTTGCGAGAGCTTCACAGGATATTCAGAGAAGGAGAAGCCTACATTAGACAAAGCTTGGAAACCAAGGACTGGTGGGCTAAAGCTATTACTCTATATCAGAACACAGACTGTGTTGAGTTATACATCCACAATTTACTTAGCTGCATTCCGGTTGTAATCGAAGCAATCGAAATTGCAGCAGAATCATCTGGGTGGGATCACGATGAGATGCAAAAGAAGAGACTTGTATACTCCAACAAGTATCAAAAGGAATGGAAAGACCACAAAGTTTTCCAATGGAAATTTGCGAAGCAGTACCTTATTACCCCTGATTTAAGCAATCGAATTGAGACAGTTTGGCAAGAAGATAGGTGGATCCTTCTCAACAAAATCCAGCAGAAGAAAATGTCAGGTTCAACGAAGCAGGAGCGGCAACTCGTGGAGCTCCTTTTCAAAACCATAAATGGATCAGAGCCTTTGTGTGGGAAACTCTTACCAAGTAAAATTCTAGTCAAGTCCGAGGACTACCAGGTGAGGCGGCGATTAGGGAGTGGTAGTCAATACAAAGAGATCCTGTGGTTGGGTGAAAGCTTTGCCTTGAGACACTTTTTTGGGGACATTGAACCAATCTTTCCTCAGGTTTCTTCTTTATTATCTCTTTCCCACCCAAATATCATGCACTTTCTATGTGGATTCGCTGACGACGAGAGAAAAGAGTGTTTTCTGGTTATGGAACTGATGAATAGAGACCTCTTCAGCTACATTAAAGAGATTTGTGGCCCGAGGAAGCGAATTCCATTCAGTCTTCCTGTTGCTGTTGATCTCATGCTTCAGATTGCTAGAGGAATGGAGTATCTTCACTCGAAAAAAATCTACCATGGTGATCTGAGTCCTTCGAACATTCTTGTTAAATCAAGAAGTACCTCCACAGAAGGGTACCTGCATGCAAAAGTTTCAGGGTTCGGTCTATCTTCTGTGAAAAACTTCACCCAGAGGAGCCCTTCAAGTCCAAATGGAACACTGTCATTCATATGGCATGCTCCAGAAGTTCTCGAAGAACAAGAGCAGACAGGAAGCGCCGAGAACTCGAAGTACAGAGAAAAATCTGATGTGTACAGTTTTGGAATGGTCTGCTTCGAGCTTCTAACAGGGAAAGTTCCATTTGAAGATGCACATCTTCAGGGCGACAAAATGAGCCGGAACATAAGGGCAGGAGAGAGGCCATTGTTTCCATTCCATGCGCCAAAGTATGTGACAAACCTGACAAAGAGATGTTGGCATGCTGACCCAAATCAACGGCCAAGCTTCACATCCATCGGTAGGATTCTCCGTTACATAAAACGGTTCCTTCTGCTGAACCCTGATTACAACATCCAGCCAGACCCACCAATGCCACAGATGGAATATTGTGAAATAGAGTCGAGGTTGTCAAAGGAATTCGCTTCCTGGGAGAATCCTAATCTTTTACTACCAATATCCGAAATCCCATTTCAAATGTTCGTTTATAGAATTGTGGAGAAAGAGAAAACATGTGGAGGAAGTATGAAAGATATGTCAGAATCAGGAAGTGATAGAGCTTCAGTTAGTGGAGATGAAAATGTGACTACACCAGATGAACCATTTCCTCCAGTAACTCCAGTAACCGAAAAGAAGCGCTTACCTTCACCTGAAACTATGACCAAGAGACTCTCAATGTTGAAGAAATCTTCAGAAGGGAAAGCTAATAAACCAGGTTTGCGCACATTCTTCTCATCTGTGATTGATTATTTTCCTTGCAATTATTAGATATATGAGAAATCAATAGTTTAAACAACAAGACCTTTTAAATAATAGGCTTTCCTAAGAAAACAGCTGAGAAAGAGAAGAAGATCAAATCAATAGAACCTATTTAGACAGATATAATATTGTGCTAACATTCAGTGGTTTGGCTTCACAGGCACACCAAAAGGGAGATCTGTAAGACCTCCACAAATAATTCCTTGCGGTCGCAGTTTACGAATGAATTCAGAAAGTCAGCTAATGGGCATGATAAGTCCAAGATTACGGAGATCATCCTCCGGTCATATGTCAGATTCCGAGCTATCCTCTAGACACTGAAATCTTAGATTCCTTCAGCACACATACATAGTTGGAGTTAAAGGCCTTGTTGGGTTGTGCTCTGATGGTGTACTTTGTAACAAAGTACACTGAAATCTTAGATTCCTTCACAGGTATAAGGAGTCTGCTAACAAAGTCTTTGTTAGCAGAGGTATATATAAACTGCACTAACAGTTAGTTATGTGCACCGGACAACCATAACATTACTGTAAGAGAGATTCAATTTTCACGGCTACATTGCCGGAAAACAAGAATCAATGTATAGATGACATTCAACATAAATAGTGGAAGGCAATTCTTTTTCAAGGTTAGCAAGGTTAATTTGTTTCTCTTCACTACCAATTAGGCAGGAGGTGACTTGTAATTGCATTTATTATAAATTTACAGGATTGAGTTGAAATGTACAGCTTTCCAGCAATATACTTATGAACTTTAATATTGTCTAGTAATATAATTTTTCAGCAAATACCATATAAAACCTTGAATAAAGTAACACACTCAAAGGCAAGAAAGGCAGAAAGATATCTGATATATGTAATTCATATCTGATTATACTATCGGTAAATACAAGTGGTGGTGTAAAACTCATGACCATAGAATCCAGTCAGCAAATGAATAGCCTTATAGCAGCAGCAAAACAATATCAACAAGTCATATAATTTTATTATTTTTATAACCCAGAAATTCCATGAATCTGCTTAGCGAACTTGAGTCTGAAACTAGGTCCCCCACCGAACCCTACAATCTTTAGGAAAAAGAAACTATAGTATTTGACCATGTAGGTACCCACGAGGGGATTCGAACCACAGACCTTTTAAGAGCAAACCATAGGCCTAACCATTCTACTAACCTCTCATGGATAAGTCATATCATGAATTAGCAAAGTAACATCAGATGGGAATTCTGCATTGACATGGCAAGAAGGTATCACCTTGACTGGAAACTTAATTAACTTAACAGGAATATATATTAAAAGAAAAACCTCTTACTGAATACAAGAATCATACTCCTTGAAAATTGAAAGTTGCATACCTCATCTCTGTCAACATACAGTTTGAGGAGCAATCGTTGGGTATCTTAAACCATTCTTAATATTTTGATGTTCAAAGAATTTACTTCGCTGTTCTGATATCAGTATACCAAAAATGTCACTCTCATTATCCAGAGCTTGTCCAGCCATAGCATGGTCTTGAGAGGGGAGACCTCAAACTCATCCCAGTTTTATCGAAGCTCATCCCTCGTCCAACTTCATTCCACCTTCAAGATCGAATTTTATCAAAATTTCTCCAAGAGAGTAACAAGATCTTCAATCAATTGCCCTCCGGTTCTTAAAGGCAGCACAGCCCAAAATCATTGATTTGCAACAGTGGTGTGAATCCTAGCCAGCTTCCATTCAGTTTTGATCGTAACAGAGAGGATTCAGCACAGTGTATTCAAGTGGAACAAGTCCTTGCAGGAGCAGCTACAGACCTGATATTTTTGAAGCGCGATTTCCAGAAGCAGCAGGTTGCAGGTTGAATATATACAGTAGTTCTCAGCAAGCCTATTCACACATCATATGGCAGCTAAAAGCTTGATTGCCTTATTCAGTCTTCATCATTTCTTAAGTTCATCTCATGTTGTAATACCAATAAGACATAAGATAACGACCAGGGAATCTGAAAGTTAATAAAATTTGCTCGAGGAATAATTTGAATTTAAGACATGTAAAGAGAAGCAGCAGCTTTCATTTCATTACACCATCTGCAATAGTTTGATACATCCACTTGAGTTGGCTGCAACAACCATGTTTGATTTTTGTCTCCAACAGACACTTGAAACAAACTGTCCATTATCATCACCAATCTCATGCCCAGATATAGGATCAGTGGACCCAAATTTGTAAGACGCTATTGGCATCGGTAGAGATCTATAATAACTATAAACCTGAGAAAAGAAAGCAGCTGGAAATAGTTAGTACTTAAATATACCTAATTAAAATATTAACAACACTGTAATATACATCAATTTTCAAAACTTGACTTGTGTTGTTAAAATTTTACCTCATTAGTTTCTGAACCACATGCTATGTATCCATCCAAAACAGATAAACCCACAAAATTCTGAGGAACCAGAAAATAAGGAATTAGAAATCATTTATGTAAGTGATAAAAATTACTAAATGGTCAAAACTTTTACAAATCTAGAGTACGGTTATCAACCTTCTCGTTCGTATGACCCTTATAAGTTATGCTGCAAGCACTGGAAGATGGCCCATCTGGGCTAGATTTCATGAGATCCCAAAGCTTTAGGGTGCTATCTGTAGATGCAGAAACTAAGGTTTCTGAATCTAAAAATTTTACATAGCTAACAGTTTTCTCATGGCAAGCTAAGGTGCACCAAGGGATCCTAGTATGCCGTAGATCATAGCAGTAGACCTTGTAATCGGCAGAGCCAAAAGCCAGTAAATGAGAATTGAATTCAGAAAACTGAACACAACAGACATTTGCAGAGTTCCAGATGGTGGCAATAGAATTTTTCTGCACAAGTAGTATGGCAGTCAAATTCTTACTTCCTTTTCTAACTTTGTAAATTTAAAACTTTTATGAGAAGAAAATGAACTTCCAAACAAAGCAATAGACACAATTCATTTGTTACTAATCTTTTGAAATTTTGAAACTCCAGATGAAGAGAAAGGAATAAGAACTGTGACTTTTGTTACTCTGTTTACTATAAACAAACACTTAAATTGAAAATGATGGAAGAGATAGCATGCCTCATTAATGCTCCAAAGTTTCACAGAACAATCATCACTTCCACTAGCAAACTTTGTTGGGTCAGCTTGAGAGAAGTCCACAGACCAAGCCCTCTTTTTGTGCTCCGTGTTTTGAGAAAATCCTTGACCAGTACTAGCATCCCACATCTAGAATCCATCCAAGCGTATAGTTTTATTAGTAAGTATCATCCAGCCCTGGGAAAAACTTAAAGAAAGATAAAAACTTTAAGATTTTTACAACGCATTAAGTATGTCCAATAATCACATCTTCTAAGCAACAACTGTTGGATGTGTTGGGCAAACCTTAACCTTCAAGACGTCTTTTGGGTTAAGTTAGGCCTGTTGGGCTTACTAGTGGTATCATGGCTTGTTACGTCCTTGTGCCCCTGCCACTATGTTTAGCTTAGGTGGGCGAGTCGGATGTGTGGTTTTGTCCCACATCGTTAAGAAGAACAAGCGTTGTGCCCTTTATAAAGTGTTGGGCAAACCTTAACCTTCAAGACGTCTTTTGGGTTAAGTTAGGCCTATTGTTCTTACTAGAACAACATTTAGATAATTTGAATCCTAGATAGTGAATTTCAGTCAGAACAGAATACGCACCTGAACTACACCATCATAGTCGGTAGAAGCCAGATAGTTTTTGATGTACTTGTTCCAGCAAACACAGCTAAGCTTAGATTTGTTTGTCATCTCAACTACTGGATAATGAATATCAATAGAGTCATTTAAGAGTGAATTAAAATCAAAAATCTTGATTTTCTTTGATACGCCAGCTGCTGCAATGTACTCCTCGTCACGATCAAAACTTAAAGAACATATCACATTAGCAGAGTTCAAAAGATCTCCATTTCTTAGTGTCCCACACACTTCAAACTGACTATAGCGAGTAAACTTGCACAAACCATCAAAAAAGGTTCCAAGGCGATTGAAAGATTTCGGATTCATGTTTGACTCCTCTTTTTCATTTTTTACCTTGGACCACTTGTCTCTACTACTCTTTAGCAAGTGTGCATCAGAAATCCCAGCAGCATCAGTTTCTGTAACCTGGATTTGGGATCTCATAGAGAAGTAGGCATCTTCAAGCTGACTGATATTTTTCATCAACCTTGTCTCATTGATTTTTGACACTGGAAATGACTGAGAAAGAGCGACAGCAGTTGTAGGACATTTAAAAGGTAAATCCTGTTTCCTGTCATTGAGACATCCCTTCCCCTGAGAAAAAATCTCCTTAATATCTTCTTCTAAACACTTTATATCTTTAACTAGTTTCGAGGCATGCACCTCCTTTTGGTCTTTCATTGAAACTAGAAAATCAACTAATAGCTCCGATTCAACTTCATTGCCAGCAGCAGATATTGGCAACTCATCCCGGGAGTGCAACTCTTGTGATTCACTTGTTAATTCAGACTGAAGAATTTCCCTGTAACAAAATCAAATCATGACGCAATGCAAAAAGCTATATGAAACTTCAATTTTAGAAGCAAATAACCGAGTAGGTTTTACAAAGCTATCCTATTTGTTTGGATCACATTCTGTATCATATTGAGGTCACTAGATTTTAAATTGACAAAAAATATTGCAAATTATTTAGCTAAATAGAGGTACGAGATAATAGAAATGCTGAATACTATATATGTACCTAGTTGTTGGACGAGATGAAGGTTCAGGATGAAGCAGCCAAAGGCAAAACCCAGTTTCCATTTGATTTTCTGAGAGAAAACTTGGTGGGAGGATTCGATGGCGCAAATTCAACATCACTGAAGAGTGCACCTCCGATGATTCAAAATAGCACAGCAACTGTAGAAACCGCCCAAATTAGTTTGAAAAACAAGCTTTCATACTGATTTCCTTGGATACATCTCTTGAGAAATCAACTATTAACAAAACCAAGTACTAAAATATATATGTTGCTATGAACCGAATAAAGTGAAGGTTAATGCTTACTCAATGGTTATAGCAAAGCTTTTCAGATACATTTTATAAAAAATACATATGTATTTGATGCATATGGAAATTGAAACAAGTAGGAAACAATTTATACCGGTGGAAATAACTCTCTCGATTAGCCTTATTTGACCACATCTCATAGGTGTTTTTTGGCACTACATAGAATTTAATTTGATATTTTATACCTCATAGATTTAAGATCCAAATAATCACATTCACCACAACACAACTAGCAGCAGACTTGGCTTCAGAAGATCCAGTCCACTCATTTTACTAGGTTCATAAACGAAGTTTTTACCACCATAAACAAGAAAATTTAAGTATCACCGATTCCTGTATTAAATAAGTTCCTAGCATTTCTACATATAAATGTCAGCTCTTTATTAAGAAACAATTCCCATGCAGTTTGATAGAGATTTAGCTCAAGGTTGGCCCAAAAGGATTTGTATTTCTAAACAGAGATAGTTTGGATAAAACTCTAGTTGGAGAGAATGAGATAAAATGGCATGTTTAAGACCAATCATATAACTGAGAGAAGTAATGTATTGTGGTTGTCACTTTCCGCACTGGACACAAAGTCTAAATTGAAACTACAGAACTTCATATCAAGCAATCTAGAAGAGAACATATCAAAACATAAGGGCCCATAACTTAAACTTCCAATCACAAATAACATAACAATTCATTTAACTAGTTACTAGTTACTAGTATATTTCCAGACTCCTCACCTCGAAAAGAAGAACTCCAAGACTGTAAATATTTGATGAAAGCGAGCAACTTGAACCATTGAGCTCCTCTGGACTAATATAACACTGTTGTTCTGTTGCAATAGGATTACTCTGGTAACCGGAAAGATTTTGAGTATGGACTTCAAAATGGGTTCCATTCAATCTCTTAATATTGGAGCTGCCACTGGAGGTGAACTGAGGCTGGCATGAAAGAGATTTCATTTCATCATTCAGCTTTTTCTGTTTTGAACCTGAAGCACAATTTGCTTGCATGTTTTGTTCTAGTGGTCTTTTCTTATTGACATCCAGCTTCACCACAGATTCAGATTCTCTCTTGGTAGATGAACCAGTATATATAACCCTACCTGGCGGCCGTAAATAGAAATGGGATGGTCTTAATTCTTGAAAAGCAATACCTTGAGAATGTGCTGAATCCACCAACTCCACAATCTGCCTAAATATACGCAAGCTTTTGACCTTTTCTCTCTTCGAACACCCAGGTTTCAACCAGTCTCTCAAGCACGTCCCATTATGAAAAGATGGGGAAACACTATTAACACATGAAAGCAGGCAGTTGTCAGCACTTGGTTTCAACAAAGAATTAGTAACAACCTTAGTCACAAGGCCTTGTTTTTCATCAATCTGACCAGCAGCTGGACTACCAAGTTCTCTTTGTGTTTCTGGGATTCTGCCAACGACACCTTTTCCCTTCAAAGTTTTCTTTCCAAATAACTGAGAAAACCCAGATGTATTCGAAGTTTTCAATTGGCCACTCACAACCGACAAATTGTTGTCCCTTGCCCTTGTATATGGAGAAATTTCCTCATGCGCTTTATCAATCCGCTTTCTTGACCAAAAATTTGGACCATGTACATTAGAATTCATCTTCATAAACTGCTCTCTAGCTTTCAACATCAGCTGATCCATGTCTTGGGACGTAGAACCTCCATGTGAAGCCTTATAGCCAGACTTACTTGCTTTCTGATGTCGATGCTGCCACTGTACCTGATTAGAACTGTTTGGACTGCAAACTAAAGCTGAATTCCGTGTCCGATAATTCCCCACTGTATGCTCGTCAGTAATTACACCATTTTCATTCATATTCATATTCATATTCATAGAAGGGCTTGTACAAGGGGGTTCCGATCCAACCAAAAAAGCTACCCGTCTATGAAAATGGTTAGCTTCAATTGTATTCGTATAATTATGAAACGAGCTCTCAGGCCAATCAGTATTCGAAGATGCACATATAATTGGTGATTCCAAAATATTGTTACCCTCTGGTTTCAAGGAAAGGTTGCAGTCTTTTGTTATGAGTTCTGCTTTCAGAGTTAAATCATTTGCAGCCACTTCCTCTCCAATTCGCTCCATTTCGTCCAAACAAATAACAGCACTCAATTTGCTAGAAGAACGTTCTAATCAAACCAAAGTTTCCGAGAATTACTCATTGTGAACAAAATCTAATTCATAGTAGATAAACAACCAAAATACTTGTAGAGAAAATTAGCATATAATTACTTGAAAATAAATTCTAAATTAAAATTAGCAAACTCTGGGAGAAAATAGTATCATTTCCAGCAATTCAATGTTCACTCTGATGTGTGTTCTTACTATAATAGGGAACAATGAAATCTTTGTTTATATAACCAAAGACAAACAGGTACACACACACAAAAATTATATAGAAATAAAATAATAATAATAATAATAATAAAATGTAGCGTGGTATACAAGCAGCGTGTAATCGTGTATACTTGAATTTGAAAACAAAAATTAAATATATCGAGGATACATGAATCTATGAGCAATTGAGAAATAAAATAAAAAAGAAAGAAAGGATTCAATCGCATTATAATCAAGTTAAACACCTCACAGACACTTAAACACAAACAATTGTATATCAACTAACAAGAGAATTATTGGATGAGCAGAGCAGAAGCATTCTCGAATTCCAAGAGAGACGGAGCAGAGTTCAATCGTCAAAGAAACAATCAAATATAAAGATTCAAAAGCAAAATGATTACCATTCAAGAAGCTCAAGTGCAGCGCAGCTGAGAGAGTTAGACTGACAAGCTAAAAATATCGGAAGTCGTAAGAAGTCACAGAGAGAGAGAGAGAGAGAGAGAGATTCAAAGCAAGCGGAAAAAAAAATGAAAAAAGGAAATAATAAAGGAGTGGTCACAAACTTGCCAGAAATGGAAAAAGTATCTTCTCCGCAACAACTAACCAAACAGTATCACGTTAATTAAAAATATATATAAGGAATGCTATCTACCTTTTCCATTTGATATTTCCATTTATTGCTTGCTTGATACGTATACACTTTTTCTTTTAATAAAAAGTTTTCACTTTTTACTGTAAAACTTATTTACGTCTTTACCCCTAATGGATATTTCTATCATTTCATTAATAAGGGGCAAGGACGTAAACAAGTTTTGCAGAAAAAAGTGAGAGCCTTTTATTAAATGAAAAAGTGTATACGTGTCAAGCAATTAGTGGGAAAGGTAAATAGGAATGACAAATAGAAAAGGTAGATAGCATTCTCCAAAATAAAAATAAAAACTTCTTACAGCAGCTTCAATGTAAAAATTACTTGCATTTCAATAACAATAATGCTAAACATCCCACATTTTTCATCCCACTACATGTGATATGTGAGGTGTCAAATTGTGTATGGATACATATTAATGATGATTTATCTCACCGACCCCATGTATCCACTCACCATTTGACACTTCACATGCCACGTGTGGTGGAATGAAAAATGTGAGATTTTATGTGGGATGTATAGCGTTACTGTTTCAATAATTGTTAATATGTCAACAATATTGAAAGACTTAATTCCTACGTGGTATAGAATTATACTCGATAGACGGCCAACTAAAAAATCCGTCTCTAATGTTTCTCTTGAAAATACAATTTATTAATGATTTATCGTGTTATTTTATTCTTTATTCTTTTTTATATTATTTTTAATTAGACAGTTTGTTTAACGGTTTTTAAATATTTATCTCTGATTCTAAGTCAACTTACAAAATAGTTGTTTAATAGAGCCTCTGGAAGTAGACATTCAACTTAAAAGTGTCCATAATTTTTTTTTTGTCACGTCAGCTCAACATTGAATATATTTTAATATAATATATATTTGTTCTACGTGGCAAATAGTTTTTTGGGATTGAATATGGATTTATTTTCGGATTTTCAGTTTTAAAAAAATATAAATATATATTAAAATGAACAATAAATTTCATTTAAATTTTTTGAAATATCGGATTCGGATTCAGGTCCAGATCGAATTTCGAAAACTTCCGAATTCAAATTTATCCGAATCCGAACAATATTTTCCATATACAAAAAAAAATATTGGGCTTTTCGGATTCATACTTTTTTTTTAATCCAAATTTTCTATTCGGATCGGATCAATTTGGATCCAGATAATCCAACTTACATCTCTATCCACAAGTATTGTATTTTACTGATTGTCACATCATTCTTCTTATCTTATGTATTTTTATATATTTTTTTTTTTTCAAAAAAGGAAAAAAAAAAAATTGTAATGGCTGTGTGATTGCATGCCAGATTACAGGCAACATACGCTATTCCGAATTCAGATATGAGCTGACATTTTTGGAAATCTGATGAGAGCCTCAATTTTTACTTTTTTTTTTTTTTTTTTTTTTTTTTGTTGATATTTTTTGTATTAATTTGCTTTGAAATATGGTGATTTGATTTGGTTTTGACGCCTGTTGAGTAGAAAAACAAATTATGAACAGTTGTATTTTATTAGATATAAACAAAATATGAGAATGAAATCTAATGAAACTGTTGAATAAAATTGAAATATATTGAATCTGTTTTTTAGTAGTAGCTTTGTTTATGGCTTCTTCTTCTTTCTTCTTCTTCAAATCCTCAAGAGCTTCAATGAGACTATTCAAACAAGTCTCCACCACATCTTCTTCATTTGATATTGTGGTGGTTTGTGCGTGGATTTGGTGGTGGTTTGGGTGGTTGCAAGAAGAGAAGAAATTGTTTAATGTTTGGGTTCGGGTGGTTTGGTGTGGATTTTGTGATGGTTTTGGTGTGGAATGTGGATTTGGTGGTCGTTTGGGTTGATGTTCTAATAAGGAAATTGAAGATGAAGGTTTTTTTTATTATTATTATTTTCTGATAATTTTTTTTAAAAAAATTTCATTTAGGGATCAGGGATAGTTTTATCTTTTAATGGCAACAGTTAAGTTTAACATAACGGGAGGGGGTGTGCGCGAGTGTCAATTAATGATAAAGTTATTTCTGGGTGTAAGAGGTCAAATCTCATGAAGGTTAAATGCAATTTGCTCTTTGGATATCTACTCTCATAATATCAAAGAGAAAACTCCTTTCGTATAATTGTAAAATATGTATATGACCCGAACATGTATTCCCTCGTAATAAATAATAAGGGAAAATGCGCTATTAACTATACTAAGAAGTGATGTACATTATTTATTTCATTTTTGACTTCATAACATGTGCTCCCACAACGTGACACTATTTTGAGTATTTTATTTCATTATTCATAAGGGTTTTTTTTTTCCCCTTAGGCTCCAATAGATCTGTTGTAAAAAACAAATGTTTTTCATTTATTTTTCCAAATTCTAATATCAATTAGCATCGGTTTTGCTTCTTATTTACTTAAAAGCCATAAACCGATTCACAATTCAGGCAACACCTACGTGATAAGCAAACTACAGTAACAAGCAATGGAGAGGGTTTTTACGTGACACTATTTTATTTGATTATTCATAAGTTTTTTTTTTTTTTTTTTTTTTACCTTCCTTCCTTCCTTCCTTTAGCTCATTGCCTGCACTAGTCTATTGTAAAAAGCAATTGTTTTTCATTTGTTTTTCCAAATTATAATATCAAATAGTATCGGTTTTACTTCTTATTTACTTAAGGCCACGTTTAGTTACATGGTGGAATGGTAATCGGAATGATAATGAGAATGAGAAGGAAAACTGAGTTTTTTGTTTGGTTGGAACTTTAAAATTAGTCTTTGAATAATTATTATTTTGTTTGGTTAGCAACGAAATGGAATGTAGTTAACTGTATTTTGATCAAAATACCATTAATTATAAAACATTCATAATAACATGATATATTATATATAATAATAATAAAATATAAAAGTATATATAATATTATATATTATTATAATATATAACATATTTTATAAATATCATATATTATTAATATAATATATAATATAAATACTATATATTATAATATATTTATATATAATATAATAAATATAAATATAAATATAAATATATATAATATATTTACATAATATAATATATATTATATATAATAGATAATAATATATTATATTATATATATATTTATATATCGTTATGTATATTATAATAATATAATATATAATACATATAATATATATATTATATATAAAATATATTTATATAACTTTAATATAATATATAATAATATATTATTTTTGGAGAGGAAGGTGTTTTTGGAATGGAGTTGAGGCATATAAGGGTATTTATAGAATACAAATTTTAGTTTGGAATGGAATAAGCATTCCATTGGTTTTTGGATGGAAAACCCATTCCACAAAAATGGTGGAAATACCGTTCCAATGCCATGCCCTTTCCATTAAATTTTAACCAACCAAACATTATGAATGGAATCCATTCCATTGCTTTCCAGCGAATCAAACACAACCTAAATGTTATCGAACCGTTTCATAATTTCAGGAGGTATCTCAGTGATAATCAAACTACAGTAATAGACAATAGAGAGATAAGTTGTTTACCTGACACTATTTTATTTCATTATTCATAAGTTTTTTTTTTTTTTTTTTTTTGGCTTAGCTCATAGGCTCCACCAAAACTGCTGTAAAAAGAAAACGTTTTTCATTTGTTTTACCAAATTATAATATCAAATAGCATTGGTTTTGCTATGTAGCACGGATACGAATACGGATACAGCACGATAATAAGGATACGGTAAATCTTCGAAAACTAAGATACGAATACAGCAAGATATGTCAATTAAAATAATATATATATATTTAAAAAATAATAATAATATATGAAAACATATTTGATAATTCATTCAAAATAAAAACATATTCACAATCCAAATAAAATGTGTCACATAAATACACAAGTCATAACAATGTAACATATTACAGGATCCAAATAAAACATACCACATAAGTCGAACATATTATAAAATCCAAATAAAACATACGTCACATAAGTCATAACATATTACAAAAACCAAATACTACATAAAAAAACTCATAACACATATTTTAAATTTCTAATTAACTTCATTATCATCATTCATATTGTTAAACGATCTAAATAATTCAGCATCTAACTCTGGTTCATCAAGAGAAAGGTTTGCAATTTCAAGTATCCCAGTATTCTCCATATCAATGGAATTAAAACCAAAATTTCCTTACAATTTCATTTTGACTCCTAAAATTTTGAAATTATAATTTGACCATGTTTTATACTAAAATATGTATAATATTGCCCTAAACGTATCATCCAAGTATCATTTAGTCAAACTTGTGAAAAAGTCAACGGATACGCCATTTGTAGTATCGGATATGTATCCTGAAGTATCCGAACTGGATACGAGTTACTTCCACCAAATGGAGTATCCGTGCTTCCTAGGACTTTTACTTCTTATTTACTTAAATGCCATCAACCGTTTCACAATTTCAAGCGGTACCTCAGTGACAAACAAGACTACACTTAGGTTGCGTTTGTTGCGCGAGATTTGATTGGACTATTTTTATAGGATTGGATTGGATTGGATTGAATTGGATTGGATTAAATTAGTACCGAGACATGTTTGGTGCAGTACGGATTGGATTAAAATAATACTGTCTCTTGTTTGGTGTAACATAGGATTGGATAAAAAATAATTGAAAATAATTGTTTTGTTTTGTGAGAGGTAAGTATAAAATTATATTAAATAAATAAAATCATTTTAATAAATTCAAAGAAAATAAAAATAAAACTATTTAAAATTAAATTTGGTTAAAAAAATTATTAAATTATTATTTTGAATAAAATAAATTATTTTTAAAAATAAAAGTAGAACCCCTCTAAATTAATATTTTTGGGACCCATCATTGAGTATTAATTTAGAGAGATTATTTATTTGAAGAGTTTTACCTTATAAAGTATTATCTTGTCTTAGAAAACGTATGAAAGTCGATTTCTTGTTTAGGAAAGGTTCCTAGCCTTTTCAGGATTTCTTGTTTAGTCGGTTTTCTTTTATGGGGAAAGTTTTTTTTTTATTATAATTTTTTTTTTTTTAGGATTCTTCATCATAATTGCACTACCCATGACAATTGAAAGGTTTTGCTTTTCCTCGCAATTGCACAACCCATGTACCACTTACAAAGCTCCCTAATCACATCCAATTCAGGAACACCACAGTGCACTATCTGCCACTAAATTTGAAGAAGAAGTATGTTACACTTCAACTGGAGAGGATATCATCAATGATATCACAAGACAGAATAATGATGGTGTGGTTGAGATAGATGATGGTAACGACGATAGTCATAAGGTACTTAAAATATCTACAAGTAAGGCTATTCAAATGCTAAATTTAATTGAAACCTTTCGGCTACAACAAGAGGTGATTACAATAACTTATTGAGGACAATTCAAAAAATGAATGATGAAGTCAAAAATATCAAACATGGTGCCTTAGTGCAAACTGCAAACTATCATCTTGAAATACCTTCTTAGTTCTTGAATAATTTGTAATATATATTTTACTTTTATGAAATTATTAATTTATATGATAATCGGGACCGAAATTTTACATTAGGTTTGAAAAAAATATATTAATTATTACGATAGAGAGGTTTATTAATTTTTTATACTGGCTCGAGTCGGGACAAGGATTTTTTATTAATTTAGAGAGGATATTAATTTATAGGAGATTAATTTACAGGGGTTCTACTGTAAAATAACATTTAAGTTTTAATTAAAAAATATTTAAAAAAATATTATAATAAAATAACATATATTAAATTAATTTTTAAATCAGATTGAATAAATTTAATATTTTAAATATAAATAATATATTTAAAACAATAAAACAAAAGACTGGGACAAAAATAGTCCCTGCCAAAAGAGTGAAAAAAATTATATAAAAAAAAAATAAAAAAAAATAAAAAAAACTGGAAAAAGCAATAATGTAAAAGGAGAGAAGGCTGGGTCCTAGCCAAAAAAAATAAAATAAAAAGAAAAATAAAATAAAATAGTAGGACTAAAAATAGTCTCAACGTTCTTAATGGGACTAAATAATCCCACTACAATAGGATAACATATGGGATCCACTGTAAGGAGAGGATTGAAAATAGTCTCACCTTATGCTCAACATACATTGGGAAATGACTATATATATTCCAATCCTATCCAATGCTGTGTAACAAACACAGCCTTACAGACAATAGAGGGATGAGCTGTTTACACCGCAGTAATAGACAATAGAGGGATGGGTTGTTTACAGTGTCCCCCAAAAAACAGAGAGATGTGACACGTGGAGTCCATGCAAACGATACAGTGACATAATGGTATATGTTTTGTCAGTTATAAAAACCACACATTCGATGTTATCTGAAGCGGGACCCGCAAAAGGTTTTTGCCAGGCACTGAAAAATAATCGCATGGGGGCTGGGGCCTCCAACTAAGTAGCTTTAGGACAAGACTATGAAAGTATGAATTGAGATCATCTTGTTAAACTGATCTTGATAGTTCTTATAGCATCTGTTATTGACAGCTGAGATTAGTTTTTTATTTTATTTTGTCATTCGCTTCGTTTTGAAATCTGTGTATTATCTTTAACTAATTATGATTAGAAAAAAAAAAAATCAGCAGAATTGAGGATCTGAATCCCACAATTATCTACTCTATCAAGCCTGCAACCGAACACTGTAATGACGGTAAGTAATTACAAATCCTGGCCGTTTGAATTTTGAAAAATGATTGGTGGATGCAGAGTTGCACGTGTACAGGTGGCCATCCAATAAGAGGAGTGGGGTCGGTGGGGATATGAGGGTATTTTTCTGATTTCTGTCCAAAACCAATGGTAAAGATATTTATCTATAAAAAATTAAAATTTAAGGTTGATAGGTGGTAGGCGATTGGAGAAGAACAAATGGCCTCAATTGTGCCACGATAGTCATAAAATTAAATATTATTTTTGTTTACATCTTACACATTTATGGGTCCGAGACAGAATAAAGTGTGTACTTTGCTAATAGAGGTGTATTTCAACCGGTAGATAGACGAGTTTAGGGTTTAGATAAATAATTCCTAAGTTAGCGGTTCGAATCCTATCAATGATGAAAGTTTTTAAGAAAATACCTGATCCCAAATTAATAGATATTGTCAAAAAAAAAAAAAAAAAAAAAAATTTACCTTAGTTCTAGTTCAAATGTTGTTATATCTCTAACTTCATTAATAATTTGAAAATACATATGGCACTATCTCATTGAAACCGCCTAATCGGAAGCTTTTCATATGTCGACTTTTTAAATTACACATTTTTCCAATCTTATCTCATTTTTTTAGGATACGGATTCTCTACCTTCCTAATTGTCTTCACCTTTATATTCTATTGTAACGTATATAATATTATATTATTTCTACTATTTTTTTTATGTTTTTGCTTTACCAAAAACAAAATAGACCATTGATTTAGGTTAATGAAAACACTAATGTTAGTCAATCCAAAAATTTTGTCTAAAAATCAACACAAATAACGTGATAAGGGATTTGTCCTTACCTATATCATTCACTGCATCATCCCATGATTTATATGATAATGACAACCCATTTGCCACATCATTTGAGTTGAATTTTGAGACAATTTTTTCAGTCGTAAAGTATATAGTATTTCTCTAATGAAAAAAACCACTTACCAAGTCATTTGAGTTGGTTTTTTGGTTAATTTTTTGGATCGTCTAGCATTAGTGTTTTTATTATATTTGATTCGTATTTTGATTGAATGGACATATATCCATATAAGTGAGCAATGGTCAATCATGAAAAATACTAGTTCTATTGTGCCACGATAGTCATGGTTGGCGGATCGCTAGTTCTATACTTGTTTGACAAGCAGCAAATGGCCTCAATTGTGGTAACCCACTAGTCTAATTGCACCTGTAGTACAAATATCCTAGTTCTATACTTGTTTGACAAGGAATGTTTCCAATTCAACCAACTTAACTTTCCTTGATTGGATTAGAGAAACTTCCCCACCAAGCACATGACATGTCTCATTCCTAAAAATTAAACTATAAATATGCAAAACGTTCCATATTTTCTTTTTACGAAACCCCTCGTGGTCCTCCTCCATCTTCACCTGGTTTTTCTGAATTATTCACAGGTATGTAACGTTGTTCATCAATTTTCTACCCTCTTCAATATTTTACTAAAACATTTACATATCTGATGTATATATAACAAACAGATCATGTGTTTTTTATACAAGCTTTTTTTATTTTACTTTGTACAAGAATCGCCTCTGCCATTGTTGCCTCACAGCTCATTATTAACTAAATTCAAGGTAAAACCCAAATTTCGCCAAAACAAACGGTGATTAAAAATTCATGGTATTTATTTACCAAAGAAGGTCACTCTTCCAAGTCATTGGCATATAAGCTCCCGTTGACTTTCTAAAGAAAGTCGTACAGCCTAGGCCCTATACCATATATAAACTATACACCCATTTATATGGACAATCCCATTATAGAATCTTGACTACCTATTATATTTATGACCAAATCTCACCAGCACACGATTAACATTTCTATTTGCCACAGGAAAAAAAATAAAATAAAAAAATTGATCGCCTAAGCTTGCCAAGGTTTTCGAAAATGGCAGAATCTGGAAAAGAACCAAACCAAGAAATGGAAGCAGTTCAAGAAGCGGAAAGAGTGCGTGGTGGTGACCAAGAACATTCACTGGAACATTCAGACACAGCTTTTCTATATGAATTGAACCTCATCACTGTGCTTCTTCCATTGTTCTCAAACTCCTGCACCGAAGATTACTTCAATTTCGGCGAGGGAGAAAAACATGTGGAAGAAATTCAAACGAGTGCCTGCGAAGCAAGATCACAAACAAGGAAAAAGGAGACAAATGAAGTCAAATTTGTAAAAAGACGAGCATCAAAGGTTCATGCCATCAAGGATTTCAGGTAACAAATTAGTTTTTGCTAGGGAAATGATCATGTCAATTAACAGTTTTATGTTCTCTAATATCAGGATTGTTATAATGCGTCGTTTTTTCTTTTTGTTGTACACAGACATTGCAGAAGAATGTAACAAAGCAGCAGCAGGAAAGAAGACAAACAATAACAATCAACAAAGGAAAGAGACATCCAGAGGTGCTCACCAAATTCTTAAACAGATGATGTATGAGCACCATTCCGGCATTTTGTAATTTTGGTGCGCAATGCACAGAGTTTTTCTTTAGAAACAGAGGAACATAATCGAGTGGTAGCTCAGCTGCCAAAGAACCGTATATGTACGTTTGATGTAATATCCATTTTTGCTTACTACTACAATAATAATAAAGAGAGAGAGAATGGGAACGACCAAGTCAATTCCATTCTCAAAGCATGGAAACCTGTGGCATTTGTAATATAAAATTTTCGTAATTTTTCAATTGCAACGTTACATTCTAAGTTTTTTTTTTGAAACCAAAAAAAAAAAAAAAAAAAAAAAAAAAAAAAAAAGCCAATTGCTGTGCTAGGCAGATTAAAGGATGATTCAAACACAAGTGATGACCCAATACATAACCTAATTAGGAATTAATCATCATGTTACGTCTATGGTTCTACATGTAATGTCCATTTGAGATCAAGAATTTTGAATTCACATTCAACTATATAACCGATATATTTATAGTGCTACAAAATGCAAGAAAAGAAAGAGAGAGCAATTTATATCGAGTCTTGAAAAGAGAACTGCAAAAATTCTTTCTCCGCTCAGGAGAGGCAGGGCAAATGCATTATTCGCATTGTTCCTTCATCGTAACTTATTGACACAGCATATGACTGGGACGCTGAATGGTACAGAATGTTCGCAAGGTAATATAAATAGGATAACAAGGGAAAGCGAGATATAAACACAGGCTCAAACGTGCATCTAAACTCATTCTTAGAGCCAAAAAAAGGCAAGAAATTGTCCCTATTTTATCTTTTCTCCCTATCCACTTCCCTACAAAAATAACACTCACCCAACAAATATCACAAAGCTCCACTTGCTTCAGTCTGATATTCTTATCTCAACTCCTAAAATGTCCTTCACCACCTCGTATGTCACAAATGCCAACGCAATAGATGGAACAACCTGGACAAAATAATAAAGCATCAACATGAGGCCATGTACAAGGAGTCCAAACTTGAAATCAATATTTGAAATGTGTAGTTAGTACGTTCTGCATAATGAAAGAATGAAACAGCTAACATTTCAACAGAATATCATTTTGCCTACCAGCTATGTTTCTCAGAAAAAATTTAAGAACTTCTAATTTAAATCACAAAAAGTCCACCAACACCACCAAAAAACTCTGGTAGTGAGGACATACATATGCTCTGTAAAGTTATGGAACTTTCACAACTATTCTGTTCTTTTCAATTTAAGACAAGCATGCTGAGTTGATAGACTGAACATTTTAAAGGTCAGGTCAAGATAACAATCCAGCAAGAATGACAATTTATGACTCCTTCCAATCTGGAAGCATAATACCAACACAGAAGGCACATATTGAGTAGTTCATATCCCACTAAGGGCCCACATCTGGATGCACCAAGTATATCACAATTTACAAGCCACAGTTGGTAAAGTTCTTAGCCTTTATAATTGTGGATTTCAATTGCATTCACTTTCTTCAACTCAAAAGCAGTAGACAGTTCAAATTCATCCAATTAACCAAATCTCATGCAGAACACATGATTAACCATGAAAATTAGCTTGCCAGTCAGGGCAAAGTTCAAGCAACATGAGCATTTTGTTTGGAGAAGTGCCAACATTGAATCTAACATTCTCTAGATTTATTACTTTTTCCTTTTCCTTTTTTTTTTGTAGAAAAAAAAAATGTCACAATACGAAGAAAAAAAAAATGCCACAATAGAGATGACACCATTGCATCTAACCATCCTGACTAATACTTCTCTTTCTTCAATCAGGTAGACTTAAAGTTATCCATAACTTCATTTAAAAATTGAAAACAAGGAATAAAATTATATTTACCTTCACGGAATTGGGAATCAAACCCTTGTATAATGCTCCAAACCCTTCATGTCTAACAGTTTTTCTGAATGCATCAACCATGCCAGTGTATTCAAGAGAAGCTTTGCTCCTCCCATCACCAGTGACAACTGAGGAAGCATCTTTCCAACCCACCATCTGCATTCTTCGGCGGATGACATCAAGAGGGTAAGCAACTGTTTGACCCACAGTTCCAGCAGCAGCCCCACATGCAAGTCTTGTTGTCACACTTAACTCGGAATCTTCAACTAGTCCAAAAGGCCTAGCTTTGATTAACCAATCCTTTAGAGATTCATATACAGCAAAGTTGAGACCCACATATGGAATCTGCAAATATAAAACGTCAGTATGACATCCATAAACAGCATGCCTAAAAATTTGTCCCAAGGTTACAAGAGATATCTGAAGTCAAATGGTAATAGTGCCAAAAAGAGTATAATAATTATAATGCACGTCTCTAAGGAAATTCATAGCTACACGGTATACAGAATTATTAACACAACCACAATAAGATGTTGTGAAAGATGATATGACCAAAACTAGTATTAAAAGTTTTGGTTTTTTATTTCTATATCCGGGAGATCAAGAATACTTATGTAAAATCATCATAGCTTCAGAACACAGAGCACTGATATACCATAAGAATTGAGGGGAAAAAGTACTTACAACTCCTATTACCGAAGGAAGCCAGCCCTTGTACAAAGCCCGTGGGCCTTCTTCCCGTAGCACAGTCGACAGAGCATGGAACATTCCCCTGTACTGATAAGGAGACTTCACTGACTGCATATACAACACAAATGGAAATATATCAAAATGATTGAAAAAAAGTAATTCCTGATGCTATAACATAGTCATGCATAATGTAACAGCAAACAAAGGGACAACTCCTGAGTGTAACAGCAAATAATAAATTTGGTTTCTTGTATAAAAAATCCAATTAAAATCTTTTACCGAAAACAATATTGTGACAAAAAGAAATTACTAAAAGCTTATAAGAGATATATAACAATCCTTTCTGTGGGTTCAGTTTCAAATTTTTAGAAAAAACTTGAATCCAGAAACAAAATCTGAGAATATCATTTGGAAAACACTATGTTGTTTAAAGAAATAGAGTTAAAAAGACAATACCTGTACAGTTATCCTGCCTCGTACCATATCCATGGGGTATGTGGCAGACATCGCAATTATACCAGCGCATGCTCCAGCTCCAAGACGTAAAAGAGGAGTGAGTTGTGCATCTTCTGCAAGGGATAACAAGTAAACATATCTCAAATGACCCCTTATATTATGCCTAAACATCAAGAAATAATTGGTATTTTGCGAATATTGTGCTGCAGCAATATCAACGTTGTCACAAAAAAAAAAAAAAAAAAAAAAAAGTTCTCCTAGGTATCAAAATTAACAAGTAAAAAATGGACTTCGTATATTCCAATATAATTTTTTTTAAAAAAAAAAAAAAACAGAAATTCTATTGTAGGTATTCCAAAGCACAAATGGCAACACATCAATTGAAAAGAAAATCACAAAATCGGCCTACCATTCCCAGTTTTCTCTCGATAGAAATATAGAATTCCCCTGTTCAAAAATCAGAAGGACCAATTAGCAAAAGGAAAATTAAATCAAATGAACGGCCTTTCTTGAAATTTTGCATCAAAGAATTGAACTAAATTAAATGCAGTTATAAGAACTACAGGACAAAGTGGATGCACAACTGAAATGGTTAGGAAGTATGGCATCTCTTCTTTTGCAGAGCTGCAGCGATTAGGAGGAATTACTCTAAGTCATGTCTTTTAAAGTGATTTCTCTTTATCTCTTGTTGTTGAAGTAATTAACTTTAGAATGCAAACAACTGGAATAACAATCCATTTACTTACTACCTTTGATGGATAAATGCAATCTTAACATTACGAAAGACTACAAGCAAGTAATTTTGTCGGACGTAACATAAGCAACTTAAATATAGAAGTTTCCAATGAAAGATCATATAGAGTTAACAAGCCAAACCCAAAATTGAAACATGTTTTGCCGTTTTGACAAACATTATGACATTAAACTGTAATTAGTTAAATCAATGCTGCATTAAATTTATGAGAAACCGTACTTAGAAGCTTGCTCATAGCTGAAGAACTTGACTGCTGAGTTTGGAACAATCCGAGCACAATTAGTACCATTGCCCTTGAACAGTCCACGCAATCCCTCAGTTCTCCATATGTATTTCAAGCCTTGAATTGTTCCATTGTATTTTATATTATGGGGATTCTGAACCTGCATATTAAAATGCTAGTTAATTTGAAACACATTGAATTTGTGTATGCTTTAAGTGCTAGAAGGCAGTAATAAAGGGCAAGGTAAATAAAGACAAAAAAATAAGTAAAACAAAAAATTGATAGGCCAACCTGTAGTAATATTTTCATTCGTTCCAATGGAGCAACAGCTGTGCGAGATCTGCATAAGCATACAGGTAGAAATGTTGGCAAAAATAAAACCTTGTCCATGGAAATACCGTAGCAACAAGAGAAGGAAAAACAAAGGGATGCATTGCACATCACACTAAAAGAAACCTTCTTATTGGATTTGTCTGTGGTAAATCAAAATATTCGTCAACAAAGAGCAACAGTGTGTACTGCACTAGTGAGAACTGAGAGAAGTTTCAGATTTAAAATCCCATGATCCGCATAGATGTATAACAAAATCAAAAGGATAAAGTCAGGCATGTTGGCACGGTGGAGAAGACCAAGTCAGAATAAGTAATTGTTAGGTTGAATAAATCAGGTATTAGTTATGGCTTTAGTTAATGGCCATCGGGTATTAGTTATGGCCTTGGTGGCCTTTATTTCAGTTGCATGATATGTATGTGGTGGGTTGCATTCTATAGCACCACTTTCCACCTTAGTGGTTGTAGTTTGTGTGAGTTGTGCAGGCTTTATATAGCATGGAGAACAAAGGAATATAACATGATGAATTACAAGCCAAATATCCTGTCTTTTCTCTACTTCTTCTCCTATCCTACTTTCTGTCAAACTCTTTAATCTCTCTTCTTCTAAATTCTCCTTGTATTTTTTCTTAACTGAAAAATACATATCAACTCCCGACAAGAAAACACAAGTATCCAAGTTCAAAATTTTAACTTTTTTTCCCTCCGAAATCAGTTATTTTACAATCAAGGATATTAGAATGCTACTATTCATTTCATAACAAATCGCTATTCAAGATTCTACGTTCTTTCTACTCCAAACACGAAAATTCACAATAATTAATAATAATAACACTCAAGACAGTAATTTGTTTTCACTTCAAACCATTAAAATTCAATGTTGGCAGAAACAATTTTAAAATGCAAGAAAGATGAAAACTCACACTCCGCCAGCGACTCCTCCAGCGACGAGAGACTTGCAAATGCTGAGAACGGCATAGCTGGGGGCTTTAACGCCTTCTCTTGCAAGTTTTGCTTCCTCCGCCAGATTCACGATCGTCGAAACCGCCGATTCGCTCGTCTTCACATCCTCCGAAGCCATCACCGAGACTAAAACCTAGGAAGTAATTAAAACGACAATAAAGCGAAGAAAGGATCGGATTTTGGTGCGATCGGTTGGCTCGGATTCCTGACGATTATCGGGCAGCGATTTCTTGCATCACTGCCTCTGTGTGTCTTCGTGAGGGTGCCTTTTTTTCGTGACGGCTTTTGGAGAGCTGAAACCTGAAAGTGAGGTCTCAACTGTGAGCTCTGTTGTACGAGCGTGTGATTGACGGCGTCTGATCATGAGCGTACGTGTGTGGACATATATTAATATATATGGGGGCGCTTTTGAGGTCGTCATCGTACTCGCTTGTGCGAGTATGAGTCAAACTCGCTGCGGTTGGTGGTTACATGGAAGCTGAGAAATTTGTAGGTGAGGTTGAGGCCACCCAGATTCGGTGGAGTCGTCCACTTAGATGTTAATTTTAGCGCTTCCTCTAAAAAAAAAAAAAAAAAAAAAAAAAGGGACAAAAAACTGTATTTATATTGAATAATACTATGTTGTCTAAATTATTTGTACATAATCATTTCTGGATAATATGGTAAATGAATTGTAAGTATTACATCATTCACCATATTTATTTTTGAAATGCAAATATTTTTATAGTAATTATAACTCATATATCATATTATTTGGATATAATTTTTAAGCAATTTAGCATTATTTATTTATATAATATTCCATTTTTCTATCAAAAAATGGAAATTGATATAGTTGACCATATTTGAGATTGTTTTGTTTGTGAAATAATCATTTATTTCTCAAGTTTTGAGTAAATAGGTATTTGGTAAACTTTTTGAAAGCACTTTGTTTTACAATTCGCTCCTCCAATAATAAGCTTTTGAGAAGTTGGTTGGGGCTTAGGGGTTGCCTTTCAAAGCTGATTATCCGATAAGCTAATCTCTTACATTGCGAATATCCATAATACCCTCTCTATTTTAATGAAGAGACGATAATGCCCTCATTTTAAAACTAATTTCTTTTTGGAAGTAAAAAAACTTCAAAAATTTAAATTAAAAAAAAAAAGAAAAAAAAATTGTTGTCCAGTGGTGGCAGCCACCACCGACGACCACCACTGGCATGGGATGCCGAAGAAGAGCTGGCATCCTCCTCCAACGTCGTCGTCGAAGGATGGCTGGTCCTCCTCCAGCGATAGAGGAGGCGAATCCTCAAATGGAGGACTTTGACCACGGATTAACGAGTTCCTCATGCCGATGACCTGTCCAGCGATGAAGGAGGCAAGTTGACTCGCCTCCAATCGGTGGAGGAGATCTTTGATCAAAAAACAGATACACCTTAAGCACACTAAATCGATGGAGGCAAGTTGGCCAGCTTCCTCCGACTCGCCTCCTCTTAATTATTTATTATTATTATTTATTTATTAACATTAATTTTATAATTTTTTTAATTTAAAAATAACTCTTAAAAGAAAATTGTTGAAAACCAAAACTAAAAAAAATAAAAAAATAAAAAAATAAAAAAATAAAAAAATAAAAGAAATACTTGAATACTATATTACATGTTAACAATTATGTCTATTTTAGTCATTTTTCATACTCAATTAAAGTTTAACAAACACATTTCTCTTGATTTCCTTAAGTAAATTTAACAAACACCTATCAACTTATCTTATAGGCTAATTATTTCTAAAGTTAAACTATAGAGGCTTGGTTGGTGCTCGGGATAGGATAGGATTATTTTCATGGGATTAGATTGGATTATAATGGATGGGATATGATGAGACTAAAATTAGTGTTGTGATGTGTTTGGTGTTATACGGGATTGCATTAAAATAATCTTATCTCTTGTTTGGTGTGGTATGAGATTGGATAAAAAAATAATTTTATCATATATTTAATACAAGTGGAAATACCCCTTTTTAACCAAAAAATTAAGGACATTATTGTTTTTAGCCACTATTAGTAAATTGATTGTTTTTGTTAAACAATCCACTGTAGAGACATAATTGCCCCTGTTTTTTATTTTTTTCAACACTCTTCTCTCATTTTCACCAGAATTTTTTTTCCTCTTTCTCTCTCTCTTTTTCTTTGTTCTCACGCCTTCTTCTTCTTCTTTCTCTCCTTCTCTCTTTCTCTCCTCCTCTCTCCTCCGTCTTCTCAGTTTCTCTCCTTCTTCTTCTCTTTCTTTTTCTCTTTCTCTTTTTTCCAGATTTTTTTTTTAAAAAGAAAATTCAGATTTTTTTTAAACATAAATTTTCAGATTTCGTTTGTGTTTAAGCTTGGGTTTTCCGATAGGTTTTCCAATCGTTGGTCATCCGGTATGGGTTTAAGGGTGGTTCGGTTTCCATAATTTTTTTTTAAAATTTTAGTTTTTTTTTTTTTTTATTTTGAATTTTTTTTTCAGATTTTGTTTTTGTTTAAAATTATTTCCATATTTAAAAAAATAATAATAATAATTCAGGTTTTTGAGTGTTAGTTGTTGATTTTAAGGGTGATTGTGGTTGTGGTTGTGAATGTTTGGATTTAAGTGTTAGTTGGATTTGAATGTTTAAAATTGTAAGATCCTTTATTTGTATTGGCTTGATTCCATTGCAAAACTCTCTATATTTGTATTAGTAGTTGCTTAAGTGTTTCTTGGAAGAAAGGAGCCTCAAAGGTGAAGAAGCAACATCTTGTGCAAATATCGTCTTCAAGGGGAACATCACATACTTGGATGCTAAGGTATCAAGATTCTTCTTCCTCTTGCAAGGCGTAAGCGCACACACACACAATTTATACATGTGTGTCCCTGCATCGTAGTTCAAACATTTGGTATAACACTTTCACACACATTTAGTATGCACATGCATTCATCTCATTGTTAACAATCTTGTAGAATTGCATGTTTTCTCACTATCGTTTAGATATGGCATGCTTGTGTTGTATAGTATTTATTTGTTTGTGTTTCTTGTGTTTTGGACTTGAACATGGTTTTCTTTGATTCCTTATTGAGTCCCGGTCATTTCGGTTACTCATATGTTAAGTTTCGAGTCCAAACGATGTAGTTACGCTACTTTTCGTTCTCATTTATTGAGTTGTGTTCGTCGTCGTTTTCCAAGATGAATTCTCAACCATTTGTCAAAGTTTCATAGTCTTCGTCGTGCGTGAGGGAGTCACGGTTCATAATCTAAAAATGGATTCGAATTCGGAGTTCGGATGACCGAATATGGTCGAAGAACGTGCGAGATGCGCGAGAGGAGCAAGCTGGCCAAAGGCCATGGTTGGCCACCACGTGTGCCACACGGCCCAGCCAGCTCTCTGGCCACGTGTGGCACACGCTGACCACACGTGGGCATGGCTGAAATGCCTCTATTTTTTGGACAAATTTGCCCCTCTTCCCTCCTCCTCAAATGACCTCTCTTCCCTCCATTTTCTAATAACTTGAACAACATCAAATCTGAAATTCTGCAGAATTGTTCTTGATTTTTGTTTTCTTATTTTGATCATAACTCTCTCATACGAACTCGAAATTAAGTGATTCAAAAACCAAAATTGTTGGTCTTGAAGAGAGCTACAAACCCCAAGAATTTTCAGAGTCATTTGAATTCGTGATTGGTCTCAGCATGCTGTTCTTCAGTCCGAGTTTCATTGTTGTATGTTAAACTTCTTCTTCTCACTTCATCTTTTGATATGCACTTTAATCTTTCAATTTGATAGATGATTTGTGTTTAGAATGATGTTAGAACATATTCTAGGGGTGGTTGATCATTTGGTAATTGAGTTTTAGCTTTGTGATTTTACTTGAACATATATTTCCTAAACTTGATTAATCTTGAAATTGATTCTAGAAATGATATATGTGATGTGCTTTATGACATTTTCTAGGTTTAATTTCATGATCTAAGAACTAGGTTTTTAGTTGATATATTGAATATTCATACCTTGTTCTTATTGATATACATGCTTTGATTTCTAGGTATTTTTGTGATTGATTGTTGAAAGCATATCCTATAATGTATGTAAGCATGTTCATAGAGCTTGATTGATTATCTAGCTTTATTTGTTTGTAAGTGTTTCATCTTCTTCTTACTTTCATTATTGATCATCTCTTTAATGCTTAGGTTTCTAGATATATTTTGTGATTGAGTTGTGATAGCTTTATTCTAAATTCTCTAGTTGCATGTTCATAGAGTGTGTTTGATCTACTTGCTCTATTTGTTTGTGATTGCATCATATTGCTTGTGTGCACTTCACTTAGATCATTGTCTTGTAAAAGGTTGAAGTCTCTTGTTAAGGTGAGTGAAGTCTTAATTTGAGCAAGAAGACTTGGCTAGGAAAGGATTCCGGATAGCCAAGCAAGAAGCCTTAGTTAGGATCAAGAGGATCCGGATAACTAAGCAAAAGTCTTAGCAAGGAGTTGCGTACTCCGGATGGTTGAGCTTGGGTAGCTTGACTAGGATCCTAGTGATCTAGATTGCTAAGCGAGGAAATCTTCCTAGAGGCTTGAGAGCCTTGGATAGGGAGTTGCTCTCTATTGGATAGGGAGTTGCTCTCTAGAGGTGTAGGACACATCTTGGATAGAGAGTAGGCTTTGTGAATCACTAGCCCGAAGGTTGTTTAGGATTTGATAGCTTGAAGTGGATATCATAGTGTTGATAGCTTTGAGTGTGTAAGTCCTTTTCGTATAGTGGATTTGCTTTGCCGGTGGTTGTGGATTCAACCCGTGGATATTTCCTCTTTGAGGTTTTACCACGTAAAAACATTGTGTCTCATTTTCGCTTTATATTTCCTTATCTTCCATATGTTCACTTGTATTGATTCTTTTGTATATTGATGCTTACATGAATTGATTCATATTATACAATTGTTATATCATTTCAAGTATTCATTTCATTCTTATATTCCGTATTTTTGAATATTGGAAGAATTTGGGACTATACCTATTCACCCCCCATCTAGGTATAAAACACTATTTCTCATTATTGTTTAGCCATAGGGTTGAAGGATCAAGAAAGTGATGTGTTTCTACCTCATTTGGACAAGATAAGTGAGAAACGTTTGTCTATCATGTCTTACAAAGGAAAGGGAGGACCTAATGATACTATTAGGCTTTTTGATGAGTCATGTGATTCAAGCCATGTACTTAGTGCACCTATTCTTCCTTCGTGGGCTTTACTTTTGACGAATAGGGTTGAAAAGTCGGAGAGACAACTTGAGGAAGCACACCGGAAGATTGAAGAGCTAAATGCTAGAGTTGAGCTTCAAGATGAGAAGATCAAGGAATTGGAAAGGAATGCCACTACTCCAAAGCATTATGCAAGATCATCAAATCGCTCAATCTTTCTCGGTGGTAAAAGAGACTAGAATGGCCTTGAGGTATATTTTTTCTTATTTCCTTTTCTTTGGCTTCATATCATGTCAAAAAGGGGGAGAATGATAGGGGAGATATATGGTAGTTCTAGCTTTCTTATTTCTCAAGATGTTATGTTTTATTGTATTTTGTTTTCTTGAACTATATGGCTTGTAATATTGGCTAGAATATTTTTGTTTGATGGCATGTATTTAGGGGGAGCATACATGTTATCCATATGGACTTTAATTGTGTTATTTTTCTTGCCAATATATATCTTTTGCCATATGTGTTGTTTCTTGGATATGTTTTATCTCTTGGAGATCTTTGTGCTTTCAAGTTATTTTATAGGTGATTTCAAGAGAAGACCAAGATGAAGTTCAAGACTTGTTATTGGAAATTTTGTCTTAGAGTGTAAATCAATGTACACATTATGACCAAATTTTCTTTGTAATTGTTTTAGTATTTGTATAGGGGTTTTGACATGGAATTTGCCAAAGGGGGAGATTGTTAGGTTTTTGGTTGTTGTTGGCATATATTCCATATCAAAACATGTTTATCTTGTAATGTTTATGTGGTCATATTGATGATGATACAAAGCTTCAAAGAAAGATTTGACTACGGTACATACAAGATGATGGCTTGATAAGGGGAAGTAGCTTCATTGCTCATCAAAGGTATAATTGACCTCATTCCTCTTACAAAGCCTAGGCACACACACACAAATCATTCATATGTGTCCCTGCATCGTTGTACACCATTTATATAACACATTCACATGATATTGTATGCTCATGCATTGAACTCAAATGCTCATACATTTTAGAGTTGCATGTTCTAGGACTATGTCTAGGAAATAACATTCATATGTGAACTTGTGTTTGTATGTTTGTGTTTCTTGTGTTTTGGACTTGAACATGGTCTTATTTGATTCCTTATTGAGTCCCGGTCATTTCGGTTACTCATACGTTAAGTTTCGAGTCCAAACGATGTAGCTACGCTACTTTTCATTCTCATTCGTTGAGTTGTGTTCATCGTCATTTTTCGAGATGAATTCTCAACCATTTGTCAAAGTTTCATAGTCTTCGTCGTGCGTGAGGGAGTCACAATTTGTAATCCGAAAACGAATTCGAAATCGGAGTTCGGATGCCCGAATACGGCTGAAGAACGCGAGAGGTGCGCGAGGAAGGTTGCTCGGCCAAAGGCCAAGCTAGGTGGCCACGTGTGGACCACGTGTGCCACATGGCCAGAGCCCCTCTCTGGCCACGTGTGGCACACGCTGACCACACGTGGGTTGGCTGAAAGGTCACTTTTGTTTTGGACAATTTTGCCCTTCTTCTCATTCTTTTTAAATCTCTCCAATTCCCTCCATTTGTTTCTAAGAAGAAAAATTGTGAAATCCCGTCTATGATTTTCTCCTAAATTTTCTCAACTTCCAAACACCATAACTTTCTCATACGAAGTCGAAATTGAGTGATTCAAGTTGGAGATTGTTCGTATTCGAGTCCTCTACCTTTTCCAAGTGGTCTTGCAGCTGTTTGATTGATTTTCTGAGAGATCAACTCAGAAAACCAAACCAGCTCTTGTAATCAAGGTAGAGTTCATAACTTTGTGATTTCATCTTTTTAAACCTTCAATTTGCTTGGGATTTCTTCTTCTATTTGTATATGTATGTTTAGTCAATGCTATTGAGAAAGATAGCTTCATAATCAATCTAATTGAATAGTCTAATTAGAGACACATATTGACTAGAATCTTTGATTCTTTGTTTTTAACATGATTGGGAGTTGTATTGTGATTAGATTGATATCTAGGATTGTTTGAGACTTGATTGATCTAGTTTATGATTAATAATCCTTTATATGTGACTTTGATCCATGATTGATGAAATCTAGGATTAGAGCCTTTATATGTGTTTTTAGAGATATTTAGGATTGATTTGTTTTTAACATATCTCCTATCTCTAAATCTTTGGCTAGAATACTTGGTGAATACATTTTGTGATTCTAGCATTTTTATGTTTGTTTATAACATCTTGAACTTGTGCCTTATGTATATGAATTGTTCAAGTGTTATTTGTATGAATGAAACTATGAGTTTTATGTGTTAATTGTTTTCACATGCTCTAGGTTTTTCATTCATTATTTTTGCATCTAGATTTCTATTGCTTGCGTTTTCACATCTCTAGATCTATTTGTTCCATGGAATGTATTGATCACATGTTCTATGTTGTTTTGATTGTTTGCATCACTTGCATTCACATGATCACACTAGGAAGTCCTTGTAAAAGGCATGAAGTCTTGGCTAGAGTTGGGATGACTCGGATAGCCAAGCAAGAAGTCTTGCCTAGAGTCTTGAGGACTTGGATAGGTAAGTAAGAAGTCTTGTCTAGAGTCGGGAGGACTTGGATAGACAAGCAAGAAGTCATGGCTAGAGTCGGGAGGACTTGGATAGTCATGCATGGGAGGCTTTCTAGAGGCACGTGTGCCTTATATAGAGAGTTGGCTTATATATTGGTAGGCCCGGGTGTTTGGTTAGACATAGAGTCCGATAGAGAGGGTACATGGGATATGTATGCACTCTTGAGAAATTTCTAATCTTCCAACGATGTTGGTTTGGTATGAGTTCTAATATGTGGTTTACATCATTGAGGGATTTTGTATCTTCCAATAGGGATTGGGTAAACATAAACTCCACATGGGTTGGTGATCTAGGATTGGTCATTTTGTGGAATTTCTAATTTACTTTCCAAATATATATAAGTACCCAATGATTGTAATTCAACCCGTGGATGTTTCCTCCTTGGAGGTTTTACCACGTTAAAAAAATCCCTTGTGTTAATTCTTTCTATCTCTTTCTTTTATATTTGTTTTAGTGTATGTTTTTATCTTGTAATACAATCTTCACTTGTGATGTTTTTGGATATAAGATTTTGTAAAGTGTGATTTGTAAATATATTCTTTTGATCATATTTGTAATTACATTTCTTTTGTATATTGTTTAGAATTTTATGTATAGCAAGATTTGTATATACTTGTAATGATTGAACATATATTGATATACAAGTATTCTTGCTAATTGTTTTTGTATTTTCTTTATACCTCATACAACTTATTGATACTTAGACAATGTATGAATGATTACATGATAACTTGTCTTAGTATGATTCCGTGATATTTGTGTTGTATGTAAGGCTACCTTGAGGGACAAAAGTAAGTTTGTTCAAGAGATTGAAATTAGGCGAAAAACCTATTCACCCCCCCCCCCCCCCCCCTAGGTACGTCTTAAGCAATTTAACCTTGTTTGTATACTTTCAAAAAAAAATTCTAGATTTTTTTAAAAAATTTCTAGATCTTGTCTTGTTTAAAAATTCAGAGGCATTTTTCCAGATTTCGGTTTTTTTTTTTTTTTTTTCAATTAAACACACCAGACCACTAATTAAACATATCAGACCACCAATTAAACACACCAGTTGTAATAAATTAAACACACCAGGGCAACTCCATTAAACACACCAGGTGTAACTCAATTAATCACACCAGGACACACCAATTAAGCACACCATGTGTAAACCAATTAAACACATCAATTGTAAATCAATTAAACACACCACATCAATTAAATTAAACACACCAAGAAACACAATTAAATACATTCGGGAAAAAGAAGAAGAAGATGGAGGTCTGGGAAGAAGAAGAAGAAAAAGAAAAAATATATAGAAAAAAAATTATTTTTTTTCGGGCAAAATGAATTAAACATACCAGTCAAAAACGAATTAAACACACCAGGCAAAAACGAATTAAACACATCAAGCAAAAAGAATTAAACACACCAGTGATGCTAAACCAATTAAATACACCAGACAAAAAAGAATTAAACACAACAGGCAAAAAAGAATTAAACACGTCATGCAAAAAGTATTAAACACACCAGACAAAAAGTATTAAACTCGTCAGACAAACGAATTAAACACATCAAGCAAAACGAATTAAACACACCAGGTAAAATTTCTGAATGAAGGGCATTTTTGTCCTAAAAGTGGATTGTTTGAAAAAAACAATCAAAATACTAATTCCGGCTAAAAACAATAAACCTCCTTAAGTTTTGGCTAGTTTCCAATTTCACCCTACAAGATATGAAATTGAATAATATAAAATTAAATTATTTTTTTTTAAATACAAATATTTAAAATTAATATTAAATAAAATAACATTGTTTAATTAATATTTAATATTTTAAAAATATTTTTGAAATATTATAATATATCTATAATAAGATATATTAAATACATATAAAATTTTATAATTAAATAAAGAAAAATAAAAGAAGAAGAAATTTTTTTTAAACCAATTTTAGACATAATAATTTTATTTTTATCTTTTTAAATTGAAAATAAATTATTAAAATATATTTGTATTTATATTTTTGTCACATAAAAAATAAAATAAATTGAAAAGAGAAAAGAAATAACAAATAGAAGTATATAGTTGTGCGACTAATATTAATCACACATTGGTGGGATAAGTTGCTTACATGAGATTACATAATCTCGTTAGGGAGGGCAAAAGGAACCGGTTCTAATGGAACCGGTCCATATCCATAAGAAATGGGTCGGGTATATACATGAACCGGTTCATTATAATATCCATGGGTTTTAAATGTTCAGATCCACTCAATTACGGGTCGGTTATGGTTCTGGACCGGTTCTCATCCAGACCCGCAAAAGAACCGTATTTAAAAAATAATAATAATTAGGGCTCACATTTCACATTTCACATTTCTCAGACTGAGTTCTCTGATTCTCTCAACCTCTCACCGTCTCCGGAAATATCCTACTTTGGCTAAGATTGCCAAAGACATTTTGGTCATTCATGTGTCTACAGTGGCTTCAGAGTCCGCTTTTAGTGCTGGAGGTAGATTTTTGAGTCCATATCGTAGAAGATTGCATCCGGACACGCTCGAGGCCTTGATGTGTACACAAAATTGGATGTGGGCTCCTATTCGAGGTATCGAATTAGTTTCTAATTTAGTTATACTTAATACTTATATAATGTTGGTTGCTACTAATTATTATTTTTTTACTTGATTTTTTTTAGGTGGCATTCCGGAGGAAGAGATATATGCTAAAATAGATGAGGAAGAGCCATTAGCATCCGCATGATTTTTATTTTATTTTTTAATTAGATGAGTTGTAAAAAATTAATATTTGGAGACTGTTATGGATGTGTTATGGATATATTAAGAAATTCGAATTTTAATGGGTTCGTAAAACTTTCAACTTTTTAATTGAATCAAATATTTATGTTTAATTGATTTTGGTAAAAAATGAAATTCAGGCCCAAAAAAATTTAGATTGTAAAAATTAAGGCCCAAAAAATCCGGGTCAAAACAAACATAAATTGAGTCATGGGTGGGTCGAGTAAAACCCGGAACAGTAACGGGTCGGGTCTAGAACTAAACCAGGTGATTATTTAATGGATCTGGGTCGGGTTTGGACCATTTCAGTTTTAATGGGCCTTTTGTGGATTTGGATATGGGTTGGATCTGGATCCATATTTTGCCAACCATAAATCTCGTCCCATGTAAGCAACAAACATAGAAGATGGGACTAAAATTAGTCATATCTCATCCCGTCTTATGTACCAAACATGTCATAAACGTATTATTTCCTAAGTAAAGCAATCTCAAGCATAGTATTTATCATATATTTCATTAATCATTATCCTACTTCTTCGTTTCTTGATGGTTTTTTTTTTTTTTTTTGGAAAATAAAATATAAATAACATTGATTCATGAAGGAATCCACTTCTTCAAAATGATTAACAAAAACTAAAAAATTGATTGGATGAGTACAGAAGTCTTTAGTGGTATCGGCTACGTGGGATAACTTGTACGATCCGCTGAATTTACCAAAAAGGCCTAAAAAAATGGAAAGGTGGCAGTTGGTGGCGAGTAGTGCATTATTGAGTACACAAATAAACTAACAGTCAAAGACGACCATGAGAACAGAAACCACTAATAATGGTAAGCATCTAGTTCTCATGTTTTGTTGCTTTTTTGTCAACTGCGATAACGGAAACCTAAGGGTTTATGACGGCGTCGTTAACTATTCGTGGCAATATTTAATTGGTTAGGCCTCGCATAAATAATTCTGTCGCCATCATCACACGGGATCCGAGCTCACCCTAATGAAAAGTCCCCCATTTTATTTCCAAAAATGACAATAACCCAATTCAGAGCTAATTTGATATTATTTTTAAGAAGTTAAAATCATATTATTTTATAATTTTGACATAAAATGATATTTGGTAAAATTTTAAAAAGTGATTAATTGATAATATTACAAGTTTTGGTAATGATTTTGAAAAGTAGATAGGGGGTTACTTATTGAAAGTGATTATAGAATAATCAATTTCATCATTTAGTGCATATTTTAAAATATCATTATTATCCTTATAAAATCAAGTTAAAATCATTTATATACTTTATTTCATCTTAAAATTAAATATTCTATTTAAATATTGATTTGATTTATAAAATCTTTTTAAAACATTTTTATTGTTCTTATGGATTTTTTTTTCCCTTCTACTTAAATATTGATTTGATATATATAATTAATGACCAAAAAAATGAAATAAGATCCTACATTCATGTATATTTTAGTCATTGTAACTAATCTCAACATTTTTGGAATAAAATTACCAAACATATATATATACCGCTTTTGAGTTATACAGTAGTTTTAAAAATATAATTAACCAAACATCTGTTGATTAACTTCACAGCTGATTATTCTTTCAGCACAGTTAACAATGTTTATTATAAAAGTTACAGCAATACCAAACTAGCCCTCGATTAGATAATCTTATAACAAATTAGAAAAACTCTTTCCAATTCAATTATCTAACTTAGAGATAGGAAACCTCAGGTCACATCCCCGACCACACAAAGATGTAAGCAAGTAAATTAGAACTCGCCTTTGCCTGCGTAGGATTCGAACCACAGACTTGAGAGTTACCTATGCCTCAAGCCCGTCTTTTCATAAGCTGAGTTAGCACCTTGATAGCTGACCACAATGTAATTGTCAATAGTAAAACTAAGGATTTGAAATTTTCATCCTAAGCCTTGGACCACCAAGGCAACCACCTCGTGGTTTCAATTATCTAACTTTAATATAGAGATGATGCGGTAAAAATATATATATATATATATAGAGAATATGAAGTTGAATTTCTAATTAGAAACTCTCTTAGAAATACTGACTAGGATTTCTAATTCTTACCACAAATAATATTAAAGCTCATTTAATTGTAAAATAAATAAGGAAAGATAATGTAATAATTGTTTTTTATGATTGGTCATAAAATGAATGCATATTTAACTTTAGATAATTACATTGGAGACGTGAATATGCATTTCTCTAATTATTTATTTATTTTTTTTCAAAAGTGAGCCTATAAAGAATAGAAATACTAATGCGACACTATTTAGAAACTCAAAAATACATATTTGCTTTGGAAATGCTCTAATGAATAGAAATACTGATATGACATTATTTAGAAACTCAAAAATACATATTTACATTGAAGATGTTCTTGTACGAGATGAGGTTAGTCCAGTGGTAAACCCTTCATACCTACACCACGAGGTTACGGGTTCGAGTACTTCCCCTCCCAAAAACCCCCGAATTAATAATACTTAAAAAAAATGTTAAGGTCTTAATTACAACTTGTTTCCTGGTTTTTTCTTAAAAAAATAAATTATTATAAAAAAATATGTTTAATAAAAGTACATTCGATCATTAAAAATATAATATATAAAACTCTTGATGCATATATTTTCTTGTCGCATGTTAGCATCTCCAATCATGCTCCCTAAATTTTAGCTATTTTAGTTAGCAACTATTCATGAGGTCACTCCAACCATGCTCCCTAAATTTTTGCTAAATTTTTGTTTTAAATTGTATTTAATAACCATGCTCTCATGATATCATTTTTTTAATAACAAAATCAATTTAAAAATATTAAAAAAATTAGGAAAGAGAAGATAGGGAGCTCCCTACATTTGAAGAGCCACCTAGAGGCTCTCTAAAATAAGGAGCCATTTAGGGAGCCCCTTGGAGTGCAAAAAAGCTAAATTGGCTCCCTATTTTAGCTAAGAAGGCTATTTAGGGAGCCCCTTGGAGATGCTCTTATATCATTGTACGTCCTATCATTAAAAATGTAATATGTGAAACTCACGATGCATATATTTTCTTGTCACATGTTATATTTTTACTAATTGAGTGCACTTCTCAACAATTTTTTTGGTGCATTGAAAATTTTCTCATATTATTGAATGTACATGAAATATTCTATCCTTTATAAATGATGTTTTTTTTTTCAAGAAACAACTAACAAAGCACACCAAAAAAAACAACTAAACAAGAGAAACTAAACAAGAAGGCATAGAATCCAGCCAAACTCTTATCTTTCATAGAGGAAAAGGCTATGCAACTTAATGCATACAAAAATTAAATTAATGTTGACTGAACCATTAATATGTTGAATATATTAATATCAGATGAATATCTACATTCTAATTTATTTTTTTTCATTAATCAATAGTATTAAATGGTTTCATAATCCACATCACATCATAGCATAGGTGGTTGTACACCTCCCTCTTACATTAGTGGTGAGGGATTCAAATCTCACAATGCATACATTGCAAATAAAGGTGGGCGTTTAATGGATCAGTTCATTTATCAATAGAACCGATAAAAAACCAATAAATATCGGTTTCTAAAAATATGAACCGATCTAATAAAATCTACAAATGTCAACCGATCAAAAACCAACCGAATTGGATTGGTTCGGTTTTTTCAGTTTTGGTTCTACTGGACCAAATTCTTAAGCTTTAATTATTACACATATTTCCATATTTTAATCCTTTTGGGCCTTCGACTAAATTAAATTATGGGCTTGAACATATTGAAAATACTAGTTTAAAATAATATTCAACAAAAAAAAAAAAAAACAAAGAAAAAAAAAATGTTGTGACACACTTTCATAGTTTTATAGTTTAATGGATCGTTGAACATTAAACTAGGGTTTTTTTTTTATATATATAAGTTGGATCTCGGTTCGGTTTTTCGGTTTGGGATAGCGAATCGGGAAAAAAAACTAATCCAATCGGTTTTGAAAAAAATGAACCAAACTGAACCGACCAACATAAGAAAACCGGGAAAAAAAAAACCCGATTGGATCGGTTCGGTTCGGTTTATTGGCTTTTTGCCCATCCCTAATTGCAAGTATGTGTGGAGATTTTTTTCCCCGGTTTGTGATAGGGTAGTTATCCGAACCTTACATGTATTGTTTGATCTCGACCGGTCCCGACAATCCTATTAAAATACTTTTAAAAAAAAAGGGTTTGTTGATTGAAGATGAATAATTAGGGCCTGTCCGGCAGCATTTTATAAGCCCATTTTCGTTTTTATTTCTTAAAAACAATTACAAATTCGCGTTCGTTAACATTTTTCATTTTATTTTTAAAAAACAAAAACAAAATGGAAAACAAATCAGTGTAAAAATTGAAGACTTTGAAAAACAACTTTTAGATGTTTTTCATGAATTTCATTTTGTTTTTCTTCCAACACTGCCCCATCCTCCTCCTCCTTTCCCAGATCTTTTTCTTCCTCCTTCTTTGCCGCCAATCTCTTCCTCCTTCGCCGTCAATCTCTCTTCTTCTTCTTTCGTTCTACTCCTTCGTCGTCGATCTCTTCTCCTTCTTCACCGCCGATCGCTTCTTCTTTTTCTTCTTCCCTTCTTCTTCTTTCCGTCAATCTCTTCTCCTTCTTCACTGCCGATCTTTTCTTTTTCTTCTTCCCTTCTTCTTCTTTCCGTCAATCTCTTCTCCCTCTTCATCGCCGATCTCTTCTTCTTCTTCTTCCCTTCTTCTTCTTTCCGTCAATCTCTTCTCCTTCTTCATCGCCGATCTCTTCTTCTTCTTCTTCCCTTCTTCTTCTTTCCGATATGCTTAAGAGAGGAGATTTGGAAATTTCTGGAAAATTTCCAGATTTCCAGATTTGTTAATTAAAAAAAATATGGTATTTTGTTGATAAATCTAGTATTTTGTTGGTAATTTGTTTGATTTGAATGGGTTTTTGGTGTTGTGGATTTTGATTTCATATGTTGGTGTTGTTGGCATTTTGATTTCAGATGTTGATGTTGATTTTGTTGGTATGTTGATTTAAGAATTTCAATATGAAATTCTTTTATTAGAATCTGAAGATGCTGAAACTAAAGCATGCTTCCACTAATTTTCAGATGAACTTCGAATTGTATTTGATCAATCTCCTCTAGTTAAAACTGATGGCCTGTATCTTCTTCTTTTTTTATTATTTATTTATTTATTTATTTTTATTTTTATTAGTTTTGAGATGAATTGGTGATGATTGGATGGATGGAGATAAAAAAAAAGATAAAGATTAATGATGATTGATTTTTGTTTTTTTAATAGATTGATTTGGTCTTATAAATTGGAAAAAAATATAGTGGTGATGATGATGATTCATAAACTGGAGATTGATCTGGTCTAAAAAATAATAATTAATATTAAATTATTCAAAATACAAGTTCCAAGATATGCTACCAGACGCGTTTTTTACGTTTTCATATTCGGAATCCAGCTTTCAGGATATGCTACCAAACACATATTTGGATTTCGAAACTGAAATCAAAAACACTGTTTTCATTTTCATTTTTATTTTTGAAAAACAAAAACAAAAACAAAAACAGCCTTTGAAAAACGTTACAGGACGGGCCCTAGCTACCACGAGATCTCTGTTGTTGACCATTTGAACATTCAAGGTTTCTTCGTTGTATATATCAACATGATCTATTTTGAGTGTTTGTTTTGTTCGAAACAAACAAAACAAACAAGCACAATATCCTCAAAAAATAAAAATAAAAATAAAAAATAAAATCAAGCCCAAGCTCACATGAACGGGTGTTAAAAAGGATATCAGTCCCATTAGGAACACAATGGACCCAACTTAGGCCCACAAAATGAATTTCCATATACAAAAGGTCACTCATCGATTGAGAATCTGCACCCCCCAACAATTAGCAACAACGTTGAAAAGAGAGAAGCGGATCCAATCCTGATCTAAGTTTTTTATATTATTTTATAGATATATCAATTTCCATAAAAGAACAAATTTTGGCTATGTAATTTTTCTTATGATCCAAGTATCATTAGATTATATTAGATCACTCAATATGATTTGATGGAAAGAATGTTCATTCGGATTAGTAATATTTCATGTTCGAGTTGTTACCCTATCGAAAGTGGTATTTAAAAAAGTTACGAAAAGTTAAAGGTGAAACTCAAACCAAGACCGAATCTAAAGCCTGAAAAGATGTTAGATTATGAATTCACGAGTCTAAAATTCCAACTGAAAATAAAATGGTAGGATTCCAAAAGTCTAAAAAGTAAATAATTAATCGGATCAAAATATAAATTCATTTGCTTTTAAGAATCTGCATTAATTTGGATTATTGGATGGAAAGTCTAAAAAGTAAATAATTAATGGGATTAAATTAATTTGCTTTTAAGAATCAGCATTAATTTGGATTATTGGATGGGATTAGGGCGGCCCGACAATGTGATCTGGGAAATATTTGTGCTTAACCACATTGATAATACCCATAATTAATCAAGCTTTAAATGGATTAGAAGTAAAATAATAATATAATTATCTACAGATTCACAATTAGCAAAGTCACATGCAGTATCTCCTAAACTTATATGAGTAGTGCTATTGGCACACCCCCTACCGATCTATTTATGCCCCACTATTTAAATTATTTAGTATTTTTTTTTCCTTTATCAAAATTACTAAAATAGATATACAATTTAAGAAAAAAAATATTCTATAAAGTACATCTAATAAAACCCCATATCCTTTGGCTAAAAAAAAAACTTTCTTTTAATCCTTTTCTTGAGGTCTCCGGTCTGGAGAAGATCAAGGAGGATTGAGAAGCAATCCAGGTTCCGATCAACGAAGAGATTTTCGCTGGAATTGGTATTGAATTGTGAATTCAAGTGCCAGTTTTTGTCAAACAATGAACCAAAAAACGAGTTCCGGCCTACATTTGCCAGAGTTGTGGATGTTGTTTCGAAAACCCTGCCTCCTACATAGAATTTGATTCGATCGTTATGAATTCCCATTATTGAAAAATTTTGACTTTTGAGAAAATTCAAAGAATTTACATGAAGAACAGACAAAACAAGTTGTTTTGGGTATAAGAAAAAAAGGGTTTTTGAGACTAAAAAATAAACAGTCAAAAATTGAACAAAACAGAGGATTTTTTGGGCAGAGGTAATCGAGTGATGACTTCCTGGGAAGTTGGGAAACAATCACATTGAGGGAAAATAAGATCTGTGTATTGAAGAGAGAATAATTTTGGAGGTGGGATTTCGATTTCGTGGAATTTGGTGGAAGAAATACTTGTGAATTTTATTGGAGCTGTATGAATCCAAAAACCAAAAGATATTCAAACAAATTGGCTCTTTTTTTGTTTTCTTTGGTTTTAAATAGATAGAGATATTAGAAATGGGTTTATTAAGTTTGAAAAATAAGTAAAAGGGTAATTTTGGAAATAAATAAAATAAATTAGTAAAAACATTTAACTTTATTTTATTAAATCAAAGTTTAAATAAGTGGGGCATAAATAGATAAGTAGGGGGTGTGCCAATAGCACCACTCAACTTATATTATAAGGGGTTAAAGTCATATCTTTACAATTATTGTAAAAGTGTGGAAGACATATCCGTATTTGTGAGAGTTCATTTCACGAGCATGTTTTCCCCCTCAATCAACCGAGTTGTCTATTATTTATTTATTTAAGAGTCGTATAACACTTGTAAAGTAGGGAATGTAGAGTTAAAAAAAAGAAAAAGAAAAGGTACAAAAGGTTAATTAAGCAATTAATAGAGTTTAGTTGATGCTTTCAATCAATGGGCCCATCACAATTAAGCTTAATTACGTGCATGCATTTCTCAAATCTCATCACAGTTTCATTCTAGCTCCAAATATCAATGCTTGTAAAAAGGTTCATGAACATCTGCTGTTCCAAAGAGACACACATACATTAAAGTGTTCAACGTGCGTTTTGAGGTTTTGGATACGATTTTTTTAATGACACAATCCCAAAATTGTTTCTCTTGTACTATATGGATGAATTAAGAGGAAGAGAGAGTATGAGAGATAGAGAGGATAACATCTATCCTTCATCCGTGCTGTTTAGTATTAAAAAGAGAGTTGAATGGATGAATTGGTATATAATTTATAAAATTACTATATTACCGTTTAAAAAATTGGAGGGTATTATAATCATTTCCCTCCAATCATTTCTCCCTCCTCTTCTTCTCTCCTCTCCTCTCTCTTATCCCTCCAATCATACAAGGGATTGAAGCTCTCATACCAAACACATCGTTAAGGAATATTTACTATTCAATTACGTGAACTTAACTTCATCGATATGCACTGCTAAGTAGGGCTAGTCTTTGAAACTTAATTTGTCGTGATATTATACATGTCAAATAACGTTATCGATGATACTTTATATTCGTCATTAGAAAACAAATTTTAATTATATAAAGTCAAGAAGAAAATAATGAAAATAATGAATGTCGTTGATATGACAGTTATAAGTTATAATTAATTTATCTATATATTTTTCACTCTAGAACTTTTGATCTCTATATGTAACCTCTCATCAATACAATGATTATATTTTCAATGCATATATAGGTACGATGAATTCAAATATTTCTCTTCTTTTCTTGATTGCTACGTGATATTTGTTGTTGATCAACTAGCTAGGTGCAAGAACCTAAACTGTTTTTATTTTTTTTATTTTTATTTTTTTAAAATTTAAATCATTGTTTAAAAACAAAAAACAGTGAGATTTTAGGAGATTTTATCAAGTTTAATATTTAAAGTCAACTTAAATTCAATGTTTATCATAACATTGTCAAATACTGCTAGCTAATGGAGTTGGCCTGCATGCGGCATGCCTCAATGCCTGCATGTTTCCACACTGCTAACATCAACGATCAGAAAATTTTATATACATATATTAGAAATTTGAGAATTTTGTAACTTGCCCATCATTATAGCATGGAAAATAAAATAATGAAAAAAGAAATATTAGTAAAAGTTAATTTATTATTTTTTGTTTAACTTGTCTACACTCTACATGATTATAGCCATGTTTTCACATACCAATTGGTACGTATTAATTGAATTATATATAATGTGGTTATAAAGTCATAACATTATTATAACAACTCTCTAGTTGGTCACTACCAACTTCCTTGGATTGATAAATTGAGAATATTAAATAATGTATTTGTGAATTGTGAATTGTTAGATGAGTTGTGACCAATAAGATCAAACCCCAATAGGAAAATTTGCCTAACCATGGTCTAAACTCTAAAGCAACCAATAAAAATTGCGATACCTATTTTGGAATTCTACCGAAACACAACCCTAAAGTGACCAATAACCCATTGATTTAGCTTCTGCTTTTAGCTTTTTCCTTTTTATTGATCAACATTGGCTTCCAAATCGTAGTTTGGTTCGCATCTTAAATAAATAAAAGTGTCTTTCATGAGTGGTGATGGACTGATGGTGAACACGTTTTTAGACCAAAATAGAGAACTATGACATCGGTTATAGTACCTTTTTCTTTTAATAAATAATAATTAAAAAAAAAAGGTAAGAGAGCAGCCGTGATTTATCAAGATCAAGCAACACTATACCACGTTTAATCAAAAGAAGGAACGTCAATATTTGAACATTGGTGGGTATACAGAGAATGTAAGCATATATGGAGGGAGGGAGGCCCACAGGAGCTGTGATCATCTTCCTTTAATTTTTTTTTTTTTTTTTTATAAGTTCATAAAAAAATGTTTATGAAATTACCAACTTATCTTTACGTTTCAATTTTTTTTCTTTTCATTTTAGCACTTTTAATATTTTCTGGTTTTGTATTTCTGACTCTACCATCGAATATAAGTCTCCGGCCACTAAAGCAACAAGTGTTTGATGTATCAATTATAGTACTTGATCCCATGAAAAACCTACTATGCAAAATTCATATAAAATTTCTCATATTTTAGAAATATTAACTGAAATTAAAGATTTTAACATTTTTTGATATTAAAATCCCGAATTTAAGTTTCAATTCAGTTTAAAATTAAATAAATAAAAAGATTTTGATGGGTGTTTGATGTTTATCAAGAATGTTCAAGCAGGACCATATAGATTTGCTACAAAAGAATGGGATTTGTTTTATAATCGAGACAAGACTCTATAGAGGCCATATTGGTCGGCATTAGGGATGGGCGTTTTCCCATGGGACCCCATTCCCCACGGGCCCCCATGGGGTTTTGGGGGCAAAATTTACCTCCAAATGGATTTTGGGGTGGGGGTGGGGGTAAACTTTACTCCCAAATATATTTTTGGGGTGGTGGTGGGGGTACCTCCCCCAAACCCAAAACCCCATTGGGCTCCAAAAATAATATATATATTATTTTTATTTACATATAAAAAATTTAACAATTAAAAAAATTATAAATTATAATATTAAATTATTAAAATTAACATAACTATTTTGTGTTATATTTTGGATTTTGTATTGTATTTTTATTATGTTTTTATAATGTTTTTATTACTTTTCGGATTGAATTAGAATCGAAAAAGAAATGAAATAGGAGAAATGAGTTTTAGAGGTGGAGGTAGGGGTGGGGGTGGGGGACCGTCCCCCCATTGGTCCCCTCAAATAGATTTTGGAGAGGTGGTGGGGAGAGGTTCCATTTGGGATGGGGGTGGGGGGTACCCTCCCCTGTCCCATTGGGCCACGCCCATCCCTAGTCGACATTGAAGTGAGTGGGTTTTGGTTTGTAGGGAAAAATGCAACAGTTGGAAAAACGTGTATCACGTGCGTTAAAACATTAAAATATAAAATTAACACCACTCTCTACTTTCGTTTTCCAACATGTGTGTTTTGTACTGTTCACACTTGCATTTAATAATTGGTCTAATAAATAAACGATAAAAAAAAAAAAAAAAAAAAAACAAATAAATAGATCGAAGTTGGGCAATGATAAATATTAGTTTTTCATTGCTCATTGTATAGTATTCTATTTTGACTTAAAATATCTAGGTTAATTTGATAAAAAATTTATAAAGTAGTGTTGTGTGAGTAATTTGTTTAAATTGTGACATTACATTGACTTATTGAACATATCACATGGACACTGTATATTCAAAGAATCACAATCAAGTAAAAAAGTGGACATAACATATTTATCATTTGGAGAGTGAAAGTACCTATAAGGGACACCTAACATTTCATAACTTTTTTTTTTAAAAAAAGTATTAAGTATTATAAGAACTATTACAATAGGACTATAAAGATCTACTAAAATCAAACAATACATGTGTGATCCGGATATCTACCCTCGACACTTACATGGAAGGGAGGTGAACTTTCAGTTCCGTTAAGAAGCCATGTACACTTTCATTACTTTATGATTTGATATTATCAGTTTATATTTTGAAATTATATTTTGAAATCTATTTTTCAAAACATTTAAATATAATTTAATCTAAAATAGAGGTAAATTTGTATCTAGGTATAATTCAAACATATATATATATATAAAGAATAATAGTTTATTTATTTATTTTTAATATATCGCCTTCAATGGATCTGATTTAAACCTATGATATAATTGACCTGAATGAACGTTTTTATCACTCAAACATTGAGTCAATACGTCGGTAAAAAGAATTGTCGTTTTTATGATATATATATAGTTTTAAAAGAAAATAAATGTCAATATCTAATATCAATCTAGATAAGGCAAGTGGAGTGGCTTTGAACTTTTGCTAGTCAGCAATGACAATTGTAGATATCAATCTCCAATTACCACATTGAGGCAGTAAGCTGTTTTGGGCCCCTTGAAATCTAACAGATTTGTAGCCTTTTTCTGCTGAGAACGATAACACATCAAAATACATGAAGCCATTTGGAATCTGCTTATCTACCTATGGATTTACACCATTCATAACATATGCTTCTATTCACTTGCATTTGTCGCTCTCCGAACGAGTAATCATGATGATCTAATTAGTGTACGTCGATTTAATATGCCGAGACATTCAAATTTTCAAATTCAAACGTTTAAAATCGATATTATTTAGTGTAAAAGATAAGATAAATAAACACGTGGTGCAATTAGGGACGAAGCTATGAAGGGTCTGCAGGAGTACGTCCATGTTGCCTCTTGAAAAATTCTTTTTTAGTCCTTATAATTAATTGATTTTATTTATTTATTTTTTTTAACCTTTTTAAAATAAAAATGAAATCCTAAATTTGACAAAATTTGGAATTATAGCTTCGTCTCTCAGTGCAATGTGATTATGTGACTGGACTTTGATGACTACTAATCAAGGAACAAATATTACAAATAAGTGGAAAAGGACTTGTCAATTTTTGGACTAATTGGATGGTCAACTCTCCACTTTCATGTTTGGCCTGAGTCGTGCTCTTGTGGTCACTTAATCGGATTTTGCAATCCCAGTATCGGTGACTGATGCCCTGATGGTTGATATATATATATATACACTAGGTTTGGTTACATGTGCAAGACACATGTTTTAATAGAAATTAATTTTAATATAATATTAAAAAAATATGAAAAATTTATATACAACTAATTATGAGACCACAAATTATAATAAATAAATAAAACATAATTCAATCATATAAAAATAACTCCCATGATGCATCCCGTTAAAATGAGCATCCTCATGTAGAAAAAAAAATTTCAATCAAAATCATTCAAATACAATCACAATAATTCAGCCGTATTATAAAACTAATAAGATTACAATCATAATTTCTCATAATTATTTGATAAGTTTTGATAAATGAAAACAAATACAAAAATGAATTAAACCCTAAATTGAAGAGAAAATAATTAAAGGAAAAAAAGAAGTAGAAAATCAGAAACGTACCATTTTTGAAGGAATTGAAGAGGAAAGAGAACCTGAGTCTCTTATGATTCTTTAGCGTTTGATTTGTTGAATGATGTGATCTTCTTCAGTGTTTAACAGACACCAAAATAATTAAATCTAACTGAAATTTTAGCATAATCAACGGCAAAAATAAAGAACCAACATTTAGTATAGCAAATAATTAAATTAATAAAAAATAAAATAAAATAAAATAAAAAAGAAGAAGCAAGAACCTCAAATTCAATGAAAACGAAATTTGAATTGAAGAAGTGTGTACAGTACATGTACATCAAATTTGCCAAATTTGCCGCAACATACAATAAATGCCACATGCAAGAAGATACGGATTTTACATGTACAGAGTTGACCGACACAACTCTTGAACATATTAATTAACCGATCAAAATATTCATCAATAACAGGCGTGTGACAGTCCCAGTTGAAAACGAGTAGTACGGTGGCCGTGTAAAACAACCCTAAAAAAAAAAAAAAAAAAAATACAAAACAATTTCCACGTTAACGATAGTTTCCAATCATCATCTATTAAGACGAGCAAACAGTCCGACAATATCTTAGATTCGTATATTTTTGACAAATTAAAGTTTAACATATATCAACTTGCAAGAGATATTCATAAACCGTACAATGCAAATATACTAAAAAGTAAGCAAGTTGGAAATATATAGCATGATGAAGTTTCTTGACTTAGTTATTTTGTGACATATCCAACAATTCTCATTTTCTTGGTGTGTTTGGATATGATTCCATATATATCTATTTCGACTACAATCTAGAGAATAATAATATATGGGTAAGTGGGAATCGTGATACAGTATGTTCCACTTATTTTCAGCACATCACTAGAGCTACAAGCCTACAAGGCTATGATAACAATGCCTCTTCATGGTATTCTTAAGCAATATATATGTTTACGGTCGCTTTTATTTGAAAAATAATCATTTATTTTTCAAGTTCTAAACTTAATTTTTGCCGACATTAATATTGTAACAATTTAAACTTTATAATAAATATATATGTATGTATGTATATAATTTTGTGAAGCTAATAATGATCTCGGCAGCGTCCTTGGTGGGTCTTCTCCGGCGGCCGGATCTCTCCTCCGGATCAGTTTCTGCTCGTGTGTTTCCTTTTGTTTAGTTTATGTTTGGCTGTAATCCCACTTCAGTGTAGGCGTTTTTTCTCCCGTTGTGGGACTCTGAACTGGGCTTGTGCTCAAATAGTTTTAATTGTGGAGTCTCAGATTTGGTTGTATCTTTGCCCTGGATCTGGTTTTCCAGATTTTCAGTTGCCCTTTCCATCAAAAAAAAAATAAAAATAATAATAATAATAATAATGATCTGGAATAATTTACTTTACATTTTCAAATAATTACATTGAAATTTTCCTTTAATTGATGAGATTGTTCATCTTTTGTGAGACTTTTAACAATGATTGAGATTTTAATGAGTATATTTTACTTCAACAGGTGTACGAGAAAATAATGATTGGGTTAAAAACATTGAAAGATGTGGTCCGAGAGGTACCGAAAAGAAACACGACCTATATTTTTCACATTAATTTAAATATTATCTGGATAGGTACTTAACCTAACTCTTTCGAAAGTGATCAATCTGGCAAACACACTTGCAATACCTTTTTAGCTATTATTAATATTACCTCGACATGGTTTAAATATTTAATTATATATGTCAATTATTTTCTTTATATCGACAAATAACAATTTTATTTTATTTATATATATCTTTTCATTTACTTCTATTGAATCATTGAATAACGAGATGAGGTTAATTCAATCTAAGTATATTTATCAATGTCATGTCAATAACATTGTAAATGATTCTGTTAAGTGATGATGTCAAAATTTCTATAGAAGCAATCAAGTATCTTTGATAATTTAAGAATCTTTCATGCTTAAAAAGTGATATCTTTTAAAAAAAAACGCAGGATCGAAAACATAATTTAATAATATTACCTCGACATGGTTTAAATATTTAATTAAATATGCCAATTATTTTCTTTATACCGACAAAAAACAATCTTATTTTATTTGTATATTTTCTCGTTTATATAATTACATCTATTGAATCATTGAATGATGAGGTGAGGTGAGGTGAATTCAATCCAAATATACTTATCAATGTCATGTCAATAACATTGTGAATGACAATGTTATGAGATGATGCCAAAATTTCTAAAAAAGCAATCTAGTATCTTCGATAATTTAAGAATCTTTCATCTTTAAAAAGTGGTATCTTAAAAAAAAAAACACACACACACAAGATCGAAAACATAATTATAAATATTTAACCGACCCTTTAATGAGTTTAACGGCAGTAAGTGAACAAATATCCTACCTATCGATAAATTTTCTATTGTCGAGTATACTTCTACCGTGAGAAGTTTAATCATTCTAACTATATATATTTTACCATATTAATAGTTGTTTTTCGAGAGATGTTAGATTAAGGATTTTAAGGGTTGAAAAATTGGAAGAGATCGTTATTGGTGCAATCTTGTCATGCATTAAGCAATTGAATTAGTAGAATTCTTTGCGTGAAGAATTCTACTAATAATTAATTAGTTACTAATTAATTTCCACAATTATGTTGCCTCCTGTTATACATGTATTGTTCAGAGTTTTATAGTGTGAGTGAGTAAGTGACAACCAATCGTGTGTCCTCTTTATAATGGAGACCTAGGTGTGATTATTGATTTGGTAACTTATTACAACTAATTTTGATTATTTATAAAATGCAGTAGTGGTGACACGTCATAGTCCAAGAATGTGAAAGAGACACCATCCATGGTCATGGATCTGAAAAGGTTGGGCATCCTGAAATTACTTTATTACCCTTTTTACCTTTTTTAAGGAAGTGACGTTTGGGAAAGCCCATCTTATCATATCTTAATGATTTACTTGGACTAAACACAGTCATGATGATAATTGCATGCTTTAGGATTTTTAATATAAAATCTCTTGTAAAAACCTTTTGAAGTCCAAAATTAAGAAAAGTTAACGATATATATATATATATATAAAACATAGGGTAGTGTTAACGTGTGCCCTTAGGGCATAGGATAACAACTACTATATTTCTATTTGTAGAAATAAAAACACAGTATTTATTGTAACAAAACAATAAATGCACATGTTGACCTATGCTTTTATATGAAAAGAAAGTAATCATTATCATGTGTCCTTAGGATACAAGTTAACATTACCTATAAAACATAGGGTAGTGTTAACCATGATTAAAAACATAAAAATTAATATAAAATTAATCATTGTATTTACTAGAAAGTTAATCATTGGATTTATTGCTTTATGCTTTATTTCAATAAATGTAGTTGTTGACTTTTCCTTTTATAGTAATTTTTTTATATTTTTGACGTATGTCTACAGGTTCAAGTTAACGCTATCTATAACATATATGTAATGATATACAACTCAAATGATGTAGTAAGTGAATTGTCATCACCGCACACAAATGACAATATATGATGATGTGGTTAATAAAAAAATCAATTATCATATCATTTGAGTTGAAATTTAGATTAAATTTTTGGGTTATCTAGCATTAGTAATTATATATTCTTCATTCTGGAACATTAAATAAAAACTTTTAAAGCACAAGTGTTTTTTAAATAAGGGTTAGCTACGAGCCTACGATATAAATACCATAACAATATAACATAGATATCGTTTCACTGTCCAGATCCCGACATCAAGGGGTCCAATTTTTTTTTTAATGAAAAACGGAATGTTATAACCGTCACTTGAACCTTTAAAACTGTCACAACCCAATTTATTAGAAGATTATAATAACAGCTTATAGCCTACGAGGGATCAAGGTGCCCAAATTGTTATTTGTTTGTTATTTTAGATTTCCACCTTTGATTATACGTACACGAAAAAGAAACCTTAGATTATAATTCAGTTACTAATTTTCGCTTTTATAATTATGCATAATTCGGTTCTTACTTGTAATTTTTTTTTTTTAATAATATTTATTAATCTATGACCATGTATTTCTTTAAAAGTTTTCGCTATTGGTCGGATTCGAGCCGCTGACCCAAAAATCATTTGTCTAAGCCATAAGTTTATCCATCTACCAACCGAGGTACGCCCTTGTTTGCTTCTTACTTGTAATTAAAGCTAGGTGATTTCGAGATTTTGGATTATTGACAATTATGAATGAAGACCGTTCTAAAACAAATTATAGAAAATAGAAAAGTGACAACTACATTAATAGTTTAATACTTATTCAAAGAAAAACATAGTAAACAATTGACAAGGTGTATATATATATATATGAAGATAAATGAAGACACACAAATAGAGATCGAAATTCGTAAGTCAACAGGGGCTTCAGCCGATAGATGGATAAGTTTGGGGTTTGGGTAAATGACTCTCAAGTCAGCGGCTTGATTCTTACCAATGGCAAAAACTTCAAAAAAAAATATCTGGTCTATAAATAGAAACAGTACATATATATATATATATATATCAGGAAAATAGTAAGTTGATTGAATGGAATTACACAATCAATGACCAAATAGACCACTCATAGATGATGTTGCATATAATGTAGCACACTATTATTGGATTGGGTAACACTTTCCCATTGCGCCTTTTATTGGTCATCTTCCTCTATCTAGTGTAATCCGAGCTCAAAAATATATAATAATATATATTTTTTAAATAATAAAATAAAATAAATATTTATTCATTGGTGGATGATGACATGTTGCATATGTGTAGCATATCCAAGAAAAGTCATATGAATATTTTTAAAAAATTTAGAAAAAAATGAGGGGGTCCAAAATCCAAATATACAAAGAGGAGAAGACTTATTCTATAATGAAAATTCTAAGTAAAATAATAATATTATTATTGGTTTTTATTGATATGAGTAGAAGCAATCAAATATTTTGAGTTTGGCCTAAGACGAATTGCTTTTGTTTAATAAAATTTTAATGCGAAAGCATATATACCAACTCTATAAATGGACATATATCTTTGATAATTTATATGAATATAAATGATCAACGTGTGTGATTAGAAAAATTGACATGTTTGTTTATTTTATTGTTGTTGTGTTGAAAATTGCAAGTATTGAAAACAACATAGATATATAAAACAAAGTAGTACAAATCACGATGGTCGATATAAGTTTAGAAGGAAAAAAAAAAAAAAACTGAATACAAGATATTTCTATCAAGATTGAGTTATTATTATTATTATTATTATTATTATTATTATTATTATTATTATTATTATCATTTAAAGGAAACTTCATTAACAAACAGAACAAAAGATTGGGATAATTGCCAAAAAACCAGGAGGAACCATCTCCGTCTAGAATCTATCAAAACCACAAGATAAACCTAATTTAGGTAGACAATGGGCAGCCATATTGGCATCACTGGGAGCAAATTTAACAGAGGATCCACTCCTACGAATTCAGAAAGCAACGTCAAAATAAACACTACTTCTGTCATTAATAAGCTTAAACACTTATTTAACATGGTTATCCACTGCACATATATCACATCTTAGCAGGGCTGGTAGTGTATCTCTTTTATATAAGTGGTGAGAGGTTCAAATCCCACCCTACGTATTTTACAAACATGTGTGTATAGTTTTCTTTTCAGGTTATGGGAGTAGATATCTGGACCGCACATATATATTCTATTATAATATTCTTACTGCCTTACAATACTTCCAAAAAATGAAAAAATAAAAAATAAAAAAAAATCCTTATCCGCTCTAATATTTAATTAAATATCCCTACACTATATTGAAATAAAAAATACTATTATTTTCAAACACGTAAATCAATAATAATAAAAAATTTCAATCTAACATTAACATTTTAACCTAAATCGATGGGCAATGTTTGACTTCGTTGAACTTATCATTGGTTTCGTTGGTTCCACGGAAGACTTAGCTTTAATTAGTCATTTTTTACTTGTGTTAGGATAGGATAATGCTTGGGTATTGACTGGTTAGTACCCAAGGTGCTGACCATACCACTCATTGTTTGTCAAAGTAAGAAGAAAAATGGAAAAAACAAAAGAGTTTTGCCACGTGGTAACACCCCATTGGGTGGTTTGATGTGGTCAATATGGTTTGGGTACTGATTGGTCAGTACCCAAACAATTTCCGTTAGGATATATATATATATATTTAAATAAACTTCATTAATCACGATAAGCGGTATTTACATAAAGGTCTTACACCAAACCCAATATGATCCTCTTTTGAGGATAAAGCAACGGAAACTAATTCATGTGCCATATAATTTCCATCTCTGAAAATAACCTAACATGAAATAACATCAACATAGAGCTCTATTGAGACTTACTAGATTAAGATCAATATGAACTGCTTATATATCTAATTAAAAATAAAAAAATAAAAGTTTTCAATACATTATCTATATTATGGTTAATAAAGAACCACTTATTTTATTTTATTTTTTTCGGGTTTTTTTAGAACAAATTTACTTGTTAAATTCTCAATATATATTTTTCGGTTAGGTTAAAACAGCTTAAATTTGTGATTTAAAATTTTGATTTAAGTATCTTAACTACTCATGTGTTCTTAACCAAAAAGTTATAAATACATTTAAATCTCAACCATTAGATTAAGAGTACATGAATTGTTGAAATGTTGAAGTCAGAATTTTAAATTATAAATGTAAGTTGATTTAGTTTGACCTATATTTTTTTTATCCGTTAAATTAAAACTAAAGGAACCAACTATCATGTTAAAGTCATTAGTATATAGCATGATCAAAATATTTACACTCTAATTTTAATTCAAGGATTTGGATCCTCTCATAAGTTAAGTTTTGCCTAAACTTTTAATGATCTGGAGACACGTGACCAATGACACTTAATAAATTGAATGGACCCGATTTCATTTTATTTATTTTACATTTTTCTTACTCTAAACGGCAACCTTTTAGCACGACTTTATTTTCGAAATCCCTACATCTTCATTTTTTCCTAACAAGATTCTTCTCAGATTATGATCGATTCAAACTCTATCTCTATTAATTGGAAGGGATTTCATTTCAACAAAACAATTTTCAGAAACCCAAACTCTTCTTGAATGGGCACAAGTTTGTGACACAAGTTTCAAACCCTAATAATTTATGTTTTTATTCAAGTTTCAAAATTCTCTATCAGTTGAATGGGCATTTGATCAAGAGAGATTCCATCAAAAATACTGAAGCATTATAGGTTTTTCATTATATTCGTCAAAACTCTCTTGTGCCTGAAATTGGTCCGCATGCAATTAATCAATCAATCTATAAAATAATTAAGCTAATATTCATTTCTTAGATGTGAATTCAAAAGTCAACTTTGAACTCAATTGATGAATCGATATGCTGCTCATATGAGTCATATATCCGATTCCTCCAAAAATAAATTATCGATGTTTAAATATGCAGTATTTTGCCTTGTACATGAGGAAATGCATAGGGAGTTCGGGAGCAGAGGAGTTTAAGGAAATGCATAGGGAGTTTGATATTTTGAAAATGAAGTGTTTGAAACAGTGCTGTTTGGAGTGGAAACGGAGTGGGTAAAAAAGGAAAAATAAATAAAATGAAACCATTCATTTTATTAAGTGTATGTTTGGTATGACTTTTGTAGAGGTCAAAAGTACCTTTTTAATATCTGAAGATGTTTTAAGGTTTTTTTTTTTTATTGTTCGGCAAATTTTTTTTTTATTTTTATTTTTTTTTTTAAAAAAAGCTTTTTTAATTTTAAAAAAATCATTTTGAGCTTTTTTTTTAATGTAGTTGCATTCTCAATACTACCATTTTTAAAATTTTAAATATTCCATTAGATACCTCTTCTATTACACAACCCTATTATATTTGAATACCTATCTAACATCATTTATGTCTCCTCATCTTCATTGACATTCAAATAACAAGTTTTTATCTATCACCTGTAAGTTCAAATCAACACTTTTAATATTTTTTTTGATAATTATAAACAATAATATATATGTATGTTTACTGTTTATTGTTATGAAGTTATATATATATTAGTCTTTTTATTGTCAGTTCATCCTGACAATAAATATATTATGACGAAAAATGTGGACCATAGATTATGGAGAAGTTTTTACACTTTGAGTCAAAGTATATAAATCTAGTGGTCAACATTCTTCGTATTTATTACCAGAACGAGTTGATAATAAAAAATCTGATATATATATATATATATATATTTGGTTGATTTTTTTTTTAAAACAAAACTCATCTACCTAGGATTCAAAAAAAAAAATAAATAAATAAAATCATGTACCTGTACTTTTGTATCTGTGATATATATTTTTATTGTGATTTTCTTAAAACTCATTTACCTGTGATTTGTTTTATTTATAAAAAAAAAAAAGAAAAAAAAAAAAACTCATGTGTTTGTAATTTTTGTTTTTTAAAAACTCATGTATTTGTGATTTTTATTTTTTAAAACTCATATATTTGTGATTTTTTTAACTGATGTACATGTGATATTTTTATTTAAACTTCTGTATTTATGATAGATTTTTTTATTTTTTTAAACTAAGTATCTATGATTTTTTTTTTTTTTTTTTGTATAACTCCTACATCTACGATATTTTCTTTTTTAAAACTTACTTATTTGTGATTTTGTTTATAAAAAAAATAAAACTCATATATCTATGATTTTTAATTCATGAACCTATGATTTTTTTATAAAAAAAAATAAAACTCATCTATCTGTGATTTTTGTTTTTTTAAAACTCATGTATCTGTGATTGTTTTTTAAACGTAAGTAGTTGTGATTTTGTTATGCATTTGAAGAATATTGATATATTTGTTATTTACTTATGATTTTTTTTTTTAACTCATATATCTGTGATTGTATTTTCTATTCAAGTATTCATGTATTGTGATTGTTGATAGACATTTATGCGTTTGTTATTTATTTGTGATTATTTTTTTTAACTCAAATACTTGTGATTTTGTTATGTACTTATGTATATATAATTGCCTATTTATATAATACCTTTGATTTTTTATTTTATTTTTTGGCTTGTACCAGTTGATTTGATAATCTTTTTTATTTCCTTACAGTTATAATTTACAAGGACATAAACCAAATCCATTGTTTATGTCCTTGTTTGTAATATATCACAACTAAAAACACTTTTGGAAATATACTGCCAAGCAATCCAGTTTCTAAAAAGCATTTATGTAATTGAATACCAAATAACATATGGCTTAAGAAGCTCAACTCATTAGAAGCTCAACTTTAAAAGATCTACTCTAAAAGCTCAATTTGAAAAGCCATTCCAAACATACCCTAAGAGTTGTGCTATTAACACACCCACTATTGAACTATTTATACCTTACTTTTTAATTTATTTTGTATTCTTCTTTTTAATTAAACAACAATATTATAAACATGAATATGTTTAAAACTTGGAAAAAGTAACAAAACCTACGTACATTTTCATTCAGATCAAACAATGGAAAAGAATATCATTATCTTTCTCCATATATATATATATATATATGATATATAAGTTGAAAACGAGGAATATAAAAACATTTACTAAATGATAATGGGAAAATTAAATCATATTTAAACCGAAGTATAACAACTTTGATTATATTGTTGTGATACCAAGAGGTAATATAAATGGAAGATTACTTTCTTAGTTGTTATGATATTTACATCACCTAATCAAGTGGTCTTTTGGCATTCCTACGATTGACATGCATTGCCACATGTCGCTATGTGAAAGAAATTTGGATTTAAATGCTATTAATTTTTTAATTTTTTAATTTTTTTATTTTACTAATACATTTATCTCAATATCTGTGCACATCTAAATACATTTGAAGAGCCTCATACATAAACGGTTGTGGAGATCAATAGATATGGTTGAAAGTATGTGAACTTCTCAGGTAAACTAAAAGGTTTTAATAAACATTTAACAAAACTTTTAATAAATATCCAATGTATTTAATTTGATTTAATTGTAGCATTTATCCCCATATATAAACGGTTGTGGAGATCAATAAGCATGGTTGAAAGTATGTGAACTTCTCAAGTAAACTAAAAGGTTTTAATAAATATTTAACAAAACTTTTAATAGATATCAAATGTATTTAATTTGATTTAATTGTAGCATTTAAGAATATTTATTTATATTATTTTTTGAAGAAAGGAAAAAAACATATATATTATTACATTTAATTCCAAGGCCTTCATACGGCGACATGTGACGCTAGTGAAACTCTTATTATATATACTAGTGGCCAACCCGTGCGATGCACCGGCTATGTTAAAAACATTATCAGACTGGATATTTTATTATTATTATTATTATTATTTCATACCGTAATTAAAATAGTCTATAATTGTGAGACTCCATATGATATGCAGTGCCTCCTGATTTTCATCGACTCATTCATATTTTTTATTAATTAATTAATTAATATGATTAATTAATAAATATTAATGTATTCTTTTTAGTTGATTAATAATAATGTTGTTTTTTAACATGGTTAATAGGAACTCTATTAATGTTTTCTTTTATTTGATTAATATTAATGTCTTTTGAACATGGAAAATAGGGACTCTTCATAATATATTACTAATTAACATCATTAGATAGTGACACTTCATATTATATAATCATATTATCATATTAGATAATGAATTAATGAATAGGAAAAATACCATGTGATAAATATATATTAATACTATTAAAAATATATATAAACATTTAACTGCATGAATAAAGATATAGAGTTGCAACACTTGATATTATCTAATTAATATTTATCAAATTGTTTACTTTGATTAATCAATAAATAGGAAAACAGAAATAAAAAAATTAATTTGATTAATCAATAAATAGGAAAATAGAAATAAAAAAATTAATAACATTTATGATTGCCACGTGTCGCAACCATATCAAAAGTAGAAAAAAAAGTATATTATTGTGTTGGATTTTAAAATGGAGTATAACTACCTAAGCAAGCTGTGCACCTACAAACAAATTAGCAAATATATAAGTTACTATATGAAATTGCATAGAAATTAATGATGACAATTAGATATAGATATATGTACATACATAATCAAAACTTGTTAAAAGCTTAAAAATGTCATAATTGAGAGTCAATCGAACCCATGGCTAAAATGGTGTACCACTTTTTGAAAAATCCAAAAAAGTCATTTGACGATCATAACTGAACAAAAAAGAAAGAAACAAAAACTAAAATTAAATTATTCAACAAAATAATACGATATTAAATTATTCAGCAAAATAATAAGATTAAAATATTTATAAAAAAAAAAATTGAGACCAGCCAATTCCTCACCTTTAGGATGTTTTGAGTTTAGCTGTGATAGAGAGCCAATGGAATGAGTACGAAAAATTGTGAGATTTTGGATGGTTTTTATAAAGAAAATCGAGGAAGATGATAGGATTTTTGAGTAAATGATTGACATATAGAGTTACAATGAATGTGAACCCTTTTGAGGTTATCTAATTAATATTTATCAATTTGTTTAATATGAAACTATTAATGTAGACTCTTTGAATTTATCAAATTGTTTAATATAATTAATTAATAAATTAATAGGAAAAATACCAAGAGATAAATATATATATATATATATATATATGTTTAAATGCATGAATGAAGATTTAGAGTTGCAACATTTGATATTATTTGTTTAATATGAACTATTAATGTAGTTTCTTTGAATTTATCAAATTGTTTAATTAATGAAATAATGAATAGGAAAAATACCATATGATAAATATATATTAATACTATTAATATATATATATATATATGTTTAAATGCATGAATGAAGATATAGAATTGCAACAATTGATATTTTCTAATTAATATTTATCAAATTGTTTAATTTGATTAAGCAATAAATAGGAAAATATAAATAAAAAATTAATTTGATTAATCAATAGACAGGAAAATAAAAATATTTATGATTGATTACTTTTAAATCCAAAGCTCTTATACAGTGACATGTGGCGCATTGAAACTCTATTATTATTATATATATATATGATTATATTCATGAATGCATGCATTATGCATATAAGGTTTTTGAAGAATGTTGTATAGTATAATATTAGTAATCTCACAACATTTATTAGTTTAAAATGTTGAAATTATAAACCGTAGAGTACTCCAATGACCATACATTAGATCCATCCCTTGGAATTTAGCTTATCATTTAATGACTTCAAAGTGGCTATATAGATTTTATATATTATATAATTATATATCTATACAGTTAATTCTATATATTATATTATTAAATAGATTATAATTAATAATTAATAAAAATTTAATGATAAAGCCACCACACGACGACATGTGTCAACGTGAGGTTTCATTTTACTATATTACTAGATTGCATCCCACATGATGTGTGAGAACTATAAAATGTAACATAACAATCAATAACACTTAAGTATATAGAAATCACTATAAAATTAGCAAGTGAATATATAATAGGAAGGAGAGAAGATTTCTAACTTGTTCAAAGACAAAGAATCTCTTCCATGTCAAAAACGTTGTCTTGCATGGTGCACCATCCTGGATATGGATGCCAAGCTGTAGACGAAATAGAGGGATTTTTGAGTGATGAAGATAAATGATTTGGAGAGAAGTGAGGAGGTAATGAAAGATAAGAAATTGATTTTAAGCAATGAGATTTGATTTGAGTGAACTAAGTACGTGTTAATAAAATGAAGGGTTGTTAATTGATATTGTTTACCAAAGAATTTAAATTTATAGAAGATGGATTGGAAAGTGAAGAGTTGGATGATAAAGGTTGGTAAATAAAAAGGTTAAAAAAAAGGGGAGAGGAATGTAGTAAGGGAGGGAGGTATGTAAGGAGGTTGAAAGAATAAGAATTTATGATTGTCTTTTATACTTACCAAATACTATAATATATATAACTAATTAATATTTAAAAATTAATTATGGGAATGGTTAATAGAATCTATTAATTTTCCCATTAATTACGGGATTGTATAGAGAGAGAGTAAATAAACCGATTTTGGAAGAATAAGAATTTATGATTGTCTTTTAAACTTGCCAAATATTATATTATATATAACTAATTAATAATTAAAAATTAATTACGGGAATGGGTAATAGAATATATTAATTATCCCATTAATTACAGGATTGTATATAGATAGAGTAAATAAACTGATTTTGGAAGAATAAGAATTTATTATTGTCTTTTAAACTTACCAAATATTATAACATATATAACTAATTAATTATTAAAAATTGATTATGGGAATAATTAATAGAATCTATTAATTATCCCATTAACAGTAAAAATAGAGTCAAATAATGGAATTGAACAGCTAAAAATTTCTTAAACCGACTAAAATAATAACTTTCATTATATATTTGTAAATTAATGCGATACTTGAACAGCTAAAAATTTCCTAAATTGACTCAAATAATAACTATCATTATATCTATGTAAATTAATGCGATAATTGGAACAATAATTTTTATTAGTATTTGATATGGCCAAATCTTCTCCTATTGACACCTACTAATTAATAAAAATTAAATGATAAAGCCTCCGCATGACGACATTGTTAATGTGAGGTTCCATTTTACTATATTATATAGATAAGAGATGTATGACCGAAGCTAATAAATAAATAAAAAGTTTATATTTAAAAAAAAATTCCAAAGCAAAAGCAACATGTAATTTATGTCAATTAACAGTTTTTTTTTTTTCTCTTCTTTCTTTCTTTTTTCTCTGTTCTGGTTTGTTTTGTTTTGTTCTGTTTTGTTTTTGTTTTTGTAGTAGTATAGTGTTTTGATTTTCATCATACTCTTTTTTTTAAAAAAAAAAAAAAAAATTCACACGCACACATAAAGTAAAAATAAGTGGGGATATTTTAGTAAAAAGATTTGAATTCCCTTTTCAATCGGGAAAGGGAACTTAATTTCTAGGGTAGGTGAGCGTGCACACACACACACACAAAGTAAAAATAAGGGGGGATATTTTAGTAAAAAGATTTGAATTCCTTTTTCAATCAGGAAAGGGAATTTAATTCTTAGGGTGGGTGAGGGCACACGCACCCTTTTCAATCGGAAAAGAGAACTTGATTTCTTAGGTGGGTGAGGGTGCACACACACACACACACACAAAGTAAAAATAAGTGGGGATATTTTAGTAAAAAGATTTGAATTCCCTTTTCAATCGGGAAAGGGAACTTGATTCACAAGGTGGGAGAGGGGAATCAAGTTCCCTTTCAATCAGGAACTTAATTCCTAATATGTGTGTGGGGTCCATGAAACTTAATTCCCCCAAAATTTCGTAAACACATGAATTAGAAAATCAGGAACTTAATTCCCTTTCCCAATTAAAATTACTGATTAGTAAACACGCTATGAATGTTTACTATTTTTGCTTATATTTTCCTTCAGATTTCGATATCATGTTTCCCATGTTTAGTATTTATTGATTTATTATTATTTTTATTTATATTTTCTTTCAAATCTCGATCTCATGTTTACCATATTTAGTATTTATTGATTGTATTGTTTCACATGTTTATTTTATTTTTCTTCTCAAATTCCAGATCCATGTTTGCTATTTTTTTTTCTTTCAAATCTTCCATGCATACTATAATTTGTATCAATTCTTTTGGAGATTTTATTATTGATTTTCCAAAGTTAGTTTAATGTTATTTAAAAAAAAAACAACAAAATCGTACCATGAATAGTAACCAAGAAAACCTAATCTCTGACGAAATAAAACCACACCAAAACTTTAAGCCAATCGCTCAAAAAAAAAAAAAAAAAAAAAAACAATCCATGCGAATGGATGTGGGAAAACTATATATAAATATTAGGGATGGGGGTGTATTATTATTTTTATTTTTTTGAAAAATATATGTGTATTAAGTTTGAAAAATAGGTAAAAGGGTAGTCCTGAAAATAAATAAAAAATATTAATAAAACCACTTAATTTTATATAATTAAATCAAAATTTTAAAAAAGTGATATACATATAAATAGTTCAATAACGAGGGTACCAATAACACTGCTCTTTTATCAAATATCATATGTCTATATCAAAGAATCCAAATCCATAATTCAATAACACAATAATCAATTCTACCTTATCTCATTTAACAAACTTAATTATTTCAATCACTTACCATCCTCACTAATTGAAGACGATGACGAAAAAAAAAAAAAACAACATATAAATACATAACAAGACCTCTTTTGGAGGGTTAACTGCACTAACTTACATTATTTATTAAATCTAGTAAAATTTCAAAAAAAAAAAAAAAAACCTTAAATTAACTTAAACACCCCTTATCATCAAGTTAATCCATTAAATTTAACGGTTGACTAACCTTAACAATTAAAACGCTAAATATACCCTTACCACATCATCTAATACATAATTTTTTTTTTTTTTTTTTTTGTTAAAATTGAAAAATCAAATTTTATTTATCTATTTTTAAAAACAAGATAATCTATCTATGGTGGAATTTCAACGTCGAAGAAAATAAGAGATCTTTGACGATCTCCTACTTAATGGGATCTTGGAGATCGACCTTTTACAGTTCGTAGAGAAGGTTCCTTCGCGAATTGAGGATGTTTGACGGCCGATATATATATTTTTAATTTTTAATTAAAAATTATTTTATATTTTGGATGATGTGGTAGATATATATTTAGTTTTCTATAGGTTAAGGTTTAGTCAACCATTAAAGTTAACGGATTGATTTGATGACAAAAGAGCGTTTATATTAATTTAGAACATCTTTTTAATTAGATTAAGTAAGGCTAGGTTAGTGCAATTAACCCCTCTTTGGATCATCAACCCGTTCCATTATAAATTAATTTGACAATGCACTCATTACAATTTCCACCACTATATATCTATATATATATATTGCCTCAGTGGTTTTACAGTACAATCCAGTCCACCCTCTCCTCTCCACCTCTACACTTGTTAGCACAATTTTCCAAATCACAATCTCCTCGAAGCAACCAGGATGCATTGCATTGTTGCAACATTTAGGATTTGGGCATCAATTTCATTTTTTCTTGTTCAAACTTCAAAGTCTAACATCATTACATCACTCCAAAAACAGTTCAAGATTCCGTTTCTAGGACAATAACAAAATAGGAAGAAAAAAAAAAGTTGAAAACATCCACCATCTTTAGATTAGAACAACCTTTTTTTTTTTTTTTATAATTTTTAAGCACACAGTATAATTTAGAGCATATTAGTATACATCACAACATTTTTACCATGTAAATAATATAAATTCAATAATAATAATAAACATGATAAAAATATGGTGATGTGTACTAATATACTATAAATATATCTATATCGTATGCCTATGAGAGAAAAATTGCTCACAAATCAATAGTAATGCATTTTCTTCACATCTATCACTAATCGCATAATTTACAAAACCAGATACATAATTAATTCAAGTTTTGCCCAAAAATGGAAAACCAAATCTGCCATTGTCAACCTAGATGCTTTCAAATAGTTACTAAATACATGATCTGTATATTTGCTGGGTTAGTTTATAGTCTTTGGATTTCAATCTAAAAGTCAATAAAAATCAAAGATTTGAAAATTAAACAAAAAATAAACTAAGGGGTTAGTTTGTTTTTTTTTAGTTAGTTTATTTTTTTTACACTTTAACAATTAATGTGTTTGAATTGATTCTATTAGGACTACTTGCACAAACGTCCCCTAAGTTTAGACATAATTGCATGCATATGGAACTTTTACCCATAATTGTACAAACGTCCCCTGCCGTTAATTGACTTCTGTTAACTCTAACCGTTTATCACAATTTTAACCCACAATGACTAAAGTGCCCATAATTACCTATTTTATTTTTTTAATTAATAATTAAAAACCAAACAGAAAAGACAAAGAAAACAAAGAAAACAAAATCAATCATTTTTTTTTCTCTTTCATTTTCTCAACCCCCAAACACAGTCCAAAAATAAACTTAACAAACAAAAACCAAAACTCAAATCCTCAAACAACAACCAAAAAACAAATCCTCAAATAAAAACCTAAATCCATCAATTCTACAACTAGTTAACCACATCCATTAAAAAAAAAAAAAATAGGAACTTCAACAGTTGATTTTTAACTTTCTAGGTTGATGTTATAATTTTTTATTTATTTTTATTTTAGTTCATATTCAAAATAATTTTAAAAAATATGTATAAAAGAAGATATAATAAAAGAAGATCAAATGATGTTCATAAAATCCAAATCAACAACTGAAATATCAGTATGTATTAAAAAAAACGTTAAACCGATCTCTAACTTTTTTTTTCTACTGTTTAAATTATTCTCTTTTAGGAAAAAAAAAATGTACAACTAATCTATAACAATTATAAAGGTAAAAAAACAAAAAACAAAAAAAAATAAAACAAAAAGAATGTACCTTTCAATGAATGGTTGTAGGAATGATATCAATCTACACAAAATTGAAAAACAATTCTACAATTATGAACATGTTAAATAATGAAAACAAAACAAAATCAAAAGAACGTGTACTTTTACACAAAAGAATGTATCATTCTATTCTAACATTGACACGTGTGAGGGCTCTTTATAGAAAATGGTGGACATTGAAGAGTTATTAATGGAATTTAAAATTTTAGAAATCAGGGGAAAACAAAGAGTTATTAGTGGAATATGATCTATATATATATATAATCAATTGAATTTGTACATTGATCACATTAAGCGATATTAGAAAATTATATTAGTTAATAATAGAAAATTAGTGGATATTAGAACATCTCAAATAGTCTCATTTTGAGACTCCCTTATTTACGGGTGTATGTTATTGCAAGAGACCATTAAGGGAGTATATGTTCCAAAAATACTCATTTAATAATTTTTTATTATTATTTACATGTTAGATATTGTGTTTAATAAATATTAGATACTGTTTGTTAATTATAATAGGTAGAGCCCACTTAAAAATAATTTTAAATAGGTGGAGCCCACTTTAAGGGGGTTGAAAACATCCCTTAATTAAGAGAGTAAACTCCACCAGAACACAATTAAGGGAGTCATTTAGAGACCCGTTGGAGCTGTAAAAATACACTTACTCCTTTAATTAAGTTAAGGGATGTCTTCAAGGAATGCTGTTGGAGATGCTCTTAGAACATTACCTGACATCTGAGGAAGAAGGGTTTGTCTAATTAATAATTTATTAAAACCGTTGAATCTGTTCAAAATGGTGGAAATGAGGAGTTTAAAACCATTGAATTTGTTAGTAGTGGTGGAAATAGAGAATTTAAAACCATTGAATCCCGTAATAATGTTGAAAATAGAGAGTCAAATAATGGGACTGGACAGCTAAAAACTTCTTAAACTGACTCAAATAATAACTACCATTATATCTATGTAAATTAATGCGATAATTGGAACAATAATTCTTATTATTATTTAGCCATAATAACGGTGAATAGAGAGTCAAATACTGGAATTGGACAGCTAAAAATTTCTTAAACTGACTCAAATAATAACTATCATTATATCTATGTAAATTAATACAATAATTAGACAGCTAAAAATTTCTTAAACCGACTCAAATAATAACTAGCATTATATTTATGTAAATTAATGTGAAAATTGGAAAGTTAAAAATTTCTTAAACTGACTCAAATAACAATAATTCTTATTAGTATTTGATATGGCCAAATCTCTTCCTATTGACACCTACTAATTAATAAAAATTAAATGATAAAGTCTTCACGCAACGTGTCAATGTGAGGTTCCATTTTACAATTTAAGAAAACAGGGGAAAATGAAGAGTTATTAGTGGAATATGATATATATATATAATCAATTGAATCTGTACATTGACACATTAAGTGATATTATAAAATTAATATTAGTTAATAATAGAAAATTAGTGGATATTGAACATTACCTAACATCTAAGGAAGAAGGGTTTGTCTAATTAATAATTTATTAAAACCGTTGAATCTATTCAAAATGGTGGAAATTGAGAGTTTAAAACCATTGAATCTATTAGTAATGGTGAAAATAGAAAATTTAAAACCATTGAATCCCGTAATAATGTTGAAAATAGAGAGTCAAATAATGGAATTGGACAGCTAAAAACTTTTTAATCTGACTCAAATAATAAGTATCATTATATCTATGTAAATTAATGCAATAATTGGACAGTTAAAATTTTTTTAAACCGACTCAAATAATAACTATGATTATATCAATGTAAATTAATACGATAATTGGAACAAAAATTCTTATTAGTATTTGGCCATAATAACAGTGAATAAAGAGTCAAATACTATAATTGGACCGTTAAAATTTTTATTAAATTGACTAAAATAATAACTATCATTATATCTATGTAAATTAATGCGATAATTGAACAGCTAAAAATTTCTTAAACCGACTCAAATAATAACTATTATTATATATATGTAAATTAATGCGATAATTTGATAGCTAGAAATTTCTTAAATTGACTCAAATAACAATAATTATTATTAGTATTTGATATGGCCAAATCTCCATCTGTTGACACCTACTAATTAATAACAATTAAATGATAAAACCTCCATACAACGACACGTGTCAATATGAGGTTCCATTTTACGATAGCTAAAAATTTCTTAAACTGACTCAAATAATAACTATCATTATATCTATGTAAATTAATGCGATATTTGGACAGCTAAAAACTTCTTAAACCCACTCAAATAATAACTATCATTATATCTATGTAAATTAATGTGATAATTGGACACTTAAAAATTTCTTAAACTGACTCAAATAACAATAAGGGGTAATTACCCTGGTGGCCATCGACTTTTGCCACCACTATCAAAATGGCCACTAAATGGGGAAATGGATGGAAAATAGCCATTTTTTGTAAACATTGTTATACTAATGATCATTTCATCTATTTCCATCAAATTCTATCCATTGAATGTCATTTTAGTAAATAAGGGGATGACATTAATTTATTTTATATGTTTTTTGAAAATCAATTTTTTCTTTTGTTTTTTTAAACAAATAATTATATTTAGTGTGTATATACGTATAACATATCTCAAACATATATATATATTTCTTTTTTTAGAAGATTAAGACTGCAAAATCTAAAAATTCTAAAAAACATATCTGAGATAAGTTGAAAAATTTTTATATATATATATATATATTCTTTTTTGAGAATATTAAAACTACAAAATTTAAAAATTCTTAAAAAACATATTTGAGATAAGTTGAACATAAATATATATATATACATATATTTTTTCTTTTTTGAGAAAATTAAGGTTATACCGTTATAGAATCTAAAAATTCTAAAAAACATACTTGAGATAAGTTGAAAAGATATATATATATATATATATATATATTCTTTTTTGAGAAGATTAAGGCTACAAAATCTAAAAATTCTAAAAAACATATTTGAGATAAATTGAAAAGAAATATATATATATATATTCATTTTTGAAAAGATTAAGGTTATAAAATCTAAAAATTCAAAAAAAAATATTTGAGATAATTTGAAAAGAAGTAAATATATATATATATATATGTATACACACACACACATATATGTTTGAGATATGCTATATGTATATATACACACTAAATATAATTATTTGTTTCAAAAACAAAAGAAAAAATTGATTTCCAAAAAATATCTAAAATAAATTAATGTCATCCTTATATTTACCAAAATGCCACTTATTGGATGAAATTGGATGAAATTGTCATTAGTTTAATAATGTTGGTCAAAAATGATCACTTTCCATCTATTTCCCTATCTGATGGCCATTTTAATAGTGGTGGCAAAAGTCGATGGCTACCAGGGTAATTACCCCCAACAGTAATTCTTATTAGTATTTGATATGGCAAAATCTCCTCCTATTGACACCTACTAATTAATAAAAATTAAATGATAGATAAAGCCTTCACATAACGACACGTGTCAATGTGAGGTTCCATTTTACGACAGCTAAAAATTTCTTAAACTGACTCAAATAATAACTATCATTATATCTAAGTAAATTAATGCGATAATTGGACAACTAAAAATTTCTCAAACCGACTTAAATAATAACTATCATTATATCTATGTAAATTAATGTGATAATTGGACAGTTAAAAATTTCTTAAACTGACTCAAATAACAATAATTCTTATTAGTATTTGATATGACTAAATCTCCTCCTATTGACACCTACTAATTAATAAAAATTAAAAGATAGATAAAGCCTCCACACGACGACACGTGTTAAGGTGAGGTTCCATTTTACGACAGCTAAAAATTTCTTAAACCGACTCAAATAATAACTACAGCTAAAAATTTCTTGACTCAAATAACAATAATTCCTATTAGTATTTGATATGGTCAAATCTCCTCCGATTGACACCTACTAATTAATAAAAATTAAATGATAGATAAAGCCTCCACATGACGATACGTGTCAAGGTGAGGTTCCATTTTACGATAGCTAAAAATTTCTTAAACTGACTCAAATAATAACTATCATTATATCTATGTAAATTAATTCGATAATTGGACAGCAAAAAATTTCTTAAACCGACTCAAATAATAACTATCATTATATCTTTGTAAATTAATGTGATAATTGGACAACTAAAATTTTTTAAACCGACTCAAATAACAATAATTCTTATTAGTATTAGATATGGCCAAATTCAAGAATATTCGGTTTTCAGAATATAATACAAACAATCTCTAACTCTCTCACACATAACTATCCAGCAACTATACATATAATGGATAGTGGATAAATCCTTGGAGTGTTTTTCATTCCACTAAAGAAGAATTTCTTTCCGGTAAAAATGTAGGAATTTTATTTTATTTTTGGGATTTTGTTAAATTACTTTATTGTTTGGGAATAAAATCAAGAATTACCAAAAAGGGAATCTGGAAAATTATTGAAGAAATTGGCAGAATCTAGGCTTTAGATGGAAAGGGACCCACGAAAATCTGGCTTTGGCAACATCTTTTCGACTTCCCTTTTTGCATCCTGCAGATAAATCCAGATACAGCAGTCTCTACTCTGTAGTTTAACACATAAAAACTCCACAAGGTCAAATCCGTCATTTTACCACCACCCCAAAACCAGTAGACTTTTCCGTGATTTTGACAGCGAACGAAGGGTAGAACCGGGTTTTCACAATCATAATAAAAAATTAAAAAAATTAAAATTAAAAAGTGGAGCCGTGGAGGGCACTTGGCAACGCTTATATAATGCAGAGGCAAAAGCATCTTAGCTCATCACATACCCATTCACCACCAAAGCCAAACAACAACCATCTCGCTAATACTAAATTTATATATTTTTTTATCATAAAATAAAACCCAGAGCTCTCTTTCATCAATATAATCTGGTCAATTCTTGTGTGAGAGAGAGAGAGAGAGAGAGCGTGGAAATCGGAGAAAACCATAACGTTTTTCATTGAATTTCGTGGAGTTCAAACTACCCTTTTCTTCTTTCTTCTCTATATAAACTCAAACCCACCAGTTTCTTCATTTCATTATCAGTTTATTCACTGCAAAAGGTTGTTGCAGGTATTGTCTCAATAAAGATCTCTGTTGTTTTAGTTTTTCAATTTTAAATGTTTAATCTTTCTTTCAAATGTTGTTGTTGATTCAGATTACTTGTCAAAGTTCATGAATTTGGTCCACCGACTGTGCTCTGTTTCTGTTTCTGTTTTATCTGCTTATTACAGTTTATGTTGACTTTATCAGTGTGGTTTACTGTTGATTTTAATTTTCTGTTTTCTGATCAAAGAATTGCCTAAAAACTTTATCTATTGTTGAAATTTGAAAATTAATCTGACTTTGGGTACTTCTCTGCTACGTTTTCGTTTCCTGATTCTCTTGAAGCTACACAGAGCACTAATTTTTTTTTTTAATCCTTTTTTTTTTTTTTTTTTTTGTGTATTCACTGATAATCTATTGGCCCATCTCTGATTCTGATATACACAAGTTTGATTTGTCTCCAGAGAAACATTTTCCATCGAAACTTCTGGGTTGTTGACCCAGTTGACTTTCGTCAAAAGAAAGTAACTCATGCATGATACACCTTCAAAGCTTTGCTTATCTTCTTTGGTCTTTGTGGGGACTCTTCTCATAGCGAACCTTCTCTCTGAGTTCCCTTTTAAAAAATTTCAACTTCACCCACTTAAATAATTCATGTGTAAAGTTTATTTTTGCAGAGTAGTTTTCAGGGGAGGAAAAAAAAAATCAAAATTCTTTTAATCGATTTCAATTTTTGGGTTCAGAAAAATATGGAAGGTATTTTAATTTAAACTTATTTCATGTATGTTGCCTTCTCTGTATGCAGCCACTTCAATTTTTGACATTTGGTGGAATTTACTGTTTTCTAGACTTTACTTTGCTCAGAGTTGAACACTTGAACTCATTTAATGTATGAAATTGATTAGTTATTGCATATTTTATTGACCTTGTTGTGTTTATTTTGATTCCACGGCAGCCGAGTTGATTGTGAGGATGTTAGAGAAGATGGAGATCGTAGATGTGAACCAAACGATAGAGGAATTTGAATCAACGACAAAAGATGCTGAGAGGGTCCAGAGAGAGACTCTCAAGAAGATTTTGGAAGAAAATGGATCTGCTGAGTATTTGCAGAATCTGGGTCTGAAGGGAAGCACTGACCCAGAAAGCTTCAAGGCTTGTGTTCCTCTTGTTACACACGAGGACCTGGAGCCTTACATTCTGAGAATCGCCGACGGTGACACTTCACCTGTTCTCACTGGAAAGGCCATAACAACCATATCATTGAGGTACTTCTTGTTTTTTGTGAGTTGGATTCATCATTCATGATAGAGAAATTATCAGTTTATTGAGAATTTTGTGTAATTACAGTTCGGGTACGACTAAAGGAAAGCCTAAGTTTGTACCCTTCAATGATGAGTTGATGGAAACAACTATGCAGATATTTCGCACATCGTTTGCTTTTAGAAATAGGTACTTTTATTTACATTGAATTTAATAATTTGAAGCTTTTCTGTTTATGGATTATTCTATGATGATTGCAAATTGAATGGTTTGGTGTTAATGAAAGCAATTGTTGATTTGCAGAGAATTTCCTGTTGGAAATGGAAAGGCTTTACAGTTCATATACAGCAGCAGGCAGTTCAAAACAAAAGGGGGTCTGAATGCAGGAACTGCAACTACAAATGTCTACCGCAATTCGCAGTTTAAAGAGGGGATGAAGGGAATGCAGTCCCAGTGTTGCAGTCCCGATGAAGTAATCTTCGGTCCTGATTTCCACCAATCCCTGTACTGCCATCTCCTATGCGGGTTAATCTTTCGGGAGGAAATTCAATTAGTGTTCTCAACATTTGCCCATAGTCTCGTTCATGCCTTCCGAACATTTGAACTAGTCTGGGAAGAGCTTTGTGCCGACATAAGGGAAGGGGAACTCTCCAGCCGAATCACTGTCCCTTCAATCCGAACAGCTATGTCAAAAATTCTCAAGCCAGATCCTGATACAGCTGATTTGATTCATAAAAAGTGCTCAGGGTTGAGTAACTGGTACGGACTGATACCGGAACTTTTTCCTAATGCCAAGTACATCTACGGGATCATGACTGGGTCGATGGAGCCTTATCTGAAGAAACTGAGACACTATGCAAGAGATGTCCCCCTCATGAGTGCTGATTATGGTTCTTCTGAAGGGTGGATCGGTGCAAATGTCAATCCAACATTGCCCCCTGAGTTAGCTACGTTTGCCGTTCTTCCTAATATTGGATATTTTGAATTCATCCCTCTGAGGGAGAATGTCGAAGACCAGGTTCTTGGCATTGAGCCCAAGCCAGTGGGTTTGACTGAGGTCAAGGTTGGCGAAGAGTACGAGATCGTTGTCACGAACGTTGCAGGTTCTAAACATTTTTTGTGATTTCATTGTTGATGCATTGAGCATTGAGCAATTATTTATTTTACCTGATGCATTCTATTTTCCTAGCATATGAAAAGGCATACGTGATACTTATGAATCTTGGAAATACAGGGAACAATTTCTGTTTTGATACCGCCTTGCATTTTTCAATTATTGGTTTGATTTCTAAGGTGTCATTAGTGTGATTCTACCTAAAATAGTTGACATAACTATCCAGCTGGCTGACTCATATATGCATCCGTCATTGTATGAATTACAGATTAAACATATTGAAAATGACACAATTGACGTCTCTGTACTTAACTATTGCTTTTTCTAGATGTTGTTGGCTCCGTAATGTTCCCTTTAATTCGCAATAATGAACCATGTGTGCTCTGTCATCTATCTTATTATCTCATTGTTTTGAATTCGAAACTTTACAATAATTAGCTACAATTTCACTGTAAATGCAGAGGAAATTATTGATAGTAGATATATATATATATATGTATATGTATATATATAGCAGTATAATTTATTGTTTGACCAAATACAGGAATAAACTATATTATCTGTAAATTTAAATTGTAACGATCCTCATGTTCAACCGACAAGGAGTCGGTGAATGATTTAGTTGTGATTTTTGTCTCTTCTAGGTTTTTGCTAAACTGTGTAGGAAAAGTTTGAGTTGTTCCTTGTAGAACAATACAGAACTGGCTTTGCTTGATAAAAACAATTGAAAATTACACACCTATTCATATTTATTATAATATTAATGGTGCTTAATGGGAGGCTCTTGTATTCTAGTTGTTGTCGACCGAATCCTGATCTGGAACCAAACTCAACTAGTGACATTAACTTAGTTTATTTGTATTTCCTGACAATTTTTTAACATATATTCATGCATCATAAACTGTTGAGTGAGTGACATTGATTTGTTTGGTCCCCCACTAAAATTTTGATTAGGCTGTTAAATCTGTTATCGTTTTTGTACACTGCAGGTTTGTACCGATATCGTCTAGGAGATGTGGTGAAGATTATGGGGTTCCATAACTCGACCCCAGAAATGAAATTTATTTGCAGGAGGAACCTGATGCTCACTATAAACATTGACAAGAACACCGAGAAAGATTTGCAGCTCTCTGTAGAAGAAGCAGCCAAGGTGTTGGCTGAAGAAAAGCTAGAAGTTGTCGACTTTACAAGCCATGTCGATTTATCAACAGACCCTGGTCACTATGTAATCTTCTGGGAGATTAGTGGTGAAGTGCACTTGCACGAAGAGGCCTTGCAGGAATGTTGCAATTGTCTGGATCGATCTTTCCTTGATGCTGGCTACATCAGTTCTCGCAAGGTCAATGCCATAGGACCGCTCGAGCTCCGAGTCCTACAAAAGGGAACTTTCCAGAAGATTCTAGATCATTACCTCGGATTAGGAGCTGCCGTTAGTCAGTTCAAAACCCCAAGGTGTGTAAGTTCTGCCAACAATACGGTGCTGCAAATCCTTTGTAACAACGTTGCTAAGAACTACTTCAGTACTGCTTTTAGGTAAATCAATGTACGTAATATCAGACTTTCAATTACATATTAATAATATCATTATATTGCAAGTTGTTACATTTTCATTGCTCATTTCTTCGGAAAACATATCATGTCATGTCAGGTCATTATATTATAATAATTTTCTCTTTAATGGCCCTGAAATTCAATTTGACTTAACATTGATGGTCCCACTTAAGGTTCTCTTGGGGAATTTTACTCAGGAGAAGACAAAACGTTAATTAAAAAGGAGCAAGAGTTGATATCTTAATGTGATATTTGCCAGTTGGTAATCTCATATTATCTGAAGATAAGTTTTGATAGACATGAAAAAGAAGGACCACTTCAAAAAAATCTTGATCGACAGTCTTTGAGGGAAACGACAAAACTAACATGCATGTCTCTCTAGAAGACAATATAGCTAGAACAGACAACTTGAGTGTCTTTTTCATCTACATATATGTGGGCTTCGCGTGTAAATTGTCAAATATGAAATTATGAATCGGGTCGTCTATTATTGTAATTGGATAATTTACTAAAAAAAAAGATAATAAACAATTGTATAATTGCATATAATTCAAAGAAATCATTAATCTATAATATGGAAACGGTCAATTTGTTCTTCCACATGTGGGTGGTTAAAGTTAATATAAATATATAATTGTAATAAATGAGTGTCAATTCAGACCACTTGTGTTTGATGACTTTGGTGATTCCGCGAACATGGGATGTGGATCACCCCCACTGACACACGTGGTGCGTGACTAGTGTCAATCAATTGGGAAACTCTCTCTCTAGTACACAAGTTTTAAGTGAGATATTTTTCTCAATTCTGGAAATCTGGAATTGGATTTAATATATATATATATATATATAAGATATTTTTCACAATTCTGGAATTGGATTTATTTTATAATGCTACTTTGTAATAGATTGAATAATAGATTGAATAATGCTACTTTGTCCAGATTTTGTGTCCAAATGATGTGGTAACACTACAATCTAAATGAATTGATTAGATTGGGCATCGGATTTGGACAAGAAAGCATTACTTAGATAGATATTACTTATTTAAAAAGTTAAAAAAATTTGATTTGAAATGTATATTACTTATTTAAAAAGTTAAAAAAAATTTGATTTTTCACTTATTTAATAAGTTATAATTAACACGTTGATAGTTGCTTCCAAAATTAACCTCATGTAATTAATCTATTACCAAAAGTACTCATAAACAAAAAAAAAATCCTCAATTTCCTAAACAACTCAAATCCTAACCTTAAAAAAAATAAAAATAAATAAAATCCTAATTTTATTAAACCATAACCCTAAATTGACATATGAGGAGGCGCCTCCTCCTCATATGTCAATTTAGGTTAGGTTTAGTTAGGGTTAGAGTTTGAGTTGTTTAGGAAATTGGAGACTTTTTAATTTAAATAAAATATTTCAATTAATAAATAATTGTATATGAAAACAACTACTTTTTTTATATAAAAATAAATATTTGTTAAAAAATGAAAATATATTAAAAAATAAAAATAAAGTATTATAAAAGTTAAATGGTTTGTTAAAATGAGGTTATAATAGTAAAACCAAAACCATTTAATATTTAAGTGGGATAACCTCAACTAAAAAACAAACAAATTGGAGTGTCTTAAATATTAAGTGGTATTATTTTACTTAATTGAAATAAAGTCTTTTAATAGAATAATAGTTAGGATAAAAAAAACAAACACCATCTTAGAAATTGGAATAGAACTCCAAAATATAACCTCATAATTTTAGATGTGAGGGACATTTATCCCAACCTCATCTCGTCACATTAGGTGGTATACATATACATATATAGTTCAATATTTGGAAATTGGAATAGAACTCTAAAGTAAAACCTTTTAGATGTGAGGGACATATTGTCCTGACCTCATCTCGCTAGGTAGTATTATTATTCTCGTAAACATTGGCGCTGGGCGCTAGTCAAGCGGAGACCCAGCGTCTAGCGCCTAGGCCGATTAATCGACAATTAATCGGTCAGTAAATTTTTTTATTTATTTTTTCCTATATAAAAAATTAAAAATTCAATAACAAATAAATTCTTAAACCTAAACAATATTAGACTAAACAGTTAATGAGTTAAAACGCTTAAACAAATAGACCTAACAGCATATCAGGCCTAAAGAAATCTAAAGAAATTGACACCGGACCAATAGGCCTAACAAGAACAGATCAGGTCTGATACAAAACCTTCTTTAGTTCATTATAATGTCCCCAAAAAGGGCACCGTCCCCATTTAAATAGATCAGTAATTTAATAAGGTTTGAATTCATTGAAAATGGTGGTCCAAAAACGGCACCGTTTTGAACTTAATAGAAAATTTAGAATTTTGAAACCCTACCCGCCGTCGACCCTTGCCTGTTCTCATATCCCGACACTGCTTGTCCGCCTTTCATCCACGGTCCCTGTCGTTAGTTCACTCGGTCTCGCTCCTGTCAAACCCCTATTTCCGTCAAATCATTTTGCTCTGTCACCAACGCATTAGTTCAATAACGGACGACAGATGATGAATGATGGTTTGTTTGGGCGATGGACGACGATGACTACGCGCTAGCCGCCTAATATGACCGACTTTCGGTTTTTCGCCATGGTAGGAGGCTACCTAGTTGCTAGCCAGCGATTAATCGGTCGATTTGACCGATTTTTCGAACAGTGGGTGGTAGACATATAAAAGACATATGTGATCTTTCTTATATACTTAAATACTAAAAAATAAAGAGTAGACCAAAACCAAAGAAGGATTGGTATAGAGTCTATAGACCGACAAAAAGCGTACCTAGTCAAGAACCATTTCACACCATTGAGTGATGGAGATATATTTTGATGGAGTGATGGAGATATCACAAAATATTCGAAAGTCAATAGGGCAACACCTAACTCGATGGTAGGTCAATGTACATCAATCAATAGCATATGAAGATAGAATAATTCAATACGAAACAAATTTCTTCGAAACTAATGTGCATCACACAACTTAATTTTAAATGAAAACCTATTGTAAACATATCTTTTTTCATTTTTATATTTATGGGTCAACGATGATAAATTTCATTAATTTTTTTAGAAATTATATAGTGTTAGTGTTTTATTCTCTAATTTTTTTTTGTCTAAAACCCATCTAATAATTTTGACAGCAGTAATAAATCATTTATCACATAATTATTTGAGATGGATTTTAAATTTTAAACAATAACTTATAAATGTTATAGAATATCTAGCTATACAAACTCATTTTTTAATTGCAGATCAGTTCACAGTTGCAATAATGAAGAGTAGCTAATCACAGATACTATTATACAAATTAGTAATTCAATTTTTAAATCAACAGATCATCTGTTTCTTTCTTCACCGAACTTATTGGGCTGACAATTATTTTGTTCAGAAAGAGATTGGATTCATGTTATGACTGGGACATGATTGTAATTTTTAGAAATATTAAGGATAAAATGGTCTTTCTAAGACTTGTCCAGTTGGGACAAGTCTGACCAAGCCACCGAGGATATGAGGTGGAACAATTTTTTGTGGTTTTTGTCCTATATTGTCCCGTCCAGTCCTGTATACCAAATGCAACCCTTGTAGTACTACAAGAGGCACCCTTCATGTCAAAACTCAAAAGACAGTCTTGTCCTCACTATTCCCAAATTCAGTTCCACACCTTAAAGTGGACAATCTTGGGATTTCCACAGTTCCATTACTTTCTCTTTCGACAAAACTGAAGTGCCCACTGCGGCACTGCCCAGTCAAGTCTTGGCCAGCTCTTATATAAGACACATGAGTCGTGAATCATGAGACATTAGAATCACTGTACTTGGACAACAAATCAAAAAAAAAAAAAAAAATGTCTGTTTGTCCAATTACCTCACCACCACAGAAATATGAAACATCAGAGATCAAAGAAATCGAAGTGGCTATTTGGGATTGTGGAAGTCCCTTGTATGATTCCTACGAACTGGTCTCTCTAAGTTACGTCATCGAACGGCATCTAATGGCATTGCCAACTCTCGGTGGATCAAAGACTTACCTCACCACCAACTTTTACTATCCGTACGATGATCAGTTCCATGTGGACTCTGCATGCTCCTCGTCCTCGTCCTCTTCTTCTTCTTCTTCTATAGTGGGCACGTTGAGTGAATTTCTAGCAAAAAAGTTGTGGAAGAAGAGGGTTATTGGACAAAGAAAAGACAAGCGAAAGAATTCGAAAATTGGAGTTTGTGGATTTTCTGATATATTGGGATTTTCCAAGAAATAGAATCTGATCTTTATCATGAATCAGGTAATTTAATTAGTTTATGGTGATGATCTTGCATTATTACGTGTTAATTAACATATATTTATGATAATAATATCCTTGAATTGTTTGTTAACAAGGAAGGTAATTTATCTGAATCATTACATTAGCACAATTGGCTTGATATGTTAGATCTACAGATATAAAATATTTGCTTTGATTATTCTGATTTTGTTTTTAACTTTTTTTTTTGTACTGGTAATCAATCAGCAGGCATACACAGTGACTTCAAATGGTAATGCCAGCTCAAATCAGCCACAGGAAATCAAGAAAACCTACTATTTATCTTGATTTCTTTAATTACCACTTGCAAATACAGTGGGGATTTGTTTCCTCTTTTTGAGACAACGATTGGGTGATGATGGGAACCAATAATACTCATAATAAGCATTCCCTTTTTCAAAAAATTTACAAATTATTTTTATGTAAAATAATTTTGGTGCTTGTGGCATCGGCATCGATGGCATGTCATTATTGTTAGAGCTCCAACAATTTGTGACCAAAGTGAGGTTTCTATTGTTAATGGATTATTACAGATTAAATATTTAGATTTATGAGGGTGTATTCAACTCAGATTTCGTTAGAGTTTGATGAATTTGTTTTAAGTGATAGATTTTGGTGGAATTAACAAATCCTACGGATTTTGTTAGATTTTGTCGGAATTGTGTTAATAGTTTGTTGGGGTTCATTAGATTTCGTTATGTAGAATTGGATGGATTTATAAAGATTGATCTTAAATAACAATAATAATAATAATAAGAGGGCTGCTACGTACCATCGGGGTTACGGCACCTTTACGGCCCCGTAGTGGAAAAAAAAAGTGAAAACACTTGGGACCCGCGTAATTAATACGTGGGCCCACGTGTTTTTTCTCTTGTTTTCCACTACGAGGCCGCAAAGGTGCCGCGACCCCGGTGGTACAAAGTGTTTCTCTAATAATAATAGTCAAATTTTTTTAAAAAAAAACAAGAACGGTAGCCGGGCTGCTACACTCCCTTCACCCACCATGAACCACACTCCTCTTCACTGTCAACCAATTAACCATCCCTTTGACTTCCATTTTCAACCGAATCAAAACCAAATAAGTGACTCCATTTTCATCCAAATCAAAACCACACAAAACTGATAATAAAATCACAAAAGCCCCAATTATTTACACTTTCTAATCAACCAAACACAATACAAATCGAAATCGAACTACTAAACCAACCCAATGAAATTTGAATCCAATACACCCAGATTTTTAAAATCCAATAGAATCAAATCAAAGCCAATGAAATCTGACTTGAATACACTCCCCTTAGTATTGGTTGACAGTTGGCATCGATAAATAATAGCTTCTAAAAAATGGTACGACATCTACTTTAATTGTGCACCATTGAGATTTTTGTTGTTGCTGCAGTTGTTTAGTGTGCATCCAATGTGGAAGACACCAGCATATATAGTGGAAGTCACAATTCATGAAATCGGGATATATGTTACCGTATTTTATTTAATTTTTTGTATTTTTTTTTTGGTTCAACAATTATTGTGAGTGTAATTATAAAACACTAATAAATAGATAACTCAAAAAGTTAGTAAAAAACCAACCAAAAGTCGGTTGTCATTCACCGATCACCATATCATTTTATCAGTTGTACGGTGATGATAACTCACTCACCAATTGTCACATCATTTGAATTGAATTTTGGATTGAATAATATTACTAAAGATAGTGTTAACATGTGCCTGGACACAGGATAAAATACTATAAAAGGAAATTCATACTGCATTTATTGTTTTGTTTCTGCATTTATTGTGATTAAGGGTAACAAATATGATGTGTGATTTTCTTTTTACGGTGTTTTATCCAGGTTAACATTACCCTATTACTAATTATAAAAAGGATGTTAATATAAATTGAAATTGTTGGGGTGCCAATAACATGGGCTGGTAACCAGCAATTCGAGCCCATATTGACCAGAATTCAGAAATAGGGACACATATGTAAAATTTGTTGGTGCAAACTTGTTGGACACTTGGGCTATTAATATTGAGGGCTTGGATGATACAAAAAGGCAAACTTGGACCCAACCAGCAAATTAAATATGACCCAAACAAGAAGAAGCACGATGACAAAAGTAAACGAGTAGCTTGTTGTTGGGTGCACAGTCTTCCTCAGACCTCAAACTCTCAAACATTGCTAGATCCGTCGTCATTTTCAGTATTAATGTTTCCGTGTATTGAAATAGGTTGACGCGTATGGAGGGTGACTCTTAGGAAGATGTATTCAATTAGGATTTCAAATGATTTTTAAAGACTTTTTTAAGTGAACGACTTTTATAAACTTTTATATACATTCATTTTAAAGACTTACAAAGACATTGTTGAATTCGTCATTTTCAGTATTAATGTTTCTGTGTATAGAAAAAGGTTGACGCGTATGATGGGTGACTCTTAGTATAAAACCGACCTCCATAACTTTGAAATTTGAATGATTCTTTTTGTCAGTTTTTTTGTAATTATATATATGATCAGGGTAAGTTTGTGTAATTTACCTTAATAAATAAGACATTATAGATATGGCAAATATCTGATTCAGGATTTTATTCAGATAGTCTCTTGCGGGTCTTTTGGAAATGATGGGTAAGAATCATTATGTAAAAATTGAAAATCAGTTGCTGATTTTGTACTTTCTACTTTTAGTTATCTGAACTGAACCCCTTTCCAGCTCAAATCTCTCTACTTTTTATCTCCATCAACGTCCCAAACATTTTATTTAATTTAATTAAAACATCGGGGACCATCAATTTAACATGTTATTGATCACAACCATCCATTTATTGACTTTGCAGACACATAAAAAAAAAAAAAGAAAAAAAAGAATCAGATGCCTTAAAAAATCGAATGAAAAACAACCAAACTACATATGAATGGTCTCTTGATTTGAATCTAGCTACTAGCTATATATCATGACCCCTTTTGAAGAGGCCGGAGGCATGAAGAAATGCCTTTGACTCACATTGATATGTCTTCTCAATATCAGATTTGCTTCAAAACATATTAAAGCAACATTTATTTTTTCTTTAAAAAAGTCTTCCAGAGAGGACCAGATCTCTTCTTGATTTGTAAATTGCCGAGCCTGCTTTAAACAAGCATCTTGACCGAGCTGTGCAGGCCGTGGTACTGTGATTACTATACGACGATTCATTGCCATCTGTGATTAATTAATTGTAATTATCTAATACCAACTAGCTTAAGTTTTTATTAGTTTATCAAAATTCAAAACCAAGCTAAAAGTCAACTAAACATTCTAGCTAGTTCTCTGTTCTCAGTTAGTTAACGGTGACGGGAACTGATTGATCATTACTTAATAAGTAATTAATCAAGCATTAAAAAAGGTACTTGATAGCTTGTGGACAAATTCAGAGTTCAGTTTGCTGGGTAGTGTCAGTGCATGCATAATAGTATTTACATAAAATTGAGGTAAAGGTTAGGATAAACAGTAAATTTGCTGAAACGTTTCTTTTTTCATCATTCAGTGCTGGAGAAAAGTCAAGAGAAAGGACCAGTAAGTGAAACAGTAGCTATATTGGGGGCCAGAAGAGAAATGTGAATAGTGTAGGGACCACAGGAGAAAAAAATAAGGTGGTGACAGGTGATGTGGGGCAGACAGAGCAAATCAAAAATGGAGACTGGTCATGAACTCAAGACTTATCAGACCTGACAGAGAGAGAGAGAGATAGAGGTTTCTTTCTACATACGCGCCTTCTTCGTTTTTTCTTTCTTTATTTTTTCACTTCTTTTCACAACGGCCAAAACTGTGCTTTTCTCTCTCTAGTCGTAAGCAAGTCACCAAAAAAAAAAAAGAAAAAAAAAAGCAATTTGTGGAATGGAACCACTAAAGCAAAAGTGATATATAATTGTATATAAAAAACGAGAAAGAAAAAGAAAAAGAAAAAAAAAAAGAAACACTCGCACAGTCGCACTCACCGGTTGGCTACTTCCCTAGTCTTTGCTTCTTCCAATCCTATCTCGCATTTAGAGATATAGATTGAGCACTTTAGGTTTGCCACATTTAGTATATATAAGGAATTATTAGATGCCTAAATTTAGTATTTTTATATATGCTAATCAAAATCATGCTCGAAATGTCAAACGTGTTAAAGGTTTGTCGAAACATAATTGAGATTGAGTAATACATATGAGAGACACAAATATTTATTCTTTATCATAATGAAATCTACTCCTACAAATATTAATGAGAAAACTACCAAAAAATGCTGATATTCACTCATGGTTGAACCCAAATAATGTACTTGATCATTTATTTTTATTTTTACTTTTAATAATTTGAACGTGTTAGGAGTGCTAGATATATTCTCTCAACTTACTTTTCCAACCCATTCTCCATTCTCCATTTGAAATTTGTCTTATATTGATTTTTTATAAATAAATTTTAGAGCATCATTAATGAGTTATTTTTGTATATTATTTAAAATTCAAATCATCCACGTTTTCCCAAATTGCCATTTTTTTTTTTTTTGCACCAAATTATCATTTCTAAATATGTTAGCAAAAATCTTCAAAGGTAAAAAGGGGTTGAATAATATTTATTAAATTTATTTTATATTTATTTTAAAAAGAAAATTAACAAATATATTATTGACAATATTAAAGTTATTAAAATACAATAAACATTGACATCTTGTATTTTTTAGTATATTTGAGTTTTGATATTATTAATGAATTTTTTTTTTAACTATATTTTTCAGTTTGTGTAAAAATAGTTACTTTATAAAATATGATAAACTTATAATAATATAGACAAAAACGATAATTTTTCAAATATAAATTGTGTTTGTTATGATATTTTAGAAAATAAAAAAGAGGTATATAAAATAATAATATTATTAATATTTAAGAAAAAAGACTATGACAATTTGGTGTAAAAAAAAAAAAGGCAATTTGAGAAGATATGATGACTTGAATTGTAAATATGGATAATTACCTTTGTGGCTATCAATTTGATGACACGCTATCAAAATGACCACTACATTGAGAATTGATTTCAAAATGATTGTTTTTGGCGAAAAGTGACACTAATGGCCATTCAATGTATTTTCATCAAAGTACTTACCAAAATAAAATTAAGGGATCCATCATGAGAGGCTCACTATATATGTGTGTGATATGCTATACGTATATACACACACACTAAATATAATTATTCGTTTCAAAAAATAAAAGAAAAAATTGAATGGGTTTTAAAATGACCATTTTTGACGAAAAGTGTGACAGTAATGGTCATTCGATGTATTTTCATCAAATTCCTTACCGAAATTAAAATAAGGGATCCCTCCGTGTGTGTGTACTAAATATAATTATTCATTTCAAAAAACCAAAGAAAAAATTGATTCCCAAAAAACATCTAAAAAAAATTAAAGACATCCCCTTATTTACCAAAATACCATTTATTGGATAGAATTAGATGGAATGACCATTAGTGTCACACTTATCGCTAAAAATAACCATTTTGAAACCAATTCTCAATCTATTGGCCATTTTAATAGTTTATCATCAAATTAATTGGTTATCGGGGTAATTATCCCTTGTAAATAACATGTAAATACAATTCGTTAATGACGACTCTAAAATTTATTTCAAAAAAGTAAATAATGGACAAATATCTAAAGGAGAAGAGAGAGTAGTTTGGAAGAGTGACTAAGAGAGTGATTATAGTGCTTCTTTTTCAATAATTGCATAAATTTGATAAATTCCAACACAAACTTAATAATTTCGAATTATGTACTTACATTCACTCACTTCACTTTTTAAAATTAAAAGTTAAAACCATCACCAATAATTAGAGCTTAGAAATGGTGAGTGGAAGCGTGGAAGGAACAAAACAAGGAGCGCGAGTAGTATTTTGTAATTTTTGCTAAAAAAGTCTGCCGAATTACTTTTCCTTTTATCGTCAAGTTCAGACTTCAGACAATCGTCGATTCCCAAAGAAACTTTAATTCTCCAAAGGTATATATTCAAAACGATGTCGTGGAGACTGATTACGGAACGAAACGACGACGTTTTCGACTCATTTTCCTTGGATTTCCTGGTTTAAAAACCCTGGCGATATCCGGTAAACAATAACATTGGAAAACGTTCCGTGAACTAGTAAGTTTCTCTCTTCTAACAAAACTGTAACAAACTCAACAGAGTATAAACGCGGATTTCTCAGAACACAAAATAGAATCTCTCAGTCTAGTATTTCACAAATTCCAGATTTTTTTTTTTGCTTACGTGTCCGAGATAATTGTTTGGTTGCCGAGAAAACTGAAGGAAAACCAGATAAATGAAGGAAAAATAAAATAAAAAATCCTTCTCCACTATTTACATTTTATACTTAAGTTCTTAGGAGTTTTTTTATTTAAAAAAAAAAAAAAACCCAATTGATCTCAGCGACCAAACAGTCTCAAAAAAATCAGTTTACTTATAATTTTTTAGGTTGAAAGTGATGGTTTTGTTTTGATTATTTGGGTTTGTATTAACTTGTTTTAGATTAGAGATTTTTTATTTATTTTTTATGGTTGTTTGGTTGTTTGTGGAATTGTGGGTCGTCGTTTACTTTGGAGCTATATATTGAATGTTTCAAAATGGCAGAGTCAACCAAAATAAGGTTGGTTCGGTGTCCAAAGTGCGAAAATCTCCTTCCAGAACTTGCAGATTATTCTGTCTATCAATGTGGTGGTTGCGGTGCTGTTCTTCGAGGTACGCGTTTGCTTCTTCACTATTTCTATTGGCTTGTTTTTGCTTTTGGATATGCCTGTTTGCTGTACCATTCTCTTTCTCTGTTGCTGTTTTGGTTTCTCGTGCGATAGTGAAATGCTTCGATAAACAAAATCAAAACTTTGTTTAGGCGCTGTTTAGATGTAGGTGCTTTTTAATGTTCATGATTAATGAAAATTTTCTCCACTAAAAATTGTTAATTGCTTTCATTTTAGCTATTATTTCCATCGAGCATGTGGTGCGTTTGATAATGTGAATTGTTCTTTTGAGTTCTATTTGCTGTTTCCGGAATTAATTGATGATATAAAACTTGGGAAAACAGAAGAAACCAACATTAAACTACAACTCAAGCAAAATAGAATCTTGAAGATTGATTATTAGGTTTAGAAAGAAATTAATTAGAAGATTAGGGATTTAATTCTTTTCACCATTTCAAACTACAACTCAAGCAAAGTAAAGTTGAGATTTTTAATTTTGGGAAATAGAAAGAAATTAGAAGACTAGGGATTTAATGCCTCAATTTAGTAGTTTTATATCTTTTAGATTTGCTTCCAAACGATGCATCAATCTTTGTGATAATTTCCCATAAAAGTTTCTTCCCCTAAGTTTTTTCTCTTTGGAACCAAATGGAGCATCAATATTTGTGATATTGTCTAATATAAGTTTTTCCCCTTAAATGTTGAGATTGGTTATTTTGTTTATTTGATTCACAGCGAATGATAAAAATCCGGAGGTAGACACTTTATCTGAGAAGTCAGAAGAAGAGAGAGCTGAAGAAGTTTCAGCTAAATCGCAAAATTCCTCAGAGAAGAGAGTAGCAGACTTGAGTGACGCTTCTGATACGGATAAGTCGAATACTGGCTCTTTGAGGGGCGATCAAAGAGGTTCGGAGAAGAAAGATATTGGGCTTGCTGACAGATCTATGAATCAATCTAAAGTTACTGATGATAAATGGGATGTTGAGCATGGTCTTGATGTAAACACGAGCGGAGAAGAATTGGGTAATGCAGTAGGAAAAGAGCAGAGGGATTTGAATTCTCGAGTTGGATATACAGGTGGCTTTCGTAGATCTGGTCGGATGTCGGATTGGCAAACTGAGGAGAGAGGTGAGGTGGAAGGGTTTCCTAGAAGCAGGAGAACTAATTTTGGAGGTGTAAGGTTTTCAACTTCAAATTACCCTGATGAAGGCCCATCAAATTACCATTCGGATGCATCTTATGGTTATAGGGAGCCGTTGAGGAACCATATTGGTCAGGATGAGGCTAATAGAGCTCAGTACCTTGAACAGGATCGGGCTGAGCTTCTGAGGAAGCTGGATGAGCTTAAGGAACAACTTAGTCGGTCTTGTGATGTGGGTGATAAACCAAAAGAGAAAGTTCCTATTGATGGGAGGGTACTCCCTCCAGATCCTTATGGCGGTTCGGATTCCTGGCTTCCAAATGGTTCTCTGGGATCAGATAGGGCTTCAATGCCTTTCCGTGGACCTGATAAACAAGTTGCAGGACCTCCTTATTTCAATCATTACCCTGAACCGTTTCCTTATTCCAATGGTCATGAAATGGCTATGCACAGTTTACATCCTTCTGTGCATAATTCAAATCACACTCCTGGATACGGGGATCCTTTTGGGTCTCAAATGTTAAGGAGTGCTCCGCACAAGTTGCCCGGTCAATACCAACAACCATCATCTCATCCTTACTTTTCTGGACAGTATGTGGATTCAAATCATGATGCATTTGAGTCATACCAGCAAAATCCAATGTACCACCATCCTTCTTGCTCTTGTTACCGTTGTTATGATAAACATCAACGAGTCTTACAACCCACTGCATTTAGCAATAAACCAAACAATTCTATGATGTACCATCATGAAAATCCTAGGCCGTTTGCTCCACATGTTCATAATTTTAGGGCTGCTGTTCCTCCATCGAATTTATGTGGTCCACAAGCCCACACGAGATGGCCTAGTGACCTCAATTCTGACATGGGTGGTATTGTTCGCTGCTATCCTCGAAGGGTGGTAGTAGCCAGTGCTGGTCGGCGTTGCCGTCCCATTGCTGGTGGTGCCCCATTTATAATATGCAATAATTGCTTTGAGCTCCTGCAACTGCCCAAGAAAGCTCAAGTTTTGGTTAAAAATAAACAAAAGTTGCAGTGCGGGACCTGTTCTACTGTGATTGATTACTCCGTCATTGACAAGAAGCTTGTTCTTTCTGTTGAAACTGGAACAAATGGAATTTCCATGGAGGCTGATGATGATAGCTCAAATGAGGTTTTGAGGGATTATACTTCGCACTCCCATGGCCGTTTTGACCGGATTAGTGCTAATTTTTCTTCTGATGATTATGATAATTCTGGTTATGACTTTCATGCACTGGATAGAGAGCCCACTTCTTTATCTGCGGGACAGGGTTTGAACTCGGGCAAGCCTCAGGAGATGCAAAGCTTTCATTCTACATCACCAAGTACCTCTGAGGATGAAACCAGTCCAGATGTTCTCATTGTTCAAAGAGAGGTCGCAAAGTCAATTCAGCAGCCAATTAAAGCTACTGTGTCTCCACTCCCTGGTTCTCCTCTTCAAGAGCATTTTGATTTCTCTTCTAATAATCATGCAGTGAACAGATTTGAGAAGGGAAACCGAAGTAACCGCACAGATCAAGAGAAATTGATGCCAAACAAGGTTGCCACAAGACAAAATTCATTAAAAGAGGCATCACTGGCAACTGAAATGGAGGTATCATTAAATGAGTACTCTAATACCGGGATGTCTCAAGATTCAGGGGATACAACAAAAGAAGATGATCTGCCAAGAAACAATAAAGGGAGTGAGTCGTTTTTCTCAAATATTATCAAGAAGAGCTTCAAAGATTTCTCAAGATCTAACCAAACTGAAGAGCGTGGCAAAAGTAATATTTCAGTAAACGGGCATTCTCTACCAGATCGTTTGGTCAAGAAGGCTGAGAAGTCGGCAGGACCAATTCATCCTGGACAATATTGGTAAGCACGTGAAAAAATGCACCTGTTGAATCAATTTTATTCCTAAATGGCATGCTATAAATTTTATCTGTCATATGAGTACATTATTTAATCTTTGAGATGGGCATATACATGTCCATTTCATGCACCCATGTGGACAAAAGATTTAACAAACGATTGGATTTGATTGAGATATACATTGCTCTAATTTGAATCTGTTAAGCTTTATAGCCTTCACAGTAATTTTTAAACATGGAAATTTTGCAAGGCAAGTATGGAGCAATATACTCATTTCTTATACTTCAGTTCCATTAAGGGTTTCCTTTTTGCTGTATGAACCAGGTACGATTTCCGGGCTGGATTTTGGGGTGTCATGGGTGGGCCTTGTCTTGGCATAATTCCAGTAAGATCCGTTATGATGACAATATTATTGCAACTGTGTTTGTTATCGTATTTATTTCCATATATGTATTTGTGAAAAATGTTGTTTCTCTTGCAGCCATTTATTGAAGAACTCAACTATCCTATGCCAGAGAATTGTGCTGGTGGAACTACTGGTGTTTTTGTTAATGGAAGAGAGCTTCACCAAAAAGATCTGGATTTGCTTACTAGCAGGGGGCTTCCAGCTGCCCGGGATAGATCTTACATAGTTGAGATTTCTGGTAGAGTGTTGGATGAGGACACCGGTGAAGAGCTAGATAGTCTCGGAAAACTTGCCCCGACGTAAGACCCTAATATCTGCCCATTTACTTTTGCTATTAATTGTTCTAGGACTTAGCTTCTATATTCACGCACTTTAGCAGTCTGTTTGTCACCTCTGGTTCAACATGTGGTAATTGATTTGTAACTTCATTCTGGAAGCCTTGTACCTCACGGCATTAGGGACAAGTTTGATCATTTACTTTTATCATAGCGTTGGTCGGAATTGTAGGAATGAACCCTTGTGCATTTGTTTACTTTTTGTCATAGCGTTGCTATATGATATTTATAAGCAGCACTAACTTGCCATTTCTGGACAGAGTTGAGAAGGTAAAGCATGGATTCGGCATGAAACCTTCACGAGCAGCTGCAAAATGAAAATTTGAAGATCACAAAGCCTGTCCTGCGGCAAATTTATCGGGAAGAACCATGATGTTTTTCTTAAAGTGGTGGAATGATGAAGATGTTGCACATTTGGTATGCCCTTGATATATGAAAGTTACTTAGAAGTTTAATATTCAAGTTATTGTAGTTGTGAATGTTGCACATTCTATGTGGTTTTCTGCTAGTGTTTTGCCTTTGTATATGATCCAGTGTGTAATTTTTTCAGCATCTCATATTCCTTTATGTTTATGATCAATGGATCAATCATTCTTCTTAGTTATTGAATCCACTTCAAAGCTCTAAAATGTTTTTCAAAGTTGCAGCCAAACCCCATTTGATTCTGATTCCTTAGGGACACATAGATAGATTGAGTTCTCATGTATCTTGTCCGAATTTCTAAAGAGATTTTGGATGGAGAAGCAATGATTGATTTATCTGGTACTCAACTTTGTATGGAGGAGGGCCCTTTACAATTTAAATGGCCTTATCGAAACTCATGTGGGTCAGTGGGACTCACTAATGTGAGAACCTAGTGCCTGGAAAAGTTGGAATTGCTTTCTCATTCTGATTCCTGCAACCTGACCCTCCTGAAGAACATTGCTGCTTTTCTTGCAAAGTTCTTTGATTCTATCAGTCATCATTAATATTGGAAATGACATGCATGAATAAAGTTTGTGACAGTAGAGCAGAGATCTGTGTTCCAATAAAATGAAAAAAGCTCTACTTTTCTTAAAATTCTTTTCATTTAACAGATTTTGGTTTCCAGGGTCCCCAAGTTTTTCATAGAAATTATACAAGAGTTTCCAGGCACGTTTACTAATCAGAATGGCATGAACTTAAACGATTCCTGATTAGTACACACGCATCTTCACGATTTCAAAGGTGTTTTGAGTTGGTATCACCAGCAGACTCCATTATTGAACTGAATGGCATCTTCTATTAAATTAATTCAACATGATAATCTCACTCTCCCTCCTTAAGATCTGCCCAATGGTGACACTTTCAATAGAATATCAACCTACTAGCGCTGTTTCTATTATTATGATTGTCTCGTGTCGATTAGTTTAATCATTCAAATAAAATATGTACATTTCTATAACGTGGGAAGTGGGAACGGTCAATCTCATGAGGTTTGTTTAAATGTCTCGATCCATCCCAGAAAATAAATAAATAAATAAAATTCTAAGCTTGTTCAACTCATGTTTAAATAAAATTAAATAATTTTTCGAGGAAGGTTTTAGTCCATTGATAATTTGATATTCTTGTGTCAAAAAAAAAAAAAAAAATATTGATATTGACCCAATACCAAAGCTTTTGGTACACCCAGAAGCCTTATATTTAATAAAAAATATATATATATATATAATTAAAATCCATATTGCAAAAAAAAAAAAAATGATAATGATAAAGGTTGGCCTTAGCTTTAATTTCAAGAAGATAGGGGTAATAAAATGAGTGGTCCACCAGCAATCACCATTGATGTGTTCTATATATTAAAGAGCATCCAGCCAGCTGTGATCAATTAGAATTTTGATTTAAAGTTTGAGAGGAGCATAAGCCATAACATGTGCAATTTTTAGATATTCTGTATTTGTTTATTTGGCAACTTGAAACAGATGTATCAGAGAACGACAACATACTACAATTGACACTTTATTCTTTTTCATTTCTGCTTCTGTTTCCTTTTTTATCTTTTATTAAAAATATATTTTTACCATTTTTTTACTTTTTTTTTTTTTTTTTTGTCATTTTGTTCTCGTCCTGGTTTGTGGGCATACGTGACCAAATCAAGTAGAAACTTGGATGGTAATAGTCCAGGGAAACTATAACACCGTCAGATGTAATTTAGTGTTGAATGAGGCTTGTTCGGTTCGAAAATATATTATGTTAAAGTCCTTAGGCCAACTCCAACCATGCGTTAAACAATACTAGATTTCAAGATGGAACCTGATTTGGCGAGAATGCACTCTAACCATGCGCGTGTTCACAGCACCAACTCTTTTATTTTTATTTTTAAAAATTTTTAATTGTTAAATCAATGTTTTAATTTTTTAAAAATCTCTAATTTAACGTTACTATACTTAATTCCAATGATATGTATTCTAAAAAAATATACCATTGATTTTGATCTTTAGAATGACAACAATATTGATATACATATTTAATTTACTTATTAATTATATATTAAAATAAACTTTTATAATAATTTAAATATTTATTGGAAGAATATTCTTTAAAGATGTTTTTTTGATGTGAAATTCGATATTATACATTAGAGTGGACAAAATTTAGTGTAAACATATTCCTAAAAGATTATTTTTCAACTCCGAATTGGAATAGAGTTTGGTGCAATATATTGGAGTTACTCTTAGGAGTTTTATTATTATTATTATTTTATAATATATATATTTTTTATTATCGTCATTTATGACAAAACACATATTTTCTCGTGGCAGCAACCAAACAGAGCCTAAAAAACCAGAGAGCAGAGACGCTCAACGCTCTCTCTGTGGTCATCATAACAATTCACATTTCAAGTATTTGACACACACCAACAAAGAAGTGTACAGACAACAAGACACGCCCTTGTAATAAATTCATACGTTGACATAATTACACTTAATATAATGATAATCCACCAATAAAATGATTAATCAAACACACTAAACTAAAACATTTCATGCCAAACCCACGTTTGGGGTTATTAACGACAAACCTGTTCTGTTCAGTTCAGTTCACTTCTCTCTCTCTCTCTGTGTGTTCTCTTGAGAGATTTTTAAATTTTTTTGGTTTGTTTGACACCAAATGGTGAAGGAAATGAGGTTTGATTTGAACCCATTAACGCTTTGTAAAAACAAGAACAATCATGTCTATGTGAAGTTTGCAGTCTCGTTTCTGTTGATAGGCCTCGCTTTTCGTCTCTTAGTTTCTGATTCAATTAGATTTTCCTCTGTTGTCGAGACTCAAGGACAGATAAATGAAGAACAGAGTCAAGAGACCAAAACAGAGTCTCCTGAGGTTGCTGCCTTGCCTGTCCAAGAACCAGTTCCTGATGATTTTCAGGGAAATGAAACCCAGATATCTGATAATGGTAAGTGAAGTTTTTTTTTCCCTCAATATAAATCAAAATGAGGAACTGGGGATTCTTTTTTTTTTTTTTTTTTTTTTCCTTTGTCATTCCGGAAATTTATAAATTTTTGGATTTTTTAGTCCATTCTTTCTAATTTTACTGTCATTTTTGAAGATGGTGCTTCTATTGATTTTGTTTTTTCATTTTTTTTTTCCAATGAGCTACTTTGATGGCTATTAACAATGTAATTGAATGTATAAGATGGAAAAGTATTTGGATTTTTGAACTAGCTATCTATATTGGTAGGTTGGAAATCCAGAAACTCATCTATTTTTAGATTGACAATTTGACATCCAAATTGTTCTGCAATAAATAGTAAATCATTTTTCTTTATAGGAACAAATTAAATCACATTCAAATTTAGTAAGTTGTATTGTGATCAGAGTACTTCTTTGCATTGTGGTTTTATAATTCTCAGCTTACATGTATGTATCTCCATTTAATCTCCATCAATTGGTGCTGATACTAAACCTGTAAAATGTATGTAGTTTCAGCAAAATGTGATCTTTTTACCGGTGAGTGGATACCGGACCCATCAGGTCCACTTTACTCAAATGAGAGCTGCATGGATATTGAAGGCCATCAGAATTGTATGAGGAATGGAAGACCTGATTCTGGATACCTTTACTGGAGGTGGAATCCGAGGGATTGTGAATTACCCAAGTTTGATCCAGAGAAATTTCTCGATTCGATGAGGAATAAATCTTGGGCATTTGTTGGTGATTCGATTTCTCGTAACCATGTCCAGTCATTGCTTTGCATTCTCAGTCAGGTAAGTTTTAAATTTTTAAAGAACACAATATAACATTAGTCTTTGGGAATTTGAGATGCTTTCATTATTATTTTTTTTCTTGCCTGAGCATGGTAGTCAATAGTCATCATTGAGTTTGAGTGCTATATACATTTATTGAGTACTCTTAAATCAGTGAAAACCAAGCTCGCTTAGAAGAAAAGCAAAGTTAAAGATAAAGTGTCATTGGCTCAAATAAATTGTTGCAAGTTCATAAATTCTTTTGTTGAAATGATAGCAGTCACAATAATTCTTGTCCCAAGCTCGAAAACACCCGAGTTCTAGTCTGTGATCTTATTTTTCCAAAGACTAGATCTTATGTTTTACTGAAAAAAATTGGCTTCTGGAAATTTTTAAGTTTCCACTCAATAATCAAGTGTCAATTTCATAATGGAGGACAGCGGCGACCACTTTTATGGTTAGGCAACTGCTTTCTAGTGGTTATCAAGTCTTTTTTTTCAAGCTGGTACCTACCACAGCTATGACTAGATTTTCATTTTGTTGGATCCAGGTTTGATCATTGAAATGTATTATTGGTAGGCTCACTTTGTGTTATCGAGTACAGATTTGTGTATCATCAAGTTGAAGACCCGGATTTAGAATTAGCCCCACGTAGAACCCATAGCTACCACATTTTCTACCGCTCATGTAAACACATTAGGTCCTACCAAAACCTGACATGTCAATCTAGCTCTCTGCATTTGTTCTAGTTGTGTTATGGTTATGTGGTGTTTTGTTGTGTTCAATTCTGTCAAGTGTTGAAAAATTTGGTCCTGGTGTAATTCATGACTTTTCGGTTGTTATGTCCCACAGGTTGATCAAGCAGTGGAGGTCTACCACGACGAGGAATATAGATCGAAAAGGTGGCACTTTCCCTCTCACAATTTTACCCTTTCAGTAGTTTGGACCCCATTTCTATTAAGAGCTGATATCTTTGAAGACATAAATGGAGTTTCCTCGTCCGAAATACAGCTCCATCTCGATAAACTTGATACGAAATGGACAGAACAGTACAACAACTTTGATTACATGGTGATTGCTGGCGGGAAATGGTTTCTCAAGACAGCCATATATCACGAGAACGACACAATCCAAGGCTGCCATAACTGTCATGGAAAGAATTTGACTGAATTGGGATTCGAATATGCCTACAGCAAAGCACTCCAACTAGTACTCAACTTTGTCACAAGTTCAGACCACAATGCGTTTGTTTTCCTTAGAACCACCACCCCTGATCACTTCGAGAATGGAGAATGGTTCAGCGGAGGAACGTGTAACAGAACCGTGCCTTTCAAAGAAGGAGAAGTGGATATGAGAGATATAGACACAGCAATGCGGGATATAGAGTTGGAAGAATTCAAGAAGGCTGCAGCAACCGCAGCTAAAAATGGGGCGGTTTTGAAATTATTAGACACAACCCAGCTTTCGTTATTGAGGCCTGACGGTCACCCGGGGCCATACAGGCAATTCCAGCCATTTGCGAAGGATAAGAATGCTAAAGTTCAAACTGATTGTCTGCATTGGTGCTTGCCGGGGCCGATTGATAGTTGGAATGATTTGGTGATGGAGATGATGATAGATGATGGAAAATATAGATAATCTTCGGATTTAACTTTGAGATGCTTTGAGTTATTACAATTTTGAGGGCATGAAATCAAATACTCATTACACGGGTTGCCATTGCCAAAGTAAAATTTATCTGTAATTATATCTCATTCGATTACATTGTCAAATTCTCTGGTCGTATTACGAAATCCAACTGAGATTTTTTTTGGTCATGAATGAAGTTATAAGTCAGCTGTGTGCCTCTGTGTGTGGGGTAAAATTGTATTTATAAAATCAACTTTGTAGGAGTATGCTTTTTAACAATAAATAACCTTTATTTCTTTTTCTTTTACTTCCGACTGTTCTCTCCGGTCAGATATGGTATTGTAACTAATTTTTTTTTTTTTTTTTTTTTGGTTGCAAGCTTGGGGGGCACGATCAGCAAACAAACGTAATGGTGTAAATCTGGACCGGGCCTGGGTGCTTGGCCAGCCTAGGCAAACCAAGAAAGCGGGCTTAGCATTGGGTTGTGCCGGCCCAAGCACGGCACGAGGGGGTGTGCCATGCGGGGCCAAGCTTCCTGGTCTGGCCCGCCTGTTTTTTAATGTGTCTTAGGCTAACGGTAGGCACACCGTGCCCATTTGTAGTATGATAATGAGAATATGAGATTGTAGTAATGTAGCATAACCCTTGTAAGGGTGTGTTTGAAATGACTTTTCAAATAAAGCTTTTAAAGTAAATCTTTATAAATAGAGTTTTTATTCAGTATAAGTGTAGAACTTCTAACAAAAAGCTTTTAAATGCTATGCCTGCATTTGGAATACTTGAAACTTAGGGGGGTGTATTCAATTGGGATTGTTAAGGACATTTAAAGACATTATAAATCCTGGTGTATTCAATTCGGACATTTAAAGACTTTAAAAGAGTCCATATTAATCCAGTTGTATTCAATTAGGATTTCTATGGACTTTTAAAGAATCCTTCCAAATCCAGGTGTATTGGATTGGGACTTTAAAAATGTCTGTAAAAATCTAGGTGTATTCAATTGGGACTGGATTTTAAAGGATTTTCTTAGGTCTTGGATTTTGGTGGACTTGATGGTAAGAGGTATAAATATCAAAGTCCATAACAAGTCTTGCTCTCTCCCCAAAGATTTTCAGTCTCTACCATCGTTCATATCAGGATTTCCGAAAATCTTCTACTCTTCCACAGGTTAGTGCATCTCTCTAGTATGATTTTTTTCTTTTATGGCTCTTTTTGTGAATGTTTTCAATTTTTTTCTTCTTTTTCACTTCTCCATCAATTTTATATCTATCAAAATCTCAGAGTGTTGCCTGATTTTTTTGTTGGCGTTCTGGTGCTCTGATGGTTTTTGTTGTTTCCTGGGTGTTGTGTTTTTGCTTTCTTCTCTGCGTGTGTTTTTGTTTGCTTTTGGCTGGCTTTTTCTTTGCTGCTCTGCTTTCCTTGTTTGGCTTGCAGTAGTCAGTTGGTTCTTGCTTGTCCTGGCTCTGTTTTCTTCTTTGTTTGTTTGGTTTCTCCTTGCCCTTTGTGGCCTTAATAAATCTGCTGTTCAAAAAAAAAAAAAAATCTATCAAAATCTGTATTTTTTTTTCTCTTTGTATTCATTATTTCTTGTTAACTGTTTGTGTTTATGCTCAATTGTTGCTTTTCCTGGAGGCTGTGTAATTGCTCTTTTGTTGTGCTTTGTTGGCCTTGGTGTGGAATATAATCCAATGTTATAAAAAAAAAAAAAAAACGATTTGGGTTTCTAGGGTTTATAGATTATAATTCTGCAATCCATGATCTTTGTTTAGTAATCCACCTTTTGAGGTCATCAATTCTCTAGGATGATAATTATTTGAATGTACCTTTATTATAGACTTTTGGGAATGCAAATTTTTAATAGAAACTTAAAATTTTTAATAGAAAATTTTCAACTCTGTAGCCAGGGATTTGAGTTCTTTCATATTTGCAATCAAAGAGCACTGATCCTTCCCATTTCCATTAACCAATTGAATGCCGAACCTTCTCAACTACCGTAGCTTTTTGAGCTCATCAAATATTTTTTACAGTTCACCTGTACACCATCTAGCTTTCGCTGATCCATTATGGACCTAAAACCTTCCTGAATTTTTGTTTATTCTCCATAGGAGAAACTGGGATAATCCGAACGAATAATTAATAGGTAACGCAGCTTTTTCAAATTATTAATCTAATCTGGAAGCTCGCTCACAAGAGGGTTCTTCAAATTCAAAGTCTCTAAGTTGAGAAGTTTACCTATTGTCTTAGGAAGTACTTTTCACTTTTGTATTTTTCAGGCTTTAAGTAGTGCAAGCTAAAAAGGTTTTCAATTCCTTCTCGAACATAATCTATTGGAGCATCTTTTAAAGTCTATACTGTTATAAGCTTGAAATTGTTTACAGATGATGTATTCTTAAAATACTATGGTAGCTCACTAGCTCAACTATAATGGAAAGAAAAATGGAACGAACATTTGAGTCTTTAATCCTCCCCAAAACATTATCGAGACTTTGACTTATGGTAAGGTGTCGAGGTTTTGTATATTGACTCATATTCCTAATTGTTCAGTGCATTAGATCATAGACACAACAATTGTTTGCTTTTTCTTGAAAATTTGTCTCTAAAACATGAACCAAGTTTCTTTCAATAAGTTCAATCAAGTAATCTTGCCTAATTTCTTCAGATCCACTAGTACTGTCATAAGCTTGAAATTGTCAGCAGATAATGCATTCATGAACGACTACGGTAGCTCAACTATATTGGAAACAAAAAAGGAACGAACTTTTGAGTCATTAATATTCCCCAAAACATTATCAGTACTTCTACTAACATTATCAGTATTTTTTAATAGAAAATCCCCACCAGCATCCTATTTGAGGCAATTAATTTACATGCTCTATGAATCGCCAATACTTCAGCCGTTTTGGAATCGTAAACTCCCACATCTGATGAAAATAAGCACCAAACTCTTCCTCTTGTTTATTCATATGAAGTGTCTATCTATTATTGTTAGCATTTATATATGTGAAGTGTTTGTGACCTGTTTATTCATATGAAGTGTCTCCTTTACAATTTTGCATACCGATTTTGCCATATCTTCCTTTGATTCCAACATATAATACTGATTTTGTCATTGATTCCTTTGATTCCAGCATATAATTTTTATTTTTATTGTTATGAGGGTTCTTAACCTGTTATAAATTAATTTCAATGAGGCCATTTGCTGATGAAAAAGTTCCCTTTCAACTTTTTAGGTATTGAAAAATCTCACAGCTCTATTATTGCATTTTGTGGTGTGCAAACAACATCTATTATCTTGATGACTATTTTTTACTCATCTGTTTTTTTTTTTTTTTTTTTTTTTCTGTTTTTTTGTTATGCTTTGGTTATGGTTGTTATATTATACAAATGGTTTGGTCTGTTATTGTCTTGAATAGTTTTCATCTATAGTAACATTACAAATGGGAGATACACAAGAAGGGAATAGGAAAGGAAAGGCTAGGACTGATTATAGCAATTGGTCCATTGAAGAGAGCAAAATGTTGTTACAACTCATGGTTGATGCTGCATCTCGCGGATGGCGTGATGCGAATGGCATGCTTAGCAAGGCAATTGTAGAAAGCAGGATACTTCCTGTACTTAATGAAAAACTTGGGTGCCAAAAAACTCATAACAATTACATGAGTCGGTTAAAATTCTTTAAGAGAGAATATCAAAAATATTCTCAGCTTATGCGTCATAGCTCTGGGTTTGGGTGGGATGAAACAACAAAGAAGTTCACTGCTCCTGAAGAAGTTTGGGAAGATTACTTTAAGGTTAGGTTTTTAACTTTTCTCAAATGAATTCTGTTTGGTAAATTGAGTGCATACTAATTGTTAAACAATTTTTTTCTTGTCTTTTTTATAGTCCCACCCGACTCATAGAGGCCTTCGCAATAAAAATTGTGATGACTACGAGGATTTACAAATTGTAATTGGTAATGCAACTGCTACTGGGAAAAATTCATTAGGATTAAGTGATGAAACTGATGCAAGAACTTTTGGTGTCGAAGATAGACATACTATATTAGATGACTTTGTATATGATGAGACCAATGAAGCCTTTGTAGCAAATCAGAATGAATCATCACACCAACCTCCACCACTTGGACAATCTTCTTCACCTTTACCCTTTCCGGCCACTAGTTCAGAAGTTCACCCAGTTAGCACAAGCCAAAAAAAACGAACTAGAATCGACAGTGAAGGGAATAGTAGCTCATTTGAGACCAACAATAAAGCAATGGTTATGGAGAAAATTTTTCTTAGCATTGATTCCATTGCAGTTGATTTTCGGGGAGTACATAGCCTACTGGAAAAACGGGAAAAAGATAGAGAGAAAAGTGAGATGGAGAAAAGGGAAAAAGAGAGACAAAACTGTATATGGGATGCTATCAAAGAGACTCCAAATTTAGATGAACGTGCTCGATACAAAGCGGTTGCATTTTTTATTTTAACATGCAATGTATTAATTTGGTACTTATTTTGATTTGTCAATTAATATTATTTATGGTTCCTTATACTATTGTGTGAATGAAATATTTGCTTCATTTTGGGTTCATATATCTGTTTATTAAATGAGATATTTACTTCATTTTAATTCATATTTTTTAGCTCATATTTCAGTTTGTTTTAAGTAGTTCAGTTTGTAACTTGATAATGATTTTATTAGGTGACTAGTTGTTCATTTATATAATGTCTCAATCAAGCATGTATGGAGAGAATGAATTAGAGGAAGACGAAATTGAGGGAGAGGAAATTGACGAAGAAGAAACTGATGGGGAAGATATGGATGTTAAAGAATTTGAGGAAGATGAAGAATTTTACGAAATCATTAAACATTTGTTGATGGCAATTCAAGCTGTAGTCCATGTGGTAAATGAGTTTATGATTGTCATGAGCGAGCAACATGTTGAACGTCTATTAACTCGACGACAGATTACTACGAAAGGATTAAATTACATACATAATGTCTTAAATCAAGATCCTGAACATTTTCGACAGAGGTATAGAATGTATCCTGATGTGTTCAGAAAGTTATGCAGTATTCTTAGAGAAAAGACACTCTTACAAAATACAAGATTCATTTGTGTAGAAGAAATGCTTGCAACATTTTTGCTCATTGTTGGCCACAATAATAGATATTGTCTAGTACGCGACACATTCGGCCGATCACATTTCACAGCCAGTATAAATTTTAATAAAGTTTTGAAGGCCTTGAACACAATAGCACCGGATATGCTGGCCAAGCCTGGATCATTGCCATCTAAACTAAAGGAAAGCACAAGGTTTTACCCTTACTTTAAGGTATATGTATGTCTTTAGCATTTTTTTTTTTTTAGGTAAATGTATGTCTTTAGCTTTTTTTATTTTTTATTTTTTATTATTTATTTATTATTTGAATCAAAATATAAAGCTTTGGATTTATTTCAGGATTGTATTGGAGGTATTGATGGCACACATATTCCAGCAATGATAACAGGACGCGACGTAAGTAGCTATCGTAATCGTCATGGAACAATATCTCAAAATATATTAGCAGCTTGTAATTTCGATTTGGAATTCATGTATGTTCTTAGTGGGTGGGAGGGTTCAGCTCATGATTCAAAACTTCTAACTGATGCTTTAACAAGGAGGAGGATTGCACTTAAAGTGCCTCAAGGTTCGTATTTATCTTCTTTTTTTTCTTCTTTTTAAAAATTAAAAAAAAAAAAAAAAAAAAAAAAACTTTATATTAGGCCATACGCTGCATGCAAATTATTTGCATTGTGTATATATATATATATAAGTATTTGCATTGTATTATCAGGTAAATATTACTTAGTGGATTGTGGATTTCCAAATCGACGCCAATTTTTGGCTCCGTTTCGAGGTGTTCGATATCATCTCCAGGACTTTGGTGGTCAAGGACTTGACCCTGCAAATGAAGTTGAGTTATTCAATCTTCGTCATTCTTCTTTGAGGAATGTTATTGAGAGGATATTTGGTATATTCAAATCAAGATTCACAATTTTCAAGACTGCACCTCCTTTCCCGTTTAGGACACAAACAGAGCTTGTATCAGCTTGTGTAGGACTACACAACTTTCTTCGAAAGGAGTGTAGATCTGACGAGTTTCCTGTTGAACAAGATAATGAAGTGGATCTTGAACCAGTTAATGAAGTTGATCCTGAACCAGTATTCCAAACGCAAGAACAACAACGAACTGAGGCTAATGAATGGAGAGATGCTATAGCTTTGAATATGTGGATGGATGCAGGACACAATAATAATAATGAGAATCAATGAAGATGAGTTATGAATGAGAATATATATTTTTTGTTTTGAAATTGACAAAGTGTGTCGGGATTTATCCAAACTTACCGGGATCAAACATTCTATCATTGTAAGCACATGTTAAGGTTTAAATTTCTTTAAGTGGCATGACATCAAAAACTTGGTGGTCACTGAATTTTGGTACTGCGAGCTTTTCTTAATTTGGCATGGTTTAGCTGTTGTTGATCTTGTATTCTTATCTTAATTTATTTTATTTATTAACCCTGATTGTAGTTCATCTAATGCCGTTTAAAATTTCCATTGTCAAAAGTTTCATAGATTACATTTGAGATATTGAAATGTTGTTGATTATAGTAATTACCAGATCAGTGATGGGGTGTTGAATTGACATGTTTCTTCAACAAAAAATAAAACAAGCCTATAATATAATTTCCCACTTATAACACAACTGAGCTTTAACTCTTTACATCAAGTCAATGTACACAAATGTGTCTGAATAAAATCCTCTTTTTTAATAAAAGTTAAAGATAACAAATCCATGAAAGTCCATGGATGTCTAAACAAATCCATAAAAGTCTTGATAGATATCTAAACAAATCCATAAAAGTCTGAGATGAATGTCTAAATAAATCCATGAAAGTCCATGTGGATTTATAAAAGTCTATAGAAATCCATGAAAATCTGTCACTTAAAAAATGTCTTTAAATGTCCTCAAGAATCCCAATTGAATACACCCCCCTTAGTCTATTTTGCTCGAGCTCTTCGATTCACTAGAGATAGAAACACTAGGCAGTTTCCCACAATCATAGTCAGCAACTTTAACAAGCTTAGGGGTAAGGAACCTGTAAAAAACCACATCTCTAAAGAATTTCATCCACCAACTTGACCCTCCTTGAGCCCATCCTGATAAATATGACCCTGCCACCAGCCATGCCACACGCCACCTTCTTTCCTTAACATACCCATCTATAGCTTCACCAATGTCCCTTGAATCAAGCTTTCCATTTTTCTTTTTCAAAACTTCACCGATGTGTCGCCCAAGAACCACTGCATCTTCTAGCGCGGCACAACCGCCTTGTGCAAGATCAGGTGTCATTGGGTGCATTGCATCACCAGCCACCGTGATGTTATCCTTACTTAGTTTCTGAAATAAGATGTCCCAAGGTTTCCTAAACATCAATGGAGCCCTTGTCAATGTTGAAAGATCACAATGCCGGACAACATCCAGGTACAGTGGAGGCAAGTGCTTGGCATAATTCTCTAGCAATTCTCTCTGTATCAGTTCTGGATTTCCAGCTGAGTTTTCTCCTGAATAAAATGAAGAAAAAGTAAATAAAAAGAAGGCAGGGTCCAAATCTGAATTTTTTCATGCGGTTCCAAGGATGATCACATGCGATAATCAATTAAACATCATACATGAGATAATCCTTGGGACCGCATGAAAAACTTCTAGGCTATACCTGAATTGAGAATTATTCAAAAAAGATAAATCTCCTCCATATAAGAATTTTAATACATGGTAAAAATATCCAATTACCATTAGGTGGAGATTGACTAACAAAGAACCAACAGATATCCTTATCAGTAAGAGGAACAAATCCAGCTCTGATGCCAGCATCTACAAATTGCCTGATTTCATGATTCAATCCATGACCTTGAGGAAACACAGCCAGTCCACGTATCCCTGATCGACCAGAATCGACTGGTGCTGCGAGTCCTAACCAATTTCCCACCACAGAGTGCACCCCATCACATCCTATCAACATCTAATTATCCAAGTGATAGAATTAATATAATGTAATCCGATATTGTACCAAGTAATTATTCAAGACACCTATAAAACCATAATAAAATGCTTAGTTACCTTAGCTTTAATAACAGTACCATCACTCAAATGAATGATAGTTATAGGTGAATTTTCTTGTGTTTGCGTTTCGATGGAAGAAACTTTGGAAGAGAAACGGATCGTATCAATTGGTAGTTCATTTGCCAAGGTCTCTAATAAGGTTTTGCGGTGTACCGATCTTGGTCCAGCTTTACCGAAGGAGATTTCTTTAGTTGCTCCAGTTTGTATATTTGTTATTAGTACCCTAATTTATCATCAAAAGAGAAGCATATGAATAAACCAGCAATATTCAAATTAGATTATAAAATAAAATATTGAAACAAGTTGTGAAGAGAAATAATTACCTCTCAATAGGAGAATAAATGGAAGTGAGCTTGTGAGAAACAGCAAGAGCATCGAGTGCAAGCCAAGCGTTTGCGGAGAGATTTAAGGCTGCACCGGTGAATCGAAGGGTTTCTGCTCTTTCCAAAAGCAGAGCTCGGATTCCTAATCTCTTGAGAGCCACAGCAGTCGCCAACCCTGCTATTCCTGCACCCACTATCACCACCTCTTCCTCTTCCACCATTTTCATATATCTCTTATTAAGTTTCACAACACCAGATACATCTATTTATAAGGTTGTCTCAACTTAGGCTCCAAGGTGATTGCTTGACATGAATATTTATTATTATTATTATTTTTTAAGTATGCTTGACTTGACTTGAATATTATCTTGGAAGAAAAATTAAACTTGCACTCTTTCAAAAAAACAAAAAACAAGAAAACTTGCCCACCAAAAGACTAATGACATATCGCATTAGCATAAGATGGCATAAGTTTATTCGACGGTGTTACCAAGCGTTGGTCCACACAAGTTTTTCTCTCTTACGGAATCTAGTCTATCAACCAGACAACCAGGCTGTGCTTATGGTAAAAAAAATCAAGGGGGCTGTGCAGTGCTTGCCAACATGTGATTTCATCTTATTGCTATTTTGATAATGACAAATTGCACAAACACACGTGCATTTTATTGTGATTTTAAAGATTTTTTAGATTCCACGGCACTCTCTTCTTTTCGGGCTCTATTACCCTATATCTTCTTGCAATACATCAGAATTTTAAAATGTATGATATGTTTAACATTTACAGAGACAATGAAACCTTACACACGGCAGTTGTGACCGTGGATAATTTTTTTAAAAAATACTAGTATGAAATTCTTTTCATCTATGCCTTAGGGGTTATACTAGATCCTAGGATTGAATTATATGGTTTAGTAACTTTTTATTTATTTATTATATTGGTATTAACTAGAACTTATATTTTATTCAAAGTCTACCGACCTAAAAGTTGTTCGAAGTTTATGACATTTATTACCACATGTTTGGCGGCGTAAACATGCTACCATAAGAAGAACATGACACACGCCCATTGAAGGTTCAACAAGTCTTCATCTCAACCTCCAGTTGCAAGACTTGCTCAACCTCAAAATGTCGAACTTAACAACTTCTTTAAAACTGAGTTCTCTATGTTGGAAACAATTGGTAGGAGAGAAGACGTCCATGATTTTAATCTGTTGTTATGGTGGAAGAACCATATCAATAAATATCCAGTACTGTCACAACTAGCACGTGACGTACTTGTTATCTATGTGTCCACTGTTTTTTCATAACAGTGGATGTATCATCGAACCAAGAACTTCTTTGACTCCTGAGATGATAGAGGTATTAACATGCCTTTGGGATTTGGAGCATATTCGAATGAGGATGCAACATCAAAAGGAGGACAAGAAAGTAATTCAAAATTTCGCCAATTTATACGTCGATAAGGGTTCCGATGGTAACTAGGAGGAGGCGTGAAGACTGAAAAGTTAATGATTGCACTCTTTTTAAATTTTAATTATACATGTACTTGTAAATTGTAATTCGATTGCACTCTTTTTCCTTACCAAGTTTTTATCTCGCCGGGTTTTTCTTGTTAAGGTTTTTAATGAGACAATCATATAATACTGAAATCTAAGTAAGTACATAAAATTTATTTTTTTACCTATATTTTTTTATATGACATACACACTTTTTATTAAATAATTAATCTATTTCTTACGTCTTTATTTATTATTTGAATTATTTTTTAAAATAAATTAATCTATTTCTTATTTTCTTGTATATTATTTTGTTAGATTAAATAATCTAATGCATAAGTTATTAAAATAAGCTAAAAAAAAAAAAAAGTTGAATAAATAAATTTTTAGGAATTTATTTTCTTTGCGAAGAGAGTTAAGGCTGCACCAGTGGATCGAAGGCTTTCTGCTCTTTCCAAAAGCAGAGCTCGGATTCCCAATCTCTTAAGAGCCACAGCAGTCGCCAACCCTGCTATTCCTGCACCCACTATCACCACCTCTTCCTCTTCCACCATTTTCTTATCTCTTTTTAAGTATCACAACACCAGAAACTTCTATTTATAACCGCTTGACTTGAATATTTATTTATTTATTTATTATTATTATTATTATTATTTTTTGAAATAAATTTATTATTTAAGTATGCTTGACTTGACTTGAATATTATCTTGGAAGAAAAATTAAACTTGCACACTCTTTCAAAAAACAAAAAACAAAAAAGCTTGCCCACCAAAAGACTTATGACATACAGCATTAGCATAAGATGGCATAAGTTTATTCGACGGTGTTACCAAGTGTGGGTCCATACAAGTTTTTCTTTCTTAGTTTCTTACGGAATCTAGTCTATCAACTAGACAACCAGGCTGTGCTTTATGGTAAAAAAAAACCAAGGGGGCTGTGCTAGTGCTTGCCAACATGTGATTTCATTTTATTGTGATTTTGATAATGACAAATTGCACAAACACACGTGCATTTTATTTTAAAGATTTTTTTAGATTCCACAGCACTTCTGTTCGGGGTCTATTACCCTATATCTTCTTGCATTACATCATATTTTTAAAATGTATGATATTTTTAACACTTATGAGACAATGAAACCTTAGACACTACAGTTATAGCCATGGATAATTTTTTTTTTTAAATACTAGTTTGAAATTCTTTTCATCTATGCCTTAGAGGTTATACTAGATCCTAGGATTGAATTATCTGGTTTAAGAACTTTTTATTTATTTATTTATTATATTGGTATTAACTTGAACTTAGATTTTACTCAAAGTCTACTGACCTAAAAGTTGTTCGAAGTTTATGCCATTTATGAGCACATGTTTGACAGCGTAAACATGCTATCATAAGAAGAACATGACACACACTCGTTGAAGGCTCAACAAGTCTTCATCTTAACCTACAGTTGCAAGACCTGCTCAACCTCAAAATACTAAACTTAACAACTTCTTTAAAATTGAGTTCTCTCTGTTGGAAACAACTGGTAGAAGAGAGGACATCAATGATTTTAATCTGTTGCTATGGTGGAAGAACCATAGCAATAAATATCCAGTACTGTCACAACTAGCACGTGACGTACTCGTTATCTATGTGTCCATTGTTTTTTCATAACAGACATTCAGCACGAGTGGATGTATCATTGAACAAAGAAGAACTTCTTTGACTCCTGAGATGATAGAGGTATTAATATGTCTTTGGGATTTAGAGCATGTTCGAATGAGGATGCAGCATCAAAAGGAGGACGAGAAAGTAATTCAAAATTTCGCCAATTTATACGTCGATGAGGGTTCTGACGGTAACTAGGAGGAGGTATGAAGACTGAAAAGTTAACGATTGCACTCTTTTTAAATTTTAATTATACATGTACTTGTAAATTGTAATACAATTGCACTCTTTTTCCTTACCAAGTTTTTATCTCACTGGGTTTTTCTTGGTAAGATTTTTAACGAGACAGTCATATAATACTGAGATCTAAATAAGTAAATAAAATTTATTTTTTTATCTATATCTTTTTATTTGACATACACACTTTTTATTAAATAATTAATCTATTTCTTACGTCTTTATTTATTCTTTGAATTATTATTTTTAAATAAATTGATCTATTTCTTATTTTCTTATATATTATTTTGTTAGATTAAAATAATAAATAAGTTAATCTAATGCATAAGTTATTAAAAGGCAGGCCCGTGGGGCGGCGGGATGTACTATGCCTAATACTACAATCAAATTCACACGATCCAATCCAAGTTGCATTGGGCCTAACAATATACGACCCGATCCATATTGATTGTAGGTCGATACCCCCTACAATATTCTAGGTCTATATATATTTCGTATATAAGATGACTTTGCCGTCAATGGAACATATATATATAGTTCTGGATTTATTTATTTTTTATGCACATGGCAGGTGAGTTCAGCCTCCTGGAATTGTTTATTTATGGAACATATATAGTGTTTTGTAGTGTTCAATTCTGTCAAGTGTTGAAAAATTTGGTCCTGGTGTAACATGACTTTTCGGTTGTTGTGTCCCCAGGTGGATCAAGCAGTGGAGGTCTACCACGACGAGGAATACAGATCGAAAAGGTGGCACTTTCCCTCTCACAATTTTACCCTTTCAGTAGTTTGGACCCCATTTCTATTAAGAGGAAATGGGGCAAAATAGCACTTTTGAAATTTGAAGTTGTGCAACTATCACCACATTACTAACTCATGTTTTATTAGCACCAGAAATGGAATTTGGACAAAAATACCCCCCAGCTTCTTTTCTTTTCTCTTGGGTGTCCTTCACCTTCTTCTTCCTTTTTCCCAAACCTCCATTGATGGAGCTTCAATGGAGGTGCCATCGCCGACCGACGAGTTGACCGGTAAAACCACTGGGAAAACGTTCGTCGAGTGCCAATCATTGTAACCAAAGTGTTCGTTTTCATTTTCGAGTTGTGTAGAGAGAGAAACGAAGCAAAACCCAAACCATCGCGAATCTTCATCGTCCGATTTATGACGATCCGTCATGAATCTGATGAAACCGATAGCGCCAACGAACTCGGCATCGTTCAATCTTCCAGATCCAACTATCTCCGGAGTCAATTAGCGCCATCGTCAGATCGTCACTGTCGCCATTAATGGAGGTCGACAGAATAAGTCTCGAAACGCAGGAATAAGTCTCGAAAAACGCATGAATAAGTCTCGAAAAAATCATAAATAAGTCTCGAATTTTCGAGAAAAAAAAATAAAAAGGAAAAGAGTAAGTGGGGGTATTTTGGTCTCATCACCTATTTTGGTGCTATTAAAACAAGACTTATTAATGTAGTGCTATTTGCACAAACCCTCCCCCAAAAAGAGCTATTTAATTTTTGAACCCTTTCTATTAAGAGCTGATATCTTTGAAGACATAAATGGAGTTTCCTCGTCCGAAATCCAGCTCCATCTCGATAAACTTGACACAAAATGGACAGAACAGTACAACAACTTTGATTACATGGTGATTGCTAGCGGGAAATGGCTTCTCAAGACTGCCATATATCACGAGAACGACACAATCCAAGGCTGCCATAACTGTCATGGAAAGAATTTGACTGAATTGGGATTCGAATATGCGTACAGCAAAGCACTCCAACAGTCCAACTAGTACTCAACTTTGTCACAAGTTCAGACCACAATGCGTTTGTTTTCCTTAGAACCACCACCCCCGATCACTTCGAGAATGGAGAATGATTCAGCGGAGGAACGTGTAACATAACCGTTCCTTTCAAAGAAGGCGAAGTTGATATGAGAGATGTAGACATAGCAATGCGGGATATAGAGTTGGAAGAATTCGAGAAGGCTGCAGCAACCGCTGCTAAAAATGGAGCGGTTTTGAAATTATTAGACACAACCCGGCTTTCATTGTTGAGGCCTGACGGTCACCCGGGGCCATACAGGCAATTCCAGCCATTTGCGAAGGATAAGAATGCTAAAGTTCAAACTGACTGTCTGCATTGGTGCTTGCCGGGGCCGATTGATAGTTGGAATGATTTGGTGATGGAGATGATGATAGATGATGGAAAATATAGATAATCTTCGGATTTAACTTGGAGATGCTTTGAGTTATTACAATTTTGATGGCAAGAAATCAAATACTCATTACACGGGCTGCCATTGCCAAAGTAAAATTTATCTGTAATTATATCTCATTCGATTACATTGTCAAATTCTCTGGTCGTAGTGCGAAATCCAACTGAGATTTTTTTTGGTCATGAATGAAGTTATAAGTCAGCTGTGTGCCTCTGTGTGTGGGGTAAAAGTGTATTTATAAAATCAACTTTGTAGGAGTATGCTTTTTAACAATAAATATCCTTTATTTCTTTTTCTTTTACTTCGACTGTTCTCTCCGGTCAAATATGGTATTGTAACTAATTTTATTTTTTTTGGTTGCAAGCTTGGGTGGCACAACCAGCAAACAAACGTAATGGTGTAAATCTGGACCGGGCCTAAGGACTTGGCCCGCCTAGGCACGCCAAGAAGGCGGGCTTGGCATTGGGTTGCACCAGCCCACGCATGGCACAAGGGGGTGTGCTATGCGGGGCCAAGCTTGCTGACATGGTCCGGCCCGTCTTTTAACGTGTCTTAGGCTAATGGTAGGCGCACCGTGCCCATTTATAGTATGATAATGAGAATATGAGATTGTAGTAATGTAGCATAACCCTTGTAAGAGTGTGTTTGGGATGACTTTTCAAATAAAGCTTTTAAAGTACAGTAAATCTTTATAAATAGAGTTTTTATTCGGTACAAGTGTAGAACTTATAACAAAGAGCTTTTAAATACCATGCCTGCATTTGGAATACTTGAAACTTAGTCTATTTTGCTCGAGCTCTTCGATTCACTAGAGATAGAAAAACTAGGCAGTTTCCCACAATCATAGTAAGCAACATTAACAAGCTTATAGAAAAGGAACCTGTAAAAAACCACATCTCTAAAGAATTTCATCCACCAATTTGACCCTCCCTGTTGAGCCCATCCTGATAAATATGACCCTGCCACCAGCCATGTCACACGCCACTTTCTTTCCTTAACATACCCATCTATAGCTTCACCAATGTCCCTTGAATCAAGCTTTCCATTTTTCTTTTTCAAAACTTCACCGATGTGTCGCCCAAGAACCACTGCATCTTCTAGCGCGGCACAACCGCCTTGTCCAAGATCAGGTGTCATTGGGTGCATTGCATCACCAGCCACCGTGATGTTATCCTTACTTAGTTTCTTAAACAAGATGTCCCAAGGTTTCCTAAACATCAATGGAGCCCTTGTCAATGTTGAAAGATCACAATGCCGGACAACATCCAGGTACAGTGGAGGCAAGTGCTTGGCATAATTCTCTAGCAATTCTCTCTGTATCAGTTCTGGATTTCCAGCTAAGTTTTCTCCTGAATAAAATGAAGAAAAAGTAAATAAAAAGAAGGCAGGGTCCTTCTCTGGTCAGGACCAAATCTGAAATTTTTCTTGCAGTTCTAAGGATGATCACATGCGATAATCAGGTAAACATCACACATGAGATAATCCTTGGACCGCACGAAAAACTTCAGGGCTATACCTGAATTGAGAATTATTCAAAGAAGATAAATCTCCTCCATATAAGAATTTTAATACATGGTAAGAATATCCAATTACCATTAGGTGGAGATTGACTAACAAAGAACCAATAGATATCCTTATCAGTAAGAGGAACAAATCCAGCTCTGATGCCAGCATCTACAAATTGCCTGACTTCATGATTCAATCCATGACCTTGAGGAAACACAGCCAGTCCACGTATCCCTGATCGACCAGAATCGACTGGTGCTGCGAGTCCTAACCAATTTCCCACCACAGAGTGCACCCCATCACATCCTATCAACATCTAATTATCCAAGTGATAGAATTAATATAATGTAATCCGATATTGTACCAAGTAATTATTCAAGACACCTATAAAACCATAATAAAATGCTTAGTTACCTTAGCTTTAATAACAGTACCATCACTCAAATGAATGATAGTTATAGGTGAATTTTCTTGTGTTTGCGTTTCGATGGAAGAAACTTTGGAAGAGAAACGGATCGTATCAATTGGTAGTTCATTTGCCAAGTTCTCTAATAAGGTTTTGCGGTGTACCGATCTTGGTCCAGCTTTACCGAAGGAGACTTCTTGAGTTGCTCCAGTTTGTATATTTGTTACCAGTGACCTAATTTATCATCAAAAAAACAAGCAGATGAATAAACCAGCAATATTCAAATTAGATTATAAAATAAAATATTGAAACAAGTTCTGAAGAGAAATAATTACCTCTCAATAGGATAATAAATGGAAGTGAGCTTGTGAGAAACAGCAAGAGCATCGAGTGCAAGCCAAGCATTTGCGAAGAGAGTTAAGGCTGCACCGGTGGATCGAAGGCTTTCTGCTCTTTCCAAAAGCAGAGCTCGGATTCCCAATCTCTTAAGAGCCACAGCAGTCGCCAACCCTGCTATTCCTGCACCCACTATCACCACCTCTTCCTCTTCCACCATTTTCTTATCTCTTTTTAAGTATCACAACAACAGAAACTTCTATTTATAAGGTTGCATCAACTGTAGTTTTTTTTTTATGCTCCAAGGTGACCGCTTGACTTGAATATTTATTTATTTATTTATTTATTTATTTATTTATTATTATTATTTTTTAAAATAAATTTATTATTTAAGTATGCTTGACTTGACTTGAATATTATCTTGGAAGAAAAATTAAACTTGCACACTCTTTCAAAAAACAAAAAACAAAAAACAAAAAAGCTTGCCCACCAAAAGACTTATGACATACAGCATTAGCATAAGATGGCATAAGTTTATTCGACGGTGTTACCAAGTGTAGGTCCATACAAGTTTTTCTTTCTTAGTTTCTTACGGGATCTAGTCTATAAACTAGACAACCAGGCTGTGCTTTATGGTAAAAAAAAACCAAGGGGGCTGTGCTAGTGCTTGCCAACATGTGATTTCATTTTATTGTGATTTTGATAATGACAAATTGCACAAACACACGTGCATTTTATTTTAAACATTTTTTTAGATTCCACAGCACTTCTTTTCGGGGTCTATTACCCTATATCTTCTTGCATTACATCATATTTTTAAAATGTATGATATTTTTAACACTTATGAGACAATGAAACCTTAGACACTACAGTTATAGCCATGGATAATTTTTTTTTTTAAATACTAGTTTGAAATTCTTTTCATCTATGCCTTAGAGGTTATACTAGATCCTAGGATTGAATTATCTGGTTTAAGAACTTTTTATTTATTTATTTATTATATTGGTACTAACTTGAACTTAGATTTTACTCAAAGTCTACTGACCTAAAATTTGTTCGAAGTTTATGCCATTTATGAGCACATGTTTGACGGCGTAAACATGCTATCATAAGAAGAACATGACACACGCTCGTTGAAGGCTCAACAAGTCTTCATCTTAACCTACAGTTGCAAGACCTGCTCAACCTCAAAATGCTAAACTTAACAACTTCTTTAAAATTGAGTTCTCTCTGTTGGAAACAACTGGTAGAAGAGAGGACATCAATGATTTTAATCTGTTGTTACGGTGGAAGAACCATAGCAATAAATATACAGTACTGTCACAACTAGCACGTGACGTACTTGTTATCTATGTGTCCATTGTTTTTTCATAACGGACATTCAGCACGAGTGGATGTATCATTGAACAAAGAAGAACTTCTTTGACTCCTGAGATGATAGAGGTATTAATATGTCTTTGGGATTTAGAGCATGTTCGAATGAGGATGCAGCATCAAAAGGAGGACGAGAAAGTAATTCAAAATTTCGCCAATTTATACGTCGATGAGGGTTCCGACGGTAACTAGGAGGAGGCATGAAGACTGAAAAGTTAACGATTGCACTCTTTTTAAATTTTAATTATACATGTACTTGTAAATTGTAATACAATTGCACTCTTTTTCCTTATCAAGTTTTTATCTCACTGGGTTTTTCTTGGTAAGATTTTTAACGAGACAGTCATATAATACTGAGATCTAAATAAGTAAATAAAATTTATTTTTTTATCTATATTTTTTTATTTGACATACACACTTTTTATTAAATAATTAATCTATTTCTTACGTCTTTATTTATTCTTTGAATTATTTTTTTAAATAAATTGATCTATTTCTTATTTTCTTATATATTATTTTGTTAGATTAAAATAATAAATAAGTTAATCTAATGCATAAGTTATTAAAAGGCAGGCCCGTGGGGCGGCGGGATGTACTATGCCTAACACTTTAGTTAACATGTCGGCACGTGGCATGGTCAGAAAATTGGCCATGCCGTGCCATGTGCCGGCACGTTATTAGACCATTAAACAAACACAATTGAGTCAACAGGATTGAACTTAAGAAAGAATGAATAGGGCGGTCTTATTTAATTGCCCGACCTTGCCATCCTGCAAATTATACAATCGCCAGAGTCACTATACCAACCCATATGATGTATCCTAATTGAATTCCCATAAATTGGAGTCATTAAAAGCATGTTCTGTAAGCGTTTTCCATCTATCGTTTTTCAAAAATAAAAAATGAAAATAAAAACAATGTTTTTTATTCCGATTTCAAATTATAAAAACGTGTCTGATAACATATACTGAAAACTGTATTCCAAAACTAAAAACAGAAAAAACATATCTAATAGATTAACCAAAAATATTATTTAATATTATAACAATTATTAATTAACCAATATAATCGAAATATCACTTTGCTTCCGAATTGCGATATTTGCATCTGGGTATGCCTTGTTTTGCCCCTTAATCATATCCGATCCTGCTTTTTTTGCAACTGGCTTCCTTCTGCTTCTGATTAAGTTTTCATTTTTCTATTATTGTTACCGGATATTTTCTCATCAATGCAAAGATGTTACTGGATATGCTTGAACCAAACATATGCTGCTTGCAACTAATGATTGTTGCTTTAATTGTGGATCCAAGATATTTACCAAAGCAACAACAAATTTAAACAAACTTGGACCAAAAACACAAAACCAAACCAAACCAAACCCAGATGATTGTCTTTACAATCTAAAACAACTGTATACCAAAAACAAAACCTAACACAATTGTATACGAAAAACCCATATCATTTTCTTGGACCAAATCAACACAAAACAAAAAACCCATATCATTTTTTTCATAATCTAACACATTGTGAACGAAAAATGCGATGGAAACAGATAAAATTGCAAAATTCATGATTTTTACTATATACCGAGAGCACTGGTAGCGAACAGAGCAATCCACATGCCCCATTTGTCGAGAGGAGAGATGAGAGGGCAACTGATCAGCTGGGATCTGATGGTGATGGGTCGCTTTCTCTGTCGTCAAGAGGGGGAGAGAGAGAGAGAGAAAGGTCTTGTGGAATTGAAATGTGTCCGGAGGAGCAGATCGGCAGCACCAAGGCAGGAGAAGATCCTCCTCCGGACTTGGAGCAGCATATCGAAGAAGAAGAAAAAGGAAAAGAATAAGAGTGACGAAGAAGAAGAAGTGAGGAAGAAGAACAGTGGAGAATGTCGAAGAAGAAGAAGAAGAAGAAGAAAATAATATTTTTTTTTAAAAAAAAAAAAGTGAAAAACAAAATGGAAAACATGGAAAACATCTAAAAGTTGTTTTTCAAATATTTCACTTTTTAACACTGATTTTGTTTTCCATTTTGTTTTTGTTTTTTGAAAACAAAATGAAAAGCGCTTAACGAACATGAATTCCAAATTGTTTTCGAAATTCAAAAACGAAAACAGCTGTTTTTGGTCCTACCGGACAGCCCCTTAAGTTCTTAAAACCAAGGAAACAAAATCTGCAACTAAAGCAATAATATAACCAACAAAACCGAATCATGAAGGTAATTTTTAAAACCAGCAAAATTCTACAAGATATGCATCATTAAGAACATTGTGATTGGATTATTAAACAGTGAAAGATACTTATCTAAACATTATTCAACTCAAAATCCATCTTACAACCAGCAGCTTTAGAAATGTTTTGCTCCGAAATACCTGACAATCAGGGACGCCACACAAACTTGAATCAAATTAAAGATGCATCTATTCACCGCTCCTTATTTCACTTGTTTGATGGTGCTGCATTTGGCTTCGTGTGATCCTTTTTAAAATAGGGATGCTGGAAATCACAAAATCGTCGACAAGATATTAGACAGAGATAATCACCAATACTCAACTTTTCAATATGGCCACAGTAATTAGTCAAGAAAGATCCAAATAATCATATAAGGAGCTGACTACAACAGTACTACTTATCATATGCTTCGAATTTATCACACATGATGGTGTCTAAAAGATCCCATTACATCATTTGCTCTTTTATGCTTGTGTTCGAACTATGTGGCAAAAATGGGGAGATTAGAAAACTGGAAACCTCATCGAATTTAAAAGCAATGATTTACTATATAAACATTCCATAACGAATCCTTTAAATTTGAGAGTTGAGACATAGACTACAGTTTTGTAAATTGACAAGGTTGCATTCGAAAGCTTAGAATACTGTAGAAGCTTCAATGCATTAACTCAATTCTCTTAAGGTCTTAAAACAATTAGAACACCAAACTCATCATCAAACATAAAGACTTAAAGGTTGATATCAGAAATTAAAATTTATTTTGACAGTCGAGAACAAGAACAAAAATTATTTAAAGACGACCTAATAATCGAAGATAAAAGAAAAAACTCATTTATATTTGTTTGTTATGGTGTGAGTATTTTCATAATTCAACCCAAAAAAAAAAAAATTTAAAAAAAAATCAACAATGACATGTGCAGATTCCAAGCCTTAACATTCCAATCATAGATGCTATCCAAAAAATACTAACTAAATATTAGCAGATCTTATCCAGATAACCCAAAATCGTAAAAATCACAAAAGCAATAAATCAAATGTTCTTTGATTGATCTGAAAGCTAGGGTTTCGAAAAAAAAAAAAAAGGAAAACGAAATTACGTGCTCAATGATGAGGTGGCTGCCGATAACCACGGTGCCAACGATTCCGCCCAAGATCACCATCGGTCCTGTTAGCAGACTCCATTTACGGTAAATCATCTTTCTTCTTTCTCCTTTGTTCTTCTACACCAAACTACCTCTGCTTCGTTACAGTGATCGACTTGACAACATAAATGCTTTTAACTTCATTTGGGCCTTCTGGGTTGGGCTCAAAACTACGGCCCAGCCCGTTTAACACAGCATTTTTTTTTTGGGTAGAATTGTAAATAACCCTCTGACTTTTAACCTGATACCAAATCAAACCCTCTGGTTTGAACAATCAGTAAATAACCCCTACCGTTAAATATATTCCATTAAATATAATAGGAGAAGGGTAATGAAGTAAATTCGAAGTAAAAAAAATAAAAAAAATAAAAAAATAATAGTAGCCAAAACAAAAAAAACCTACCACGTTTGAAACCCACCAAACACTTATTTTCATCTCCAAAAGCGGGAAAAACTTAGGAAACCCAAAGACACTCTTCAAACTCTTCCCCTTCACGTCAAAAAATAAAATAAAATGCTTCCCCTTTGTGATCTGAAAGTCATTTATGGTATATGATTTTACCATATTTATCAAGGGAATCTCTTTTGTTGAATAATTGACAAAGGTAAGTTAAACACTTTTATACAATAATGTTTTTGGGGTTTTTTCTGCTTTTTTCATAGGCGTGATACCTGGGTAGATTTTAATATTCAAAACTTGATATTTTGAGAAGGTTATATACTTATATGGCCAGTTCATATGGATTTTAATGTCATTGATTTCAAGCTTTACAGTGTTTGTGCGTTATGGTTTCTTTTTGGGTTTTTTTTATTAGTTTAATATTTGGAAGTGTGTTAGGGGCTGTTTGTTTTTTCCCTTATAAGTCTTATTACATCTTATAACTTAAATTAAGATGAATAGATTTGTTTGTTTTTTCAATTTTTATCTTATTTTAAGATAAATATGTATAATAGAAAAGGTAAAAAAAAATAAAATAAAATTGGCTTTTCACTTATGTAATAATTCTTAATTAACACCTTCACTGTTATTTTCATAATTAACCTTGTACAATTAATCTATTACTAAAAATAACCTTCAATAAAATAAATAAAAAAATAAAAACTATAATTTCCTAAACAACTCTAACACTAACCTAACCCTAAATTGACCTAGTAGGAGTGCCACCTCATTGAGATTTGATTGGAGGAGGCCGGGCAGCCTCCTCCTTGCCTTCGACGGTTAAATGGAGCCACCGCGATCTCGAAGCCATCATCGACATAAACCAATCGACCTAAGAGAGATCTGCAACAGCAACCCACGTCGTAGTTCAAATTTTCGCAGATCCCTTGAACCACGGCGGCCCTCGCCGTCACTAAAAAGTCGACATGCGGTGGCGACACAACTAGACCCAAGCGTTTGAAACAACCAAACCCAAGTCGATCTTCACCTGATTGTGTGTCTCCAACAAACAATCCACGTTGGAGCGTGGATCTCAAACATCGACCAGTGCACGGGCACAGATCTAGTGCGAAAAGCATCAACCGGCGTAGGAGCATAGAGCATAGAGCATAGATCTGGTGCGAAAAGTGGCAGTGGATGTTGGTACGCGGCGACGACGACGATTGTGAATGTTGATTGTTTGGTGGAATACTTGAATAGCCGTTTGGCTTTTTTTCAACCAAAAAAAAAAAATTTAATTAATAAATAAAAATTTAAATGAAAACAAATTCTTTTTTTCTTCAATAAAAATAAATATTTGTTAAAAAATAAAAATACATTAAAAAAATATATCTTAAAAGTCAAATGGTTTTTTAAAATAGGGGTAGAATAGTAAAACCAAAACCACTTCATATTTAAGTAGGATACTCTCAAATAAAAAACACACAAATAAGAGTGTCTTAAATATTAAGTGGTATTACTTCACTTACTTAAAATAAGGTCTTTTAATACTTAAGAAAAAAAAAAAACAAAAAAAAAAAAAAAAAACAAAACAAACAAACAGCCCCTTAGTTTATTTGTAATTTTCATTTTAATATCACTATTACTACATGCATTTCTATTTTATTAAGCAAATAGGCATTAATAGATAGTTCTAGGGTTTATATAATGGTTCTAGTATGCGATGAACAGGGACCCTCATCTCAGCCACACTATCAACAACAATCCCAAATCACTCAAGCATCAGGGTTTTTTTTTTTTTATTTTATTTTATTACATATATTATTGAGTTGTATATAAGTTTAATTTTATTGTTTGATATACAATATGTCAATTTTAAGTGGTAACAATGCTTATATATGCAGATGGAGGCTATCAACAACATATTTGAATCTTGGTAGGATAAACTTTTTTGTTTGAAAATGGAAGCATATAGACCTTGTTATTTGATTTTCAATTATTAGTTTTTGTTCAAACTACCATTGAACCAACCTTTTTCCTCCTTTTTTTTTTTTTGGGACTGTGTTTATCGATGCATGTGATGCATTTGCATTGGTATAAGGTGAACTTATGTTGAAACTTTATATATATTCAGATGTTCGTGTCTTATGTTGAACTTTCGATTATTATGGAAGAATGTTTGTTACATTAATCTTTTGCATTAGTTGTTAATTTTTTTTTTCTGTGACTTAGAGATCATTTTTTTTTTCAAATGAAAAATTATGATTAATGTTTTTTCTGTATATGTAAATTTTCTATTCTTGAATTCTTGAATTTGATTACTGATTTTGCAGATTTAATTGATGAACTAGATGAGGGCATTTTTTGCCATTTAGAATTTGATTACAATTTTGTTCAGATTTTAAGAAAAATGGAATATACAAGAAAAAATAAAAGATTTTTTTTATATATAACAAGTTTTAACTGTTACCCGATTATCATAATATTCATGTAAACACGAATTTTTTTTTTTTTTTTTTTTTTTTTAGATGAGTGTTTTTCATTGTTATTAAGTAAATATGTCATACTTTTAAGGGTAACATGGACAATTACTACAATATGGACAATAGAATGGCTTCATTGTTATTTCATCATTTTTGGACATTATTTGTGTAACGACGTTAGTATAAGTTCCATGAAGGTGTTTTTTTTGTTGATATTCAAAACTAGAGGGTTTAATTTGGTATTAGGTTAAAAGTCGGAGGTATTTGCGATTTTTTTTTTTTTTTTTTTGAAATATTTTATTTTACTTGAACAAGAATACCCTCACACCTACACCTTGAGGATGTAAGTTCGAGTCGTGTCCCTTCTCCCGAACCCCGAATTATTTTAATATTTCGGAATTAGAAATAAAAAAAAAAGATTATGACCATGTATGTGCTTATCCTTCATGTTAGCTTGAAAGATTGATCCACCAACCTAATTCTCTATTGAGTAATACTATAGAACCCAAATAATTAACCTAAAATTCAACCCAAGTGATGTCACGTCATTTGCGTTGGATTTTGGATTGTCTAACATTAGGTCATCTTCAATAGAGAGTGAGAGTTATAGTCATATTTGGGTCTCAAATAGTGCTGAGAGTGATGTTTATATGTATTTTTGCTCCAATAATGCTGAAAGTGATATCTAAGAGTGATATTTTTGTAACAAATTTAATTATGCCTAATTTATAATATGGTCAATAAATTATAATTTATAAACTACTTTAATGTTGATAAAAATAATACCATTGTAAATTTCTCAATGAAATCTTTAAAATGGTACTAATATTTAATATTTTTAAATTATTACCAAATTTGATAATATTGGAAATTTTGATTTTTAAATAAGGAAACATCGTAAAATTTAAATTTCATAGATTAGAATACACTTATCATAAACATATACATAAAGAAAAATTACATGCATAATTGAAAGTACAAACATAAATGTAGAAAAAAAAATCTATAATTTTTTATAATTTGTTTTGGATCTTTGTTGATTTTCTAGTATTTTTTGGATAAAAATAAATTTATTTCAAATTTTAATGTCTGAAAAATTGTAAACCGTTCATCTCCAACGGTCAGCAAATCTGATCCGTTCATCTCTAACAGTCAACAAATCTGATCCGTCCATCTCCAACAGTCAACAAATACAACCAGGTCCTACACATTCATCTCTCTTAATTATGGTATGAGTCCCACAAAAAACCAAAAATATCAGTATTTTATTTATCCAACACATAGGTCCCATCACCTTACATATGGATCCTACCATATAACTCTCACTCTAACCTTTACTAAATATAACTTAATTAAATAACTCTTAACCTATTTTAACTCTCACTTTAACTCTCTTAATGGTTTTGAGACTTAAAAAGAGCCTTATTGTACCAACTAACCTAAATTCGCTATTTTTCATTATAAAAATAAGGGTAAATTACACTGCACCCTTGAGGTTTGACATTCTTACATCTAGATGGAAAAGTTTTGTTATTCTACATTAACACCCCTGTTTGACCATAGTAAGGACCAAAATGTCTTTGGGTGTCAGTGTAAAAAAACTTTTATTTTTTATTATTATACAAGGGCATTTTGGTCCTTACCATGGTCAAACATGAGTGTTAGTGTAGAATAACAAAACCTTTCCATCTAGGTGTAAGAAGGTCAAATCTCAAGGGGTGCAGCGTAATTTACCCTAAAAATAATAGTGTACCACTATGTCGGCCAACTAAACCAAACACACTTTTTGACTTAATTATACATCGTGCATCCATGAATAAAATCTATCAGGACCGTCCATCACTTCAATAATACACAGCAATAATTGGTTTCTTCTCTTATTCGTTTCAACACATCTTTAACTAGCTAACTACTTTGTCTTTGCATCTATCACAATAATGACTGAAGAGAAACACCACATAGCTCTGATGCCGAGTCCAGGGATGGGTCACCTCATCCCACTCGTTGAGTTGGCTAAACAACTCGTTCTCCACCATGAATTTTCAGTCACTTTTATAGTACCCACAGTCTCGCCGGTACCAATAGCTCTCAAAACCCTTCTCGAAAATCTTCCACAAGGTATGGACTATCTACTTCTTCCTCCTGTTCACTTCGATGAGGAAGTTAGAGGTGGAATCCAAATTGTCCTCACAATTATTCGCTCTCTTTCTTCAATTCGCGATGTTTTAATGTCATTAGTTACAAAAACTAGATTAACTGCTTTGATTGTTGATATGTTTGGTATCGATGCTTTTGACATAGCTAAAGAACTCAACATTCCATCTTATATTTACTTTCTCACCACTGCTATGTGTCTGTCACTGGTATTATACTTGCCAAAGCTGAATCAGATGATTTCTTGTGAATTTAGAGACAACCCAGAACCTATTAAAATTCCAGGATTCAGATATCCTGTCCATGGAAAAGATCTGCCAGAGCCGATACAAAACCGAAACAGTGACATCTACAAAGTTTTTCTTAAATATCCAGAACGGTACCGTTTAGCTGATGGTTTGTTGATAAACACCTTCGTTGATTTGGAACCAGAAGCCATCAAATCCTTGCAAGGCGGGCATGATCATCAACCCGGATTACCACCCATTTACCCGATTGGACCACTCGTCAAAGACGGTTCGAGCGGTGGGGATGATGGGTCAGAGTGTATAAAATGGTTGGATGATCAGGCAAGAGACTCTGTTTTGTATGTCTCATTTGGCAGTGGTGGCACTCTGTCTCAAGCTCAACTCATTGAATTAGCACTAGGCTTAGAATTGAGTGAGCAAAAGTTTATATGGGTTTTGAGAAGTCCAGATGATAAGTCTGCTAGAGCTTCATTTTTTAGTGCTCAAAGTAACAGGGACCCTTTTGATTTTCTACCAACAGGGTTTTTGGAGAGGACCAAAGAGAGAGGACTTGTGATTCCATCTTGGGCGCCGCAGATTGAGATTTTGAGCCACGGGTCTACTGGTGGGTTCTTAACACATTGTGGTTGGAATTCGACACTTGAGAGTATTGTTAATGGGGTACCTTTGATTGCTTGGCCTCTATTTGCCGAGCAAAGGACCAATGCTGTAGTGTTAACTGATGATCTCAAAGTGGCTTTGAGACCACAAGATAATGAAAATGGAGTTGTGGAAAGAGAAGAGATTGTTAAGGTTGTGAAAGGTCTAATGGGCGGTGAAGAAGGGGACGTAATTCGTGATAGAATGAAATTGCTTAAAGAGAGTGCCGCCAAGGCGTTGAGTGAAGATGGAACTTCTACAAAAGCAATCTCAGAATTGGTGGTAAAGTTGAAGAATCAGTAGTACTAAAGCTTATCATGAATTCCGGGTTCGTTTATTACTTTCTGATTTGTGTTTGTTTCTAAATCCACTGAAAATGCTAAGGTTGCTAAGGTTGCTAAGGTTGTAAAAGGTCTTATGGGTGGGGAAGAAGGGGCAATGATTCGTGACAGAATCAACATCCTTAAAGAGAGAGCCCCCACAGCTTATGTATTTTGAATCATTTATGTTTATTTCATCTATTTTTAATTATTTGTACTTCTTTATTATAAATTTATAATAGATAAGATTTATGATATGAATTTTTAATACCCTCAAATTAGGCAAATCTAAGAAATAATACTTGCAAGTGCACAAGGTAACTGCAATATAGCCTGGGCAAGAATTATAGAAGGTCAAACCCATAAAGACTGAATTAATTCTTAAAGTTATTGTGAGTTTTAACGCTATTTTGTAGAGTATTTGGTGAATTTCTACATCTCATCGCTTAGAAGCTGAAAAAAAAAAGAGCAAAAAATGATATCAAATGTTGTGATATACTGATATTGTCCAGTGCTTGGTTGGTTTCTCTTCTCAAGATGTATTGTTATGTTAGCTCCTGGGAGAGCCATATAGGCTGCTCATAGTCTTGCCAAGCTTGGTTTGGCTGGTGTTGTCAATAGTTTATGGATGGAGGAGCTTCCACCTAGTGTGGTTCCGAAGGTGTTCGGCGATTATCTAAGTCAACTGTAATCCCTCTTTGAGTTAATGAATTTCTTCTTAAAAAAAAAATGTTGTGAACATATCAATTTTGTATCCATCCAGAAACAAAAGTAAATAGTCAGACTTTAAATTGTTCTATTTTTTTTTCTAGCTGGTCCTTAAAATTTATAGCATAGTTATTTCAAAAAAAATATTTATAGCATTTGATATTGGTGCCTGCAAAAGGAATCTATTTATTACAAGGTCTTGATCTTGGGTCTTACACAGGAGCCCTATGCTTCTTGTTGATATAAAATAAATAAACAATCTCAGGTCTTACGTAAACCCAACTAGAGCTGACCACGGTTTGGTTAAACCGTCGGTTTTGTCCGCGGTTTAACCGGAACCGGATTGACCAAACCGGAACCGAAACCGCCGGTTTAGAAACCGGTTGGAAACCGGTGGTTCCGGTTTGGGATTCCTCCAAACCGTCCAAAACCGACGGTTTAACCGCCCAAAACCGGCGGTTAAACCGCCGGTTTATAAAAAAAAAAAAAAAAAAAAAAAATACCGGCGGTTAAACCGCCGGTTTATAAAAAAAAAAAAAAAAAAAAAAAATTTTTTTTTTTTTTTTTTTGAAAAACCGCCCAAACCGTACCAAAACCGCCGGTTTTGAAACCGGAACCGCCAAACCGGCGGTTCCAAACCGGTTTGTCCGGTTTCGGTTCCGGTTTGGGGTCCCTCCCAAACCGAAACCAGGGGTTCGAAACCGAAACCGGAACCGAACCGGACCGGTGCCACCTCTAAACCCAACCCACCACCACCAATATCATATCAGAATTATACGATATTGGTGCTCCTCCATGGACGATACATATATGATTTTATAACTTTGTTATTTATAATACTTTAAAAAAATTAAAAGAGTAGGATATATTTGGTTATGTGTGGGGTGTGTTTAAAAGATTTCATCTTTTTAAAATTTGGATGGAGTATACATACAAAATAGGGTGCACATACGGTTTTTAAAGGGTATAAATATCGACACTCTAAAAGATAATCATGTACATGGCATTGTCTCGAATCTCGATAACCCTTATTGGGCCAGCCCATGACTAGGTTCTAGTGTCCTGGGCTTATAAAAAAAATCTGCACACGGGTGAATTCTTCAATATATATTAGCGTCACCTAATTACTTACTCGATGAATGTGAGAAACATTAACCTACATCCGATCCACTAAAGAGAGGCAATTATATAATCCAGAAATGAAATCAACATCTAGCATGAGCAATCTCGAATATATTGTGTAAAGATGGACAATTGAGATTGAACTACACATCCATTCTTGATTGAATGTTGTATACTTTGGTGGTAGGATTGGAATCTTATATGGCTCCTAAAAAAATAATGCAAAGAAAGTTGAAAACGTAGGTCCAAAATCAAGCGGAGCCCATGTATACTTTTCAATCAATCAGAGCCTTTGAGTGACGGCGCGATGTATGCATATATGATATAAATGTGACGATGTTTTCTGTGTATCCATTTTGATTCTCTTGAAATTAACATTAAAACATTGTAAATGATGATAAATATAGGGGAGCTGATATTGACACCCATAAATATGATAAGCACACCCATATTTTAATAAAAAAGTTAATTACAAAAATATCCCAATAGGAATTTACCAATAAGGACAAATTAGTTTAATTAAAAATAAACAAAATACTATTTACACCCATTAATTACACCCATATCTTCAACTATATCACTTTATTTAAAAAATAAAAAAACTAAACCTTTTTTTTTTAATAGCAAATATTATTGCAAAGGGAACAAAAGCTACACCAGAGAACAGGAAAGAACGCAAAAGCTACACAACATCCCCTAAAAGCAGAGCATACAGTTGAAAGAAAGAGAGCAAACAGGCTACACAACAAACAAAGCAGAGCCCCAACCAACCAAAGGCATAAAACAGCCGACAAAAAACAAAGCAAATAAAAAATCCAAAAAAAAAAAAAAAAAACTAAAAACAAAACAAAACCAAACCAAACCAAACCCAAACCAAACCCTAATTCAACTTTAATTCTATTTCTTTTTTCTTTTTTTTTTTCTTTTTTTTTTTTTAAAAGAACAAGAAGAACATAAGCTTAACATAGCAAAAATCTTCCATTATCATATAACAAAACAATGGAACAAGAATTTTCAGAGAACTCCAATCATACAGAGGTATGTATTTATTTATTTATTTATTTTTGTTATGAACTCTATCAATGAAAAAAAAGTGAGAAGTATTTATTTTATTTTTTTAAGATAGCAGTACATATCTTATTGTTGGAACAATTATCGAATTTTTGTGAATTCTTAACAGAGCATGAACAATGTTGGAGTCGAATGTACTATGGATTACAGTGGTGAATTTACAAATTACGAGGTATAGTTATGCTTATACATTATATCAATGTTTTATTTTTTGTAGAAGAGAAAACAAACTTAAATTATTTTTTACTTGAAAACTGAATTTTGGGTGTTCTCTCTGGACTTGAAAGAATCAAAGTAAGGTTTCAAATTGTTGTTTTAGTGGGTGTTAGTTGTTTGGTTCGTTGTGGCTTGTTGATTTGTTATTCCTTTGTTCCTAATTTTGGTTGTTAATAAAGTCTTTGTAATTTTCTTTGTTTTCTGGGTATGGTGTTGTCTCCTTCTCTTTATTTATTATTATTTTTTTTTTCCTGTTTGCTGGAGTTGTGTTGTTGGGTTGTTTGCTCTGCTTGTTTGTGTGTTGGTCTCCCTTTGACCTCTTAATATAGTCTACCTTTGCTATTCAAAAAAAAAAAAATCTTGCTATTTAAAAAAAAAAAAAAAAGAGTTATTGTCATAGATGAAAGTTTATATTGGGTACAAGTTTGATCATGTAGTGTTTGCTTGTTACTTTTTTTTTAGTTGGAAGAGAACTTTGTTTCTTCATTGCTATATATATATTTTTTTGCTTACTGAGTTCTCATGCATTAATCAGAAGATTAAGTTTGTTTTTATTTGTGAATTGTATTACCTATATATGTATGTACTATATGCAGGTATTTAAAAGCAGAGAATCTTTAATTCAATGGACCCGTGAAGTAGGAAAAAAGAATGGATTTGTGATTGTAATAAAGAGATCCGACACAGGTGACGGTGGTACCCGATCAAGAATCACCTTTGGTTGTGAGAGAAGTGGACAATATAGAGATAATAAGAAAAAAGGAAACGAAAATGATAAAGGGAAAAAACGTAAAATTACTGGAACAAAGAAGTGTGGTTGCCCTTTCACTTTAAAGGGTGAGAAGTTGGACAATGATGATGACCGGATGTTGAAAGTGATTTGTGGGGTTCATAATCATCCAGCTGCAAAGCATTTTGAGGGACATTCATATGCAGCGAGATTATCAAATGAAGAGAATTCAGTATTAGTAGACATGTCCAAAAATATGGTAAAACCCAAAGACATTTTGGTCACTTTGAAGAATAGAGATAGCTCGAATGTTTCTACACTCAGAACAATCTACAATGCACATCAAAAATATAAGGTGACAGAAATGGCTGGCAGGTCACAAATGCAACAACTCTTAAGTAAGTTGTCTGAGCACAATTATATTGAGTTTCATAGAAGTTGTAATAACACTGATTCTGTTAAAGACTTGTTTTGGGCAAGTCCTCTCAGTATAGACTTATTGCATGCATTTCCACATGTGTTGCTAATGGACTATACGTACAAGACAAATAGATATCGTCTGCCGTTATTAGAGATTGTAGGAGTGACATCCACTAACATGACTTTTTCTGTTGCTTCTGCTTATCTTTATTCTGAGCGTGAAGAACATTATGTTTGGGCATTAGATAAATTGAAGAGTTTGATGGATGAGAATGCACAACCTAAAGTCATTGTTAGTGATAAAGAATTAAGTCTCATGAATGCCATTGATAAAGTATTTTCTAGTACGCGAAATTTTTTATGTAGATGGCATATTAGTAGAAATATTTTGGCGAAGTGCAAGAGTATGTTTGCAACAACTGAACAATGGGAAAAATTCATAATCAGTTGGAATGTTTTGGTATGGTCTTCCTCTGAAAACGAATTTGTCCATCACTTAAGCATACTACAAAGAGATTTCAGTGCCTATCCGAAAGCAGTTGAATATGTCACAAAAAATTGGTTGACTAAGTATAAGGAAAGATTTGTTGCAGCATAGACAAACAAAAGTATGCATTTCGGTAACGTGACAACAAGCAGGTAATGTGACATCAATATGTAATTATCTGATATTGATTGTTTCATTTTTATTATTAAAAAAAAAAAAATTATCTAATCAATTTTAAATTTGTAATTTTTTTTTTTTTTTTGTAGGGTTGAAAGTGAGCATTCAAGGCTTAAGAAACAACTTGGATCAAGTCAAGGAAATTTTGAGACTTGTTGGACAAAGATACATACTTTACTTAAACTGCAACATACACAAATAATGGAGTCATTTGAGAAGAGTATGACCATTGTACAACATCAATTCAAACCAACTAAATTTAGAGAACTTCGTGGTTTTATTTCTACTAGTGCATTGGAAATTATCCTCTCCGAATCAAATCGAGCTAATTCTATTGGGGTTGACGCATCTGCATGTGGGTGTGTTATTCGATACACACATGGGTTATCATGCGCTCATGAGATTGCAGAATATAAGAGAGAAAGCCGTCCTATACCTCTTGAAAGTGTTGACCCGTACTGGAAAAAACTTGATTTGGCGCGTGTTGAGAAAAAACCAACTGCAGATTTGAGTTGTCAATCAGAATTTAAAAGAATTACAAAGCGTTTCAATGAGAATAGTGTTGAAACAAAGTTAGAAATTTTGAAGAAATTGAAGGAGATTGCTAATCTTGAGTGTACTTATCTTGCTGAACCGGAGGTTAAGACTAGCACAAAAGGTCGACCACATTCAAAAGTTGATTCATCCACCCGTAAAAATCCATCTGCTTTTGAACTAGTACTATCCGGCCAAGGAAAAAGTTCACCTCATTTCACATGTGGTACATCTACATCATCAAAAACTGGGTTCATGCTAAACAAACGAGGAGACCAAAGGAGAAGGTATTGTGTTAATTTATAACTCATTTAATATTTAATAAAAAAGAAGTATAAATTATTTATTTTATTTTTTTGTAATTAAAAGTTGCAGGTACACCGATATCAATCACCAACTTTAAATGCGTATATTGATGCATTTCCAAAAATATTCCAACCATTCATTCATCGAGTCCAGAATGTTATAGGTGATGGCAATTGTGGATTTAGAGCTATTGCTGACTTGCTAGGATTTGGTCAAGATGGATGGTTACAAGTAAGGAAGGATTTGTTAAATGAATTGCATTCTCCTTTAGGCAATTACAAAGATTTATATAAAGCATCAGAGAGGATAGAACAATTGACTCAACGGCTATCATACTTTGAGGAATTTCCAAGAAATGATCGATGGATGAGTATACCTGACATGGGGCATCTTATTGCATCACGCTATAATGTTGTTCTATTTCACTTGTCAATGCAGCAATGCCTTACTTTTCTTCCTCTTAGATCGTTGCCAGTCGATTCAGTATCTCGCAAAGAAATTGCTATTGGATTCGTAAACAGCAATCACTTCGTAGAGGTATTGTAATTTGTTTTATTAATAGTTTTTACTTTCTTTTTTTTTTTTTTTTTTTTTTTTTTTTTGGAATTATGGTGCTCATTGTTGTTATTTGTGACCTATCATCTTTTTTTTTTTTTTTTTTTAATACATATTTGTCACCTATTTTCATTAACAATATATTTATGATTTTATTTTAGGTGTTCTTTTTACCGAATCATCCCATTCCACCTATTGCAGCTGATTGGCATAGATGTCATCAACCCATTGCAAAAGGATGGGAAACGACATATACTTCTCGTATACAATATTTTCAAGAAACTGCAACTAATAATGATGGTGATAGTGAGAAAACAATAGATCTTACTACTGACTAAACTATTTTGCACGGAAACTCTTGTCAACATTTTTTTGTTTTTCAGGACATTTCAATACTTGTTTATTTACATTTGAGAATTGTATTAATTTACATTAATAATCTATGAAGAATATTTACTTTTCAAAAGGATGGTAAATAACAAATAACATGACTTTACTTTTCATAGCTTATGAGGGTTTGGGGATTTGATGAGTAAAATTGGGTGTGTTAACGAGTCTATATTCTCGGTTATGGAAGAATCTCTAAAATTTTATGTGGACCAATAATAATACTCTTATTGAGCCAAATCTGTTTAATGTGGCTTTGGGAGCTTTGATGAACCATCCTGTTGATCAGGCTGTGTCTTCCAGCAACCTATTTGCTGCTGGAGATGTGAACGTTACGTTTTTGACCAGAGCATATGGGCTTGTACAGTGCACTCCGGAATTATCGTCTGTTATTAGATAAAAGTATCATGAGGGAATGATTTACAACTTCTGAACCCACCGTCAAGATGCACAAAAGTGACACTAGAAAATTAGAAAGAAGTAGTTGATATGATTTAGTCTCAAAGTGCATGTCTTTGCCGATGACTCTGTCTCAAAAGTCTTTGGTTTGAAAATCATTTCAATTTTCTTAGCAACCTTTGCATTGGAGTTTAGTCAATGTTGTCTGTTGAGGGGTGGACAGATTAACAATGTGGTCCTGCCCAGTATTCTACTTTTAGTTCTTTCCTTTTCATTGATTTTTCTTAATACTTTATCGCGTGGATCTTTGACAGTTAATTTACTCAATGACCAACAGTGTTCATAACCAACATGATTTGGGGATTTGATGAGTAAAATTGGGTGTGTTAATAACTTATGAGGGTTTATAAATAAATTATATTAAAATGAAAACATTAATTTAAATAAGGGTACTATTGACATTAAGATGGGTGTTTCTAGTAATGTTATAATTTTAAATTTTAGACATGGGTGAACTTATAAATATGGGTGTGTTTATCATTTTTATGGGTGTCAATATCGGTACCCTAAATATAGCCTAACAGTAATTATATGATTTAAGATAATGTTAATTATTTATAAATTAATTACATTGAAAAGGCCAGCAAGCGTATATTCTGTGTCTACTTTAATTTTGAGAGCATATAATTAATTAATTACATATTTGCTCAGGAATTTGAAAGATACAAATTCCGATGGAAAATTAATGTCATTGTTATATCAACATTGGATTAATTATTTAATGATGAGGAGTGCTAGAATCACTCTCTCAACTCACTCTCCCAACCAAGGAACTTAATATCGGTATCGGTATCGTTATCAATTTCGAGCTTCTAAATTTATAGATATTTCAGGAATATTATCAATATCGGTGGATAGTCTGTCAAAAATTAAAAAAATGATGGATATTTACATCTAAAGTTTGATTTTTTTATGAAATTTTAGGACAAGCTTAAACAATTAGTTATATATCATATTTCAATGATAAATTAGCATATTTATAAGTTTATTATAAATTATAACATAGATAGAGTCTATATCTAATTTTTAAAATTGAGTATGTAATAGAATAATATTTTGTTTCACTTTTACAATATTATATACAATATAAAGAGATTAAATATTTAATAAACAAAATTATCATTAAAAAATATATATATTTCCACACTTCCAAGATTCTATCATAAATCATAATTCATGCATAATAATACATTGCGTGTCTGAAATTTAAAACCAAAATGAATTCCTTGCTGGTTCAAATACATAAGCAGCACTTCTATCTTGATTCGAACAAAAATTTTCCTAAGAAAACGTGCTTGCATAATTTTCAATGTAATTATTAATATGTTACACGTATGTTACTTGATCTCTTCCAACTGATCCATGAATTAGATAGTTTGGATTTACCCAATTTGGTGGATATTGTTGATCTACATGCATAGGTATTGTATATGACATTTGTGGAGAAAGATAATCAAATATATTGCAGCCACCATAACTACCATACTATGGTACATAAGAGCCTGACATTGTCTGCGAATCATCCAAAGAATTATTTTGTGTCTATACTCATTGAGGAGAGAGTCATATTCAAAGAATCTTCATCAATTTGACTTGTTCCTCCACGTTGTCTACCTCAATTTTGATCAAAATTACCTACATGAGCATCCCAACCCGCCGCACTAGCATTCTAACCTATTGCACCAGCATCCCAACCTCCAGCACGAACATCCCAACTTGTTGCACTAGCATTCCACCTCCTACACCAAAATCCCAACCTCTTGCATCATCCCCACCATCCCCATCATCTCCGTAATCTTTTCCTCCACTATTTACATCAGATGAATGTTGGTCATCGGAAGAGCTGATAACAATAATTCCACGATCTACACCAACTTTTTCTCTAATCACTTGTTCAACATTTATTTCCATGTCTCGAGCATGAGAAACAATATGTGAATTAGGATTTCCCTCGTCATCATCCAAGGAGACAAGTTTAACCCAGTTAAAAATAAGATTCTCATTACCGTCTCTTGCTTCAACAGTTACTTAAAGTAGATTTATAAAATCAGTTTCATTTACTTTATCTTTTTCAGTTGCCATATCCCTAAGTTTATTATTATAATAACAATAAACAAGTTGTTCAAGCTTAAAATAGGCAAGACGGTTCCTTTGTTTTGTGTGGATTAAAACAAATGTGGTTACAATTTTACATTTGGATTCAAGTTTACACATTTGAGTAATAAACAATTTTTATTTTTATTTATTTTTTTCAGATCACAAAATTTTACATATTTTACACATCCACTCTTTGGTTCTTTATCCAATTTTACTTCAAATCCTCAATAATTTTACTATTGACTATTATGTTGGAAATTTTTTATAAATTTGTTAATGCTTCTTATAAAATAATTTTCAATCTAAATTATTTTAACAATAATTTAATTGTTTAGGATTAAAAAAATTATTTTAATAATATGCAGAATATCCATGGACTTTCGGGGTGAAATTTATGAAATTTCAGGAATTTCTAGATATTTTGGGAATATCAAGAGATTTTTATGGATATTTAGAAATCGGGCGGATATTTTGCAAGATATTGGATATTTGCCTGTTTTGATATCGGTCCCTCCAAAATATGGATATATCGGTGGATATTTCGATATATCTATCTATTTTAAGTTCCTTGCTCTCAAATCCCAACCCACTCTCTCTTCTCCTTTTGATATTTGTCTATTATTTACTCTTTTGAAATAAATTTTAGAGCCATCATTAATGAATTTTTTTTACATGTTATTTACAATTCAAATCATCATATCTTCCCAAATTGCCCTTTTTCTGTACACCTAATTGTCATAGTCTTTTTTATTAAATATTAATATTAATATTATTTTATATAACTCTTTTTTATTTTTTTAAATATCATACCAAATACAATTTATATTTGAAAAATTATTGTTTTTGTCTATATTATCATAAGTTCATCATATTTTATAAAGTGATTATTTTTACGCAATTTGAAAAATATAGTTAAAAAAATTAAAATTTCATTAATAATATAAAAACTCAAATATAATAAAAAACGCAAGATGCTCATGTTTATTGTATTTTAATAACTTAAATATTGTTAATAATATATTTGATATTTTTTAAAGAAAAATATAAAATAAATTTAATAAATATTATTCTACCTATTTTACCTTTGAAGATTTTTGCTCACATATTTGGAAATGACAATTTGGTGTAAAAAAAAAGGACAATTTGGGAAGATGTGAATGATTTGAATTTTAAATAACATGCAAAAAATAATTCATTAACGATGGTTTTAAAATTTATTTCAAAAAAGTCAATATAGGATAAGTGTCTAAAGGAGAAGAGAGAGTGAATTAAGAGAATAGATTGATAGAGTGTATCTAGCGATCCCTCTTTAATAATTGAGCAACAACCAACTTATATATTATTACATCAGGTTATCATCATATCTTCTTCATTATTGTCTAACATCCTATATTATGATTGTTGAATCATTCATGCATATACAATAGTAGTTGTAGTTACGTACCCCAACTTGCTTCAACATATGTAATTTATATAGGATTAATTGCACAAACATCCCCTAATTTTAAGTCTAATTACAGTTAGATGGACCTTTTACTTGAAATTACACAAACCTCCCCTACTATAAGTTGACTTCCGCTAAATTTAACCATTGACCAAACTTTTAGGATTAAATGACTTGAATGCCCCCATTTGTATCATTTTATTACCTAAAATAAATAATTAAACAAATATTATATAATTTATAATAAAAATTTTTTTAAAAAAAGATGAGGATATTGTTGTTATTTTTTTCGATATTTATCACCCATTTTTCAGAGGAGAAAAAAATGTTGAATTTTTCTTTTTTGTTGACATCTATCACCACCCATTTTTCAAAGAGAAAATCATCATAAACCATTTTTTTCTAGGTTCAACACCCATTTTAAATAAAAGAAAAAAAAAAATCATTCACAGTTTTTATTTATTTATTAAATTTTAAAATTTTTATTAAATATTAGATCATATTTATTTTAGGTAATTAAATAATACAAATCAGGGCATTCAAACCATTTCACCCTAAAAGTTGGTCAATGGTTAAGGGTCAGTTTGATATTGTTTTTGAGAAGTTAAAATCAGCTTATTTTATAATTTTAGCATAAAATGATATTTGGTAAAACTTCTAAAAGTGATTAATTGATAATCTGGCAAGTTTTGACCGTGATTTTGAGAAGTAGGTGGGGGGTTACTTTTTAAAAGTGATTATGAAATAATCTATTTCAGCATTTAATGAATATTTTAAAATATCATTAATATCCTTATGAAATCAAATTAAAATCATTTACATACCTTATTTCATCTAAAAATTAAAGATTCTAATTAAATATTGATTTGATTTATAAAATCTTTTAAAATTTTTTTTTATTGTTCTTATGAAATTTTTTTTCCAATTTAAATATTCTACTTAAATATTGATTTAATATAATATAATTAATGAAAAAAATGAAATAAAGTTCTAAAATCATGTCTATTTTAGTCATTGTAACTAATTTCAGCACTTTTGAAATAAAATTACCAAACATATATATACTTATACAGTAGTTTTAAAAGTTTAATTATCCAAACATCTGCTGATTAACTTCACAGCTGATTATTATTCCAGCACAGCTAACAGTGATTATTATAAAAGTTACAGTAATACCAAACTGACCCTAAGTTTAACAGAAGTGAACTTATGGTAGGGGAAGTTTGTGTAATTTTGAGTAAAAGATCCATTTAACTGTGATTAGACCTAAACTCAAGGGTGGTTTGTGCAATTAGTCCATTTATATATTATCAAAGAGGTACCAGTTTCTAATTGGGACCGGTTCACGGAAGTAATTGTTTAATTAAATAATTTGCTCATGAATATTATACGTTTGTTACGTATTGTTTTCAAATCGAATTGACAACCATACAAAATGTTATATATATATATATATATTTTTTTTTTTTTGATAGAATAAACGATTACACAGAATCACAGCAATCAGTCGAAAGGAAAGAACGAACAAACGGAGGAAAATCCTCAAGCCAAAACATGTCCTCAACACAGGAGAGACTGTTTTTGGCTAACATATGGGCTTATACAAAATGTTATATATAGCTAGAAAAAGAGAAAAAAAAAAAAAAAAAAGCTGAAATATTCGAATTTAAATGTTTAATCAATTTAATTCATATGTTATGTGTCAAATGAAATAAATTATCATTTTATATATTCATATAGACATTTTACAAATCGAGATTAATCGTATACATAAAACGGTGATATTGATACAATTATTGAGCGGTGGGCACATATTAATATTCATGTCTTTTGTTTCAGGATAACAGACAATGACTACATTTAATAAGTAAAGATAAAAAAGATTAAATCTTATTCATTCAAAGAAGCAAGATCCAATGGCCAAAAAGTTGTGTCAAAATTTGTGTAAAAAATTGGGGTCATGGTTTTGTCCGAGGGTTTTTTAACATAGGATCGTATGCGATATTTTTTCCTTCCAGATTAATCTGATTTTACCTAAGAGCATCTCCAATACTGTGCCAAATAATTGTGTCAATGTTAAAATTTAGCATAGGGTGTAAAAATCCTCCTCCAATGCAGTGTCAAATGATGTGCCAAATTTGGCACAACAATAAATGCTCTTTTTTTAATTACAAAAATACTATTATATATATATTTTAAATGAAATAATGAATGCATTAATGAAATTTTGCATTGGAACATTAAAAGAAATAATGAATGCATTTATGGTAAGTGTTTACTTTTATAATTTTAATTAATAAAATAATAAAAATAGCATTTTAAATAGGATTATGCATTGGAACACAATGCTAAATTGATGTGTCAAATATAGCATTTTATATTTTTTTTGCCAAATTTGGCATTGGCATATGCATTGGAGATGGTCTAAAAACATAAACAGTTAAACCCGACAACATAAATGCATTTAACTTCATTTGGGCCTTCTGAGTTGGGCTCAAAACTACATGCAAGGCCCGTTCAATAGTGCATTTTCAATTTTTTTTTTTTTTAATACTGTATCTTTTATATTCCAAATTTATTCACAAATGATGTAGTATACTAGTATATGAGTTGTCAACATCACATCTTTCACCACATAATTACATAATTCATAAGATGTTGACAACTCACATACCATCTCATTTGGGAATAAATTCGATAAAAAAATTTAATAAGTCTAGCATTATACTTTTTAAAAGCATTATAAATTATTACGATAAGAGTATAGGACTGTCGTGACCACATCAGACAATATATGAACGATCTAGATATTTATTCCTACAACTCGAGATAAAACCACACATATCTTGTAAAATGAACTTGATTATAACGTGAATGTTTTTTTTTTTTTTTTTAAGTATTACATTAATTTGGTGGGTTTTTTTTTTTTTTTTAGGGGGGACTCTAATCCGTAAAGACCGTAACCTCGTGGTACAGATATGAGAGAGTTTACTTCCAGACCAATCTTGTATCCTCATGAATGTTTTTAATTATAATAATAATTGTGTACCAACTAAACCAAACACACCCGTTGACTTAACTACACATCGTACCGATTTGAGTCATAGTAACACAGCAAGAATTGGTTTCTTCTTGTATTCATTTCAATTTTCAACATAACTCTAGCTAGCTTACCAGTTTGTCTTTGCATCTATCACAAGTTCACAACAATGACAGAGAAACACCACATAGCTCTCATGCCGAGTCCAGGGATGGGTCACCTCATCCCACTCATTGAGTTGGCCAAACAACTCGTTCTCCGCCATGAATTTTCAGTCACCTTTATAGTACCCACAGTCTCGCCGGTACCAAAAGCTCTCAAAACCCTTCTCGAAAATCTTCCACAAGGTATGGACTATCTACTTCTTCCTCCTGCTCACTTTGAAGAAGGTGTTAGAAGTGAAAACCAAATTGTCCTCACAGTTATTCGCTCTCTTTCTTCAATTCGCGATGTTTTAAAGTCATTAGTTACAAAAACTAGATTAACTGCTTTAATTGTTGATCTGTTTGGTATTGATGCTTTTGACGTAGCTAAAGAATTCAACATTCCATCTTATATTTACTTTCTCTGCACTGCTACGTCTCTGTCTTTGATATTTTACATGCCAAAGCTGGATCAGATGGTTTCTTGTGAATTTAGAGACAACCCAGAACCTATTAAAATTCCAGGATTCAGATATCCTGTCCATGGAAAAGATCTGCCAGAGCCGATACAAAACCGAAACAGTGACATCTACAAAGTTTTTCTTAAACATCCAGAACGGTACCGTTTAGCTGATGGTTTGTTGATAAACACCTTCATTGATTTGGAACCAGAAGCTATCAAATCCTTGCAAGGCGGGCATGATCATCAACCCGGATTACCACCCATTTACCCGATTGGACCACTCGTCCAAGACGGTTCGAGCGGTGGGACTGATGGGTCGGAGTGTATAAAATGGTTGGATGATCAGGCAAGAGACTCTGTTTTGTATGTCTCATTTGGCAGTGGTGGCACTCTGTCTCAAGCTCAACTCTTTGAATTAGCACTAGGCTTAGAATTGAGTGAGCAAAAATTTATATGGGTTTTGAAAAGTCCAGATGATAAGTCTACTAGAGCTTCATTTTTTAGTGCTCAAAGTAACAGGGACCCTTTTGGTTTTCTACCAACAGGGTTTTTGGAGAGGACCAAAGAGAGAGGGCTTGTGATTCCATCTTGGGCGCCGCAGATTGAGATTTTGAGCCACGGGTCTACTGGTGGGTTCTTAACACATTGTGGTTGGAATTCGACACTTGAGAGTATTGTTAATGGGGTACCTTTGATTGCTTGGCCTCTATTTGCCGAGCAAAGGACCAATGCTGTAGTGTTAACTGATGATCTCAAAGTGGCTTTGAGACCACAAGATAATGAAAATGGCGTTGTGGGAAGAGAAGAGATTGTTAAGGTTGTGAAAGGTCTAATGGGCGGTGAAGAAGGGGACGTAATTCGTGACAGAATGAAATTGCTTAAAGAGAGTGCCGCCAAGGCGTTGAGCGAAGATGGAACTTCTACAAAAGCAATCTCAGAATTGGTGGTCAAGTTGAAGAATCGGTAGTACTAAAGCTTCTGAATTCTGGGTTCGTTTATTACTTTCTGGTTTGTGTTTGTTTCTAAATCCACTGAAAATGCTAAGGTTGCTAAGGTTGCTAAGGTTGTAAAAGGTCCTATGGGTGGGGAAGAAGGGGCAATGATTCGTGACAGAATCAACGTCCTTAAAGAGAGAGCCCCCAAAGCTTATGTATTTTGAATAATTTATGTTTATTTCATCTATTTTTAATTATTTGTACTTCTTTATTATAAATTTATAATAGATAAGATTTATGATGTGAATTTTTACTACCCTCAAATTAGGCAAATGCACAAGGTTACTGCGATATAGCCTGGGCAAGAATTATAGAAGGTCAAACCCAAAAAGACTGAATTAATTCTTAAACATTGTGAGTTTTAACTTAACTCGAGACACCTTAATAAATTAAACCCAAAAACACTTAACTATAATCAATTTCTACTTAAAAATAAACATAGAACAAACAAGTAAACTAATTAATAACACAAATATAAAACACAGACTTAACATATTCCCTAAAACTATGACTCAACTAAAACTTAAATTAAGAATGGTTTTTGAAGTCTCCAGGGGCGTAGCTCAACTGGTAGGTGGATGAGTTTGAGGTTTGGATAAATGATAGTGGCTCGAATTCTATCAATGATAAAAAACTTGATTTTACTTTTAAATAAAGTTCGAGAGAATTGAAAGACAACACAAAGAAGAGCAAGCGTAGAATTAAGAAGGCTTTACCGAGACAACAATTTCACCGCAATTTTTCTTATCCGGACCTTAGCTTATGCATACTATCAAATTTACAAGTTTATGTTGATGATTAGTTCTCCAAAATTATGACTAAGAAAAGTAGAGAAACGGCTGCCTCTTCCTTGCTGCCGGAAATAATTCTCGAATTTCTCTCCACTACCCTCTATAGTTTATAATTTATGAAGGGCCTAAAATCTAGTTAAAATAAGCCTAAACAAGTGGCCTTACAAGAAAGTTACAATAAACAACACTTGGACTAGTTTGCATATGTGATTTGGACGCTTTTCGGAACTCAGAAAATTGCATACGACGACATTTTGGAAAGCTCTGGATGTCTCTTTTTAACCTTATGTTGTTTGCCTCAAGTAAAAATCAGATGAATGAGTTATGACCAAAACAATGCTGTTGACTCAGACTTTTCCAGAAACTGTTTAAGACTGGCTTTTCCAATCAAAACGAGCACCTTAGAAGAGTTCAAAAATTCTGAAAATACTTGGGGATAAACTTCAATATGTTAGCTTCAATCTCCCATTGAAATCACATCAAACTCTATTTTGTAGAGTATTCGGTGAATTTCTACATCTCATCACTCAGAAGCTTAAAATAAAAAAAATAAAAACAGAACAAAAATAAATAAATAAAAAAATCAGCATCTTTTGTCCAAATAATTAATTCACAAAAATAAGCAAAAAATGATATCAAATGTTGTGATATACTGATATTGTCTAGTGCTTGGTTGGTTTCTCTTATCTAGATGTATAGTTAGGTTAGCTCCTGGGAGAGCCAATATTGCTGCTCATAGTCTTGCCAAGCTTGGTTTGGTTGGTGGTGTTGATAGTTTCTGGACGGATGAGGTTCCACCTAGTGTTGGGCGATTATCCAAGTCAGCTGTAATCCCTCTTCGAGTAAGTGAATTTCTTCTTTAAAAAAAATGTTTTGAAATTGTGAACGTATCAATTTATTATCCATCCATATTTTATTTTTTTCTAGCTGGTCCTTAAAATTTATAGCATTAAGTGCCTTCAAAAGGAATCTATTTTTCTAGCTGGTCTTACGCAGCCCTATGCTTCTTGTTGATATAAAATAAATAAACAATCTCAAGTCTTACATAAACCTAACCCACCACCACCAATATCATATCAGAGTTATACCAGTTGAGTAGCTTGTACCATGGATCAAATTCAAAAGCCCCAGATAGTGATAGTGCCGAGTCCAGGGATGGGTCACCTGATCCCACTCGTTGAGTTTGCCAACAAACTCGTTCTCCGCCATGAATTCTCACTCTCAGTTACTTTCATAATCAGCACCACCGGATCAGTCCTCTCCAAAGCCCAAAAATCAGCCCTCGAAATCCTTCCACAAGGCATAACCTACACTTTCCTGCCTCCAGTTTCCTTCGAAGACTTGCCCAAAGACACCAGAATCCAAACCAAACTTTCCCTCACTATCACTCGCTCAATTCCTTCAATTCGTGACTCGATCAAGTCATTGTTTGCAAGTTCTAGAGTTCTTGCTTTGATTACTGATCATTTTGGCACTGACGCTTTTGATGTCGCAAAGGAACTCAATATTCCTCCGTATTTGTTTTTCACATCATCAGCTTTGCAATTGTCGTTTTTGTTTGACTTGCCAAAGCTGGATCAGAGATTTGTTTGCGAGTACAGAGACATGCCTGAACCTGTTAACATACCAGGCTTTAGCGTTCCGGTTCATTCTTCAGATTTGCCTGAACCGATTCAAGACCGGAAAAACGATGCATACAAATGGTTTCTTCACAATGCAAAACGGTTTGTTCTAGCCGATGGTATTATAGTGAACAGCTTCGTGGACTTGTCTTCAGGAGTTGTCGAAGCTTTACAAGAGAAAGGAACAGGTAAGCCACCGGTGTACCCAATTGGACCAATTACAAGAACCAGTTCTAGTAGTGGAGCTGATGGGTCTGAATCAGATTGTCTGAAATGGTTAGATAATCATCCATGTGGGTCTGTCTTGTTTGTTTCATTTGGTAGTGGTGGAACTCTCTCTTATGATCAGTTCAATGAATTGGCTTTAGGATTGGAAATGTCTGAACGAAGATTCTTGTGGGTTGTGAAAAATCCAGATGATAAATCTGCTAGTGGGTCATATTTTAGCATCCAAAGCAACAAAGACCCTTTTGATTTCTTGCCAAAAGGGTTTGTTGACAGGACCAAGAGTCGAGGTCTAGTGGTGCCATCTTGGGCACCACAAGTTGAGATTCTCAGGCATGGTTCGACTGGTGGTTTTTTGAGTCACTGTGGTTGGAATTCAATTCTTGAAAGTGTAGTTCATGGTGTGCCTTTGATTGCTTGGCCTCTATTTGCAGAGCAGAAGTTGAATGCGGTGATGTTAACAGAGGATTTGAAAGTGGCACTAAGACCAAAAGCCAATGAAGATGGTTTGGTGAGAAGAGAAGAGATAGCAAAGGTTTTGAAATGTCTATTCGAAGGTGAAGAAGGAGTGGAGATTCGTGAAAGAATGAAGAGGCTGAAGGAGGCTGCGGCCATGGCAGTGAGTGAAGAGGGATCTTCCACTCACTCACTCTCTGAGTTGGTGCTCCAGTGGAAGAGTCGAGAGTAACTTGTTTTAATTTGGAATCGTTCTTTTGTGATGCGTATGGCTTTCAAGTGAATTCAAGGCTCGTTGGACAAACTAAATTGCATTGTATTTGCAATATATTAGATTGTATTAGGTTATATGAATTAGATTGTACTGTATTATTTTTATACAATCTTATGTTTAGTAATATTTTGTATTAGACTGTATTATACTGTAATAATTAATACAAACTCTCTACTCTTTATTAATTAATACGACATCCCACCGTATTAGACTAATTAAGACGTATTAGCTAATACAATACAGTAAACACCACAAAACAAACCAAACCAAACATTATATTGTATTATTCTAATACATTTTAAACTCTTAATACAATACAATGTAGCGTATCAAACGATAGAGGTGACTGCGGTTCGATTCGAACCGAAACCCCCACTGTGCAAACCAGACCAAGGTTGTGGTTTCGGTTCCATTTTTTTTTAAGAACCAGTCTGAAACCAAAAAAAAAAAAAAAAGTGTTTTGCATTGTTGGGCCACAGTGGTCATGTGCCACAATGGTCACAAGCATTTGTGGCCCATTTTAAATTTCTTTTTTTAAAAAGTTTTAACCGATCGAAACCAGGAATTGGGAGAACCAGAACGGAATGAGAACCGGTTCCCCCAGTTTCAGTTCCGGTTCCGGTTTTGGTTCCGATTGAAACCGGAATTGTGGTCACCATTACCAAACGAGCCCTAATGTCCATCAATATTCTATTGTTTAATCTCTATAACAATGCCCCAAGTGAATTCAAGGCTCGTTTGGCATACTAAATTGTATTGTATTAGACTGTATTGAATTAGATTGTACTGTATTATTCTTATATAATCTTGTATTTAGTGATATTTTGTATCATACTGTATTATGCTGTATCAATTAATACAACCTCTTTACTCTTTATTAACAAATATGACATCCCACCGTATTAGACCAATTAAGATGTATTAGCTAATACAATAAAGTGAATACTACAAAACAAACCAAACATTATATTGTATTATTCTAATACATTTTAAACTCTTAATACAATACAGTGTAGTGCACTAAACGATAGAGGTGACTGCGGATTGGTTCGAACCGAAACTGCCACTGTGCAAACCGGACTGAGGTTGTGGTTCCGGTTCCTTTTTTTTGAGGTGGTCTGGAACCGACAGTTCCAACCGGTTCCACATTTAAAAAAAAAAAATTGTGTTTTGCACTGTTGGGCCACAATGGTCACATGCATTTGTTGCCCAAGACCCAAGTTATAGTTTAAATTTTTTTTTTTTGTTTTTTTAAAGGTTCAAACTGGTCGAAATCGAGAATCAGGAGAACCAGAATGGAATCGGAACCGATTCCCCCGTTTCAATTCCAGTTCTAGTTCCAACCGAAACCAGAACCATGATCAGCACTACCAAACGAGCCCTAATGTCCATCAATATTCTACTGCTTGATCTCTGTAACAATGATATTTATACAAGATAATCATGTACATGGCATGGTTTCGAATCTCGATAACCATTATTGGGCCAGCCCATAACTAGGTTCTAGTGTCCTGGTCTTATAAAAAAATACGGCACATGGGTGAGTTCTTCAACATATATTAGCGTTACCTAATTACTTACTCGATGAATGTGAGAAACATGAACTTACATCCGATCCACTAAAGAGAGGCAATTATATAATCCAGAAATGAAATCAACATCTAGTATGAGCAATCTCGAAAATATTGTATGAAGATGGACAATTGAGATTGAACTACACATCAATTCTTGATTGAATGTTGTATACTTTGGTGGTAGGATTGGAGTCTTATATATATGGCTCCTAAAAAAATAATGCAAAGAAAGTTGAAAACGTAGGTCCAAAATCAAGCGGAGCCCATGTATACTTTTCTATCAATCAGAGCATTTGAGTAATGGCACAGTGTCTGCATATATGATATAAATGTGACGATGTTTTCTGTGTATCCATTTTAATTCTCTTGAAATTAACATTAAAACATTATAAATGATGATAAATATAGCCTAACAGTAATTACATGATATGACCATTTAAGATAATGTTAATTATTTATAAATTAATTACATTGAAAAGGCCAACAAGCGTATATTCTGTTTCTACTTTAATTTTGAGAGCATATAATTATAATTAATTACATATTCGCTCAGGAATTTGAAAGATACAAATTCCGATGGTTAGCTCCCCCTACTGGCAGGCTTAAGATTAATACAGCAGTGGCTTTTCGGAAAAATGGTATGACAATGGGAGTGGGAGCAGCAATTCAGGATGATAAGGGGTTGGTGGTAGCAGCTAGGGCTAATCAGCTGCCAGGTATTTTCAATGCTGAAATTGGTGAGATGATAGCCCTTAGGGAAGGATTGCTTCTTGCTCAGTTCTATCATCTGAAAGTGGATTATGCTGGGGGGTTTTCTCCTTCTTTGGTGTCCATTCTAAACGATTCTAGACCTATTGTAGGGGAATCTAAATTGTTAGTGAATGATATTAAAATGCTGTGTTATAATGTGGGCATTATTAAGAGCTTAGCAATTTCTAATTCAGATAATTCCTTTGTTTTTAAGCTAGCATGTTCAGCTTTTGTATCTTTTAGGGAGAGTCTTTGGTTGGATTTTCATCCTCCTTATGTTGACAGTGTACTGCTGTAATTTTTTCTGGTAGTTTTGTTTCTTTGGTTGGAGTTTCATCCTCCTTATGTTAACAATGTATTGCTGTAATATTTTCTGGTATTTATGAATAAAAAAAAAAAAAAAATTAATGATTGAGGAACAACCAACTTTATATATAACTGTTAATCTAATTAAATATTATTACATCAGGTAATCATCATATCTTCGTCATTATTGTCTGACTTCCTATAATTATAATTGTTGAATCATTCATGCATATACAATAGTAGTTGTAGTTACGTACCCCGGCCAACTTGCTTCAACATATGTAATTTATATATTATCAAAGAGGTACAAGTTTCTTGGAACCGGTCCACGGAAATAATTTTTTAATTAAATAATTTGCTCATGAATATTATACGTTTGTTACGTATTATTCTTTTCAAAATCGAATTGACAACCATACAAAATAATATATATAGCTAGCAAAAAAAAAAAAGGAGCCTTGTGATTGTGAGGGAGAAAACGAAGAAGATTGTAGTTTTACATTCAAAAGTATTCAACTCTTCTAATGAAAAAGAATTGAACCATTAATATATATTAATACAACAAGATATTGTCTTCTTATATTTATATACAATTGCAAACTGAAATCCGAGAACTACTTAATTAAAAACAATGCTTTCTATAACAGGATAGATACAAATCTCAAAGATAATATTTTTGACAAATCTACAATTATAGAAAACTTTGAAGGAAAAAGAAAAGAGAACTTTTTAAGAAAAAAATATATTTATAATTTTAATACCGGTTAGAGATTGATGAGATGAAATTAGTTCGGTGGTAATTAATCTCCCACACATGCACTACGAGACTGCAAGTTCGAGTCCTCCCCTCTTTAAATTAGTACTAATTTCTCGATGTCCCATGACCATAAAGATTCCAATAATAATTTGGGAATCAATAATCATTTGCCCTTATGACTATTAAATATTGAGATAGTGATGTTTTTTCTCCTTAGGTCAGTCCAATTTTAACAATATATATATATATATACTAGTGTGTTTTTTTTTCAAATTATTATATATATAAAAAAAAAATCTCAAACCACTAAATATACAAATTATTTTACCATATGATTGAATTTTAGGACATCGACTTAAATTTTAACATTAAATTAATATATATATATATATACAATTTTTTTCCTTTTTATTGGAAATTTAAATATACAAACATACACCATAGAAAAACATTTTAGCATTCACTTAAAATTCATACATAAACTTAAATTTAATAGAACACATCTAAGTTTAATAAACTTTAAATTCAAATATAAAATATGATTAGGTAAAGAGACAAAGAGATTAGAGATTTATTTTTCCCTTTACATTTTTATATATTTAAAAATAATTATATAAATACCAAGTCAAACGGGGCGGGTCGAGGCATAAGGGGTTGACCCATACCCGACTCGATAAAAAACCGGGTCAAAAAAGTTTGACCCAAACCCGACCCGAGCCCCGTTTTAAGTGCTCCAAACCCGCCCCAAACGGATCGGAGCCCCGCTAGTTTGGGGCGGGTCAGGGATTTTTGCCGCCCCTTTGTGCATTTGTATTTATTTTATTTTTAATTTTTTTTCCGAACTCGAACCCGACACATTGTCGAGATTAATGAGCACCTTATACGGTATATGTCGTGTGACTTGGGGTGGGTGTTTAATGGATCGGTTCACTTTTTGAATGAACCGATAAAAAACTGATACTATTCAGTTTTTGAAAAAATGATCTGATCCAATAAAATTTAAAATTTCAACCGATTGAACTGGTCTGGTTCAGTTCGGTTCGATTTTTCGATTTTGGACCTTTTGGGCCAAATTACTGGGCTTTAATTTATAAAATCTATTATGGTTTGAAAATTTGAAAAAAAAGCACAAGTTTTTCATGTTTTGGGCCGAATATGAATAAATTACAACAGAAAACCTACTAAAAAGATGTTTTCAATTCTTAAAACTCAATAAAAATAATACGAGTATATGACTATTCTGTGTATCCATTTTGATTCTCTTGAAATTAACATTAAAACATTGTAAATGATATGACCATTTAAGATAATGTTAATTATTTATAAATTAATTACATTGAAAAGGCCAGCAAGCGTATATTCTGTTTCTACTTTAATTTTGAGAGCATATAATTATAATTAATTACATATTCCCTCAGGAATTAGAAAGATACAAATTCCGATGGAAAATTAATGTCATTGTTATATCAACAATGGATTAATTGTTTAATGATTGAGCAACACAACCAACTTTATATAATCTAATTAAATATTATTACATCAGGTTATCATCACATCTTCGTCATTATTGTCTGACTTCCTATAATTATGATTGTTGAATCATTCATGCATATACAATAGTAGTTGTAGTTACGTACCCCGGCCAACTTGCTTCAAACATATGTAATTTATATATTATCAAAGAGGTACAAGTTTCTTGGAACCAGTCCAAGGAAATAATTGTTTAATTAAATAATTTGCTCATGAATATTATACGTTTGTTACGTATTATTCTTTTAAAAATCGAATTGACAACCATACAAAATGTTATATATAGCTAGTAAAAGAGAGAGAGAGAGAAAAAAAAAAAAAAAAAAACGAAGAGCCTTGTGATTGTGAGGGAGAAAACGAAGACGATTGTAGTTTTACATTCAAAAGTATTCAAGTGTCTTCTAATGAAAAAGAATTGAACCATTAATATATATTAATACTACAAGATATTGTCTTCTTATGTTTATATACAATTGCAAACTGAAATCCGAGAACTACTTAATTAAAAACAATGCTTTCTATAACAGAAAAGAGAACTTGAAGGAAAAAGAAAAGAGAACTTTTTAAGAAAAAAATATATTTATAATTTTAATACCAGTCAAAGATTGATGAGATGAAATTAGTTCGGTGGTAATTAATCTCCCACACATGCACTACGAGACTGCAAGTTCCAGTCCTCCCCTCTTTAAATTAGTACTAATTTCTCGACGTCCCATGACCATAAAGATTCCAATAATAATTTGGGAATCAATAATCAATTGCCCTTATGACTATTAAATGTTGAGATAGTGATGTTTTCTCCCCTTAAGTCAGTCCAATTTTAGAATAAATATATATATATATATATATACACACTAGTGTGTAACTCATGCGATGCATGAGCTTTGTTAAAAAGATATTTAAAATTTATCTTTACTTTTCTCTCAAATGTACATTTTCAATTATTTTTTCTTAATTTCTCATTTCATAATATAATGTAGCTATTTAGATTGTTATTTAGCTCAATTTAGGATAATTTTTACGGACCATTCTCCCTTTAAGATTCAATTAATGTGTCAAGTGCACTATATGAATTTTTAGGTTCAGTAAGTATTACATGATAATCTCAATAATTCAGTTGTTTCAAATTCTACTCAAAAGCCACTATAAAAGTCATCCATAAGTATTACATGATAATCTCAATAATTGAAATGTTTCAAATTCTACCGAAAAACCATCATAAAAGCCAAATGAGAAAAATCTGAGGATTTTAATTGTATTTAATGGAGATGTTATTTATGTATTTTTTACTAAGGTAAATATTAGACATGGAAATAAAGAGAAATGCTTCTACATCATTAAAAATATATGCACGTTTTCATAATCATAATATATATATATATATATATGTATATACATGTAAATTTCTAAATAAAATAAAGCATCGATGCGTTCGATATCTATTTTTTCAAAGTTTTTGTTTTCATTCTTTGGAAAATTAAAAAAAGAAATTGCTGTTATAACCTCCCAAATCATCATTTAGATGTTTTAATTGTTTTTTTTTTTCCCAAATATTTTCTAAAAGCATTCTTATCTTGGCTACAAAACCCAACCATGGACTCCCATTCATCCAGTTTCTCTTCCGAAGTACTCTTATGATTACAACAATTCAAAAATATTTTCATCTCCTTTTCTTCTCAATCTCCTTAATTTTCTTATGATTACAACAATGTTTGGAAATCAAACCAGACATTTAAGCTTAAATAATACTTAAAGAAATTGTATTTTATTGTTTTAGTGATAGCAACAAAAAAGATATTAGAGAAAGAGATTGAGAAAATTGAGATTAGAGATTTAAAAAAACATATCTATTGTATTTTGTTCCAGATATGAGAAAGTTAAGATTTTTCAAATAAAAAATGAGAGATGATGATATTAAATAAAGAAAATAAGGATGGGATGTTCAACTGTTCTTACCATATGTAAATATATATTAATTTTTTCATAAAATTTTACATTTTTTAAAAGTTATTTTAATAATAATTTTACTTGAAACTTGTTATTCCTCTAATTATTTTTTAGTTTTTAATTGTTAATGCCAAATTTAAAAATAATAATAATTTATTTGATTCATGTAATTAAATATAAAATTTAGTATTTGTTATAATTTTCATTATTATTATTTTAGAAACAATTTTCAAAAAATTCCACCAGACACAATTTTAATCTTGAAAAACATATCTAATTTAATTTTTCTCTTGTGTTTTCATTTTGAAATTTTGTTCTGAAAAAAATATAAAACAAAAACGTTAACAATAAGATAATGAATAAATCAATAAAACATTAATTTAAAGAACTCACCTTGATAGAGGTATTGAGAATATGAATCTTGAACCTGAAAATAAATAAATAAAAATAAATATAAATAAATAAACAAATAAATAAATAAATAAAATGAAAACCATGAAAATATGTGAGACTTAGGAAGAAAAAAAAAAGTTAAAAAGAGAAATGAATTTGAAGAAAAATTTAGGATCTTTATAAGCAAAATTGTCTCTTTTATAATGAAATCAAAAATCCAAGAGTCATGCTTATAAAGTAAATTGAAATGGGAAAAGCAAAAGTCAAATTAAATACACACTAGAAACACAATTTCAAATATTAAATTGAAATCAATCATATTAAATCAATCTTATCTTGAATTTAGCTTGGCAGTTTAAGAATCCAACATATTCCACGATAAGGTTGAATAGGAAAGGGTTATTATTTATTTGCTTTTATTATTATTATTATTATTATTATTATTATTATTATTATTATTATTTACTAAATTGATTTAATTGTAGCATTTATTTCTTTATTTTTTGAAAAAAAACATTTAATGATAGAAGATATTATGAACAATCATACTTGATTAATTACATTTAAAAGTTTAAGAATCAAACATTTTCTATGAATAGGAAACGTACAGTTATTATTTATTTGCTTTTATTATGGTTATTATTATTATTATTTACTAAATTGATTTCATTGTAGCATTTATTTCTTTATTTTATTTTTCAAAGAAAGGAAAAAAGCATTTAATAATAGAAGATATTATGAACAATCATATTTGATTGATTACATTTAATTTCAAAGCTCACATATGGCGATATGTAATGCTGTGAAACTCTATTATATATATATATGATAAGTGGTGGTAATTTGGATAATAATAACAAAGCGTATAGGTAGCGAAATTATTACCAAACAAACACCAAGAATGAGAAATCCAAATAAAAAATGAGGGATTTAGATCCTCTCTTTATCTCATATATTTTTTTCCGACTTTTTTAAAGAATATGATTAGTTGGTGATAAAGTGATTATGGAAAATAATCATATTTTAACCATATCATTCATTAAAATATTTGTGTGTTATGGGATTATGTGAGATCGGAAAAAAGATGAGGTAATAAGAGAATCCAAATCTAAAAGGACTCAAATCAGCTGTCAAAAAATAGTGTTCTAATTTGTATCTAACTAACCAAATTGGGATATATGTCTACATTTAATTTTTTTTTTTAACTTCTTCCATAAATGTAACCACATGTCCCAATTTGGTTGGTTAAACACAAATTGAGACACCATTTCTGGACAAGTGATTAGAGTTTGGATATTTGTGTCTAACTAACCAAATTGGGATATGTGTTTACATTTAATTAATTTTTTTTTAAAAACTTTTTTCATAAATGTAAACACATGTCCCAACACCATTTTGGGATAGCTATTTGAGTCCAATCTGGACTCAAATCAGCCTGTCAAAAAATGGTGTCTTAATTTATATATAACCAACCAAATTGGGAGACACAAATTAGGACATGTGTCAACATGTAATTATTTTCTTAACTTCTTCCATAAACGTAAACACATGTCTTAATTTGGTTGGTTATACACAAATTATATACCATTTTTGGACAGCTGATTTTAGTCCAATCCGGACTCAAATAAGCTATTAAAAAATGGTGTCTTAATAAGCTATGGAAGAAGTTAAAAAAAATTAAATTAAATGTAAACACATGTCCCAATTTGGTTGGTTAAACACAAATTTGAACACCATTTTTGGAGAGCTGATTTGAGTCCAATATTAAATCAGCTGTAAAAAAATGGTGCCATAATTTGTATATAACCAACCAAATTGAGACATGTGTCTACATTTAATTATTTTTTTAACTTCTTCCATAAACGTAAATACATATCCCAATTTGATTGGTTGGTTAGACACAAATTGGAATACCATTTATGGACAGCTGATTTGAATCCAATCCGGACTCAAACCAGCTGTCAAAAAATGGTGTCCTAATTTGTGTCTAACCAACCAAATTGGGACATGTGTCAACATTTAATTATTTTTTAACTTCTTCCATAAATGTAAACACATGTACTAATTTGATTAGTTAGACACAAATTGGAACACTATTTTTTACAACTGATTTGAGTCTAATCTAGACTTAAATCAGCTGTCAAAAAATGGTATCTTAATTTTTGTCTAACCAACCAAATTAAGATATGTATCTACATTTAATTTTTTTTTAACTTCTTTCATAAACATAAACACATGTCTCAATTTGGTTGGTTAGACACAAATTGAAATACCGGATTGGACTCAATCAGCTGTCAAAAAATGGTGTTCTAATTTGTGTCTAATCAATCAGATTGGGACATGTATCTACATTTAATTAATTTTTTTTTTTTTACTTTTTCCATAAACGTAAACACATGTCCCAATTTTATTGTTTAGATATAAATTGGAACACTATTTTTTGGAGATCAACTTTGTTCACAAAGTTTGGAACACGTATCAACACTTGAGATGAGGGTAATGGTTACCTCTAGTTAAAGATAAAATTTTATATGCACCCGATGTAATGCACCATTCCAATGGGTGCATGCCATGTGGCACAAAGAACCAATCAAATGAGTTCTCCATGCCACATGGTATGCACCTATTGGTTAGGGTGCATAAAAGATTTTCTCCTAATTAAAGAGGTGAGTAAAGTTGCTCTCATATTTTTTGACAGTTGATTTGAGTACAATCAAAAAAGGAGAGCTACGAAAAGAGTAATTTTATAACATCAGGCTTACGTTAAAACTGACATCACCACCACCACCGCATGTAATTTTATTGACTCTTCTATCCCCATCTCATCACCACCCTCCACACGTTCCAAAAATACCAAAAACTTCACTATTACTAAATAAATCAGCCAAATGCGACTCAGACTCTCCAATCGCAAATAAACACACACACAAAAATAAAAAAATAAAAAAACTGTTGAAAATCAATCCACTCTCCAAGCTATATAAACCACTCTGTATCTTTTCATTTTTCCTCCACACCTACAATTCATTAAATTTGATAATAATAAAAGAAAAACTTGAAAAGCTTTTTTACCAGTAGCTGCCATGGAAGAATCACAAAGAAAGACACCCCATGTAGCTATTCTACCGAGTCCGGGTATGGGTCATCTCATCCCGCTCATTGAGTTAGCCAAGCGACTCGTTCACCACCATGACTTTTCAATCACCTTCGTGATTCCAACCGATGGGCCTCCCACAAAAGCCCAGAAATCAACTCTCGATTCTCTGCCCACCGCAATTGACTACGTTTTTCTTCCTCCGGTGGACTTGAAAGACCTCCCTGAAGCTACACAAATGGAGACGTTGATTGCTCTCACTGTGGCCCGTTCTCTTCCGTCTTTTAGAGAAGTTATGAAGAAATTGGTGGCTACTACTAGGCTGGTGGCCTTGGTCGTCGATCTTTTCGCCACCGACGGGTTCGATGTCGCTAAAGAATTCAACGTTTCGCCGTACGTTTTTTTTCCGTCGACGGCCATGGCTCTGTCTCTGTTTCTTTATCTTGAAGAGCTTGATCGAACGGTTTCATGCGAGTACAGAGACATGACGGAGCGGGTTAGATTACCCGGTTGCGTACCGATTCACGGCAGCGAACTACTTGACCCGCTTCAAGACCGAAAAGACGAGGCATACAAGTGGGTTCGACACCATGCAAAGAATTACAGATTGGCTGAGGGTATTATGGTAAATAGCTTCATGGAGTTGGAAGGTGGAGCTTTAAAATCTCTGCAAAAGGAAGAACCCGGTAAACCACCCGTTTACCCAGTCGGGCCATTAGTGAAAATGGGTTCAAATTCAAGTGCTGGTGCGAGGACAGATGGCGACGTTGAGTGCTTGAAATGGTTGAATGATCAACCACACAGCTCCGTGTTGTTCGTGTCTTTTGGTAGTGGTGGGACCCTCTCGTTTAATCAGATAACAGAGTTGGCTTATGGATTAGAGATGAGTGAACAGAGATTTTTGTGGGTCGTTAGAAGCCCAAATGACAAGGCTGCAAACGCTACCTATTTCACCGTCCATGGCAATAATGACGATTTTGATTTTCTACCAAACGGGTTCTTGGAGAGGACCAAAGGGCGTGGTCTGGTGGTGCCGTCGTGGGCGCCGCAGGCTCAGGTACTTAGCCACGGCTCAACCGGTGGGTTCCTCACCCACTGCGGCTGGAACTCTGTTCTCGAGAGTGTTGTCAATGGGGTTCCGTTAATTGCTTGGCCGCTTTACGCGGAGCAAAAGATGAATGCGGTGATGCTGACGGAGGGCATCGAATTGGCTTTGAGACCGAAAGCCAGTGAAAATGGGTTGTTTGTAAGAAACGAAATTGCTAGAGTTGTTAAGGGTTTGATAGAAGGTGAAGAAGGGAAAAGAGTCCGTAATCGCATGAAGGACTTGAAGGATGCGGCGGTTAAGGTGTTGAGTGACGACGGCTCTTCCACAAAGTCACTCGCTGAGGTGGCTCAAAAGTTGAAGAACAAAAATTGATCTCACAATCTTCTTCTTTTTTTTTTTTTTTTTTTTTTTTTCTTTTTAAATTTTAAATTCTCTATCTCTATCATTGTATAATATTTGTCTTTTCATATTGTGATATGTAAATGACTAAATAAGTTTCACTTTACAAAAGTCACTCTCTCGTCACTATATTATTTATATATATATATATAAAATATTATCAAATTGAATAATCGGAAATATTTTCTTTATCTTCTTTTGGTTGGATTAAACGGAGTAGTTGAATCAGTGAGCCCATCTCCCATATGCAATGCATACGAAATGAAGAATATTCAATAGAACAAAAAAGAGTGGACCCAATAACCCTAAGAAAATTAATCACAATAAAGACATGAAGTGATCGGCAGACACTAAGCTTATAATAAAAAAGTTAGGTGGGTGGTATTGACATGAAGATAAGTCCAATCCACTAATATAAAATAATATAACATTTATTAAAATTTCAATAAACAAAAAAGAAAAAATATATATATATATATGTGGAGAACAAAGAGTGGGTGAGCACCCACGCCGACAATAGTCATTGAAATTTCCAGAATTTGTAACAACAAAAACATCTATTTAAATATGAATTTTTTATTTTTCTATTGAATCAAGAGGGCACCAAAGGAGAAAAGTCCAAGATGAGCCTAATCAAATCCCAATAATGACATGTAAATCTAAAATTATTGGTTTAAATGTTTAATCAGGGGATGGGTGGTCAGATCCTGAGAAATTTTGACGAGAAAATTAACATGGCCTCATTCTACGCTGTCTTATGTTGACAATTGTATAACAAAAGCTTATTACAAGAATGTTCTCCGTCTCTCTTCACAAGATTTAGATCCTCTACAGATTTGATCTTTTTCGAACATTTAATCTATTGTTGATAAGATGATTTTGTAAATTAATCAAATCTTAACCACATATTCATTTTAATGTTTTTAATGTTGTGAGATTAGATAAAGTTAAGAAAAAGATTAAATTAATAAAGAATACAAATTCCTTTGTAATCAATGAAATGACGCTTAGCTCAGCATAGCATCACTAGCTAGCCTTCACATAATGTGATGTGGTCCCACCATATAAAAGTAAGTGAGCCTCGTTACTTGTCAATTGTCTCCTTATTAGGGTTGCATATTATGGAAATGATAATGGATATAGGTCCCATCCCTACTTTCTAAACCCTTCCCCATCCTTCATCCTCCATCTTTAACCTTAGTCCCCATTTTTCCTATTTTTCTCCGTTTACTTGTTTTTCTATTTGATTAAAAATTACAAATTAAAAAAAAAATCCATTGCAGATACAAAATAAAATCCATTAGTACATTACAAATACAAAATAAAATCAATTACAAAATAAAGTATTTCAATAATCCATTAGTGTAAATAAGGTTTATATAGTTAGGTTTTCAAATAATAAAAATATAAATAATTATATATACATAAATATATATACTTATATTTATAATATTTTGGGGAAATGAGGAAATTGAAACGTGGGACCTCCTCCCATCCCCATCCTCATTTCAATATATTAGTGGGGAAAATGGGGAAACGGGTATGGGGGTCCCATCCCCATCCCCATTCTCCCATTTCAATTTGGGGATGAAAATTATCCCCATCCTTACCCATTTCCCCATTTTCCCTCAATTTTTTTTTCCTCAAATGAAGATGGGGATTGGGGACACGGGGAAATGAGGATTCGGGGGAAAATGTGCAACCCTACTCCTTATCTAGCCTCTGGGAAAATAAATTTTTATATACTTTGAGGTGTTAAATAAAAAAAGTAAATTAAAATTTAAGTTAATATAACCTAATTCAGAATAATTTTTAGTAAATTTTTTTTGAAATAAATTATCTTCACATATGCTCCCAAGAGATTTCATTTATTTTGTTTTTACTTATAAAATTGTAACAAAATAAATTGAAAAGTCCAATCTATATATTTTGTTCAATGTTCACAATGCTTGTTAAGAGTTTAGACGGAGAAAGGAAAAAAAAAAAAAAAAAAAAGAGTTTGGTGAATGCAGAAAAAAAAGTTGCTTGTACAGTAACTGAGAGTAGTGCGTACACGGGGTACATCTTCTAGATGTTTCAAACTTTTCCTATCAACTAAATAAATTATAGTAAACTTGTCTAACATACCATTCCATATTTCCATTGTTGAATGTTGTAAATTTGTAATCACTTCCCTTTTCAATATTTTGTACATGAATTAAAGATTATATTATATATATATATATATTTAAATTACAACAACTGCTGGGACCTTGCGAGAATTGGACTCTATTAGCACAGCCCGGACAACTGCTCCCACTAAAGGGGAGAGAGCACTCACACTTGATAGCCAAGGTGAGATAAAGAATATATGTATATATATACACGCGTGCCATGAGTGTTGAACCATGGTGGTGGAGCTCCAATTGGAGAGTCCAACCACATTGGCAAGATGCCCAATAACAAAATTATATTATAATTAGATTGAAGATATAATAATATCAAGCTAGGTTATAATTTTTTTTTTTTTTTTGACAATATCTATTAATTTGGGACAGTGTTTTTTTTTAAAAAAAGTTTTCGTCATTGGTAGGATTCGAACAACTGGTCTGAGAGTCATTTATGTAAGCCTCAAACTCGTCTATCTACCTGTTAGGTTAGAATTAATTATAGCAAAGTGTTCGGTTTTTTTTTTTTTTAATAATATTTTTTTACAACATATCCATTGAATTTTAGCACAACTTTAGTAGCATAATGAGAAGAGAATATTTGAAGAAACTAGAACAATTACGATCCAAAAATAATATTCATGGAGGCTCTACATCTAAGATTCTCTTTGAAAAAAATCGACACAATATCTTAAAATCGCGACATATTACCCAACTGGATTATTTCACATCTTCAAAATCCACAACCAAACCATTAAAAAGGCCCCCTACACCAGCTTGTTTATTTTGTCTACATGCAAATGAGAAGTTGTTTCAAGAAAGACTGCAATTACCTCCCACCTATAAATATATCTGGCCACCAAAACAAAACACAAACCCATAGCAAATGAGAAAAAGTTGCTTCATTAATCATTAATTCTTTGAAGAATATTCAAAGAGAGAATGATTGATGTAGCTGACGAAAATAAATCATTTCAATCATTCCATCCCGAAGATAGATATACACACCACCTTTTTTTTTTTTTTTTTTTTTTTAAACTCTCTTTTATTTTTCTTTTTAGATAATTATAATATTTTTCGTTTGCTAGCTAATCAAAAACGACATGATTGATTATTATTTCAATGCTCTTGAGGTCAACAGTTGTGAATAATTTTTGCGCCTTTTTAACTTTTTAAATGCTTTGTTTTTTTCGGCACTTATCCGTATGAAAATCTTGCGGGTGAGGCGTTTAGTGGTGCATATGATCATGGAAAATAAAACATGTACCAATAAGAAAATCATATATGGCGGCTAAATATCTAACTTAAAGTGTTCGAACACAGCATTCAGCAAACGTATTGGTGTTGATGTTGGACCCCAGATCACCAATTACGAACAGACTCTAGAATTTATACAGATTACAAATACAAAACACGTACATATTTATATTATTGTAAATTTATATTTTGATTCAAAAATAATCATAAGGTGTCCTTAAGATTATCTCACCGACTACAACAATTCAATTATTAGAAAGTATATAAAACACCACTACACAAACGAACCGTGAAGAAACAGTCTGAACTTACCAATGGAAAGAACACAAGAAGAAATATAAAAGAAACAATTACAGAGAACAAGAAGAAAGTCTACTGGCTCTGGTAGAGAGAATTATATTTTCCCCTAATCTTTGATTGCTCTAATTACGTATTTCTTTGTTTCTGCGTGTGTAAGCAAAAGACACCAGAAAGAAATATATAAATTGCATTCATAGGAGGAAGTCAATGCTATTTAATTGGAGAATAATTCTCTAATTAATTATGAATTTAAATTGGCAAAAAACCGTTTTTTAATTCAGAATATAAACCTTTGTAATAAGTCAGAAGTCTAAATTAATTACAAAGTCAATTACAATTAACTTGGTAATTATAATTTTGGATTCAAATTTTAAACCGTGCTAAGTCACAAGTGCACATCCATAGTTCAAACCGTTGTTATTGTCACGTTTGCGTCCGGATACACACTCGCACACAAGTCGTTGAGCTTTCGGTCCATTATTTGTATACATGCTTGTAAGCTATTCCACAAGTAATCCAATAAATCTTTGACTAGATATATGTTTCCTATCAATGTGGGACTTATTATTTTCCCAATTCAACGGGTGCACTTTGAGTATCAATTTCTCATTCACTTGTTCACTATTTTTTTAACAATTGAAAATTTTCTTTCATCCCACACGTGTTTGTTTATTCTTCGTTTAAAACTTGGCCTCTAAAAGTATCTGTAACGGCCCGCATCTCACGGACTAGCATCTCCTGTACCGCAATCTAAGCAGCCCAGTACAGGTGCTTGACAACGTGCGCGCGACAACGTCACCAATAGTACTTATTATTTAACGTTTGGCCTACCTCACTTTGGCTCGAACTTGGTACTTATACCAACCTTTGCCAAAGTGAGTACCATTCAAAGGTTGGTATAAGTACCAGGTTCAAGCCAAAGTGAGAGAGGCCAAACGTTAAATAATTGGTACTATTAATGACATATCCGGATCTCATCAAGACAGTGGGTCGTGGAGCCCACTTGATATGTGCGGGGTCATTACAGTGAACATCTTAATTTAGACTAGACTTTAAATGTAATGTTCACTTGATGATCATTTGAAGTTAATACAAGTTGACGTTTTCTTCATTTTTTTCACATACCATAAACGGTATGTGACTCGAACACTGAACATTCTTTACCATAAAATTATATTAAGCAGTGGAAAATTAATGTAATCTTAATAATTGGTTCATATGACGTTGCTAATTTTTGACCTTGTAGTGTATTTATGATACATAGATGCGGTGATAGTCAAGTGGTAATCACACTTCCAACTAATGTTGATTTCGTAAGTTAATTTAAACCTTTAAAAAAAAAAAAGGAAAATAACGAACATGTATACGTGGGCTGGTTGTCTGACAAATAGGTATTCGGGTTTTGAGATGTCAATATGTTTAGTGTTGGGCTTATGTCAAACTGTGGTTTGTAATAAATGGTCAGGTTCATGTTTAGTTTCATTGGGAAGATCTGTAACATGAGCCACTTGACAATGCTAAATGTACCCAAACTTTTAAGTCGATACACTATCAAACATGACGGATTTTTTTAATGGACAAGAATCCTCTACTAAGCTTATACTGGGCTCCAATTTCTGATAACACTTGGCTTTAACAAAAATGAGTTGTCCAGATGTTTCTGGGTTTTTTGTAGGTTTTTTGAATTTGAGAGATTTTTTTTTAAGTGATTTGAGAGATTTTAGGTTTTCCAGAACAACACCCAAATTTTGATCTCTAACTTTGAATTCTGTACAATCTCTCTCTCCTCATCCATAATCTGTAATATTAAAACAATTAATAATTTATTTATTTTTTGGAAAATTTCCATAAACATTCTGTGAGGTAATACCGTAATACCAAGATAATAACTAATAATAAAAATAAAATAAAATAATCATTTTAACATCCTCTCCATCGCCTTCGGTTCAAATTCCCTTACCGGTCAAAATACAAAGGTGGGTTCAAGCAAGTTGTGCTCAGATGTTTTTATTTATTTATTTATTTATCTATTTATTTATTTATTTAATTAGTGTAATTCGAGAAAAAAAAAAAAAAGTCTAGAATATAAGGGCTTGTTCTGTATCTATTTTTCAGCCCCTTTTTGTTAATTCGTGTGTTTTTCATTTTATTTTAAAAAAACAAAATGAAAAATAAAACCATTATTAAAATTGAAAAACACAGAAAACGCACTAAACAGGTTTTTCATTTATTTTTTTTCTTAAAAAAAAAAAAAAAAAAACTCACATTTTCTTTTATTCTTCATTCATGATAGCCTGACGTGCCTTCTTCTTCTTCTTCTTCTTCTTCTTTTCTTCTTCCTCTTCTTCTTCTTCTGTCTTCTTCTTGAACCAGATGTAGATATTGTTCCTCACAGAGGAGATCCCATCCATTGTTAACTCAAAACCATCGATTTCCATCAACGAAAAAATCAGCAAATCATCTTCTTGTCTCCCTCTCTTCGATGCTTCTTCTGCTCATCTCTCTCCCTCCCTCCAATGCTAAATCATCTTTCGATTCTGGCGGTGAGCAATGGTAGGTGTTGGATGGGTTTAATTTTTGAGTTTACTGTTGAAGGTTTAAATGATTTTAGATGTTTGGGAGTTTGATTTGAATGGGTTTTTTTGGTGTTGTGGATTTTGATTTCAGATTTTAATTTATGGATTCTTGGTTGATACTTTACATAACACTTCAACAATTTGGTGAGAAAAAAAATGGTGATGATGACAAATCTGATTTGTTCTTTGTTTTGAGATGAAAAAAATGACAATCTGTTTTGATGGCTATATATGGGTTGTTCTTTTCTTTTGAGATGGACAAAAAATTGTGATGAATGATGATTGCCAGATTAATTGATAATGATGAATCTGGTTGGTTGGTTGGTTTGTTTGTTTATTTATTTTTAATATATTGATACAATCTTGGCTATGTTTGGGATTGCTTTGCTTAAGTTATAATTTGCTTATAGTTAACTTAAGAAATAATCAACTTAAGAAAAAAATAGGTTGGTGTTTGGCAAACCAAATTTTAAAATTGCTCAACTTTTGAAATGATGGAAAATGTATTGAACAAAATGACTAAAATAGACATAAATAAATATTATAAATATGAAGCATATAAAAAGAAATAAATAACATAACAAATTTAAACTGAAAAAAAAATGATGACTGAGTCAACTCAGTTCATAATTGAAAATTGAAGCACAACAAAACAAAATCTGACTGAGTCAACTCATTCCCTTTCTTCACCAACACACTCAACATCAACCTCTGCAAACTCCGGCGACGACTCTCCAATTCTGCCTCCGTCTCCAGCTCCACCGAGATCGTCATCAGCCTCCTTCACGTGCCACTGATATTCTCTCCCACGCAGGCACAAACAAGAATTTGAAATCGCAAGATTCCGTCACCGATTCATCACATCATGGAGGAGGCTTTCAGCCTTTCGAGATTCCGTCGAAGTCGTTGGAGCAGAACCAGCCTTTGCGACGGATTCGCGATGGAATCGCAATTGGATTCACGTCGAAGTTCTCCTCGACGGAATCGTCGAAGCAGATCCAGCCTTTGCAAAGAATTCGCGATGGAGTCGCAATTGGATCCGCGTCGAAGTTCTCCTCCATTCTTTCCTCCTCCGCGGCCGGATGAGCTGGCTTCCTCCGACAACTTAGTAGCCGGAGATGCCGGTCCTCCTTCGGCATCACTTTCCGACGGTGGCCACCATACCCATTTTTAGTTTTTTAAATTTTAATTTATTTTTTCTTTAAGAAATTTTAAATTTTTTACTTTTTACTTTTTTATTATATTATTATTAAATATAAGGGTAATATTGTCTTTTAATAAAATAATGAGGGTATTCTAGACATTAAATAAGTAATAAGCTAGTTTATGCTTCAAAAAGCAACCCTCACTCAACTTCTCAGAAGCTGCTTATAGAATGAGCAAATTGTAAAATAAGTTGCTTTTGAGAAATTTACCAAACACATGTTTGCTTAAAACTTGAGAAATAAGTGATTATTTCTCAAGCAAAAACAATCCCAAACATAGCTATAATTGACTTGTTCTTAAAAAAAAAATTTATATCAAATTAATTAGAGGAAAAAAATATATTGAAAATGAAAATAATTGGTTTGTTAATGTGATAATGGAGTAAAAAAAAAAAAAAAAATCTTGTTAGCATTTATCAATGAATTAAAGGATGTTCACAAATTATAGGTCATGATTTAAAAATAATTTATACTTCATTTAATGATTAATATTTTAAATTCTTTCTTTAAATGTAATTTTTATTTAATAAAAAATTCTGACTTAGTTGATAATTATTTGGGATAGATTATTGTCGAATTTTGATATTTTTCGGTTAACCTACCGAATGTGTTTTTAGTGTTTTTATTTTCATAATACAGTTTTCAGCATTTGCTACCAGACGCGATTTCAGATTTTGAAATTGAAACAAAAAACACTATTTTCATTTTTGTTTTTCTTCTCACAAAACAAGAAATGAAAAACGCTTACAGGACGCGCCCTAATATTCTCAAAAATGATGTCTTGGAATTTAGAGAGTTTGAGTTTTGAGATTTTCTAGTAAGGAATGAAGTTTGCACTAGGGAAGAAAAGGAAGAAGTTTGAGTTTAGACTATCATTTCTAGAGAGTGAGAGAGAATCAATGTATTGGAGCGGGCAAAACTATATGGTTTAAATTGGTTTGTGAATTAAAAAAGAAGAAGCAAAATCTGGACTATTCATTTTTATTAGGGAAAGAATCATTTCCTCCCCTATATTATGCCATATTGGTAAATCTGCCCCCTATATTTTGCTTATTGGCCATTTTCCCCCCTCAAAACAAAAGTATTCGCCAAATACCCCCCTATCGTTACTTTTTCTAAATTTATTCCACTAAAAAACTTGAACTGCACTCTTGTTATTATAGAATTAATTACTCGAATAGGAATCGAACAATCCATTGATATATAATATGTTTAAAATAATTATATTATATACATATATATATATATTTAAATCAACAATCCTTCAACAGTGAGTTTGAGTAGCTTAGTTGGTTTGAGCATGTGGCTCTTAAGCACAAGTTCAAAGGTTTAATGATTGAAAAAGGTATTTTTATTTTTAAAATTTGATAGAAGGGGCAAAATAACTAATATTTAGAGTTTCAGGGGGTTGACCGACTATTATTGAAACTGGATGGACCAGTTATCTAATATGAAAAACCTCAAGGGAGGGAAATGATAATTTCCCTTCATTTTTTGTTAAAGTTACCATAATGCCCTTCAAGATAACAGACAATTTTTCATTTTAACGGAAAAAGTAACGGTGGGGGATATTTGGGGAATACTTTTGTTTTGAGGGTGGAAAATGGTCAATAAGCAAAATACAGAGCGGAGATTTACCAATATGGCAAAATATAGGAGGGAAATGATTCTTTCCCTTTTTATTAATACCAAATGTCATTGGATCTCATAAAGCTCAGCAAAAATCCAATAGAGAAGAGTTCAACAACGGATCCTTGTCCTTTTTTAATTGCTCCCACAGTCAAACTAGAATAGATAGAAATAACCTTATAATAGTCAGTTGGAAAAATTGTAAAATTAAGTTGGTTTTCTCGCACAATACCTCTTCACACATAGCACAATATCTTTTAGCACAATACCTCCAGCTTATTGTGAAGTTATATTTTGTTTCCTTGCACAATACCTCCAGCTTATACATTTACTCCGTAATCCCAAACTGATAATTCCATGTTCTAATTTGAAAATTAATGTTTGCAGCGTATGCAGTGCCATTTTTTATTTATTTATTTATTTATTTGTTTTATTATGTTTCTAGCATTTCCAAAGTAATTATTTGTTTAATATCAATGAACATTAATGTTACTTTTCTCCTTTAAAAAAAGTAAATCTATATCTGGCCGGTTGTGGTAGTTGAAACTTGCAATACATCCATTTCAATCGCTACAAAATAATACATATTTATATTTTTATTGATATTTAATATTCATTTAAACAAGACTGAAGCCATGTGGCAGCCAAACATTAAATCTTCAATACGAGTACGTAGGAAGTACCGTCTTTAATTTGTGTCTTGCTCTACTTTGTCTTATTAAAAAAATTGTCTCTTGTTCATATTATGACCACTATTTCAATTCCATCCCTTTTGTCATTCAAATAAACCCAACTTAATTTTAATGTTGATTATTTGGGTATGAGATATTGGCCTCTCTAAATCTTCATTAGCAGGAGTCAAGAACAAGTACTATATTTGCAATGGAGAAGATGAGTAAGTGTAAGGTTTGTGTTACAGGAGGTGCAGGTTACATTGGCTCTTGTCTTGTCAAAAAGCTTTTAGAGAAAGGTTACACTGTCCATGCAACATTAAGGAACTTGGGTACCTCTCTCTTTTTGATCTCTCTGTGTCTAGCTCTAGATCTCTTTCGCTCTCGTTGATCTCTAATCGAGTTGAATTTGCAGATGATCGATCGAAAGTTGATTTTCTGATGAGCTTTCCTGGTGCGGACACAAGACTCTTGTTGTTTGAAGCTGACATTTATGATCCTAAGACGTTTGACCCGGCAATCCAAGGCTGTGAATTTGTTTTTCATGTTGCCACCCCATTGCTACACACTGAGGGATATCAGGCTTGTCCCTTGAGTCTTGATAAATTTTAATTAATCTCTCTTTTAATGAATAACTTGACAATTGTGTAATTTCGGTCTAATTAAGATTTGATTTTTCGTAAATAAACAGTTCAATAACAGGACTGAAGCCTCGGTTGCTGCTGCTAAGAGCATTGCCATGTCTTGCGTTCGATCAAGATCAGTGAGGCGAGTAATCTACACTGCCAGTGTTGTTTCCACATCTCCGCTTATGGAGGATGGCTCTGGATTTAAGGACTTCATAGACGAAACATGTTGGACGCCTCTTAATCTCTCGTATGCCTACTCTAATCCTAATCTAACGGTGAGTATTTATCTTATTGATCCGAACAGCATTAATGTTACCATTTTTGAGATCAAAATATCTTCTTTTTATAGGTTGTGAGATAATTGCATGCATGTGTAAACAGTGACATATCATGTTTCGTGTTTTAGGAATACGTAGTTTCGAAAACACTGACAGAAGAGCAGATTTTGAGCTACGGAACCAATTCAGATATTGGTGAGGTGGAGATGGTTACACTGCCATTAGGGGTCGTGGGAGGTGATACATTTCAATCTTCCACGCCCCTAAGCGTGGCTCTGTTCATTTCATCGCTTACCAACGGAGAATTTACCTACCAAGCACTGAGGTTCTTAGAAGAATTGGTTGGAAAACTTCCAATTGTGCACATTGATGATGTCTGTGAAGCTCATATCTTCTGCATGGAGCAACCTTCCATCCGTGGCAGATTCTTGTGTGCAAACTCCTATGTTTCGTCTTCAGAAATAGCCGATTACTACCGAAAAAACTATCCAGAACATCATGTGAAACAAGAGTGAGCATCCAATTACCTAAGACATCAAAATTATGTGATTGTGAGTTCTAACAGGGCAGTGAAATTGTGTTTTCAGGTACTTGAATGGTCCAAAGAGAGAAATCAAGTGGGGCACCACAAAGCTAATTGAGAAAGGTTTTGTGTACAAATATGATACCAAGATGATATTAGATGACTGCATCAAGTGTGCTAAGAAGAATGGTGATCTACTCACTACAAAAAATAATTGATTTACTTAATATTTGTTTCTTTTGAGTACTCTTGTCTTATTTTGGATTCAATAAATCCACAGTCTTGTCTTTGCGACCAATGTGGAATGCAAGCTTTGTCCTTTATAACGTGTGTGACTATTTTATTTTTCTGTGGCTATGAAACTTTGATTTAAATTCGATAATGACAAGTTTTATTTTTCACATTTGGGTTTAATTTGATGACTGGATGCAGTAAACCACCAATATGTTGTCTCTAATGGATGTGCAGGATCCAATCAAATCCAGTTTGATCCAATCTAAAATATCTATTGAATTGGATTCGAGGACGTGATTGGATCCTAAATTATGAAATACATTGGATCGGATCAGATCTTGGATTTCCATATAAAAATCCGTTGGATCCGTGAAAATATAAGATTTAATTTATTTTGGACAAATTTATTTCGTATTTAATTTATGAACATTGAGCAAATCTTGGGTGATATTATATTTTATTATGATAAATGATTATATTTTTATTTCTTAATCACTTATGGATGATTTTATTTATATATGTACCGATATTGACACCTATAAATATAATAAGCACACCCATATTTTAATAAAAAATTTAATTATAAAAATATCCTAAGAGAAAATTACCAATAAGGATAAATTAGTTTAATTAAAGATAAATCAAATACTATGTACACCCATTAATTACACATATGTTTCTCTATTAAAAAAGAAAAACTAAACCTTAATTAAACTTTAATTCTATTTCAAGTATCAATATGACAAAAAACAAGCACTTCACTAAAGAAGAAAAGAATCAATATATACAAGTTGGCCTACAAATAATCCAATCCAGTTCCTCGTTGACCTAGCAGCTAAAGCATGTGCCAGTTGGATACTCCAACTTCTCTGCCAATGGCCTTTGATATCAACCCATCAAACTGATCTTCAAAATTAATTGATCGTTGAGCTGACATTGGTAGGGCAGCATCTGTTTCAATCCTTTCAATCCTTAGCCCCAGTTTCGTTGCCAAGGCACTCACTTGAATTCAGTTTCAAAAATACTAGCCAAATTAGGTTTCAAAATATATAGCTGCACTTGACTTGCTCCAATATGATAGGAATTTTTGTTTAACAGCTGCATCTGAGTTCAATTTAAGACTTCTGTGAGGTGGAGGAGTCCATTTCGGTTAGGAACATTTTGGTCGATCAAGGGTTTAAATGAACTGTTATGAAACTTGGGATCAAAACTGTACTTTTAAAGGGATCAAACTGAAATGTATTAAAACTAGATGGGCCAAAAGTTAATTATCTATAAGTTTCAACGGCTATATACTTATATGGTATAATTACCCTACTGGCCATCCATTTGGTTGTCCATTATCAAAATGACTATTAGATGAAGAATTGGTTTCAAAATAGTCATTTTTGACCAACACCGTAAAACTAATGGCCATTCCATTACAACGCCATTAAGTTTTATTAGAATCACCATTAAATAGGTGGACAATTTGGTAAATATGGGATTTACCAAAATTAAAAAATTAAATAAAAGAGGCTGTGGCAATTTTAGCTCAAACTCATCAATCATTTGGCTCCTCTAGCTTGCTGCATAGATCTTCTCCACCATTTTTTTTTTCTGGGAAGTGTGATCGTTCAACTTTTTTTATTTTATTTTTTATTTTTAAAGTATTACATTTACAACTATAACATTAATATGGTTGTCGGAACCTGCTAAAATCAAACAATACATGTGAGGCCCGGATAACTACTCCCATTAATCGGGATAAAACTTTCCACATATACTTGTAAAATACGTATGGTGGGACTCGAACCCTTGACCACAATGTGTGAAAGGAAGGTTCACTTTCATCTCTGCTAAGAGGTGATATGCATACAAACTTGATTAATACAAAGAATTGAATACATCGGAAACATGAAAACCCCAAATAAATACATGTCATTTGTGATTAGCAATACAAGAGTGAAAAGCCTTCATGGACTTTGAGCAAGAGAAAATTGCAAGCACCAATTCAACTTCACATTCTCATTACTACTCGATGATCCATGATCTCACTCCAATTCCATCAAATCCAATGTAGAACAATTGTTGAATATCCGTAAAACACACAAAAGAGAGAAAACAAAGAACAAAGATATTAAACAAATCAAAACCAAAAGGAAGTCCAAACAATGGCCTCAGAATTGAAGTGGGATCATTCAATTTTTCAAACTTAAAGATTGAATTTGAATCAGATTTTTGCTCCAACTTTTTGACCGCCTTATCAATCCCATTCACTAATTCCTTATATTGCTTAAGAAATGCTTGAAATGGAGGTTGCAGATTTAATTAGAGCTTGTTTGGTTAGGCTTTTGAAAAACCTCTATTGGTAAAATATCTACTTGTAGTAGATCTATTAGAAATAAAGTTTTTTTTTTTTTAAAAAAATTATAGTTGTTTGGTTGATAGATTTTTTTTTTTTTAAAAAATGTTTATTTAGAGAAGTACCTTACCAAGAGTTTTTGCTTAGTAGAGGTTTAAACTCTACTAGCCTCTATTCAATTTAAAATAGACAATCTCAAAAGCCCAATCAAACAACTCTAAAAAACTTAAATAGACGTTTGTAGACCTTTTGAGGCAGTAGAAAGCTCAACCAAACAAGCACTTAATGCAAGGAAGGATTATTCATCATCGAATCTAAATGGTAAACTTCATGGCAAATTTGTAAAAGGAGTTTATCAATTTGACTCTCTTTATAAATGTCTTTCTTCAGTTGATCCTCACTGATTATGACTTTTTGCCACTAGAGTAATTCTGGAAAAAATGATTATAATGATCATTTTGATATCAAGTGAACAAATTAATGACCACTAGAGTAGTGCTAAAAAAACTTAACGGAGTATTATAACGGAATGACCGTTAATGTTACAGTGTTGGTTAAAAATAGTCATTTTAAAACCAATTCCCCATCTAATTGTCATTTTGATAATGGTCAACCAAATTGATATCCACCAAGGGGGAGTTTCATTTGGGTCCCTAACATTGTGTGATTCTTCACTATTTAACTAAAATTTCGATACATTCATCAATTGGGTCCTTCGAACTAAATTTTTAACAGCCAAAGGTAATTGAAACTTGAAAACAAGATTATTCCCTTGATATCAATTAATTGAGTTAAAAGGTTGACTTTTCCCTTGAATGTTTTAAAAATTGATACTAGTGGGATTCGCATGGACAACCCATAAAAATAAAAATATAACACTTATCTTCAAACATATTTTTTTCTTAAATAAAAAGTTGAAGAATAACATTAAATACCTTTTAAAAGAAAACATAATATATATATATATATAAATTAAGGGCCAGTTTGTTATTGCTGTAACTTTTATAATAATCACTGTTAGCTGTGCTGAAAGAATAATCAGATGTGAAGTTAATCAACAGATGTTTGGATAATTAAACTTTTAAAACTACTGTATAGCTCAAAAGCAGTATATATATGTTTGGTAATTTTATTTCAAAAATGCTGAAATTAGTTAAAATGACTAAAATATACATGATTTTAGAACTTTATTTCATTTTTTTCATTAATTATATTATATTAAATCAACATTTAAGTAGAATATTTAAATTGGAAAAAAAAAATCATAAGACCAATAAAAATATTTTTAAAAGATTTTATAAATCAAATCAATATTTAATTAGAATTTTTAATTTTTAGATGAAATAAGGTATATAAATGATTTTAATTTGATTTCATAAGGATATTATTGATATTTTAAAAGATTCATTAAATGCTGAAATAGATTATTCCATAATCACTTTCAAAAAGTAACCCTCCACCTACTTCTCAAAATCACTGTTAAAACTTGCCAGATTATCAATTAATCACTTTTGAAAGTTTTACCAAACATTATTTTATGCCAAAATTATAAAATAAGTTGATTTTAACTTCTCAAAAGCAATACCAAACTGGCCCTAAGATCAAAATATATCAATCTCCATCACCGAAGATCTATCTCCATAATAGGAGATCAATGAAGTTGTTTTGTTAATGAAAAAAAGCTATTACTTTTCGTTTTTGTGTTACATACCTTGACAAGTAGATTTTTCATATGAATTGGATAGTTGATGGTGTCCAAGCTATTGCTACAAACGGACAAACCCCATTTGTCCTTTTCGTGGCCCATAAATCAAATCACAACAACAATTAGGGGTGGGCGTTTAATGGATTGGTTCACTTTTCGAATGAACCGATTAAAAACCGATAATATCCGGTTTTTGAAAAAGTGAACCGATCCGATAAAATTTAAAAGTGTGAACCGATCAAAAACCGATTGAATTGGTTCGGTTCGGTTTTTTCGGTTCTCAATTGAGTTAGTTTGTAATGTTTTTGGCTTGCAATTTTAACGGTGAACAACCGTTCCATCGATGAAAACATGACTAAATATATAGTCCTATGAGTTTTTAGGGTTGAAACTAATAAGAATTAAAGGGCATGCATTAGTAACTAATTTGAAGGCTTGTTTACAAAATCAAATGGTAGATCAATGATTCGATGATAGCTTAGGTTACATATATTAAAAAAATGTGTATTAAAAAATATTGATAATTTCATTATCAATATTTTTTTAATACACAATTTTTATGAAATATGAATGTGCAACAATATTTATGAAATATGAATTACTCTTTTTGTTTTTAACATTATTAGTTTTAGACAAAGTAGAAAAAATTTAGGGATTTTTAATTATATACACCGGTTTTCGGTTCGGTTCACCGGTTAGAACCCTAGAACCGGAAACCGAACCGAAAATACCGGTTTTTTAAAAAACAAACCGAACCGAACCGGTTAAAAGTTAAAAACCGGAAAAAAACCGATTGGACCGGTTCGGTTCATCGGTTCGATTCGGTTTAATGGTTTTTTGCCCACCCCTAACAACAACTACACATTATTCTTTCAGTGAATTTTCACTTAAACCCCGGACTTGAAAATAACTTCAAATTCCAAATCAATGCAAAAGAAACAAAAGCAAGAAAAAAAGATAAGGTGGATCGGATAAGATTTGGATTTCCATATAAAAATCCACTAGATCCATAAAAATATAAGGCTTAATTTATATTTGACTAATTTATTTAATTGAACTAATTTATATTGGAATAATTTATACATGGTACAAGATTGCTGGATATTTAATTGATGAACATTATATATTATATTTTGTTATGATAAATGATTACATTTTTATTTCTCGATCACTTATGGTTGAATTTATTTATATTTGTGTTCAGAACTTATAAAGTTAATTTATAAATTTTAGAATTTTGACTTTTTTCGTTTTTTTGACAATATCTATTAATCCGAAACTAGATATATATATATATATTTGAAAGCTTTCACCATTGATAGGATTTGAGCCGCTGACCTAGGAATCATTCATCCAAGCCCCAAACTCTTCCATTTACCGGTTGAGCTATGCACCTGTTAGCACCATTTATTTTTTAAAAAAACTTTCGTCATTAGTAGAATTTGAGCAACTAACTTGGATGTCATTTACCCAAGCCTCAAGTTCGTCCATCTACCAGCTGAGCTACTAGAATTTTTATTTTGTATAATTATGTATTGCTTTTATGTTAATTATTAATTTGTTAATTTTATTTAAAGTATCGTATGAATTAATTATTGATTTTATTAATTTTAGTAATGTCTTAACTTTTATATATTAAGAATTGCTTCATATTGTTATGATCTGATCCATTGGATTGGATCGGATCATATTGAAATTCCTTCCATCCAATGGTAAATCCAATGGCTCCAAACCGCCGCACACCCCTAGATGTCACCATCACCATTTTTGTGTTATGTATTTTTCCGATCCTGGAAAATACGTAAAGAGAATTTATGATAGAAATAATATTTCAGGCTTGAAATACAAAAGAAATTAAGAGAAAGGGAAATAGAAGAATTCAGGAGAAGATAGGTTCTGTGCTTTCCATATATTCGATAAATCATATTCAATTCAAAAAGTGCCTTTCATAGGCTTCTCAAAATAACAACTAAACAACATTAAGGGGAACAAATCATTTTCCCCCTATATTATGCCCTATTGGTAAATTTCCCCCCTGTATTTTGCTTAATAGCCATTTTCCCCCCTCAAAGCAAAAGTATTCGTCAAATACCCTCTTACCGTTACCTTTTCCGTTAAAATCTCTAACTCTGACAACATCAGTTAATGGAAAGACTCTTTTGCCCTTGAAAGACAAAATTAGTTGATTGCTTGAAATGAAAATACTTTTCTACCCTTAATGAAACCGTTGGCATATTGCACCCTATAAAAACTAACAAGTTCATCACCATCATCCACAGATTCAATCTCCACCATCCGTTTCAGATTTGGATGGTGGAGATAATTAGAAAAACAAAGGCAAAAAATAAAAATAAAAAAATTCAACAACTCATCACCATCGTCATAATCATCATCAAAATCAAACTCAAAACTCTGAAATAAAATGTTTACTAAATCCAAAATAAAAATACTGATGTATTTTTTATTTTTATTTTTTTTGCAAGTGAAAATAGTTCAATTATTCTCACCAAAAGAACTAACACTGATGTTCATAAACTGAAGCACATAAACACTCAAAATTTAAAAAAGTTACTTGTAAGAAAATTATAATCTTTTTTTTTTTTTTTTCCATATCGAATCCCTAAAGACTGGGGAACATTAAAAGCAATATTGCTCATCCAAAATTATTCAAACTTGACAAGAGCACTACACAACTATTGTCTCCATTTGTAAAAATAAAAATAAAAAGGATTAACCGCCACCATATCTATATTTCTTGCCCAAAAGAATGAGCTACAGCTTGTAGTAACCAACAAGCACACCGGCACCTACAACAGCAGGAAGAATGTTCGTCTCAGCACACTTGAAGAGTGATTTAGCACCTTCATTCTTGACAATCTGAGAAAATGCATCCATGGAACTCTTGTATTTGACAGCTTCTCCAGAGGTCATCATCATCCTTCTACGCACTGTATCAATTGGGTACGAATCCAAACCAACTCCGATTGTGATACCCCATCCCAACAAGAAACTTGCCAAGAAACTTCAATCATCTTCCCCATATCAAAACAAACTAACCACCACAAACCCGAACCCTATCAACCCACCTTGAATCCTTGCCAAGACCACCATCAATTTATCACCATCAATCCCTAACCCCCAAATCCAACCACCACCAAATCCCTAATCCCCAAATCCAACCACCACAAATCCCTAACCCCCAATCCAACCACGACCACCACTAGCAACCACCCTCACCAACAACGACCACCATTGGTGTCAATCTTTTCTCAACAGAGGAGATCGACGCTCGAATCCTCGCCGCCGGCCAATTAGATTGGCTCGAATCGGGAGAGAAAGAAGAGTGAGAGAAACGGTAAAAGAAGAGAGAGAATCGGGAAGAAGAGAGCCGATCTTCTCTCAGTGGAAGAGATTGCTGCTTCTCGCCGGCAACAAAATGAAGAAGATAGAGAGAGATCATAGAGATCGAATAGAGAAAGAGATCAGATGAAGAGAGAGAGTGAACATTTTTATTTTTAATATTTAAATTAATATTTTATTTTAGTATTTTGTTTATTTAATTTTAATCTTAATGTTTATTACTGATTTTGCTTTTTTGCCCTCCCATATTAATTCTCATTCATTTTTTGTCAAAGTTACCATGTTGCCCATTGAGTCAACTTCAAGATAACAGTTTGTTGTAGATTTTAACAGAAAAGGTAATGGTAAGGGGATATTTGACGAATACTTTTGCTTTGAGGGGGGAAAATGGCCATTAAGCAAAATACAGGGGGAAAATTTACCAATAGGGCATAATATAGGGGAGGAAATGATTCTTTCCCCAACATTAAGCTAGAAAACAGGAAAGAAGAAAGTGTTGCGTGAAGCACTTTACAAACAAATGACAACTAACTCATTCTACTACACAACTGCCAACTATCACATTCACTAACTTGCTCTACTAACACACTAACTAACAAGAACCATGCATTCGCATGTACAGTACACATCATTGGATTTTCCACTAACTAACAAGAACCATGCGTGCACATATCATTTTGTTTTTGTTGTTTTTTTTTTTTCCGCATCTTATCAACAATTGTACTGTTCAAACTTCCAATCAGTGTTTTTATGGATCATTTGGCAGCTTGAGCTTGACAAGACGATCCGAAAAATCAATTTAATCGAAAAATTTTCCAGCATCTAAAATATCTATTGAGATATTGGCCTCTATAAATCTTCATTAGCAGGAGTGAAGAACAAGTACTAGATTTGCAAAGGAGAAGATGAGTAAGTGTAAGGTTTGTGTTACAGGAGGTGCAGGTTACATGGGCTCTTGGCTTGCCAAGAAGCTTTTAGAGAAAGGATACACTGTCCATGCAACTTTAAGGAACTTGGGTATATCTCTTTTTCTCTCTCAGACCTCTCTCTCTCTCTCTCTCTCTCTCTCTCTCTCTCTCTCTCTCTTCCTATCGATATCTCATATCTCTGACCATGATGATGAATTGCAGATGATCGATCTAAAGTTGACCTTCTAAAGAGCTTTAAAGGTGCTCATTCAAGATTGGTGTTGTTTGAAGCTGACATCTATGATCCTGATACTTTTGATCCTGCAATCCAAGGCTGTGACTTTGTTTTCCATGTCGCCACTCCATTGCTACACACTCAGGGTTATCAGGTTCGTCTCTTAAGCTTGTCTTCTTTTTATATAATATTTATAGGTAGATGATGTTGGGCACATCAACAATTCGAAAAGCAACATCCTGTTATTTTATTGATCCGTGCACAGATATTAGGATAATAGGTTTCAAATTCATTGACCCTTGCAAACAGAGGCGTATCCAGGGTATTTTTATGGCGTGGGCTAAAACAAAAGTATACATATAAAATTAATGATAATAAAACTTTAGAAGTACTATAAAATTTCATTAATTGAAGAACAAAAACAAAGTGATGGAGGTAATTAGGATCTATTTGGTAATGGTTTTTTGTTTTTTGTATCTTCATTTGGACATAAGTAATTGATTTTCAAGTTGAAAACGCGTCAACCAGAAATAGTTGAAAACAATATTCTAAAAAAAAATGAACATGTATTTAATGAAATTGTTTTTAAAATACTTTTTTATATATTATAAGATTAAAAATAATATTATTTGCGGTTATATTATATTATATACATTATCAAAAACAATTAAATTAAGATATAATTATATAAAAGAATATATTTTAATTTTATCTATTAAAATAATTAAATAAATATAATCGGTTATCGATGACAATTTATTATTTAATATAATTAAAATAATATAAACTTTTTAATTTGATCTTTGAATTTTGAAGGGAGTACACATGCAAGACAAAACAATGAATTAGGAAGAGGGAGAGAATTGGTACGGTGAGAGAAAGAGAAATAGAAAGAGGGAGAGAATTTGATATAATGTTGATGTGACCTTATCTCTATAGCTACTCTAACTCTATTATTAATTAGATAATATTAAATAAATTGGAATATTTTTTCTTAATAAAAAGCTGACCCAGCTATAGTCCGGCTCTACCATCTACCTTAACTTGTAAATGCATTGAAAATGGAATATAATTAGAGAAGAATCTTTGAATTTTTATTAAATAATCAGCTGCCTGTCTCTAAAGGGAATAGCTCTTATTTATATTTAAAAAGAAACCTACCTAGTATGGAAATTAGATTTTAGATTTGATTTAATAAAAAATCAAATCATAAAACAACTAAAAAGAAACATATCTAATACGGAAATAGAATAAAATCAAATCATAAAATAATTTACTACCTAATTAAATATATAATAAATGGAAACATGTATTAAATCAAATAATATGTATTAATTACATGAATATTTTTAAAATCCAAAATCTTCAAGAAAATCTTCAATAATATTTTCTAAATCAGTCGTGAAACTTGAATCGGTAATGTTGTGTTACGCTAACGCGTCGGGGTCAAACTCCGCGAAGAGCTCGAGGTGGTCGAGCACGGTTAGCTCACGGGGGAGTAGGTGGCAGCCCCTAAACAAAATTTCAGTTTTTGTCTTAAGTGACGAAGCTATTAGTCTTTTAATTAATTGAATTTGTTTTTTTTTTTCTTTCTCAAAAATGAAAAATTCTAATAGAGTTTGGCCTCCCAAACTTGGTGAAATTTGAAATTCTAGCTTCGCCACAGAGTATGCTAGAGAGAAAAAGAATATTCAAAATCGAATTGAGGGAGAGAGTTTGCTTCAAATATTATAAACACCGATTTGATAGTGGAAGTTGAATGCTAGAGCATTCCATAGATCTAGGTTTATGCCTAGCCACCTAAAATGTAGTCTCTCTTTATTGTTTTCTTACTTTTGTGTGTTTTGGTTATTGTTTTGGTTTTGCTTATTTCCTAATAGATGAATCACTATAATGCTAAAATTTTGGTCTAATAAGATTTGGATTTCATTTAATAATAGTTCAATAACACAACTGAAGCCACAATTGCTGCTGCAAAGAGCATAGCTATGTCTTGTGTTCGATCAGGAACGGTGAGGCGACTAATCTACACTGGCACTGTGGTTTCTGCATCACCACTCATGGAGGATGGTTCCGGATTTAAGGATTCCATTGATGAAACATGTTGGACAGCTCTCAATCTTCCATTTGCTTACTCTGATTCTTTTTTTAGAGTAAGTATTCAAATGTCCACCTAGTCATCCTAAATTATAAGTGAAAATTTTAACATACTTGGGCTTACACGGCCATACCATGAATATTAATTATAAATGATCACAATACAGAATTATGCAGAATCAAAGACGCTAACAGAAAAAGAAATCTTGAGCTATGGGACCGATGCAAATGGTACTGATGGATTGGAGGTGATATCCTTGGCCGCAGGCCTCGTGGGAGGGGAAACTCTTCTACCTTACACGCCTTCAAGCGCGGTTGTACTCATTTCTCAACCTATGAACAATGAAGACATGTACCAAAAACTAAGGTTTTTGGAAGAATTGCTCGGAAAAGTTCCAATTGTGCACATTGATGATATCTGTGAAGCTCAAATTTTCTGTATGGAGCAACCTTCAATCAATGGTAGATTCTTGTGTGCAAGCTGCTACGTTTCATCAGCCGAAATCGCTAGTTACTACCAACAACATTTCCCAGAATTTCATGTGAAACAAGAGTGAGTACTAGCCAACTCTTTTTTGAGATATCTATTTAAATTCTGTGACTGTAACAAGTTTTAATAGGACAGTGAAATGTGTGTCACAGGTACTTGGATGGGCCGAAGAGAGAAATCAAATGGGGTGTCACAAAGCTAGTAGAGAAGGGTTTTGAGTACAAATATGATAAAAAGATGATATTAGATGATTGCATCAAGTGTGCTAGGAGGCATGGTGATCTCCAACAGTAATCACTTCAGATGTTGATTTAATAATTCCTCAATTTCCTTTGTTTCTTTCACTTAAAGTAAGCTGTCTCGTAATCTGATTTTCGATCCAATAAAAATCTCCATTGCCCTGTCCTGGGATATTCATCCTTGAAAAATTAACTAAAAAATCTCTGTTTAGTTACTTTTGATCCAATGTTGTGTACCCTCAACTATTTTGATGTTTTAAATAGAATATTCTACTAAAGGGATAGACATACTCAGATTTTTATAGTTATGATATGAATGAAAACCATTAAAATTGAGGAAATTTTCTTGTAATCATAATGCTAAGCTATGTCTGTTGTATTTTGGTTTCTAAATGTTTGATAATTCAGTATTGTAATTTTTTATTTTTATTTTTTGACAAAAAACAAGTACTTCACTAAAGAAGAAAAGAACCAATATATACAAGTTGGCCTACAAATAATCAATCCAGTTCCTCATTGACCTAGTAGCTAAAGCATGTGCCAGTTGGATACTCCAACTTCTCTGCCAATGGCCTTTGATATCAACCCATCAAACTGATCTTCAGAATTAATTGATCGCTGAGCTGACATTGGTAGGGCAGCATCTGTTTCAATCCTTTCAATCCTTAGCCCCAGTTTCGTTGCCAAGGCACTCACTTGAATTCAGTTTCAAAAATACCAGCCAAATTAGGTTTCAAAATATATAGCTGCACTTGACTTGCTCCAATATGATAGGAATTTTTGTTTAACAGCTGCTGCTGAGCTGCATCTGAGTTCAATTTAAGACTTTCGTGAGGTGGAGGAGTCCATTTCGGTTGGGAACATTTTGGTCGATCAAGGGTTTAAATGAACTATTATGAAACTTGGGATCAAAATTGTACTTTTAAAGGGATCAAACTGAAATGTATTAAAACAAGATGGGCCAAAAGTTAATTATCTGTAAGTGTCAACGGTTATATACTTATATGGGATAATTACCCTACTGACCATCAATTTGGTTGGCCATTATCAAAATGGTTATTAAATGAGGAATTGGTTTCAAAATAGTCATTTTTGACCAACACCTTAACACTAATGGTCATTCCGTTACAACGCCGTTAAGTTTTATTAGAATCACCATTAAATGGGTGGACAATTTGGTAAATATGAGATTTACCGAAATAAAAAAAATAAAATAAAATAAAATATTTGGTGCACATGTAGACACTAGCAGAGGCTGCGGCAATTTCAGCTCAAACTCGTCAATCATCTAGCTCCTCCAGCTTGCTGCATAGATCATCTCCATCATTTTTTTCCCGGGAGGTGTGATCATTCAACTTTTTTTTTTTTTTTTTTTTAAGTATTACATTTACGACTATTACATTAATATGACTGTCGGGACCTGTTAAGATCAGACAATACATGTACGGCCTGGATAACTACTCCCACTTATCGGGATAAAACTTTCCACATATGCTTGTAAAATACGTATAGTGAGACTCGAACCCCTGACCACAATGTGTGAAAGGAAGGTTCACTATCATCTCAACTAAGAGGTGATATGCATACAAACTTGATTAATATAAAGAATTGAATTCATCGGATACATAAAATCCCAAATAAATACATGTCATTTATGATTTTATCTCCAGACTGTTGAAATTTTTTCTAGTAATCAACTTATTAGACCAGTTTTCTACTAATCATAATGCTTACTAAGCCTAAACAATTTATCTCCAGTGTATTTTGGTTTATATATGTTTGATAATTCAGTTTTGTAATTTAAAAAAAAAAAAAAAAGCTGTTTGCAACATATGTAGTGGCAATTTCATTTTCATGTTTAATTTTAGTATATTTTTATTGTAATTAATTTTATCCTTCAAAAGCAAGTATCATCGATAGTTGAATTTTATTTATTCTTATTCTAATTCTGCACAACGATTAAGGTAAGGTCACTACTGCACATGCTAATCTTTGTGGTCACACATTATATATAATTAACAAGCTGACAAAGAATTTATTTTATCTTCTTGGAAGGTGTAGACTGTAGAGAGAGGACCAGCGGGGAGTAATTAATCTGTTTATCTATTATTAGTAAATTAATCTATTGTGATTTTTTTTTTTTTTAATCATGGATAAAACTTGAATGCCATATTGTTTGTGATTCCAACACATCTAACCAATTAAATATAAATTTGATTTTAATTGGTTGAGGAAGAGATATTGAAATATTGACCTCTCTAAATCTTCATTAGCAGGAGTGAAGAACAAGTACTAGATTTGCAATGGAGAAGGTGAGTAAGCGTAAGGTTTGTGTTACAGGAGGTGCAGGTTACATTGGCTCTTGTCTTGTCAAAAAGCTTTTAGAGAAAGGTTACACTGTCCATGCAACATTAAGGAATTTGGGTACCTCTCTCTTTTTGATCTCTCTGTGACTTAGCTCTAGATCTCTTTCGTTCACGTTGATCTCGATCTGTGACTAGCTTTTGGAGAAAGTTGCATTTGCAGATGATCGATCAAAAGTTGATTTTCTGATGAGCTTTCCTGGTGCGGACACAAGACTCGTGTTGTTTGAAGCTGACATTTATGATCCTAAGACGTTTGACCCTGCAATCCAAGGCTGTGAATTTGTTTTTCATGTTGCCACCCCATTGCTGCACACTGAGGGAAATCAGGCTTGTCCCTTGAGTCTCGATGAATTTTAATTAATCTCTCTTTTAATGAATAACTTGACAATTGTGTAATTTCGGTCCAATTAAGATTTGATTTTTCATAAATAAACAGTTCAATAACAGGACTGAAGCCGGCCGCTAAGAGCATTGCCATGTCTTGCGTTCGATCAAGATCAGTGAGGCGAATAATCTACACTGCCATTGTCGTTTCCACATCTCCGCTTATGGAGGATGGCTCTGGATTTAAGGACTTCATAGACGAAACATGTTGGACGCCTCTTAATCTCTCGTATGCCTACTCTAATCCTAATCTAACAGTGAGTATATATCTTATTGATCCAAATAACATTAATGTTACATTTTTTGAGATCAAAATATCTTCTTTTTATAGGTTGTGAGATAATCGCATGCATGTGTAAGCAATAACATATCATGTATTGTGTTTTAGGAATATGTAATTTCGAAGACACTGACAGAAGAGCAGATTTTGAGCTACGGAACCAATTCAGATATCGGTGAGTTGGAGATGGTTACACTGTCATTAGGGGTCGTGGGAGGGGATACATTTCAATCTTACACGCCCCTAAGCGTGGCTCTGTTCATTTCATCGCTTACCAACGGAGAATTTACCTACCAAGCACTGAGGTTCTTAGAAGAACCGGTTGGAAAACTCCCAATTGTGCACATTGATGATGTCTGTGAGGCTCATATCTTCTGCATGGAGCAACCTTCCATCCGCGGCAGATTCTTGTGTGCAAACTCCTATGTTTCGTCTTCAGAAATAGCCGATTACTACCGAAAAAACTATCCAGAACATCATGTGAAACAAGAGTACGTGAGCATCCAATTACCTAAGACATATCAAAATTATGTGATTGTGAGTTCTAACAGGGAAGTGATATTGTGTTTTCAGGTACTTGAACGGTCCAAAGAGAGAAATCAAGTGGGGCACCACAAAGCTAATTGAGAAGGGTTTTGTGTACAAATATGATACCAAGATGATATTAGATGACTGCATCAAGTGTGCTAAGAAGAATGGTGATCTACCCACTACAAAAAATTATTGATTTACTTAATATTTGTTTCTTTAGAGTACTCTGTTTGTCTTATTTGGATCCAATAAATCCAGAGAGTCTTGTCTTTTCGACCAATGTGGAATGCAAGCTCTGTCCTTTATAAATTATAACGTGTGTGACTATTTCTTATTTTTCTGTGGCTATGAAACTTTGATTTAAATTCGATCATGACATGTTTTATTTTTCACATTTGGGTTTATTTTGATGATTGGATGCAGTAAACCACCAATATATGGTCTCTAATGGATGTCATTAGGGATGTGCAGGATCCAATCAAATCCAATTTGATCCCATCTATAATATCTATTGAATTGGATTTGAGGACGTGATTGGATCCCAAATTATGAAATACATTAGATCAAATCAGATTTTGGATTTCCATATAAAAATCGGTTGGATCCATAAAAATATAAGACTTAATTTATATTATATTTAATTTATGAAAATTAAGCAAATTTTGGGTGATATTATATTTTATCATAATAAATGGTTATATTTTTATTTCACGGTCACTTATGGATGATTTTATTTATATTTGTATTTAGAACTTATAAAATTTATGAAATACATTGGATTGGATCAGATCTTGGATTTTCATATAAAAATCCACTAGATCCGTAAAAATATAAGACTTAATTTATATTTGACTAATTTATTTAATTGAACTAATTTATATTGGACTAATTTATACATGGTACAAGATTTCTGGATATTTAATTGATGAACATTATATAAATTTTGGATAATATTATATTTTGTTATGATAAATGATTACATTTTTATTTCTCGATCACTTATGGTTGATTTTATTTATATTTCTATTCAGAACTTATAAAGTTTATAAATTTTTGAATTTCAACTTTTTTGTTTTTTGACAATATCTATTAATCCGGGACTATATATATATATTTTTAAAGCTTTCACCACTGGTAGGATTTAAGCCACTGACCTAGGTGTCATTCGTCCAAGCCCCAAGCTCGTCCATCTACCGGTTGAGCTACGCATCTGTTAACACCATTTATTTTTTTTAAAGCTTTCGTTATTAGTAGAATTCGAGCCGCTAACCTGGATGTCATTTACCCAAATCCCAAGTTCGTCAATCTACCAGATGAGCTACTATAATTTGTACTTTGTACAATGTGTATTGCTTTTATGTTAATTATTAATTTGTTAATTTTATTTAAAGTATCGTATGAATTAATTACTGATTTTTTTAATTTTAGTAATGTCTTAACTTTTATATGTTAAGAATTGCTTCACATTGTTATGATCCATTGATCCATTGGATTGGATCGGATCATATTGAAATTCCTTCGATCCAATGGCAGATCCAATGGTTCCAAACCGCCTCACACCCCTAGATGTCACCATCACAATTTTTGTTTTTTTGTATTTTTTTTTTTCCACATTTTATCAACAATTGTACGGTTCAAACTTCCAATCAGTGTTTTTAAGGATCATTTGGCAGCTTGAGCTTGACAAGACGATCCTAAGAATCAATTTTATTGAAAATATCTATTGAGATATTGGCCTCTATAAATCTTCATTAGCAGGAGCGAAGAACAAGTACTAGATTTGCAAAGGAGAAGATGAGTAAGTGTAAGGTTTGTGTTACAGGAGGTGCAGGTTATATGGGCTCTTGGCTTGTCAAGAAGCTTTTAGAGAAAGGATAAACTGTCCATGCAACTTTAAGGAACTTGGGTATATCTCTTTTTCTCCTCAGACCCCTCTCTCTCTCTCTCTCTCTCTCTCTCTCTCTTCCTATCGATATCTCATATCTCTGACCATGATGATGAATTGCAGATGATCGATCTAAAGTTGACCTTCTAAAGAGCTTTAACGGTGCTGATTCAAGATTGGTGTTGTTTGAAGCTGACATATATGATCCTGATACTTTTGATCCTGCAATCCAAGGCTGTGACTTTGTTTTCCATGTCGCCACTCCATTGCTACACACTCAGGGCAATCAGGTTCGTCTCTTGTCTTCTTTTTATATAATATTCATAGCTAGGTAGATGATGTTGGGCACATCAACAATTCGAAAAGCAACCTCATGTTATTTTATTGATCCGTGCACGGATATTAGGATAATAGGTTTTAAATTTATTAATCCTCACAATCACAGAGAGATCAAAAAGAGAGAGGTACCCAAATTCCTTAATGTTGCATGGACAGTGTAACCTTTCTCTAAAAGCTTTTTGACAAGACAAGAGCCAATGTAACCTGCACCTCCTGTAACACAAACCTTACGCTTACTCACCTTCTCCATTGCAAATCTAGTACTTGTTCTTCACTCCTGCTAATGAAGATTTAGAGAGGTCAATATTTCAATATCTCTTCCTCAACCAATTAAAATCAAAATTAGATTTAATTGGTTAGATGTGTTGGAATCACAAACAATATGGCATTCAAGTTTTATCCATGATTAAAAAAAAAAAAAAATCACAATAGATTAATTTACTAATAATAGATAAACAGATTAATTACTCCCCGCTGGTCCTCTCTCTACAGTCTACACCTTCCAAGAAGATAAAATAAATTCTTTGTCAGCTTGTTAATTATATATAATGTGTGACCACAAAGATTAGCATGTGCAGTAGTGACCTTACCTTAATCGTTGTGCAGAATTAGAATAAGAATAAATAAAATTCAACTATCGATGATACTTGCTTTTGAAGGATAAAATTAATTACAATAAAAATATACTAAAATTAAACATGAAAATGAAATTGCCACTACATATGTTGCAAACAGCTTTTTTTTTTTTTTAAATTACAAAACTGAATTATCAAACATATATAAACCAAAATACACTGGAGATAAATTGTTTAGGCTTAGTAAGCATTATGATTAGTAGAAAACTGGTCTAATAAGTTGATTACTAGAAAAAATTTCAACAGTCTGGAGATAAAATCATAAATGACATGTATCTATTTGGGGTTTTATGTATCCGATGAATTCAATTCTTTATATTAATCAAGTTTGTATGCATATCACCTCTTAGTTGAGATGATAGTGAACCTTCCTTTCACACATTGTGGTCAGGGGTTCGAGTCTCACTATACGTATTTTACAAGCATATGTGGAAAGTTTTATCCCGATAAGTGGGAGTAGTTATCCAGACCGTACATGATTTATCTGATCTTAACAGGTCTCGATAGTCATATTAATGTAATAGTCGTAAATGTAATACTTAAAAAAAAAAAAAAAAAAGTTGAATGATCACACCTCCCGGAAAAAAAAATGATGGAGATGATCTATGCAGCAAGCTGGAGGAGCTAGATGATTGACGAGTTTGAGCTGTAATTGCCGCAGCCTCTGCTAGTGTCTACATGTGCACCAAATATTTTATTTTATTTTATTTTTTTTATTTCGGTAAATCTCATATTTACCAAATTGTCCACCCATTTAATGGTGATTCTAATAAAACTTAACGGCGTTGTAACGGAATGACCATTAGTGTTAAGGTGTTGGTCAAAAATGACTATTTTGAAACCAATTCCTCATTTAATAACCATTTTGATAATGGCCAACCAAATTGATGGTCAGTAGGGTAATTATCCCATATAAGTATATAACCGTTGACACTTACAGATAATTAACTTTTGGCCCATCTTGTTTTAATACATTTCAGTTTGATCCCTTTAAAAGTACAATTTTGATCCCAAGTTTCATAATAGTTCATTTAAACCCTTGATCGACCAAAATGTTCCCAACCGAAATGGACTCCTCCACCTCACGAAAGTCTTAAATTGAACTCAGATGCAGCTGTTAAACAAAAATTCCTATCATATTGGAGCAAGTCAAGTGCAGCTATATATTTTGAAACCTAATTTGGCTGGTATTTTTGAAACTGAATTCAAGTGAGTGCCTTGGCAACGAAACTGGGGCTAAGGATTGAAAGGATTGAAACAGATGCTGCCCTACCAATGTCAGCTCAGCGATCAATTAATTCTGAAGATCAGTTTGATGGGTTGATATCAAAGGCCATTGCCAGAGAAGTTGGAGTATCCAACTGGCACATGCTTTAGCTACTAGGTCAATGAGGAACTGGATTGGATTATTTGTAGGCCAACTTGTATATATTGGTTCTTTTCTTCTTTAGTGAAGTACTTGTTTTTTGTCAAAAAATAAAAATAAAAAATTACAATACTGAATTATCAAACATTTAGAAACCAAAATACAACAGACATAGCTTAGCATTATGATTACAAGAAAATTTCCTCAATTTTAATGGTTTTCATTCATATCATAACTATAAAAATCTGAGTATATCTATCCCTTCAGTAGAATATTCTATTTAAAACATCAAAATAGTTGAGGGTACACAACATTGGATCAAAAGTAACTAAACAGAGATTTTTTAGTTAATTTTTCAAGGATGAATATCCCAGGACAGGGCAATGGAGATTTTTATTGGATCGAAAATCAGATTACGAGACAGTTTACTTTAAGTGAAAGAAACAAAGGAAATTGAGGAATTATTAAATCAACATCTGAAGTGATTACTGTTGGAGATCACCATGCCTCCTAGCACACTTGATGCAATCATCTAATATCATCTTTTTATCATATTTGTACTCAAAACCCTTCTCTACTAGCTTTGTGACACCCCATTTGATTTCTCTCTTCGGCCCATCCAAGTACCTGTGACACACATTTCACTGTCCTATTAAAACTTGTTACAGTCACAGAATTTAAATAGATATCTCAAAAAAGAGTTGGCTAGTACTCACTCTTGTTTCACATGAAATTCTGGGAAATGTTGTTGGTAGTAACTAGCGATTTCGGCTGATGAAACGTAGCAGCTTGCACACAAGAATCTACCATTGATTGAAGGTTGCTCCATACAGAAAATTTGAGCTTCACAGATATCATCAATGTGCACAATTGGAACTTTTCCGAGCAATTCTTCCAAAAACCTTAGTTTTTGGTACATGTCTTCATTGTTCATAGGTTGAGAAATGAGTACAACCGCGCTTGAAGGCGTGTAAGGTAGAAGAGTTTCCCCTCCCACGAGGCCTGCGGCCAAGGATATCACCTCCAATCCATCAGTACCATTTGCATCGGTCCCATAGCTCAAGATTTCTTTTTCTGTTAGCGTCTTTGATTCTGCATAATTCTGTATTGTGATCATTTATAATTAATATTCATGGTATGGCCGTGTAAGCCCAAGTATGTTAAAATTTTCACTTATAATTTAGGATGACTAGGTGGACATTTGAATACTTACTCTCAAAAAAGAATCAGAGTAAGCAAATGGAAGATTGAGAGCTGTCCAACATGTTTCATCAATGGAATCCTTAAATCCGGAACCATCCTCCATGAGTGGTGATGCAGAAACCACAGTGCCAGTGTAGATTAGTCGCCTCACCGTTCCTGATCGAACACAAGACATAGCTATGCTCTTTGCAGCAGCAATTGTGGCTTCAGTTGTGTTATTGAACTATTATTAAATGAAATCCAAATCTTATTAGACCAAAATTTTAGCATTATAGTGATTCATCTATTAGGAAATAAGCAAAACCAAAACAATAACCAAAACACACAAAAGTAAGAAAACAATAAAGAGAGACTACATTTTAGGTGGCTAGGCATAAACCTAGATCTATGGAATGCTCTAGCATTCAACTTCCACTATCAAATCGGTGTTTATAATATTTGAAGCAAACTCTCTCCCTCAATTCGATTTTAAATATTCTTTTTCTCTCTAGCATACTCTGTGGCGAAGCTAGAATTTCAAATTTCACCAAGTTTGGGAGGCCAAACTCTATTAGAATTTTTCATTTTTGAGAAAGAAAAAAAAAACAAATTCAATTAATTAAAAGACTAATAGCTTCGTCACTTAAGACAAAAACTGAAATTTTGTTTAGGGGCTGCCACCTACTCCCCCGTGGGCTAACCGTGCTCGACCACCTCGAGCTCTTCGCGGAGTTTGACCCCGACGCGTTAGCGTAACGCAACATTACCGATTCAAGTTTCACGACTGATTTAGAAAATATTATGAAGATTTTCTTGAAGATTTTGGATTTTAAAAATATTCATATAATTAATACATATTATTTGATTTAATACATGTTTCCATTTATTATATATTTAATTAGGTAGTAAATTATTTTATGATTTGATTTTATTCTATTTCCGTATTAGATATGTTTCTTTTTAGTTATTTTATGATTTGATTTTTTATTAAATCAAATCTAAAATCTAATTTCCATACTAGGTAGGTTTCTTTTTAAATATAAATACGAGCTATTCCCTTTAGAGATAGGCAGCTGATTATTTAATAAAAATTCAAAGATTCTTCTCTAATTATATTCCATTTTCAATGCATTTACAAGTTGAGGTAGATGGTAGAGCCGGACTATAGCTGGGTCAGCTTTTTATTAAGAAAAAATATTCCAATTTATTTAATATTATCTAATTAATAATAGAGTTAGAGTAGCTATAGAGATAAGGTCACATCAATATTATATCAAATTCTCTCCCTCTTTCTATTTCTCTTTCTCTCACCGTACCAATTCTCTCCCTCTTCCTAATTCATTGTTTTGTCTTGCATGTGTACTCCCTTCAAAATTCAAAGATCAAATTAAAAAGTTTATATTATTTTAATTATATTAAATAATAAATTGTCATCGATAACCGATTATATTTATTTAATTATTTTAATAGATAAAATTAAAATATATTCTTTTATATAATTATATCTTAATTTAATTGTTTTTGATAATGTATATAATATAATATAACCGCAAATAATATTATTTTTAATCTTATAATATATAAAAAAGTATTTTAAAAACAATTTCATTAAATACATGTTCATTTTTTTTTAGAATATTGTTTTCAACTATTTCTGGTTGACGCGTTTTCAACTTGAAAATCAATTACTTATGTCCAAATGAAGATACAAAAAACAAAAAACCATTACCAAATAGATCCTAATTACCTCCATCACTTTGTTTTTGTTCTTCAATTAATGAAATTTTATAGTACTTCTAAAGTTTTATTATCATTAATTTTATATGTATACTTTTGTTTTAGCCCAAGCCATAAAAATACCCTGGGTACGCCTCTGTTTGCAAGGGTCAATGAATTTGAAACCTATTATCCTAATATCTGTGCACGGATCAATAAAATAACAGGATGTTGCTTTTCGAATTGTTGATGTGCCCAACATCATCTACCTATAAATATTATATAAAAAGAAGACAAGCTTAAGAGACGAACCTGATAACCCTGAGTGTGTAGCAATGGAGTGGCGACATGGAAAACAAAGTCACAGCCTTGGATTGCAGGATCAAAAGTATCAGGATCATAGATGTCAGCTTCAAACAACACCAATCTTGAATCAGCACCTTTAAAGCTCTTTAGAAGGTCAACTTTAGATCGATCATCTGCAATTCATCATCATGGTCAGAGATATGAGATATCGATAGAGAGAGAGAGAGAGAGAGAGGTCTGAGAGAGAAAAAGAGATATACCCAAGTTCCTTAAAGTTGCATGGACAGTGTATCCTTTCTCTAAAAGCTTCTTGGCAAGCCAAGAGCCCATGTAACCTGCACCTCCTGTAACACAAACCTTACACTTACTCATCTTCTCCTTTGCAAATCTAGTACTTGTTCTTCACTCCTGCTAATGAAGATTTATAGAGGCCAATATCTCAATAGATATATTTTAGATGCTGGAAAATTTTTCGATTAAATTGATTTTTCGGATCGTCTTGTCAAGCTCAAGCTGCCAAATGATCCATAAAAACACTGATTGGAAGTTTGAACAGTACAATTGTTGATAAGATGTGGAAAAAAAAAAAAACAACAAAAACAAAATGATATGTGCACAGGGGCGTACTCGGGATATTTTTATAGGGTGGGCTAAAACAAAAATATACATATAAAATTAATGATAATAAAACTTTAGAAGTACTATAACATTTCATTAATTAAAGAACAAAAACAAAATGATGGAGGTAATTAGGATCTATTCGGTAATGTTTTTTGTTTTTTGTATCTTCATTTGGACATAAGTAATTGATTTTCAAGTTTTCAGAAGCCGAAAAAGTATGAAAACGCATCAGCGAGAAATAATTGAAAACAATATTCTAAAAAAAATGAACATGTATTTAATGAAATTGTTTTTAAAATACTTTTTTATATATTATAAGAGTAAAAAAAAAAATATTATTTGCGGTTATATTATATTATATACATTATCAAAAACAATTAAATTAAGGATATAATTATATAAAAGGATATATTTTAATTTTATCTATTAAAATAATTAAATGGTATCAGAGCCTCTCCCCTGGTGTCTAGGAAAGAGTTAGACTGTTATTTCATCTAATAGAGAAGATATTGAAGAGAAGAGTTTTAAGTCATATGGAAAGCACTACTCCTTTAGCTCCTGTTCGTCTCTCCTCCTCTGTTTCTCACCCACCTACTATCAGAAGAACCCAGTCTTCTAAGATACAAAACCTTGTAGAATATACACACATCCCAGACTCCGCTCAAATTAATGAAACCTCTGTTCCACTGTTAAATCCCTATAACATCTTCAAAAGATCTAAGTCCTTAGCCAGACAAGTCACTCACCTTGTCCGACACAGATCTCCTCCAGTCAAAGAATACATCCAGTCAACTGCCCTTGACAACTGCCTCATCCCAGCTTCCCCAGCTGAGCAGTATGTTGATCTAGAAATTGGCCAACCTTTGATTGACCAATGGATCAAAGAAGGCTACTCACACCTTCACTTTGGTGCAGTCAGAATCATTCTTACCTTGCATGGAAGGAAAGGAATACCAGTCACTGCAAGAGTTGTTTTGCTTAACACTGTTTATAAAAAATATGAGCAAGCAGTTATTGGTACCTGTCTCACAACACTTCATGCTGGTAGTATCTCACTCACGTACTACCCCAATTTCAATATCCCTCTTAGGGATGCCAATCTCCACAACTGTCTCAAAGTACAGCTCCAGATTTTGGGTGCAGACATGCAACCCAACTCATACATGGCTACTCTCCACCACCAGATAGTTTATCGCCTCCAAGATCATGCCCTGGATCTTCCAATCCCAGGACATTCTGGTGATACCATCTTCATCAAAGCAGAACGTGAAGATGAAGTCTCTACCATCATCCAAATCCCAAAACAGTTACCAAAAGACAAGCTCACAGAGATCATGCCACTTGAATGGATCACAAACTATGAGAAGGCTTTCCAGAACAATACTCCAGTAGTTGCCACAGATACTGAGTATACCAGAGAACCAGATGGTTCTATCAAAACAATTTACCAACCACTTTTAGATCCAGAAGCCTCCTCCAACAGTTCCAGTGCTCCTCCCATCTTCCAAGCCTTGATGATCAGACCAGTCACTTCAGAAGATGATATACCCATCCACAGCTTTGAAGCTGATGGATCGCCAATCTTCACTGACAAAATCAACGGTCACTTCATTTGGGACGTTGATCCCAACATGTGCGATGCTGATTGTGAATGTCGAAAGTGTTTCAAAGGTTACTTGTCACCTTGCAAACCCTCTCGCAAACCATACAAACCAAATGACTCAGACAGCCCTTGGATAGGCCTTCACCCTATCAAAAACAAACCTCTGCCCATATATGACAGAGCTCTACAGATCCTAAGATCTGAAGGACTACTACCTCCAGAACCTGAACCTGAACCACAGATTCAATTTAAACCTCAATCATAGCCCATTCCTTGTTACATGGCCTCCAATTATGATCAAGACTTCCCTCCTCTGGAACCATCCTCTAATCCTGAAAAGAACAGATTTTCCAGACCTTTCATCCAACCACTGAAGTTTTACCTGATGGATCTCTAAAACATCCCTCATAAGCTGAGCAAGTTCTCAACTGGCAGACCCATAATGCCAGAATACAGAATAAAGTTCTTAACTCTATTGATCAGAAGATTGACCGAGTCTCCCATCATGTTTCTCAACATGAACAAAGCCTCCAAAGAATGGATACAGTTTTCAGAGACTTCGCTATTGATCTACAGTCCAAGATCTCTAAACTAGATGCTGATCTTCACAGATACATTAATCATGGCTATTTTGGCCCTGATTTTAATGATAAAGAAAGAGAGATCAAAAGACTCAGAGAACAACTGGACCAGCTAAACAGAGACCATTTCCATCCTGCTCCACCTCCTTATGTTCCAAAACCATACACTCAGACTTTGATGTTCCCTTCATCACCTCCATATCCTTCATCATCCAGACCACCAGATGATACAAGCTACTTCAAATCCACTGGAGAACTTTTTCGAAAGTATCCTCCTCTTTATCCTCCCAAGAAGAAAAAACCCACAAAAAAGTCATCTTACCCCAGAAAAGACAAACAACCAGTCACAGACCATTACAGGCCTGCCCTGTACACATCTCACCATTCTCCCACGTCCTCTGAACCAGAATCAGATTCTACCTCCATTACTTCATCCCAGTCCTCTTGGAACACTATTCTAGACATCTCCACTCCAGATCGTGATCAAACAGATCTTACCCAGGTCTTCATGGCTTCAAGAACAGATCCCCAGCCATCTCAGCCATCTGTTCATACTTATGACACTCCTGATGATGCCTCCACTAGCCCATATGTGGAAGAACCACAAGAAAATACCCCTGGTCAGCCTCATCATACCAAGCCTACCAATGGTCCTTGATTTAATCTTGATGACTCCTCTCCAGATGCCTGGAGAAAAAAGATTTCTGAAATGAGTGCATTGCTAGATTTACAAATGGCAAAATCAGAACACAACCTTGAAGCAATTCTCAGAGAATTTGTTTCTCGCTTCACAGGCTCTCTCAGAGATTAGTATCAAGCCCTCGGAGAATACAGACAACTCCAGTTTGTCCGTGTACCTCTAGCTTCTCAGGCTATGGGTTACATATTCAGAGAATTTCTCGGTGATCCTGATCACTTCTACAAACAAACCAGACAGGAATTCTTTGAAGGACGCTGTTGCTCTCTCCAAAAGAAAGACATCATGTTTCACTACAAAAAGATGTCCAGCAGGTTCCATATTCTTGGTGGGATCAATGACCAAAGTCTTAAGCAGGTCTACATGAACTCTCTCCCAGAAGAACTTCATGATGAGTTACAGAGAAAGATTGATGCTTCTGGCAGAACTCTCAATGATACAACCCTTGGTGAAATCCACATGTACTCTTTGAGTGCATTAGAAAAACTCTGTGTTACACAGAAAGTTTTCTCCAAGATGTTACGAGAAGGAAAAAGATATGAAACCAGCTGCAAGCAACCTTCTCTGTAGATCAAGTGCAAATCCAAAGACACATGTGCCTGCAAGACAAAGAAGAAAAACCACTTTCAACAATCCAAATCCAAGCACAAGAACAACAAGAACAAAAAGTTCAAATACTTCAAGAAGAAGTCCAAACGTGCATGGAACAAGTCCCATAGGTGTTTCATCTGTGGACAAAAGGGTCATTATGCAAATAAATGCCCCAACAAGAAGGCAAAGTCAGCAAAGTTAGTTCATCAGATTGAACAACTTGCAGATGACATTCCAACTGATGCTGATGTGGAATCCATTTATTCTGAACAAGAAGTTGTTGATCAGAACACAAGCTTTGTGCTTCAAGATACAGATGTTACAACAACCGATTCAGAATCCTCTGCCTCCTCAGATGATGATTCAATCTATGAATCCTACCAGGCTTCATCCTACCAGGCTTCACAGATCATTTCCCAGTCAGGTCCACAAGCTCCTATTCAAATCCTTCCTGACAAATACTCCAAGCCAATTGATGCCATTGCCTACTTCGACACAGGATCTCACAATACCATGATGAATCCAAAGATCCTCCCTCCTGATGCGTGGAAACACTCCACCCATTATTTTAAAGCTGCTGATGGAAAGATTTTCACTACTAATCTAGTTACCAGACACAAGATTGGTATTGAGATTTTCCCTTCTTACACCATTTGGGTCCATGTTATTGGAACTCCTTTGCCTGATAAAGATGTCCTCATTGGATGGGATGTCTATTGTCAATGCAAATCCCTTCGTCTTCTACCCAAAGGAATCAGATACAAAAAAGAGTTCAAATCATTTTCAGATATTCCCAAAATTTTCCCTCTGTCTGAAATCCAACCCTCATTTGAACAAATCCAAAGAAAACTACTCCAGTTTTGCTCCAATAGTCATGCTGATTTCCATCACCCCAATCCTTTGTGGAAAAATCCAAACTTCTTCATCAAGCTCCCCTTCAAGCTCAATGAAGATGTCAATCCTACAAAAGCCACTCACTCTGGCATGTCACCATCAGACCTCAGATTAGCAAATGAAGAATGTGATATCTTGCTTCAACAAGGTCTTCTTGAACACACCTCTTCACCTTGGGCGTGTCAAGCATTTTATGTTGAAAAACGTTCAGAACAGCTCAGAGGCAAGAAAAGATTAGTCATTGACTACAAGCCTCTCAATCACTTTCTTCAGAGTGATAAGTTTCCTGTTCCCAGAACCAACATGTTGTTTTCACAACTCCCTGGTGCCAACATTTTCTCCAAATTCGATCTCAAAAGTGCATTTTGGCAGATTGGTATCCATCCTAGTGATAGATACAAGACAGCTTTCTGTCTTCCTAATGCCCAGTATCAATGGACTGTCCTCCCATTTGGCCTCAAAACAGACCCATCCTTATTCCAAAAGGCCATTACCAGAATCTTTCATCCTATTCTCCATTCAGCCTTACTATACATTGATGATATTCTCCTGTTCTCTGTAGATGAGAATTCACATACCCAACTCCTTCATCATTTTCATGATTTACTCAACCAGTATGGTATTATGCTTTCAGAAAAGAAAAGTATGATTGGCCTCAAAGAAATAGAATTTCTTGGTATGTTCATTTCTAATGGTCAATACCGTCCTGGTCCTCATCTGGCCTCACAACTCCTGGATTTCCCAGATTCAAATCTCACACATAAATAGATTCAACAGTTCCTTGGAATTGTTAATTACATCAGAGATTTTATCCCTCGAGTTAGTCATTACACTTCAGTTCTTTCTGCTCATTTAAAGAAGAAACCTCCTCCTTGGAATGATCAACACACAGATGCAATAATTCAACTAAAGAAAATTGCACAGTCTCCACCGGCCCTCACTATTCCGTCCTCCGGTCAAATCATCCTCCAGACTGATGTCAGTGACACCCACTGGGGTGCCATCCTCATCGAGGAAAAAGAAGGTCAAAGAAGATATTGTGGTCACGCTAGCGGACAATTCAAACCTGCCCAACAGCACTATCACACTATCTACAAAGAGATTCTCGCAGTGAAAAATAGAATCCAAAAGTTTGACTTTCACCTCAGGATAAGAAACTTTATTGTGGAAATGGACAACTCATCTTTTCCCAACATCCTCGAGTTCCGCAATAAGATTCCTCCTAATCCTCAACTGTTGAGACTCAAAGACTGGTTCTCCAGATATGATTTCACTGTACCAGGCCTCAGCCAGTCCACCTCATCACTTCAACCAGAAGAATCCCATTAGTCCTCATGGCTACTTCAGCCTCAGCCTCCTCTTCATCAGATCCCTCACAAGGTCTCCCAGCTTTCAACAACCTAACTTATCCTCCAGAGCTTTTACAGACTCTTCCCCCAAATCAAAAACCTACCCTTAATCAGATCCAACATTTTGCAAAGTCCCATCTCAGTGTTTATCTGACAGAACTCCAGAAAGGATGTCATCACACTCTCATCAACCCAACAAAACCCTTTCTTGACCCCTTCCTGATGCCTCCCTTTGATTACTTCACTCCTCGAGTTTTATGGTTTTTATGGTGCTTATCTATTCTCCACCATCATGCCATTGTATTTCCTCTTCAGGAATTATATGGTCACCTCTATGATCCAGCTCAACAAAACTCCCTCCTATGGACATTCCTCCAATGGTTTGATTCCCTGTCCTATTGGAGAGCTCAACTCACAAAACTCATGGGACAATACAATGTTTGGAAACTTGACCCTGATTCAGCCTCTTCTGTATCCTGCATCTGGATATTTCACAGGCCCTATCGTTACAATCCTCACAAAAACCTTCTTTGGACACACAACATCAATTATGAATGGCACACCACTTTTGACTATTCACAGTTGTATCCTACTAAGCTCCAAACCCCTCTGTTGAATTTTCTTTGTGATATTAATGGTGCCTATACAGATGAATGTTTGATCCTCCCAGATGTGCCCAGAGATTCTTCCAAAAGCTGGCCTCCAAGCTGGAATCCAACACCAGAAGATTTACCAGATCCAGACCCAGATCCGGTACCAGAAGATTTTTTCCAAGACGCACAAGACCCTATGGCCCTAGACTCTCAGGCTACTTTTTGGCCCTGTTGTATATGTGGTGCAACAGATTCTGATGATGAAGATCATGTTGCTTGCAACCTGTCAAGCCCCTGATCAAGCTCGTGCAGTAAACAAATTCAGTTCATGAACTGACATAGATCAATCAGTGAACTGACACACTCAATCAGTGAACTGATGAACTGAAAGAAGTTTTCAAAGTTACTATTTAGGTCACTATTTAGTTTTGTTTCCTTGTGACTTGTTTTTCAAAGCCTTTAAGGTTTTGTCTTATTAGGAATGTTTTGTCTCTTTATGTTTTAAGTTTACGAGTTATGTAAAATTTGGTCAAAAGTTTGCTTTTGCTTTTCAGTTAGTTGTCTATCTAAGCTGATAGCATCCTGATCACGTACTTGTTCACGTGATTTGTTTGTATGTCTTGGTAGGTTGTTTTCCTCCTCCTATATATGAGGAGCTCTTCCATTGTAAAAACCAGAGAACTTTGAATATATAACTTTGTGTGTTATCTAAAAATGGCTTTCTAAACTCTCTCATCTTCTTCTTCAATATTAATCTAGGTGATGAATATCAGTCTGTAATTATCTAAGTATGCTCTGTGCTTGCCTTTAGGTTGAGGATCCTGCACATCAGAAAATGGATATTGGTCCTTTTGGCTTAATGGTCCTTATATCGTCTGTGGACAGTCAGTCAGTGAGTACCATGTTTAGGCCATGGGAGTGCCGCTGTGTGGGAAAAACTCTAAGACTGTAAGTTAGACGGTGTAGGGTACCGGCCACCCCCGCTAAATGGTATCAAAGCCTTGGTTCGACTTGGGAGACCTGAGTTCAAGCCTGCCGACCGCAGAAGCCTTGCCATTAAAAATGTGGATGTCCACGTGGCTTGGTGGAGGCCCCTGGTGGTAAGTCACCCTCGGGGGGCCCAGTGGGCCTAGGTAGAAAAAATGTTAAATAAAATTCTGGGCCATAACTGGACAGGGTGTATATTATTATTTAATATAATTAAAATAATATAAACTTTTTAATTTGATCTTTGAATTTTTAAGGGAGTACACATGCAAGACAAAACAATGAATTAGGAAGAGGGAGAGAATTGGTACGGTGAGAGAAAGAGAAATAGAAAGAGGGAGAAAATTTGATATAATGTTGATGTGACCTTATCTCTATAGCTACTCTAACTCTATTATTAATTAGATAATATTAAATAAATTAGAATTTTTTTTCTTAACAAAAAGCTGACCCGGCTACAGCCCGGGTCAGCCCCCCTCTACCATCTACCTCTGCTCGTAAATGTATTGAAAACGGAATATAATTAGAGAAGAATCTTTGAATTTTTATTCAATAATCAGCTGCCTATCTCTAAAGGCTACAATAACTCTTATTTATATTTAAAAAGAAACCTACCTAATATGGAAATTAGATTTTAGATTTGATTTAATAAAAAATCAAATCATAAAATAACTAAAAAGAAACACATCTAATGAGGAAATAGAATAAAATCAAATCATAAAATAATTTACTACCTAATTAAATATATAATAAATGGAAACATGTATTAAATCAAATAATATGTATTTATTGTATGAATATTTTTAAAATCTAAAATCTTCAAGAAAAATCTTCAATAATATTTTCTGAATCAGTCGTGAAACTTGAATGGATAATGTTTTGCTAATTGCTACACTAACGCGTTGGGGTCAAACTCCGTACTCCGCGATGGGCTCAAGGTGGTCAAGCATGATTAGCTAACGTGGGAGTAGGTGGCAGCCACTGAACAAAATTTCAGTTTTTGTCTTAAGGGACGAAGCTATTAGTCTTTTAATTAATTGAATTTGTTTTATTATTATTATTATTATTTTCTTTCTCAAAAATGAAAATTCTAATAGAGTTTGGCCTCCCAAACTTGGTGAAATTTGAAATTCTGGCTTTGTCATAGAGTATGCCAGAGAGAAAAAGAATATTCAAAATCGAATTGAGGGAGAGAGTTTGCTTCAAATATTATAAACACCGATTTGATAGTAGAAGTTGAATGCTACAGTATTCCATAGATCTAGGTTTATGCCTAGCCACCTAAAATGTAGTCTCTCTTTATTGTTTTCTTACTTTTATGTGTTTTGGCTATTGTTTTGGTTTTGCTTATTTCCTAATAGATGAATCACTACAATGCTAAAATTTTGGTCTAATAAGATTTGGATTTCATTTAATAATAGTTCAATAACACAACTGAAGCCACAATTGCTGCTGCAAAGAGCATAGCTATGTCTTGTGTTCGATCAGGAACGGTGAGGTGACTAATCTACACTGGCACCGTGGTTTCTGCATCACCACTCATGGAGGTTGGGTCCGGATTTAAGGACTCCATTGATGAAACATGTTGGACACCTCTCAATCTTCCATTTACTTACTCTGATTCTTTTTTGAGAGTAAGTTTTCAAATGTCCACCGTAGTCATCCTAAATTATAAGTGAAAATTTTAACATACTTGGGCTTACACGACCATACCATGAATATTAATTATAAATGATTGCAATACAGAATTATGCAGAATCAAAGACGCTAACAGAAAAAGAAATCTTGAGCTACGGGACCGATGCAAATGGTACTGATGGATTGGAGGTGATATCCTTGGCTGCGGGCCTCGTGGGAGGGGAAACTCTTCTACCTTACACGCCTTCAAGCGCGGTTGTACTCATTTGTCAACCTATGAACAATGAAGACATGTACCAAAAACTAAGGTATTTGGAAGAATTGCTCGGAAAAGTTCCAATTGTGCACATTGATGATATCTGTGAAGCTCAAATTTTCTATATGGAGCAACCTTCGATCAATGGTAGATTCTTGTGTGCAAGCTGCTATGTTTCATCAGCCGAAATCGCCAATTACTACCAACAACATTTCCCAGAATTCCATGTGAAACAAGAGTGAGTACTAGCCAACCCTTTTTTGAGACCTAATTAAATTCTGTGACTGTAACAAGTTTTAATAGGGCAGTGAAATGTGCGTCACAGGTACTTGGATGGGCCGAAGAGAGAAATCAAATGGGGTGTCACAAAGCTAGTAGAGAAGGGTTTTGAGTACAAATATGATAAAAAGATGATATTAGATGATTGCATCAAGTGTGCTAGGAGGCATGGTGATCTCCAACGGTGATCACTTCAGATGTTGATTTAATAATTCCTCAATTTCCTTTGTTTCTTTCACTTAAAGTAAGCTGTCTCGTAATCTGATTTTCGATCCAATAAAAATCTCCATTACCCTGTCCTGAGATATTCATCCTTGAAAAATTAACTAAAAAATCTCTGTTTAGTTACTTTTGATCCAATGTTGTGTACCCTCAACTATTTTGATGTTATTATCCAAAAAAAAAAAAAAAAAAAAAACTATTTTGATGTTTTGAATAGAATATTCTACTGAAGGGATGGACATACTCAGATTTTTACAGGTATGATATGATTGAAAACCATTAAATTTGAGGAAATTTTCTTGTAATCATAATGCTAAGCTATGCCTGTTGTATTTTGGTTTCTAAATGTTTGATAATTCAGTATTGTAATTTTTTTTTATTTTTTTTTTTGACAAAAAACAAGTACTTCACTAAAGAATTGAAGAAAAGAATCAATATATACAAAAAAGCAAGTACTTCACTAAAGAAGAAAAGAATCAATATATACAAGTTGGCCCACAAATAATCCAATCCATTTCCTCGTTGACCTAGCAGCTAAAGCATGTGCCGGTTGGATACTCCAACTTCTCTGCCAATGGCCTTTGATATCAACCCATCAAACTGATCTTCAGAATTAATTGATCGCAGAGCTGACATTGGTAGGGCAGCATCTGTTTCAATCCATTCAATCCTTAGCCCCAGTTTAATTGCCAAGGCACTCACTTGAATTCAGTTTCAAAATTACCAGCCAAATTAGGTTTCAAAATATATAGCTGCAACTGAGTTCAATTTAAGACTTCTGTGAGGTGGAGGAGTCCGTTTCGGTTGGGAACATTTTGGTCGATCAAGGGTTTAAATGAACTGTTATGAAACTTGGGATCAAAACTGTACTTTTAAAGGGATCAAACTGAAATGTATTAAAACTAGATGGGCCAAAAGTTAATTATCTGTAAGTGTCAACGGTTATATATTTATGTGGGATAATTTCCCAAGTGGCCATCCATTTGGTTATTAGATGAGGAATTGGTTTCAAAATAGTCATTTTTGACCAACACCGAAACATTACTGGCCATTCTATTACATCGCCATTAAGTTTTATTAGAATCACCATTAAATAGTTGGACAATTTGGTAAATATGGGATTTACCAAAATTAATATATATATATATATATATATATTTGGTGCACATGTAGACACTAGCAGAGGCTGCGGTAATTTCAGCTCAAACTCTGGCTCTTCTAGCTTGCTGCATAGATCATCTCCACCATTTTTTTTCCGGGAAGTGTGATCGTTCAACATTTTTTTTTTTTTTAAGTATTACATTTACAACTATTACATTAATATATGTGCAGCCTGGATAACTACTCCCACTAATCAGGATAAAACTTTCCACATATACTTGTAAAATATGTATGGTGGGACTCGAACCTTTGACCACAATGTGTGAAAGGAAGGTTCACTACCATCTCCGCTATGAGGTGATATGTATACAAACTTGATTAATACAAAGAATTAAATACATCGGATACATAAAAACCCCAAATAAATACATGCCATTTATGATTAGCAATACAAGAGTGAAAAGCCTTCATCGACTATGAGCAAGAGAAAATTTCAAGCACCAATTCAACTTCACATTCTCATTACTACTCGATGATCCATGATCTCACTCCAATCCCATCAAATCCAATGTAGAACAATTGTTGAGTATATGTAAAACACACAAAAGAGAGAAAACAAAGAACAAAGATATTAAACAAATCAAAACCAAAAGGAAGTCCAAACAATGGCCTTAGTATTGAAGTGCGATCATTCAATTTTTCAAACTTAAATATTGAATTTGAATCAGATTTTTGCTCCAACTTTTTGACTGCCTTATCAATCCTACTCACTGATTCCTTATATTGCTTAAGAACTACTTGAGATGGAGGTTGAAGATTTAATTAATGCAGGGAAGGATTATTCATCATCGAATCTAAACGGTAAACTTTATGGTAAATTTGTAAAAGGAGTTTATCAATTTGACTCTCTTTATAAATGTCTTTCTTCGGTTGGTCTTCACTGATTATGACTTTTTGCCACTAGAGTAATTATAGAAAAAGTGATTATAATAGTCATTTTGATATCAAGTGAACGAATTAATGACCACTAGAGTAGTTCTAAAAAGACTTAACGGAGTATTATAACGGAATGACCATTAATGTCACAGTGTTGGTTAAAAATAACCATTTTAAAACCAATTCCCCATCTAATGGTCATTTTGATAATGGTCAACCAAATTGATATCCATCAAGGGGGAGTTTCATTTGGGTCCCTAACGTTGTGTGATTCTTCACTATTTAACTAAAATTTCGATACATTCATCAATTGGGTCCTTCGAACTAAATTTTTAACATCCAAAGGTAATTGAAACTTGAAAACAAGATTATTCCCTTGATATTAATTAATTGAGTTAAAAGGTTGACTTTTCCCTTGAATCTTTTAAAAATTGATACTAAAAATAAAAATATAACACTTATCTTCAAACATATTTTTTTCTTAAACAAAAAGTAGAAGAATAACATTAAATACCTTTAAAAAAAAAACATAATATATATATATATAAATTTAGATCAAAATATATCAATCTCCATCACCGAAGATCTATCTATCTCCATAATAGGAGATCAATGAAGTTGTTTTGTTAATGAAAAAAAGAAATTACTTTTCGTCTTGGGGAATGCTATCTACCTTTCTCATTTATCTTTCTCACTCATTGATTGACACGTGTACACTTTTTCATTTAATAAAAAGCTCTCACTTTTTACTGTAAAGTTTGTTTATATTTTTACCCCTTATTAATGAAATGATAGAAGTAGTCATCATGGGTAAAGACGTAAACAAGTTTTGCAACAAAAAGTGAGAGCTTTTTATTAAATGAAAAAGTGTATATGTGTCAAACAATGAGTGGGAAAAGTAAATGGGAAAGGTAGATAGCATTCCCCTTTCATTTTTGTGTTAAATGCCTCGACAAGTAGATTTTTCACATGAATTGGATAGTTGATGGTGTCCAAGTTATTGCTACAAACGGACCAACCCCATTTGTCCTTTTCGTGGCTCATAAATCAAATCACAACAACTGTTAAAGATAATGAATTACAACAACCTTCTCATCCTTTCTACTTTGGTCTTGCAATGCGGGTGCAGATTATCAACAATGGTCAAGCTCACATCAGAAAGAATTCTGATATCAGAGATAGCAAAGTTAGTTAGGAAGTTGTTAGAAATCTGTTAGGAATCTGCTGACTTGGCAGCACATGTTTATTGTGTATTGATTATCAGAAAGTTAGTTAGGATGATTCACTAAAGTGTATATATATACTTTGTATTCTCAGAAGGAAATAAATTGAAAAAGTTCATGAGCAAGAGCTCAAGAAAGCCAACAATGGCGTCTCTGCAGTTTCTGCATTTTCTTCAATAAATTCTGTTAGACATTTTATCAAACACTTTCATACTTTTATCAAACACCTTCACTTCATCTATTTCTTTTCACATGGTATCAGAATTGACACACGTCAATGACTACTTCTCAATCAAACACCTCTGTTTCAACTGAATCTCAAAACACTTCCTCAACCTTCAAAGCGATGGATTTCTCTTCTCTTGCAAGAACTCTGAGTCTCAATCTCACGCTGAAGTTGGATCATTCTAACTACATATTTTGGAAAGCACAAGTCTTCACAGCAATCGAAACTCTAGATCTTGAAGGTTTTGTCAATGGCAGCAAGATGCCTCCGCCAAAGTTTGTGACAACAAGGTCTGGAGATTCGACAAAACAAGAAGATAATCCAGATTATCTTAACTGGAAAAGGTCAGATAAGCTCTTGATGAGCTGGATCTTCTCAACGCTAACACCAAGCATTCTTGGTCAGGTAACTAATCTGAAATCCTCTTTTGAAGTTTGGACGAAGCTAGAAAGAACTTTTTCTCAAAGATCCATGGCAAAAATTATGCAATTAAAGCAGCAGATGCAGTCTATTAAGAAAGGATCTGATTCAATAACAGATTTTGTTATGAAACTTAAGGTTGTTAGTGATGCTTTAGTTGCTGCTAGTGAGGTAGTAAGTGATAGGGATATGATAATGAGTATGTTGCATGGTGTAGGTCATGAGTATGACTCTGTTGTAACATTGATTTCTTCACAACAAAATACTATGTCTTTGGAAGATACACAGCTTTTGTTCATGATGCATGAACAAAGAATTGATCATTTGAATGTTCCACTTCATGCTAATGTTGCATCTGCGAAATTTATCTCTAACAACAACTCAGACTTCAACAATAGAAGAAATGGAAATAGAAATGGAGCTAACAATAATTTTATAGGAGGTTACAGAGGAAGAAACAGAGGTGGAGGTAGATTTAACAACGGATCCAATCAAAGACTTCATTGCCAAGTTTGTGGAAAACCTGGTCATAGTGCACTGCAGTGCTATAGAAGGTTTGATCAGCAATTCCTTGGTCCGAATCAAGGAGGTCATTATACACAAGGAAATCAGCAACAAAGTCAAGGAGGTCAAGCACTCTTTGCAAATCAAGGAAATCAGGCCTTTTATGCTCAGCAATGTCAATTCAATACGAGTGATCAAGGAGGTGGTGTGCCATCAGATAATTACTATACAGAAGGTGTTCAATTCAACAGCAACAGTGGACCAAGCTCAGCTTATTTTGCAACTCCAGAATCTGTGGCAGATCAGGCATGGTATGTAGATAGTGGTGCCACAAACCACGTTACATCCAACCTCAACAACCTGACAATCAAATCAGAGTATAGAGGTAATGATAAAATCTCAGTAGGCAATGGTGATAAACTTCTCATTTCTCACATAGGAAATTCTAAAGTTAAGTCACATTGCACACCTCAACTTGATTTGAACATGAAGAATGTGTTGTGTGTTCCTGAAATTACAAAAAATCTCTTTAGTATTTCTAGTTTTACAAGAGATAATAATGTTTTTGTTGAGTTCTACTATAATGGTTGTGTGATCAAGGATCTGAAAACCAAGAGAATACTGCTCAGAGGCACACTTAAGCAAGGCCTTTATGGGCTGAAACTAGTTGAAGCCTCTCCTCAAGGTGTTCAGCTCTTGAAGTCAGTATCTTTAGCTTCTTCTGATGTAAATACGAAGTGTTGTAATGCATCTAAAAATAATGCTAGTGCATTAATTCTGTCTGGCACTGGTAAGCAAAATAAGTTTGATATGCTGATGGCTGCCAGAACAAATTTTGTTTTTTAGCATGCCAAGCTAGGCCACCCAGCACCTTTGATTCTAAAGAGAGTGTTACATACCTTACATTTTCCTTTCAATGTAAATAGTCCTCATTTTTGTGACTCATGTAAGCTTGGGTAGCTACATCACTTGCCTTTTCAAAGAAATGATATCACAGCAAAAGTTCCTCCGCAACTCATTTACAGTGACATTTGGGGACCAACTCCCATGTTGTCCAATGATGGATATAGATATTATATTGTGTTTGTTGATGCTTATACAAGGTACTCTTGGATTTATCCTTTGCATCTAAAGTCTGAAGCTTCATCTGTGTTTATAAAGTTTCAAAAAATGGTTGAAGTGCAGTTTGACAGGAAGATTAAAGTTTTCCAGGCTGATATGGGTGGTGAGTACTTGTCATTTGTTTCATATCTGTCAAACATAGGTGTGCATGTGAGATTTTCGTGCCCCTATACACACCAACAGAATGGTGTTCCAGAAAGAAAGCATAGGAGTATTGTGGAGATGGGACTGACCTTATTGACTCATGCAAATCTTCCCCTCAAATTCTGGTTTAAGGCTTTCTCCACAGCAGTTCTCTTGATCAATAATCTTCCATCTGCTCTGCTAGCATTTGTCTCTCCATTTGAAAGATTGTTTAAAAGGAAGCCTAATTATAATTTCTTCAAGGTTTTTGGGAGTTCTTGCTTTCCATATCTAAGGAACTACTCAAAGCACAAGTTTGATTATCACACAAGCAAGTGTGTGTTCATTAGCTATAGCATGTCACACAAAGGCTATAGGTGTCTACATCCATCAGGCAAGGTTTTTGTATCCAGAAATGTTGTGTTTAATGAGATGGAATTTCCATACAAGCAACTTTTTTGTCCTTCTTCTTCAAATTCGTCCACATCAACATCTCATCAACCTCCAACTGTGTCAAGTCTATTTGATATTTTTGCTTCCAGGAATTTGTCTCCAGCTGATACAAGAACTGGTATAAGTTCTGTTACTAGACCTCTTGAGACTTTGCAACAAGATTCTTTAGCTTTAAACACCCATTCTCAATCCAGCAATGTCAACCTGCAATCAAGTGAAAATGTTGAACCTTGTATACCAGAGACACAACCTGATATGTCATTGCATCCAATGACCACTAGAAGCAAAAATGGCATCTGTAAACCCAAAACTTTCCTAAGTGAATGCACTTTACCCTCTGGATTTGTAACTGAGTTGGAACCCAAGAATGTGAAATCTGCAATGATTGATTCCAAATGGTTAGCTGCTATGAAAGCTGAGTTTCAAGCCTTGATGGACAACAATACTTGGACACTTGTACCAGCTGCTGCACACATGAATGTAGTTGGAAGTAAGTGGGTTTTTAGGACCAAATTCAATCCCGATGGGTCTATTCTCAAGCACAAAGCAAGGTTGGTTGCAAAAAGATTCCATCAAACTGCTGGAATCGATTATTTTGACACATTCAGTCCAGTGGTCAAGGCCTCAACTATAAGAGTGATTTTTGCTTTGGTAGTCTTTCATAACTGGGATATCCAACAAGTGGACATCAACAATGCATTTCTCAATGGTGATCTTCAAGAACAAGTGTTTATGAAGCAACCAGAAGGTTTTGAAGATAAATTACATCCAACTCATGTATACAGCCTCAAGAAAGCTCTCTATGGCTTAAAACAAGCCCCTAGATCATGGTTTCACAAACTGAAGGCAGCTCTGTTATCTTGGTCTTTTGTTAGCTCTACATCGGACTCATCATTGTTCATTAAGAGGTTAGGATCCGATGTGATCTTTTTACTTGTGTATGTGGACGACATTTTGATCACAGGGAATAACTCCAAGCTAATTCATCAAACAATTCCTCAGCTAAACAAGACCTTTGCTCTGAAAACACTGGGGTCTGTGAGTTATTTCCTTGGTTTTGAAGCTCACAGAGATGTCACTAGTATCTATCTTACTCAGGCCAAGTACACTGTTGATCTTCTAAAGAGAACCAACATGTTTGATTCAAAACTGAGTGACACTCCTATCAGCTCAGGATCAAAATTCACACGAAATGATGGCAGTCCTCTTGACAATCCTACAATCTATCGTAGCACTATAGGAGCATTACAGTATCTATGCTACACAAGACCAGACATTTCTTTTAGTGTTAATCGTCTGAGTCAGTTTCTTGTCAATCCAACCACAATCCACTGGTTAGCTTGTAAGAGGGTTCTCCGTTACTTAAAGGGGACATTACACAAAGGTCTTCATTTCAAACCTGCAGCAACTCTTACTCTAGAGTCCTTTTCTGATGCAGACTGGGCAAGTTGCTTAGATGACAGAAGGTCCACCAGTGGAAATTGTGTATTTCTTGGAGGGAATTTGATTTCTTGGAGGGAATTTGATTTCCTGGAGCTCAAGAAAGCAACAAGTTGTTGCACGATCGAGTACTGAATCAGAGTATCGATCTATGGCACAGGTAGCAACTGAAATCATCTGGTTACAATCCTTGCTTAAAGAGCTTAATGTTTCAGTTTCTTCTCCAGCTGTGATTTGGTGTGATAACATTGGAGCAAACTCCTTGGCTTCGAATCCTATATTTCATGCCAAGACCAAACACATTGATATTGACACACATTTTATTCGTGAGAAGGTTAGTGCTGGGATTATAGAGCCACGATATGTTCCCACTGAGTTTCAATCTGTTGATATTCTAACAAAAGCTTTGCCAGCTGAAAAGTTTCGTTTCCTCTGCTCCAAGCTGAATCTGATTGTTTCACCTCAGTTCAGCTTGCGGGGGAATGTTAATGATAATGAATTACAACAACCTTCTCAGCCTTTCTACTTTGGTCTTGCAATGCGGGTGCAGATTATCAACAATGGTCAAGCTCACATCAGAAAGAATTCTGATATCAGAGATAGCAAAGTTAGTTAGGAAGTTGTTAGAAATCTGTTAGGAATCTGCTGACTTGGCAGCACATGTTTATTGTGTATTGATTATCAGAAAGTTAGTTAGGATGATTCACTAAAGTGTATATATATACTTTGTATTCTCAAAAGGAAATAAATTGAAAAAGTTCATGAGCAAGAGCTCAAGAAAGCCAACAATGGCGTCTCTGCAGTTTCTGCATTTTCTTCAATAAATTATGTTAGACATTTTATCAAACACTTTCATACTTTTATCAAACACCTTCACTTCATCTATTTCTTTTCACAACAACAACTACTAGACATTATTCTTTCAGTGAATTTTCACTTAAACCCCGGACTTGAAAATAACTTCAAATTCCAAATCAATCATCGATGCAAAAGAAACAAAAGCAAGAAAAAAAGAGATGGTGGTCTTACATCAACATATCAACATATCACCAATGACCAACCAATGATCAATTCAAACTCCAACAATCAAACAGTTCCAGGTAACAATGCTCACCGATTTTATCTCCAGATTGTTGAAATTTTTTCTAGTAATCAACTTATTAGACCAGTTTTCTACTAATCATAATGCTTACTAAGCCTAAACAATTTATCTCCGGTGTATTCTGGTTTATATATGTTTGATAATTCAGTTTTGTAATTTAAAAAAAAAAAAGCTGTTTGCAACATATGTAGTGGCAATTTCATTTTCATGTTTAATTTTAGTATATTTTTAATGTAATTAATTTTATCCTTCAAAAGCAAGTATCATCGGTAGTTGAATTTGATTTATTCTTATTCTAATTAAGGTAAGGTCACTACTGCACATGCTAAGCTTTGTGGTCGCACATTATAATTAACAAGCTGACAAATAATTTATTTTATCTTCTTGGAAGGTGTAGACTGTAGAAAGAGGACCAGCGGGGAGTAATTACTCTGTTTATCTATTATTAGTAAATTAATCTATTGTGATTTTTTTTTTTTAATCATGGATAAAACTTGAATGCTATGTTGTTTGTGATTCCAACAGATCTGACCAATTAAATCTAATTTTGATTTCAATTGGTTGAGGAAGAGATATTGAAATATTGAAATATTGGCCTCTCTAAATCTTCATTAGCAGGAGTGAAGAACAAGTACTAGATTTGCAATGGAGAAGATGAGTAAGTGTAAGGTTTGTGTTACAGGAGGTGCAGGTTACATTGGCTCTTGTCTTGTCAAAAAGCTTTTAGAAAAAGGTTACACTGTCCATGCAACATTAAGGAACTTGGGTACCTCTCTCTTTTTGATCTCTCTGTGTCTAGTTCTAGATTTCTTTCGCTCTCGTTGATCTTTAATCGAGTTGAATTTCCAGATGATCGATCGAAAGTTGATTTTCTGATGAGCTTTCCTGGTGCGGACACAAGACTCGTGTTGTTTGAAGCTGACATTTATGATCCGAAGACGTTTGACCATGCAATCCAAGGCTGTGAATTTGTTTTTCATGTTGCCACCCCATTGCTACACACTGAGGGATATCAGGCTTGTCCCTTGAGTCTTGATGAATTTTAATTAATCTCTCTTTTAATGAATAACTTGACAATTTGTGTAATTTCGGTCTAATTAAAATTTGATTTTTCATAAATAAACAGTTCAATAACAGGACTGAAGCCTCGATTGCTGCTGCTAAGAGCCTTGCCATGTCTTGCGTTCGATCAAGAACAGTGAGGCGAGTAATCTACACTGCCAGTGTCGTTTCCACATCTCCGCTTATGGAGGATGGCTCTGGATTTAAGGACTTCATAGACGAAACATGTTGGACGCCTCTTAATCTCTCGTATGCCTACTCTAATCCTAATCTAACGGTGAGTATATATCTTATTGATGCAAATAGCATTAATGTTACATTTTTTGAGATCAAAATATCTTCTTTTTATTGGTTGTGAGATAATTGCATGCATGTGTAAGCAGTAACATATCATGTACCGTGTTTTAGGACTATGTAATGTCGAAGACACTGACAGAAGAGCAGATTCTGAGCTACGGAACCAATTCAGATATCGGTGAGTTGGAGATGGTTACACTGCCATTAGGGGTCGTGGGAGGGGATTCATTTCAATCTTACATGCCCCTAAGCGTGGCTCTGTTCATTCATCGCTTACCAACGGAGAATTTACCTACCAAGCACTGAGGTTCTTAGAAGAATTGGTTGGAAAACTTCCAATTGTGCACATTGATGATGTCTGTGAAGCTCATATCTTCTGCATGGAGCAACCTTCCATCCGCGGCAGATTCTTGTGTGCAAACTCCTATGTTTCGTCTTCAGAAATAGCCGATTACTACCGAAAAAACTATCCAGAACATCATGTGAAACAAGAGTGAGCATCCAATTACCTAAGACATATAAAAATTATGTGATTGTGAGTTCTAACAGGGAAGTGAAATTGTGTTTTCAGGTACTTGAACGGTCCAAAGAGAGAAATCAAGTGGGGCACCACAAAGCTAATTGAGAAGGGTTTTGTGTACAAATATGATACCAAGATGATATTAGATGACTGCATCAAGTGTGCTAAGAAGAATGGTGATCTACTCACTACAAAAAATAATTGATTTACTTAATATTTGTTTCTTTAGAGTACTCTGTCTTATTTTGTATTCAATAAATCCACACTGTCTTGTCTTTGCGGCCAATGTGGAATGCAAGCTGTGTCCTTTATAACGTGTGTGACTATTTCCCATTTTTCTGTGGCTATGAAACTTTGATTTAAATACGATAATGACATGTTTTATTTTTCACATTTGGGTTTATTTTGATGATTGGATGCAGTAAACCACCAATATATGGTTTCTAATGGATGTCATTAGGGATGTGCAGGATCCAATCAAATCCAATTTGATCCCATCTATAATATCTATTGTATTGGATTTGAGGACGTGATTGGATCCTAAATTATGAAACACATTGGATCGGATCAGATTTTGGATTTCCATATAAAAAATCGGTTGGATCCATAAAAATATAAGACTTAATTTATATTGTTTTTAATTTATGAACATTAAACAAATTTTGGGTGATATTATATTTTATCATAATAAATAATTATATTTTTATTTCTCTATCACTTATGGATGATTTTATTTATATTTGTATTTAGAACTTATAAAACTTATTAAATGCATTGGATCGGATCGGATCTTGGATTTCCATATAAAAATCCACTGAATATTTAATTGATGAACATTATATAAATTTTGGATGATATTATATTTTGTTATGATAAATGATTACATTTTTATTTCTCGATCACTTATGGTTGATTTTATTTATATTTGTGTTTTTTTTTTTTTTGAATAAATTTATATTTGTGTTCAGAACTTATAAAGTTTATAAATTTTAGAATTTCGACTTTTTTGTTTTTTTGACAATATCTATTAATCCGGGACCAGATATATATTTTTATTTTTTGAAAGATTTCACCATTGGTAGGATTTGAGCCACTGACCTAAGAGTCATTCGTCCAAGCTCCAAGTTCGTCCATCTACTGGTTGAGTTACGCACCTGTTAGCACCATTTTTTTTTTTTAAAAGCTTTCATCATTGATAGAATTCTAGCCGCAAACTTGGATGTCATTTACCCAAGCTCCAAGTTCGTCCATCTACCTGCTGAGCTACTAAAATTTTTACTTTGTACAATTATGTATTGCATTTATGTTAATTATTAATTTGTAAATTTTTTTAAAGTATCTTATGAATTAATTATCGATTTTATTAATTTTAGTAATGTCTTAAATTTTATATGTTAAGAATTGCTTCATATTTTTATGATCCATTGGATTGGATCGGATCATATTGAAATTCCTTCGATCCAATGGCAAATCCAATGGTTCCGAACCACCGCACACCCCTAGATGTCACCATTACCATTTTTGTTTTTTTGTGTTTTTTTTTTTCCACATTTTATCAACAATTTTATGGTTCGAACTTCCCATCAGTGATTTTAAGGATCATTTTGCAGCTTGTGCTTGACAAGACGAACCTAAGAATCAATTTTATTGAAATTTTTTCCAGCATCTACAAACTTTTATAATTAAGCTGAAGAAACATAAAAATTTTACATGGTACAAGATTGCAACTCAATACCTAGATTTTTCTATTCCTTGGAATCCCAGAAAAAAAAAATATCAAACCTAGCAACAGTTATACTAATGAACAACTGAAAACAAGTTATTTCCAAAATTATCTTAGAAGAATTCCAAGTTATCAAATGGGAAATTTGGGTCGAAATCAAAATCATCTCCAATCGGCGAATTGGTGACAGAATTTGGTGCTGAGATTATCTCAGTGAGATCAGATTCAGGAGTTTGCACACTGTGGCCTAATCCAAAGTTGTTCATGTTGTGACTTGGTGACACAGAAAAATAATTGGACTCGGATGTTGCAGGAGATATGAACTTTGGAGAGAAACTGCCCATGAAATTGTTTTCAATAAATGACTCAATGAACATATTCTCTTCCACATTATCAGCTTCAATTGATGTTTGTGGAAATGGAAATGAAGGAAATATATCATCTCTGTTATCCAAATCCTCTGTTTTAACTTTGAGCCCTGCAGCTGATCCGAAACTGAACATCATTACTTCTTGTGATTGTTTTTGATTCTGATCTTCATATTCCTGTTGTTTAATAAGATAATGTTGATGATTCCTTTTCTCTTTGGACATTGCTGCTGGTGGTGGTGGTGGTGGAACCGACGACGATGCCATGACAGCTACTGCTAGCTGAGAGTTTTGGCTACATGTGTGTCTCCCTCTATAAGTCACTTCAAAGATCGAAGGATCCTCATCCGATCTTTGAACTTGTTTCGTAGCCAAACAACCTTGTGCATGGCGATGAGTGCATCTATAATATCCTCTGCAAATTGCAATAGCTTTCGTTAGAGAACTAGTCAAATTTTCTTTTGTGAGTGCAAGACAAAACTCCAAATAGTGCATGCATGTTTTCATCAAGGAATTTTTGTTTATGATATATGCTAAAAGGCACTCTCGACATGATAATGTTTTTTGGCCTACCAAAATAATAAAACAAAAAAAAACAAAAAAGTGAAGAATTATTAAATCTAAATCACTCTATATCATGCGGCTGTGCCCCTTTAAACTTTTTATCTTCTTTTGTGGGGAGAGCTGGGGACCAGACTGAGGTTTATTAATTCTAAGAAGTATGAACACAAATGATAAATCAATTAATATTATCAAATTGTCAGATATAGTTGCATGAACCGATTAAATAAACAAATAAAAACAGATTTTAAACTATCAAGTTTGTCTGGAGCTGATCACAGTAAAAAATAAAAAAATAAAAAAATAAAAAACTGAGAAACATATAAAGATAGATGCAAGAGCAATGAGCAATAAGTGCTCCAGAGATAACATCAGCTACTCTGGTACAATAAGTATCTTCAGGAAAAAAATAAAAATAAAAATAATAGTAAGTGTTTTTGTCCTCTTCTTTTTGTTGGCACGTTTTGAATTTTGAATCAAATCATTGAATGGATGAGCATGAATAGCACAAACCAAGAGGAGTAGTGAAACCATTTATCTTTTTTTACTATTAATAGTAATTGAAATAAATAAAAAATAAAAGAAAAAAAAATGTTCTCACCTTGGAAAATTAGCTCCAAGAATATCTTTTTGCCCATATTTTCTCCAGCAGTATCCATCATCAAGAGGCCCTTCTATTCCTGTACCGGAGCAAACCTTCACTTGTTCAGCCCACCGTGGCATTGTCTTTCTACAAACCAAACAAACCCAGATTGAAAAATTAGATAAATTAATCTTAATTTATTTCATCTAATAAATTAAACATCACCAGAAGCTATAGTGAATAATAATAATGTCTTTAAAAAAAATTTACCTCTTTTTATTGACATGTTTGTGACATTGATCTTTATAATCCGGATCAGAAGTGTCACTTCTTGGGCTAATGTTGGCAAAGGTAGAGGGAAACTGATCAGCAAGCTCATCAACCATGGAAGAAGAAGCAGCACCACCACCACAATTCAACATCGAAAGAGCTTTCTCATAGGAACCCAGAATTTGTTGGATTAACAAGTCTCTTGTCTCTTTGGATGCAGAAGGGTTGAGATGCTTTCTAAGTTGCTTTGCTAGCTCCTTCCCTTGAGTTAGCTCACTGATGAGAACCATTTGCTCCATATCCGTACTCTATATTTTATTTCCAAAATTTTCCTTGGAAAAAAAAAAAGTACTTGTTGGGCACAGAGTAGAGCTATGTATATATATCAATGGAGCAAATTGTAGATCATGTTATGTTGAACAACACAGTGAAAGGTTGATGAAACAAGATTGAAGAAGATCTAGAGAGGGTTAATTTAGAAAGCAAATTTAGTGTGAGAGCAGATGTGATCAAAAGCGCCAAATCTTTTATAGTTTGCTGACAAAAGAGAAAAAAGAGAGAAAAGTGTACAAGAAAAAGTTGAAATGAAAAGGCTGTGGTGACAAAGAAATTGTGAGGAAGAGTGGAGGATGCTGTAGAGAAATGTAAAGGAAAGAGAGGGTTTTTTTGACTCAAGAGAAAAAAAGGAAGAATTTTTTTTTTTTTTTCTCACAATTATGGATCAGCTTCTGGTGTTGGAGTATTATATAGATGGATGGATGGATGAACAGAGAGAGTCCAAATCTGACTAATTCAAACCCACCACAAAGCAACAACCCCCAAAATGGGTCTCACACTCTCCCCTCTACCTTTTTTTATTTATAAAAAAATAATGAAAAAAGTGAAAAGAAGAAAGTCACAGCAGTGATGTGGCAGCAAGCGAGCAAGAATCTTCAAAGCTTGTTCCGCGTTGAGACTGGGAGGCTCTCTTGCTCGCTAGAGATGGGAATGAGAGTGACGTTGGTGGATGTCGTCATCTGGCCCCTTTCATACGCTGATGTTGATATCGCATTGCCCATGTGATCCATGATAACACCTATTAAGTATTATTTAGTATTATCATCTTCTTCTTTTTTTTTTAATTATATTATTTATTTGTGTTCTGTTACTGCTGTCAATTCTGTGGACTGTAGTTAAGTGGTTTTTTTTTTTTTTTTTTTTTAATGTATATATATATAATTTTTTTTTTTTTTCTGTTTACAATGATTAGGGTATCTGTTCGTTCCCTAAATTTTATGGGTATCAGAAATTCAGAATCATCATTTTGTTCATTTGTTGTTTACAAGTACAAGAAGTACAACATTCAGTCAGTTTTGTATCGAAATTATTTTATAATTTTAATATAAAATAATATTTAATAAAACTTTTAAAAGTGATTAATTGATAATTCGGTAGATTTTGATGATGATTTAGAGAAGTATGTAGGTGTTACTTTTAAAAGTGATTATGAAATAATATATTTTAACGTTTAATTTATCTTTTAAAATATTATTATTATCCTTATGAAATCAGTTAAAATCATTTAAATATCTTAAAAATTAAATATTCTATTTAAATATTGATTTGATTTATAAAAAAATTTTAAAATATTTTTATTGTTCTTATGAAATTTTTATTCAAAGTTAATTATTCTACATAAATATTGATTTAATATATATAATTAATGAAAAAAAAAAAAACAAGGTCTTTAACTCATGTATATTTTATAATAAAATTACCAAACATATGTATACTGCTTTTGAGATATACCATAATTTTAAAAATACAATTAACCAAACATATGATGATAAACTTCATTTATAAAAGTTACAGTAATACCAAACTGGTCCATATATATGTTGGATAGAAAAGTTTACCTAGATATGGGGAAATCTAGTGATTCCTAATTCTTTGATGGGAGATTCCCAACACCCCATTTTAAGTTTAATTGTTTCTAGTCCATTGTTTAGTTGGTTGGATACTTCAAAATGAATCTTCACTAAAAAGGCTGAAGCCTTAGTATTGTAAATATAATCTCATATTTATCAATTAAACCACAAAGTGTGAAGAGACCATTCCCTTAGAGTGAGAGTTGCATTACAGATTGTGTGCCCCCTCTATTTAGTGCACAATCTAGGGTTTTTGGTAGACTAAATTTTGAAACTGTAAAAGGTTTTTGGTATACAAACGAGGGGATTTTGATCAAAATTCCAAATTAAGATGGTTTTTTTTTTTTTTTTGTGTGGGGGGGTGGGGACCAGAACAACAGCCTCCATACAAGAAGGGCTTTTCCAACCAGACTGTGAGTCGCCCAATTAAAGAAATTGATAATTTAGTTAAAATATGGTCTACCTTATTCACCTCTATAGGAACAAATGAAATGTCAGAACAAGCGCAATAGTCCTCCGTACAGTAAATATCTTCCAAGAAGATACCAATCTCTGGAAGTGGTTGGCCTTGGCATTAATGAGATTAAACAACCACAAGGCGCAAGGGTGTCCGAATTAAGAACCACGTACCGGTTGAATGCCACAGTACTCACGAGCAAGAAGAAGACCCTTCAGGATTGCCCAGCTTTTGCTAATAGCCTATGTTTATCCGATGATGAAATTTAGCTGGCTTTTCTAATATATTTTTTATAAAAAAAAAAACTATTACTTATTATAGTGATCATTAAATATAAATTCATAATCAAATGTATGCATACAAAATTTAATTGAACAAATACATTGATCATTAGGTGATAGTATAATACGCGCGTCTTATATATTCCACATAAAATTTAACAAAATTGCAACACAATAGTTCAAAGAAATAATAATAGTACATTCTTTAGACATGTATATATCAACGAGGTTGTACTTAATTGTAACAGTTCAAAAGTAATATTAATAATAAATTACTTTTGAATTATTACAATTAAGTAATAATTCATGGAAATAACTAATATCGTGGCTCATATGATTGTGTGCGTGGAAGATAATATCATGTCTACATTTTGAAAGATATAAATGATGTCAAAAATTGAAAAGATTCTAATTGAAAAGATGTGGGAATCTTTTCAATTTTCTTTATCTCCTAAGCATCGGATCCCAGTTCCTTTCTCATTCTTGTGTCTTTTTAATCTTTGCCAAAAGCAAGCAAGAGGCTTGAAACACGTTTTTCTATATAAATATTTATAAAAAAATAAAAATAAAAAAATTGTTTTTTTTTTTTTTTTGTTTTTTTTTTTTTTTTGTTTTTGTTAATAAGCTCTATCTCTAATATTTTCATGATAATCACTTATTTGTTATCACAATTCGTATTTATACTGTATACACCGATAAACTTCTAACGTGATATAATCATTTTATTAGTGTTTTCTTCAAACCCTGCAACATGAATTTATTGAAAATACAATAAATTCTATAGTTAACTTTCACGAAAAAGTAATGTTAGACAACGTAAATGATGTGACAAGTGAGTTGTCATCACCATATGCAACATGAGATAATGTGGTTAATAAAAAAATCATTTGTCACGTTATTTAGGTTGAAATTTAGGCTAAATTTTTGAATTGTCTAGCATTAGTGTTCACGAAAACATGAATGATATCGATGAAACATGATCATATAATAGTGGCAGTAGAACCAAATACTATGTATATACATTTTGAGAAGGACCTCTCAAAATGATGCCATTTATTGATAACAAGAGGAAAAAAAAAATGGTAAGTCTTTTCAATTTCATTTTTCTCGATTTGAAGATGGAATGTTGACTACACAATGAAGTGGGACTCCTTTTTCCATATTTGCTATTTGATAAAAGCAAATCAAAAAGTTTGCAGCACACGGTTTTCTATAGATAATGTAATATTTCTTTATTCCTTTTAATTTTGTCTTGATAGTTTATATTAGCTATCTACGTGTAGTGATTGATCCGGTTGGTGGAGTACTGCATGCGCTTAATTAAGTTAATTAAGTTCTTTTTTGTTTGTTAGCATAATTAAACACCTGTTTATAACAAATAAGACAGCAAAGATTCGTGGGGGAGTGAGGTGATCCTATCAATCTTAGTATATATATAAATAATGTTGGTATCAATTTGTGTTTAATTTTTTTTAATTAAAAAGTGGTAGTTGGGATTATATATAGAGCTCTTTTTTTATATAGCACTGTTTGTAAGGGTATTTGTGGAAATGACACCAAGTTATTAAGTCTTTTGAAAATAGCACCAATTATTGTGCTCTTCCAAATTTGCCCCTAATAACACGTGAGCTTTGAATTTGGGGGGATTTTTTTTCAATTCTTTTTTGTTGTCTGAAGAGAGACCAGCTTTGGGATTTTCTAAAGAGAGACCATTGTACCAGACACACATTGAACTTTGGAAGAGAGACCATCTCGTTGACATCGACGAATCGAAGAAGGGGTGACGACGTCGAATCGGAGAAGCCGCCGCCACGGACGAATCGGAGAAGCTGCTGCCGACGAAGAAGACGACGACGACGACGACGAATTGGAGAAGCCGCCGCCGACGACGACGAATCGGAAGTGAAGGTATGTTGCTTGTTATTCTTCAAATTGTGTATTGGACATGTTTGGTCTAAGATTAGATGTTGATTTGTGTTTGGAAGTGTTTGATTGTTGTTAGAGTTACAATTTTAGGTTTGATTTCTAGGTTAGGGTATTTTTATTTTTTCTGCTGGTTTGGGATCAATGTGGAAGGGTCATTTGGAGTAATTGAAGCCATGAGGCATGGTGCTGTCCTCTGTAAGATTTCTATATATTTTTTTATAGACGAACTTATATTTCTATTTGTTAATGGTCCATGTAACAGAACACCAATGTGTCTTCAACATAAAGGGGTGTTTTAGAGGTTAATATTACTGATTAGCATTATTTTTGAGTTTAGTGATGACAAATTGGTGGGGCTAGAAGGCCATCACAAGTGAATAGCTTTTAGATTTTTGTACTCAGTCCAATTTTGTAATAGGATTTCGCGTCATGTTCTTGTTTCTTAGATACTTTTTACAAGCTAGATTTGGGGTTTGAAGAATTCAAATATTGTTGTATAATGAAACACAAGGAATAGAGATGATATATCACTTCCAATATATATTTGAAAGAAATGCTAATTGTTAACCTTCAAAGGAGTGATAAAGGTTTGCATCTGAAACATTCTGAATCATGGTTATGATTATATGCATATTTATTTATTCAAATTATTATTATGCATTTCCTATTCTATAAGTTTGAACTTTTGGTTTTGTGCATAGTGGCAACTTAACACGAGATTAGAGCCAGATTTCCGCTAGTGTTTGGGTTAGTGTCTGTGGCTACAATTGTGTTTATTTCTATATATATATATAGATGAACATTTATTTGTATTTGTGAATGGTCCCTGTAACAGAACACCACCGTGACTTGCACATAGAGGGGGTGTTTTAGAGGTTAATACTACTGCTTGGCATTATTTTTGAGTTCAATGATGACAAATTGGTGGGCTAGAAGGTCATCTACATGTGAATAACTTTTAGAATTTATTATATATTGTCATTTTGATGTGGTCTGTCATCTTTGTGACAAGTCCATTGGTCTGGAATGTGAAGAGATTATCAATTCAATCTACATCATCTACACTGTAGACTATTTGTTTGTATTGCATGTATTTACATTTTTTTTTCTCTTCAAAATTCATATCTAGGTCTCAATGGTAGCTAGAAAATGCTAACATTATCTAGCTAGGTGGTGCCTAATAAAATTGAACATTTTAAAGACAAAATCTTAAAGGTTAATTTATTTTTGAAATTCTTGAATAGATCAACTATTACAAAAATAATCAAACTTTGTTGGAGGAGTAGAGTAATTAGTAGAGAGTACTTTGGAAGCAAATAATTGAATTGCAGTTTGTATGTGGCTGTTTTGTCTTATGCCTTGGCGTTGTGTTGCTATTTTGTGTTTGTGTTTGTGGTATGTGGCTGTTTTCAAGTTTAGTTTTCTGCGTTATATGGGTTCAAGTACGGCTTTTGTTGTTTTGTGTTTTGGATTTCTGCGTTATAGGAAGTGGAATTCAACCATAGGAATAAGGAGGTTGCATGCCTACGATGGTTTTTACCATCGATGTTGTCGCAGATCGGATTTTACACAAAAAGAAAGAAGGGCGTGAAGGTTAAGGCAGAACCGATGCAAATGTCGATAACACCTAAATCACATGTGCCACAACAGCCCAAGTGGTAACTGCATTACTTTGCTAAAATGAATTTTCATTATGATTTAATATGTTTCCGTATCTGATGGACTTTGTCCAAATTCCAGGGGTAACTGCGGTCCTCATACACTAAAAATGATCGAGTACACAGTAGCAAAGAAAAAAAAGTTTGGTTGGACAGATGAAGATATGTCTCAGATACGATTGAAAATGGTTGTTGAAGTTTTTTCTAACTCCACTGAAGTGCCCACTGAAGTGGCTTGTTGACATACTTGTAAATTTAATGAGTCTCGGATTTGGATACGTAATGTTAAAGTCTATTTACTATATGTGACAGCAGTTAATATTTGATAGTAAGCCTCTTTTATATAAGTTGCAGCTGTGGATATATATATATATATGTTGTAGTTAAAATAAGTTTCATCAAATAAAGAATAATAGTTGTTTAATATAAGTAAAAATAAAAATAAAATTACAAAACAAGTACCAGATAACATTACTAAAAAAGGTGTTTACAGTTTGAATTTTTTTTTCAAATTTCTCACAGTAAGTCTCGGCTAAAATATATAAGTCTCGGCTATCATCAAATAAGTCTCGGGTATCCTCAAATAAGTCTCGGTTAGTTACCCGAGATTTATTTCATCATAGCCGAGACTTATTTCATCATAGCCGAGACTTAATTAGTTTACCCGAGACTTATGTGTCCAAAAACTCACTTTCTGGTTTCCAATTTTTTGATTCCAGCAAGTTCTCAAACTTCTAATAAGTCTCGGCTAAAATATTTAAGTCTCGGCTATCATCAAATAAGTCTCGGTTAGTTACCCGAGACTTATTCCATCATAGCCGAGACTTATTTCATCATAGCCGAGACTTAATTAGTTTAGCCGAGACTTATGTGTCCAAAAACTCACTTTCTGGTTTCCAATTTTTTGATTCCAGCAAGTTCTCAAACTTCTAATAAGTCTCGGCTAAAATATTTAAGTCTCGGCTATCATCAAATAAGTCTCGGGTATCCTCAATTAAGTCTCGGCTAGTTACCCAAGACTTATTCCATCATAGCCGAGACTTATTTCATCATAGCCGAGACTTAAGTAGTTTACTCGAGACTTATGTTCCCCAAAACTCACTTTCTGGTTTCTAAATTTTTGATTCCAGGAAGTTCTCAAACTTCCAATAAGTCTCGACTAAAATATATAAATCTAGACATATAATTACACTCTCCTATTCGCTTCGCAATCTGCTCATGTGCAGCATCAGTTAGTTGTGAACGCATGGATTGGCCAACACGATGACGATTGTAAAACCATTTTTGCATTAAGTTCCTAATGAACTCAGCTAAGGACATTACAGGTAATCGACGGGCAAATCTCATGCATGAGTTAAGACATTCACATACATTGGATGAGTTAAGACATTCACATACATTGGATGTCATCAAGTTAAACCGACTATATGGACAGTGGATCCGGGACCATTTAGGAGGCCCGACCTTAACAACATAATCGTATGCTTTCTTGTGCACCCTATGTAACTCTTCCATCTCGAAATCATATTCTTGTTGAGTGTATGCTCTGGCACAACGTTGGAACATTTCCGCCACATCCTTTCTGTGAAAAGTTTTCTTAACATTCTCGGAAAGGTGCCAAATAGAGAAAGCATGGGCTGCATATGGGAAGACCTTTTCTACACCAGTTTGTATGCTTTGATGTCGATCAGAAATGATTACCAAATCTTCAACATGTCCAATGGCACCCCTCAAACTCTCTAAAAACCACTCCCATGATTCATTGTTTTCAGAATCCCCATAACCGAATGCTAGAGGATATATTTGTTCATTACCATCCATAGCTGCTACCACAAACATTGTTCCCTTATAACTCCCCTTCAAATGAGTACCATCCACAGTAATTACAGGACGCATACACCGACGGAAACCTCGAATTGAAGCACCGAGTGCCATGAAGAAGTATAGAAATTTATTGTCATCCGTGAACTGTACGTCCGTTATTGTGCCAGGATTTTGTTGTTCCAACACATAAGCGAACCGGGGGAGGTTTGGAAACGACTCCTCGTGCGTCCCATAAATCAATGATAACGCATATTTCAAAGATTCATAAGCCTTACTGTACAACATTTGGATGCCATACATCTGCTTCATATCAGTGATGATATCACTCGGACGCATAATACGCCCATCTTCATTGTGGATTCTAGGAGCTATCACTTCCCCAATTACAGCTGCACTGGCCTGCCGGTGTCGAGGTGAACCACCTCCAACGGACAACTATGTTCATTAACAAAACTTCTAACATGAAAATATGTCCCTTCCTTTAATCTCACCGCTCTTAATTTCCACGAACAATTTTCTATTTTGCATACCATATGTATAACAGACTTGTTTGACCTCTTCACCTTCCATTCGAAATTCTGTCTCAAAGCATAAAGGCCAGCTAATCTTTTTAAATCCTTTTTCCTTGGAAAAAATTGTCCCTTGAAAATCAGAGTGTTGGAAGAGCTCGATGCCATGGTGGTCGTCGCATCACCAAAAGAATATGACTCGGATCCTGGGATAGTCCACTCTGTCATGTCATTCACATTTTCCGTGTTCACATTCTCTGTGTTGACATTTTCCGCGTTGACATTTTCCATGTTCACGTTTTCCGTATCAGTTGGAGTCCCACGCACATCTCGTGGTAGTGCACTACCACGGGTAGGTTCTTCAAATGTCTGATGTTCTTGAGGATGATTAACAACAATTACACGGTTGTCTCCATCATCGAAATTAGGTGCAGCATAACTTCTATCAAGGTTGACTGTTTCGTATGGTTCTAAGCAAACATTATTTGAACATTGGCGAATTCCGTCTGGAAATATCGAACTTCGTTGAGTGAACACTTGGTTACTGCCACTGAATGATCCATAGTGCTCATCCCGTATTTGTTGCGGATCTTCGAATCTTCTTTCGACCAAAGTGACACATACTTGCGGAACTGCCTTGTCTTCCCGAAGTACAAATTGAACATCGTCATTGTCGCTTATCACCGTGCGACATGTACTGCCTGGAGCAACAGCTATTGATTGCATCTCAATAACGTATTTATTTTGATCATGTTTCACAATAGACTGAACAACCCCCAAGAGTTCTTCGTAAGTCAAGTTCTTCTGCACCAAAATTCCTTTATTTACTGCACCAACATACCGTTGGCTTCCGTGCGGTAGTTCCTCCCACCGTCCATTATATGATATCAACATTCTAACCAAATCCATTGTCCTACCAAAACAAAACGTCAACATTTACAAAATACGGCTGAAAGTATCATAAATTAAAGCTAAAACAACACCATTGGATAATATCAAATACTTTTCTGGTACTATGAATTTAAGTCTCTAATAAAGTCCAAGATACTAAAATTTAATTTTTGGGAACACAGGTTTTTTCAAAAAAAAAATTTCAGTTTTTGGGAAATAGGTCCACTGGTAGTATCAAATATGTCTCGGGTAACTTTTTTCAATTTTTGGGAACACAAGTCTGGCTAAACTACCAGTAAGTCTCGGGTATCTTCTAATAAGTCTCGGGTATTGTCAAATAAGTCTCGGCTACGATGGAATAAGTCTCGGGTAACTAACCGAGACTTATTCCATCGTAGCCGAGACTTATTTGACAATACCCGAGACTTATTAGAAGATACCCGAGACTTACTGGAAGTTTGCGAACTTACTAGAATCAAGAATTTGGAAACGCGAGAAACAACAGTTTGCTTAACAACAACAGATTCCAAGTGCCAGCACTAATCAAAGAAACAAATGAGCTTGAATGAACTTATAAAAAAGGTTTATTCAAAAGATGAATTACCTTACAATGTGATGAGCTTGTAAAATCCTTATTGAGGAGAGAAGTTGCCTTTCCAATGAGGTTTGTAAGCTCCAGATCGACTATTTTCAGAGGTTTGTGAGGTCAACGAAAATCTGAAATAGATGGAGTGAGAGAGAAAGCTTTGTTTTTCTCCAACAAGAAGAAAGAAGAAAGAAGGAAGAAGATATCAAGGGCAACGAAAATCTGAAACAAGAAAGAAGAAAGAAGAAATAAGGGAAAATCTGAAACAAGAAAGAAGAAAGAAGAAGAAGAAAGCTTCGTTTCAGAGAAGAGAAAATAAAGAAGAAAGAAGAAATAAGGGTATTTTTGTCCACCTCTATACTTTGGTGCTATAAAACATAGAATTATTAAGTTGGTGATATTACCATAAAGCCAAACAAATTTAGTGCTATTTTTGCCTATTTCCACTTATTATATATAGTAAAGGTTTTAAATAAAACATGGTGAAGTGAATTGGAAATACATTTGTTTAATAAGTTTAATTAGCTGTTAATTACATTATTAATTATCAAGAGGTAATTAATGTTCATTTTTAAATTTTCTTTTTTAATTTATGTTCTATATATTGGTTGAAAATGGAAACAATCGCCGCCGCATCCCTTGCTTTCTTTCGTTGGACTTGATCCAATGTCCTGTGACTTATTTCAGGAGCCATTCACATTGTGAATAAATAAATAAATATATGAATTATCAGGTTCGAGATTTTGGCACTTTTATTTTGTGGGATCGAATATACAACTGTACAGAGTGAACTTTAGTGATAAGGTCACTCGGTAACATCATAAACTTATATAGAACTAATCATATATGAAAAAAAAACATATGGAAATCTCGTACGTGAATTCTCCCATCTATATATATATTTAACTCTCTAGTATGAGATCATTTTTTCATACGTGATCTGATTTGCACATATACATAATATACTCATGGTTCGATTTCCATCGTACTTAATAATTTTCATGTCATTTTATTGAAATACTTTTCGTCGCATTGGTAGTTGACCCATTACTTTCACATACTATATATTATTTGAATTATTCTTCCACTATTTAATAAAAATATATAATTTTTTTTTTATTAAGGGATATATATTATAATATATGGTTGATTACATTATTGAGATTTCGTAATTAAGAATCTAAGAGACCTCTAAATATAATTAACTTGCCTCCCTTACCATCAAATACATTATACATACAATACAGCCGGTCAGTTCAAGAATACATATCTAATTATTTATTTTTTATTTTTTATTTTGACAAGAGTGTTAAATTAGTAGACAAATCAACTTCTAAATTCAACTAAGAGAATTTCAAACTAGTCATGCAAATTAGTAGTCTAGTCTTGTAGAAAAATAGTCTGCAACATTTTTAGACTAAAAATTATAACCTATTCTATTTATTCAACCTTTTATAATGTAATATCAAATTCTATATATTTGCGTTGGATTTCATCTTAATATATACATATATTCATTCACGGTTTTTTTCAACACTTGTTTAATTCTGTTTGGGCTATTGAAGCTGCAGAATCAATACAAATCTTAGTTTCAGCTACAGCTATAGGGAGGTGCTTAGAGCTTCCTTTACGGCTTTACTCACACATATTCATTCATGTTTCAAACTCTATAAATTATGAATTCAAACCCGTAAAACTCATAAGAAAGTAGTTTCCCTACTAAATCAAACAAAATCCTATCGTGATCCGTAACCCTAATTAATCCGGGTTTTTTTTTTTTTAATAAAAACCTCTATTATAAAGTTTTGATACGGTCAAAAACACTCTATCGAAATTCGAAACTAACAAGATCAACCGTTATAAATATGAATGGAACGGAGATCGCAATATCGGTGGCAATACCACATGATATCATAGGGTCTGAAGTCTGAACTCTAAACCGAAAAATGGGCGAAGCAAAACTTCTGCGAAACTACCAAGTCATGTAGCAGAAAGTCAGAATGAAATCATTAAGATTTGCAAATAAAAAAGAAAAAATGGCTCTATTGCTTTCTTTTTGTTAATTGGTTCCGTACACAAAACGTGTGGGCCTGTTTAATTATTATTACACTGTTTAGGATGATTTTTTTTTTTCTTTCTTTTTTCCGATTTTGAATAGGGCCAAGTCAAAAGGTCTGTGTTAGGCAATTTGAATACATAATGGTTTGGTGAAAACGAGGCAATAGAAAGAGAAAGACAACAGAAACACACGTCTAATGCATTCTAGTGTTTCCATCAATACACGGTGGTCCGACCAAGTCTCCGTCTGAGGCCACATCACCATTTTCAAACTCTTAGATTCTTATTTCACGGTTCACGTACTAGAGTTAAAATAGCCAAATTTCAATCACATCAAATCATCAATCAATATACATATCACTTTCGTATTCATATCACCTATTAAGTTGGTAGTACATATTTCTTCTATATAAATAGTTAGGGGTTCAAATCCTACTTTGCATAGTTTAAAAATATGTATGGAGAGTTTTCTTCCCAAATTATGAGACTAGTTATCTCCCGTTATGAAAAAAGATATCCAAACCGTATATATATTGTTTAATCTCGACAGGTCCTAACAGTCCTATTATAATAGTTCTTATAATATTATTTTTATAAAAAAAAAAAAATCATCAATCAATATAAAGAAGATCCTACTACATAGACCCTAATACATAGTATGTAAGTGGTTGAAAGACAAACATTTAATGCGTTCTAACATAGATGTTTACAACCTTTCGATGTTCATTTGCTACAAATGTGATGGGATTAAAGAATAATAACACGGTCAAATTGAGGTTGTTAAGTCAAATATTTTTGTTCTCTATCAATAAGGTCGTAATCCGAGACTCCGCGTTACGTTTTTCCAACCTAAATTGTAAATTATTATTTGATACGAAGAATGTGAATTTCTAAAATTTTAAAATAGGTGATTTATTGGCAAACTCTTTAACATCCACCACATATATGATATTAGAAGTTCAAATCATGTGTATATATAGCGGCAGAATTCATGTTCCCATTTTTTTTTATATAATTTTTTATACAACTTCTTGACCATTAGATCTTATCATTTAAAATAGTTTTTTTTTTTAAATTGACAACGACTAACAATTTTCCTTTAAAAGCTCTACCTTATAGAAGATCTACTGCTAAGTGCATCTCTAATGTAAATGTGGATTGTCCGATAAAAATTGTTGGCATAACAACAATATCAAGGCAATTGCTTTTTATGTGTCATAAAAATATAATTGACAAACAACCAACTAAAAAATTTGTCTCAAATGCTTCACTGTTAAGACACTTGATAATTAATTTTTTTTTTTTAAATGATTCAATAAAATTTGCATATGATTTTTTTATTTTTTTTTAGAATTTTAAATATATGCTAAGTCAACAACAAAATAGATATGCAACAGACTTTGTAAGAGTGGATAGTCATATTGACAGTGTTCACTTTTTTTTTTTTTTACCACATCAGCTTGATATTGAGAAGTGATGACTGCATTAGAGAAACATAATTGTACTCAATCTTTTTTTTTTAACAATCACAACTGCATTGGCAATACTCTAAAACAAATACTTGAAGAAACTCTCATAAATGAACCCCTATTCCCAATGTTGTGAGAATAAATATCTAGACCACTGGTTGTCTCGATACATCTCTAACCCAAAATTGACAGACATATTGAAAACAATAATGCTAAAAATCTCACCTAAAATCCTACTTTTTTTATCCCATTACATGTGACATATGAGGTGTCAAATTGTAGTGGATACACATAAATGATGATTTATCTCACCTACCTCATGTATCCACTTACAATTTAACACCTCATATACCACATGTGGTGTGATGAAAAAAGTGAGATTTTAGGTGGGATGTATAACATTACTATATTGAAAACAGTAATGTTAAACATCCCACCTAAAATCCCACATTTTTCATCCCACCACATGTGGCATGTGAAGTGTCAAATGGTGAGTGGATACATGGGATAGATGAGATAAATCATCATTAATGTTTATCCACTCACCATTTAACACTTCACATACCACATGTAGTGGGATGAAAAATGTGGGATTTTAGATGGAATATTTAACATTATTGTATTGAAAATGACCCACGTCAAGAAAACCACTTCTTTAATCACTAATTTTTTATTTTTTATTTTCCTATTATTATCAATTGGGTGGACAATTTTTCTACATGGCCGGCACCCCACCTTCTTGATAACAAACCACCTAAACATTATAGACTCTCTTTTCAAAGGATTTGGTTGTCTGCATATCTCGGTACATCACTAACCTAAACCGTTGATTGTAATACTTGGGAAAAGAAAACAAATAAACAAACTTAGTTTAAAAATGTTTAATAACAAACTACCTATGTAATCGACTGATTTCAAACATATCATTATAACATATTAAAATGAGATCCAAAAATGTAACATCAGAGATCATAACTTGACAAAAAAAATAAAATGAAAACTTGGAAATCGGGGGATACGTTCCACGACGCTTCAAATAAGGTTGGCGCTGCAATGGCTACAGTGACAGTGACACACACACAGAGAGAAGCTTACAAATTATACGAAGTTACCAAACAGAGGGACGTGTGGGGCTTTTAACAGAACCGGCCACTCCACAGTTGACAGTCCACACCTCATCTTTTTATTGTTTTTCAAACAATTGTCTGATTGTCTCTTTAACTGCCCACTTCCATACCTCATTTCTTGGAACTGGACTTCGGTTTTTTATTCTCTAAATTTCATTTTAACCTTTTCCTATTTATTTTGTCCAGTAAATAACTGATGCAATTGGTTTAAAATAAATAAATAAATAGAAATAATTTTTCTTTTTGTTTCGACAATAAATAAATATTCTATTTATTAAAAATTATATTAAAGGATCTAACAAAATTCTTAATACACATCAATTAATAAACTATTAATTAATCGAAATAATTTTTTTTTTAAAATGACAAGATGAGGTGTATATGTGTAATGGTATGCTCCGGCCATTAAGAAATAATTAGGTTAACTATTACAATTTCTTTGTTTGGTTCAACTAAACCACAAGTTATGTTTCTATCTCAAAATCCAAAATTGTAATAAATTTTTTTTTTTTTTTGAAAAAAATAACCTCTACGGGTGTAACTCTACTAGTAGATGGATGAGTTTAGGGTTTAGGCAAATGACTCTTAAGTTAGCGATTCGAATCCTATCAATAGCAAATTTTTTTTTTTAAAAAAAATATCTGATATAATTAGGTGGATAGATAAATACTGTTAAAAAATAAATAAATAAACCATTAGATTCACATACTTTTTTTCAATCAAAGTCTTTCTAAACTTAACGACTTATAAGAGTTTGTTTGGTCATTTCATGGTTATTTGGTTGGTATACTTTTTTGACCTAAAAAGTTTATTTAAAGATTTAAACTCTACTAACCTCTACTGAATTTAAAATAGACAATCTCAAAAGCTCAACCAGATAATTCTAAAAAATTCAAATAAAGGTTGTAGAGCTTTTAAGGCAATAAAAGGCCTGACTAAAAAGCACAAGTCTCGTCATATATATATATATATATATTAGTGACAATATTTACACTCCTCAAAAACTGTTTGTACACCCAGAATCATTATATTTTCAAAATTTCAATATTACCCTTGACTATAATGACTAAAATGACTAAATAGTTGTAAGTACACCCACAAATTATTTTCTATTATTTATTTGATTTTCATTTATATCATATAACCATTTCTATTTTCTCAAACCCTATCTTTTTCTCTAAATACTAATTCCAAATATAAATTGGAATTGCCTGTAGGTTGTAGCAGTGGTCAGAATTCAATCAAGAATTCAGAAAATCTCATCGGTTCACAATGGAAAAACCCACCCTATTATGATAAAGAGGAGATAAAAAATTTATATTGATGTTTCTCTATATTTATCCAGGCTTTTTTTTTTTTTTTTTTTTTGGTTAAATGGTTGCACAGCGGCAACACATACAAGCTCAATTCCCTTTGTCTCCTTGTATTGCCTTTCGAGGCACACACATATGTATATTTGTGTTTTTTTTTTTTGGACATTTAATCTACTATTGGCAGCAAAGGCAGTTGCCTTATTTTTTATATATTGTATTATCTTTTTTTTCTTTTTCTTTTTTTAATTTACCACTTGTAAATAAAATTGGCTCAAAACCCAACTCATTTTAGCATAGTTTATGTATTTAAGAGTTATAAATTATTTATTTGATTTAGGAAATAAAATAACAAAATTTTAAATATTAATAAAATAGGTGTAGATGGGGTGTAGTTTTTTTTTTTTTTTTTTTTTTTTTTGAAAGGCACCTGAAAACCTGGATAACCAGATCCAGGGCAATGTTACAACCATAACTGGAACTCCACAAATAAAACTAATAGAGCACAACCCCAGAACAGAGTCCCACAACGGGAGAAAAACGCCCACAGAAGTGGGATAACTACAACAGAAAACTAAACTAAACAAACTAAACTAAACAAACTAGAACCACAAACAAACAAGCCGAAACCGAACCGGAGGAGAGACTATGCCGCTGGAGAAGACCCACCAGGACGCCGCCGACCAAGCAGAGACGTCGGAGATGCCTAATCGAAACCCCAAACCACCATACCATCAAACCACCACCCGTTACAATACAATAAAAATAAAGAAATGATATTTATGGTCGCACCTTGCATTAATGACATATCATTAGAACCACAAGGTGGTTGCCTTGGTGGTCCAAGCTTGGGTTTAAATACTCAAGTCCTTGGTTCTACTCCTGACAATTACATTATAGTCGGTCCTCAGGACGTTTAGCTCTGCTGGTGGAAGGACGAGCATGGGGCTAACATCGGCAATTCGAATTCTACCCAGGCGGGGGTGAGTTCTAATTTAACCGCTTGCATTCTTGTAGGGTCAGGGGTGTGGGCCGGAGTTTCCTATTTGTCTTACTCCACGATCCAACATACAGGCCACGGTAAGTCACACAGTTGGGGAGGACAGGCTGATAGGTGTCTGGACGAAGTTCGGGATCCTCGATACCAAAAAAAAAAAGATATTTTTATCATTAAATGGAGTTTATTTATAAAATATAGTTTTTTAAAAAAAAAAAATTGAATAGGATGCAGTTACGAAAAGAGTGTACATACAATTTTTGAGAAGTATTGTCCCTATATATATATATATATATATATTGTTTAGTGTGAGATTTGGGTTTGGTGGCTTATTCACGTCAAAGAGAAACTCTCCACCACATATGAAAGCCCACGCACTGTAGACCTGTAAGTATTGTCCCTATATATATATATTTTTTTTTTGTTTAGTGTGAGATTTGGGTTTGGTGGCTTGTTCACGTCAAAGAGAAACTCTCCACCACATATGAAAGCCCACGCACTGTAGACCTGTAGTGAGTTGGCATCCCTTTACGGCTCTACTGCCTAAAAATATCCCTCTCATAATTTTATTTTATTTTAAAAAAAAAGAAACTCAAAAAGACAAATGCAATTCCTAGCATAAATTCTTTTACAAATAAAACTCTAATGAAATCTCAGTGCGCCACATATAAACTATTTTTACATCACAATAATAAAACTTTTGATTCTCATTCACAAATAAATGTAATAAACAATGCAACATAACATTATAATAAAAAATAAAATAAAAAATTAATCAAATGATATGACAAATGATTTGTTATTATTGTGTGAGATATCACGTCACTTTATGAATTTTATAGTATTTGCTACATCATTCAAGTTAATTTTTTGAATTATATAGTAAAAAGTAGAGATTTAGCTACCATCCAGTATAATTGTTTGGAAAGAGAGTTATTTTATTTTTTATTTTTTATAATTTTTAAATCTTTCATTTTGTAAACTTTTGAATTGAAATCCAATAATTAAATTAATCGTGTAACTATACAATACCAGTACAGTAGTAGCCGAACTCCCAAAGTAACAGCAAAAAAAAAAAAAAAAAAAGATTTGCAAAACCATTAAATTGTTAAAATCTGTAGTGGTAGGTAGCTCTTGAAAAGTGGGGTATTTTTAAACGAAAATTGGGGTGCCAATAGAACCACATTCTTCTTACAAATTTAAGCTTGTCCGTATTTACTTCTCATTGGGCTTGGTGTGGATCCATTCGTATCATTTGGTGACATTGAAAAGGTTACAATATTTAGCAAATGGGTGTACTTATAAAAGATTTGGGCCACATTTAACAAAACCTCTCCTACTGGAGTACTGGACCCCAATCTACAAGAATCTAGTAAAAGTTCTTTATTATTGTTTGATGAAATTATCACAAAAGATGTTTCAAATAATAATAATAAGGTTGCTTTGCCTTGGATCGAGACTTCAAAACACTCAAACCGTGAAGTGTAGGGAGACCCCTCCCCTAGAGTGGGAGTTTCCATTTCGAACCATGTTTGTAGAGCTCAATCTTATCAGGTTTCAGCAGACATCTGACCCACAATGATATCAACTTTGAAATAATAATAATAATCACAAAAAGAAATTGGATTTAGATCCTCTGTTGTGCTAATATTGTTACCGACCTTAAATAGCTAAAACTTTGTTATCGTAAATATTATCACACATTTATCCTTTAAACCGCAAAGTGTGAGGAGACCCCTCTCCTATAGTGGGAGTTTCCATTCCGGACCATGTTTATAGAGCTCAATCTCGTCAGGTTTCAGCAGACCTCTGACTATTGTGTATCAGCTTTGAAATAATAATAACAATCACAAAATAACTAGATTCAGATCCTCTGTTGTGCTAATATTTTTACCGACCTCAAATAGCTAAAGATAAATACACCGTATTTAATAATAATTAAAGTGAATATAATAAAAGAATTAAACCTCAACCGTTGATTACACATGTCAATAGATTTCTGGAGATCAAGATAAAAGATTAGTTTATCTAAGAATCCTGATCCAAAAGAACTTTGAAGGGATGATTAATTGGGAATCCTAATAAAGAAAAGAGGAGTAAATCGAGCAATGTAAATAAAGTGCATAAAAGAAAATAACAAAGATTATTGTTGTGGACTTTTGGACTGGTAGGTTGCGACCAACAATTGTCATTCAACAAATTGGAAAGGGGACCCAAATGGAATTTAGAAAGTGATATTGATTTTTATCGAGCACGAATACATGTAGATAAAGATTAAAGATTGTCAGGCAAGTAATGAATTTTGGACCATTGTTGGTTGTACACTACTTGGACAGGGATAGAATTATTAGGACTCACTGTCACCGTAAGAGTCTAATAGGCATCTTATCTATGAACACGGTGACAATATATTACCTAAACTCTTCAAATTTAGACACTTTTAACTGCTCATGCTTTTGCTTGTTAGATGATATCACTCGGGGTCCATGACATCCCAACTAGCTAATACATTTTCTTATAGACCCCACCCTTTGCTATCTATTTGGTTTGGATAATGCTAATTGGATAGTGACATCGTAAGACGATAAAAAAATTTAAGACGTATTTACTAATCAAGATAAGAAAGAAAATAAATCAAGTTTCATAGTAAAGAGAATTTGAAAATGAATTCGATTCCTTAAAATAGTTCATGATTTATATGTGAGACCCGAATAATTTTATTTTAATAAACACCATATATTTTAAGACACTATTCAATAATATATGTGAATAATAAATATTAATTATTATTTTTTAAGCTTTGAGTTCCTTTTACTATGTTTATTATTTTAAGGCATATGAAGTTATCCAATAATATACTAGAATAATAAATATTAATTATTTATTTAAGTTTTGGCTTTTTATCGTTTGTATTTAGAGTATATATTTATTTTCGTGTGACCCGTTATGTTTTTGTAATTTTATTAGAGTTCACTTGAGCAATCACTTTCTAAAATTTGTAGTATTAGGCAATGTGTCAAGTTGCATATTAAGCTTTAAAGTCTACAGATGCGGTAACGTATGAAATTGAACGTTAAATTTAAGAATTTAAAAAAAACACTCATCGATCAATCAGTGTGATAAACTCGTGGGACAGAGTCTCTCATGTCTTATCAAAAAAAAAAAAAAAAAAATTGTAAATAAAAGTGTAAAACTAACTAAGCATATTTGTTGTAACCTAAAATGCAAATAATTAAATAATTGGGAACCAACCTTTCATTATAATTAATATTCGGTCCAGGCTTCCTTAATTTATCTGAGTTTCTGTCATGAAATGGTAAGGGACCACACTTATGAAATTAATAGAGATAAGCTTGACTGGATCTGCAGCAATATATAATTAGGTCTTGTATGTATGTCTCCAATTTTGTTTTATTACAAAATTGTCAATAAAAAATCAATGAAATGTAGAAAATACTCTCTGCTCTATAATTTTTCTTCTTTTCCCATTTATAATTTTTTTTTTTTTTTTTTTAACATATTTTTTGTTCCACAAAGAGAAAACAAAATGGCAAACGAGGCATGATTTGATTCTCAAGTCAAGTAATTGGTTCAAATCGGGCAGCAGCTTTAAGGATCGAAAAGACTTGCGAACAGAAAATTAAAGCCGGTGCCATTTTTATTTTCTGCAATTTTATCCTTTTATTAATAACTTCTAGTTGCCATTAACAAAAATGACCAAATCTACTAGACATGACATCCCACCCATCTTTTAAAAATTAAAACCAATTGCACTAACATTTATTTATTTATTTTTATCTCGACAAAAAACTAAACTTTCTAAAATTATGTGTATACTAAAGAAAAATTGAATAGATTAGAGATTAATTGATCCAATTTTTCACTAATAAGAACACAATATATACATATTTATAGTATACTAATATATTTCATCGTATTTTTACCATGTAAACAATATAACTTCAAACATGATAAAAGTGTAATAACGTTTATTAGTATGCTATAAATATGAGGAGATGGGTTGATCATCATCAAACAATAAATATATATATGTTGAAAGGATAATATATATTTTAAATAATCAAATCTAACCACCGAATGAACCCAACACTTAGATTTGAACATCTACGGTATTTTTTTTAAAAAAAACTTTTGCTATTGCTAGGATTCAAGTCGCTGATTCGTGAGTCATTTGTCAAAGCCCAACATGTTCTTTCATCTACTGGCAGCTACGTCCCTGTTAGTCTATGTTTTTCTTATATCAAACCATTGGATGAATTCAATACTATGTTTTTCTTATATTATATTATATTATATATATATATTTATATGATAAAGGTTGATGATATATAGAGAAGTGATAATGACAAAGTACAAGAAAAATCCAAATTCTGTAACTAGTATCTTTTATTTATTTGTTGGTATTGTTTGTTTTAGTTTTTTTTTCTTGCTGATTTGAATTCTTTTGTCGTTGGTGTTGAAGAATTATGAACCGGACATGTTTTGTGTTTATGTGTTTCAATGAGAATCAATAAAGTTGTAAAAACATCAATAATTTAGACAGATAAGTAAATGACAACTTCTCCAACAACTCTCATCTCACCATCAACTTATACATAAAAGAAAAATAGTCTCACAAAAGTTTGAAATTACAAGATAGAGAGAAAATGGAATGGACCCTAGCTAATTAAGTAACAAAACAGGTCAATTTTTTTCATATGAATTCCAATTTCCAAACAAAACAGTTTTAGGAATTTCTTTTTTTTAAAAAAATAAAATAAAATTATCTCTTGAGCTCTTTTCTTCTATTAGCAAACACTTCTCCATGTCTCATTATCCAAAACCTCTCTATTTCTTCGGCTTTTCTCCCCGGAATCCGTCCGGCTATCAATGCCCACCTGAACAACAATATATACATGATCAATAAATAATATATATCATCAATGATACACGAGTCCTCACCATTTAGAGGGGGAAAAAAAAACACATGTTAACATATATTATTATAAATTTAATATAAGTTAAAAGAAAATGATTGACATAATATAACATATTCTATGTTTTTTGAAGTCGATTTCGTTGCTTCTGTAAAAAACTATTTTTGACAGTTTGACTGGTGAGTGTTTGCCAGAAAAATAAATTCCATTACTGTTTTCTCTCCTACTGTAACAATTCTCAAAAGATTCCTATCCAAAACAAGTACCATCAAATCAAAATATATATATATATATATAGTTTTTGTAATTTCGATGAATGATCATCAAATGTCATATATTCATTTTTCAGTTATTGGATGGCTATAACTTTATCCTACAAATCATTCGCCAAAAATCCAAGCACAGTTTCACACTAAAACTTAATTTTATACATACAACACCTGCAAATACTGCAGATTTATTTGATTTTGTGTGACATGGTGTTATTTTGTGGGGTTTTGCAAAGATATTTGTCCTAAAACAAAGATTATTTCATGTAAAGCTGACTCAGAATATTTTATTTGGAGACGATGTATTAAAGTATGGTGAAAATAAATTTCTTACAAAATAGAATAGTAAATTAATATTTTTTTTATATATATAATAATAATAATGGAGGCATGGCCCCTTCCATCACCACCCCATTGGAAAAATAATTATCATTATTGATATAGTCAACAATAAAATAATTGATAGTAAATTCTATTCGCGGGTCCTTTTCACTATATAATATCTTTTTGGAAAAATAAAAATAAAAATGATTGATGATATATAAAAAGAATACATTTGATAAAGATGTAAATTAGAATCTCCAACGAAAAAACATGTAAATAGAAAACTAAAAAGGAATGTTGCTTAAGGTGAAAGAAAGCCTGAAAAACCACTTGTAATAACTGTGGGTATAATAGTGATTTCAAAAACTCAAATTTAATAAAAGGCCTCCTCCATGAAAGTATGAAACCAAGTAAAATCCAGAGTAGTAGTGATGACAATAACTGATGAGTCATGGCCTTCAAGGGTGAGCATTACCCTCCTCTTCAATACTCAATACTTGACATATGTTAGAGGAGGGGTATTTTTGTCCAAAAACTGTTATGTGTTTAGACAAACATATCCTTTCCTTAGATACATGTCAAGTGTTGAGAACGGGGTAATGTTTAACCCCCTTTTGACAGGGGCGAGCAAAAATGGTCTAAAAAAAGGGGCCTAAAATTTGTGGAAAATGTACTTGGACCTCTCATTTTGCAACCCCTAGAAATTTATTTATTTGTATTTTTACCTGTCTCCAACGAGTTTATACATTCTATGAATGAGATCTTCTTCTTGTTCCGACATGTTTATGAACTCCCATTCAATACTGCTCACCTCTGCCAAAAAAAAAAAAAAAAAGGTAAGAAAAACAGATGCTTTAACAACTATTAATGGAAAACTATGGAAACATTACAAAACAAAAAAATTTCCTGCAATGGTGTGTTGTTCCTTAAATGAAATGAAGAGAACCCATTAAAGATTTTAACAATAAGGATATAACCCAGAAAGGAATCGGTTTCAAAGGAAGGAAAATGAAGCAATTAATCACTTTTTCTTTTTAATAAAAAAAAAAAAAAAAAAAAAAAAAAACAGAGCAAAAGAAAGTGAAGAGAAAACAAACACTCACCTTCAGAGCAACAATTACTAGTCTTGGCTTGTTTCCGGCGACGCTTATCCATAGTTTGAAAAAAAACAAAATGATAATTATAAGAGTTTCACGAAAATAGAAAGTCTTTTCAGAGAAAACAGAGATGGATATCTGGAAGATAACATAAAGAGATAATAAACCAGACCAGACCAAACCAAACCCAACCCAAGTAGAAGAAACGGTGTCTTTGTTCACAGGAGAAGAAGAATTGACAATTAATAGTTTCCTCAAATGGGAATTTGGGAATCTAGATAACTAATTTATGGATTTCAACGTGTGGTTGTTTTTTTTGTCTAAATAATAAAAATGGGTAAGCATTGAAAGAAGTGCTCGAATCGAAAATGAAATCGAAAACAGAGCAAAGAACGACAGGTCCTACCAAACATACAAAAGGAGAAAAATTTCGTTGACTTGCAGTTGTTGTTGTTGTTGTTGCTCTGTTTTATCTTTCCATTTCAAGGTCAAACTTGTGTTGCTTGCTTTGTGTAAACTAGTTTGTAAAATGTCACACTCTATCCTTTGTTACGAGAATAGAAAATTGTTCGTACAGATACAAATTTGTCTTTTCAGGTGTCCAGAAATCTTTCTTCGTCTGGTTCTCCGATTGTATCTGCTGCGAATATATACGCAAGATCGCATACGAAATAGTATGTATGTATGTATGCATATATATATATAGAATTTATATTAATAAGTTTATAAGAGTTCGAGTTCGAGTTCGTATTTCATCCTCAAATTTTCGAATTTATAGTTAAAATTAAGAAAATAATAGAATATTTTGTGGCATGAAAAGCAATTTGATGATTATTTATTCAATATTCTTGGTTTGTGGATTGAAAGGGTATGAATATAAGACTTTTCTTTTTTGATATTGGGGAGTATAAGACTTATTAAATACCTTATATTAAAATACTATAAAAGGAAAATCAATTTGTATTTATTGTTTTGTTTCTGTATTTATTGTCTTTACAGTGTTTAACGTTCATTTTATAATGTTTTAACCTGTGACACTAAGAGCATCTCCAATGCAAAAGTGGCTTGCATACCAATAATTGTTGATATGGCAACAATGTCAAGAGACTTGCTTCCTAGGAAGCACGGATACTTCATTTGGTGGAGGTAACTCGTATCGAACTCGTATCCAGTTCCGATACTTCCCGGATACTTCAGGATACGTATCCGATACACCAAATGGCGTATCCGTTGACTTTTTCACAAGATTGACTGGAGGATACTTAGAGGATATTTGAGGGATACTTGGAGGATACTTAGGGGATACTTCAAGGATACGTTTGGGGCAATATTATAATTATTTTAGTATAAAACGGGGTTAAATTATAATTTCAAAATTTTAGGGGTCAAAATGAAACTGTAAATAAATTTTGGCTTTAATTCCATTGACATGGAGAATAACGGGATACTTGAGATTACAAACCTTTCACTTGATGAACCAGAGTTAGATGCCGAATTATTTAGATCCTTTAACAATGTGAATAATGATAATGATTAGGAATTTAGTATCTATTTTATGAGTTTATTTTATGTATTATTTGGATTTTGTAATATACTATAACTTATGTGATGTATGTTTTATTTGGATTTTCAATTTTGTAATATGTTACGACTTAATTTGGATATTGTAATATGTTAAATTGTTATGGCTTAGGTTGTTATGTGACATGTTTTATTTGGATGATTGGATATGAATATGTTTTGATTTTTGAATGAATTATTAAATATCTTTTTATATATTCTTATTTTAAAAAATATATAAATATATATTATTTTAATTGACGTATCCTGCCGTATCCGTATCCTAGTTTTTTGAGATTTACCGTATCCCCGTATCGTGCCGTATCCGTATCCCGTATCCGTATCCGTATCCGTGCTTCCTTGCTTGCTTCCTATGTGGCATAAAAATAGACTTGATAGACAATCAACTCAAAATTTGGTCTCCAATGCTTCCGTCTAAAACACAACTTTTTTAATGACGTGTCCATCTTTTTTTTCCTGTTTTATTTTTTATTTTATTTTCTTACCAAAAATATATGAAAAATTAATGTCAGTTTTAAATGTTTATTGAGTCAACCTAAAAAATAGATATGCAACAGACCGTCTGAAAGTGGACGGTCATGTTGACAATGTCTAATACTTTTTTTGCCACGTCAGCTTGAGGTTGAATATTTACGGTTGCATTGGAGACACAATTGTTAACATAATGTCTATTTATCCTACGTGACATCTTTTTTTTTTACAAGTCACGCTTGCATTGGAGATGCTCTAAGCATTCAAATATAATCAAAATCAATGAGAAAGTGAGTAGATGAAGGACTATTAATGGATGATGTAATGATTTGTATATATCTTCTTTCTTTCTTTCTTCTATAATAATAATTATAAAAAAAAAAAAGGATTCCAAATTATTATGATCAAATAAATGAAGGTGAAAAGGATAGTTAAAAATAGTACAAACGAATTCTGAGAAACTGAGAAACACACTTATTAGTCTATTTTGGCACTTCATTTTGGCCATAAACTTTAAATGAATTGCTTCAATTCCCACCTACCAACTTGGTCGCTTTCCTCAAACCAGTGTTCATAAAATTGACAATTTTTATGAGCATATATAATAAAGAGAAACCATTTTTATTCGATTAAGGTAAAAAGTTATTACAATTTTTCCAAATGTTTCATTGATGGCTTTGCCTCGGTCTACAATATATATATATATACATAAACTGAATTTTTTTAAAACGTGCATTTTTATTTTTTTGCTTTAACGCACTGGTATCCGGAGGCCCACTGACCCCGATTAATCCGGTTTCATTTTATTTTTTTTTTAAACGTGCATTTTCGTAAACAGAATTATCAAATTATTATATGAGAATATGATGTGACCCTCACAGCATATGCCTAATCATCCATCTTATTTTTTTAATTGGTTTTAATTAGGCATTAAATAATTTGAAACGAATCCAAAGATTCTCAATGTATCTATATATACTATATAGCCTATTTTCGGACATGTTAGTAGGTATTACAACTTAAAAATATCCTCGTATGTATGAATTTCAAGTCAAAATTCTAAAAAAGTTGTGTTCCCTTTCTTTGTAAAACAATGTTATTTAAAGTTAAAAGATTTCCATTTGATCATAAATGGTGTGTTGGATAAAGTGGTTCAAAGACTCAAAGTTGGGTTTGCTTGTATTAAAAGCTAGTTTGGACAAACTAATTATAAGCAATTTGTTCTTCGTAGTAGTAAGTAGGAAGCTAGTAATTTTTGTTAGTAATTAATAATATTAATTAATCCGTTCTCCTTGAGTTGAGGAGCTCTATAATTATTTAATACAAAATCTTGTAGCGGACCAACCCAATTCCCCAAAGCTGTCGCTACTCTATAGTCGCTAGTGTCTGGTGTTCTATATACACTTCTACTACATCAAGTATTAGCTAGATAATATATATAATTAATGAACCCACAGACTTGATTTATAATTTTTTGTTTTGAAGAATAAGAGAATATGATCTGATGAGGAAAAGATTAAAAAAAAAAAAAAAAAAAGGTTAGTTAATTAATTGTGATTTGTGAATTTGACCAGAAAGTCGTTTCATGGTGGAGGTTCACATTCACTGCAAGTATAATTATCTTTTGGAGGATTTGCTTTTCTTTTTAGGGAGGCAAACCGGAGATATATAAAAGAATAATCCAACTAGCATACAAAAAAGAATTCAATTCCCAGTACAAACACATTAGATTCTAATATATATTATAAAAATGTACCACTTTTTATCTGAAAAAAATGCTTGGAAGCAGCTTTACTGCAAAAGAATATAATTCCCGTTTCAAAAAAGTTGACGGAAACGCACTTCTCTCATGTCTCTTGCATGATATTATTATAATGCTGTTATATGTATTTAATTAAAAAAGAAGAAGAAGAAGACAATCAACAACATATATAGCATAAATTGAATTAATTAATTAGAAACCAACCCAACTGAATCGTTATCCAAACCAACCACTTTGCTAATGGATATGAATCCATGAATGGTTGGTAGAAAGGGAGGGACAAAAGGGTCAACAGACTAAATCCCAAGTGAGTTTTATTAGAGACTTATTATATATAAGATGGAACTAATGACTATCATTGTTTATTTATATATTTGTGATAACTAGTAATCTTTTAAACTAACTTAGCATATCAGAGTTTCGAAATTTGAGTTCCCGTAGAACCCTACAATTATCCTGAAAGAAGAAACTATGATCTTTGGCTATGTAGGTATTTAAGACGAGATTTGAAACCCAAACATTTTAGGAGCAAACCATAAAGTCGCAAACTTACCATATATAATTTACCATTCTACTATATGGTAACCTAGCAATGTGAGTTTTTTTTTTTTTTTTTTTTGGGTAATCGGTCAACTTATGTGGTGGATTTTCATGCATTATATAAACAATACTTTATTCAAAAGGAAGCCATTTTTTTAAGAGCTTTTGGGGAGTGTGAAAGATCAACTTTTTGTGAAGATAGGTAGGTTGTGGTGGTAAGTTGCATTTGCCAGGTAAGTTCACATTTTTATATGGAAACTTGTCTGTCTCTCGCACTTGTTCCAATCTCACTAACTGACTTCTACTAATTGTAATAAGTATGGGTTTCTTATATCCTGCTGAACCAATCTTCGTGTTTATTTAGAAGAATTTAGATTCTTTACTGAGTTGATCTTTGTCCTGATCTTTATAAATCTACTGAATTGTGTAATCAATGGTTGTAATTTATTTCTTTTATTTATTATACTTCCATTATTTTTAAATGCAGGAGTCTTATTCTCAAGTGTTTTAGATCAGAACAAAGATAAGTACAGTAAAGGATCCTGATCCTAATTTGAATAGTTCATTCATTAGCTATAATACTAATATAAAAAATCATATCAACAGAGTATATATAAAAAAAATAAAGGGAGATTTGCAAAAATCCACTTCAGGTTGGATATATATTTTCTTAAAAAGAACTCACTTGATTTGAAATTATAAGCTGGTTTTGGTATAAAATAAAGTTTTTTTATTTTTTAATTAAAAAAAACAAGGTAAAATCTAAAGGAGAGTTTTGCTAATCTCCAAAAATAAAATTAGCAATTATATAACACATTTATAGTTTTTGAATAATTATAACAGGTGTCATTATTTTTTAGTTTTTACATCTTTGAATTCTTGAATTGATACCCAACTTACTGTAAAAAAATAAAAAAAAATCGATATCTAACTACCGGTAATAATTTATATATCTATAGATTCTATGTAATATATATATATATATATCTAACACATTTTGCTTTTCTCGTGATTTCATAGTTTTATAGGGAATTATTATTATTATTATTATTTTTAAGATTAAATAAATATTCCTTCTATATTGTCTTCTTAGGAATGAAGAAAAACGAGGGCAAAATATATTATTTTTTTAGTTTGATTAAAAAAATAAAATAAAATAAAAAGCTTCTGTTTCAAAACAAAAAAAGAAAGCTGTAAAGCTTCATGCGTATGTTATGATTGCATTAGAGAGTTGCAGTGTCCCAAGTAAGGAAGAGAAAGTCTTTCATTATATTATTTATCTTCTGTTCAAGAATCTATATATGCTCTTTAATTTGAACAAGTCAAATCTGGATTTATAAAACATATAAAGCATATATATATACACAAATAAATAAAACAAAATGTGAAAAATTTAATATTGAAATGGTTTTGGTTTTGGTTTTGGTTTGGTTGTCAGATTACATTTAATCAAAACACGCATGATTGATCTCTCAGGTTTTTTATCCTATCTCTCTGAATTGAAGAGTAAAAGTCCAAATGATGATGGTGATTGATGACACGATTTCGCTGCTAATATGTTTGTCGTTCTCGTTGTCATCTTCTTGATTGATTTCATAGAAATTATATATATACATCCTATATTCTGATTTTTCATTTTGAGTTCTGTAAATTTAAATATGATTTACTGTTTTGGTTTATCGTTTTTAAAGATTATATATGATTTTGTTGTTTATCCCAACTGATTTCCACAGGAGAAATTTTTTTTAAAAAAAAAAAATGGAGCAAAATCCAAATAAAATATGTTAGCAAATCAACAGAGTTCATTTTTACCGGTAATCTTAATCATTTAAATTTACTGGAGTAATTAAGTGGCACATATAGTGCTCGGCTGATTCAAATAAAATATGTCCAAAAATGATGTCCCGATCAACTGTCCTGATTTCTTAATTACTGCAGTAAATTTGACTGGGTTCATTTTTACCAGTAATCTCAATCATTTAAATTTACTGGAGTAATTAAGTGGCACATATAGTGCTCGGCTGATTCAAATAAAATATGTCCAAAAATGATGTCCCGATCAACTCTCCTGATTTCTTAATTACTGCAGTAAATTTGACTGGGTTCATTTTTACCAGTAATCTCAATCATTTAAATTTACTGCAGTAATTAAGTGGTGCATATAGTGCTTTATCTCGGTGGATTCAAACATACGCGGGTTTGACCGGTCTATATGAGATTTTTTTTTAAAAAAAAAAGTACAGTAGAAATACAAGTTTTTTTTTTTTTTTTTTGGAAGTACTATGTAAATTTGGGGTTTCTTGGATAGGAGGATGACTTAAACTCGTAACCTTATGGTACAGATGTGAAGAATTTACTACCAGACCAACCTCATCTCATCGTAAAAATACAAAAGAGAAACCCTTTTTTTTTTTTCTTTTTTTTTTTCCTACTATCTACGAAACTGGATATTAACAGACCGAATATATCTACGAAACTGGATATTAACAGACCGAATGAATCTTTACCACCAAACTACATTGGATGGTTGAACAGAAACCCTATTTTAATGGGAAAAATGGATATGGTGTTGTCTTAGAATGAGCAAATGAATAACTCAAAACTCTTTTTGTCTGCTGCCATGCAAAGAAACCGAATCATTACTCTTAAAAATCTTACTACTCATTTTTGGATCCAAAGAACAATCACTTTTTTGTTGGTTCAAAAGAACAATCACTTTGTTAGTTTCTTTTTGATTTGAACTCTTGACTTACAGCTCCAGACCGAGCCATTCAATTATATTTCCACGTGGCTTAATCCCTCCCAAAAACTTATACTCTTTTAATGTTTATATAAAACATCCACATATAAAGTTGGAAAAAGAAATTGCGTTACATATAAATGTATAATGTTTTTTTTTTTTTTTCACTAATGCTAGACAACCCAAAATTTTAGTCCAAATTTCAACCCAAATAATATGAAAAGTGATTTTTTTTTTCATTAACCACATCATCTCATGTTGTGTGTAATGATAACAACTCACTTATCACATCATTTCAGTTAAAATTTAGAATAAATTTTTAAGTTGTCTAACGTTTTCCTAAAGATCCTGACCGAATTGTGGTACAAAATCTTATTTGGGGACCATACTTTCAATTTCTGTCTTGTTATATGTCCAGTGATCATTAATTATCTGACTTACATTTTTATTTTTTACTAGCTATGATATATAAATGAGGTGTTTAATGTTATCGTTTTTTTTTTCTCTCTTTTTTCATTCTACTTTTAACTCTTATAAGTTATAACTTACAAGTCCAGACAAGAAAATCAAGCAGATTGATGTATATGTAAGTGATCAATAATGGCAAGAAAGAAAAAAAAAACCCGAGGAAAATGACGTGTCTATTACTTTAAAAATGATAACTCCAAGAAAGAATGATATTCATTAACTCCATTACGGACCACTAAAGTGAGTAGTGTAGATCAAATGCCAACTACTCAACAAGGGAATTCCTCGGTTTTCGATCATTCAATTTTTTAAAATTTGATTGGTTGAAAAAAGAACCCTCTTGATCTGTATTGTCATTTTCATTTTTTCTTTTAATGTACCGCACCTGGAGTGCAACAACTCGAACATGAAATATCATCGGTCGAAAAAACAGTCCTGAACACCAAACTGTTCCGAGCAGTGAAGTAAATGAGACTTTGATTAAGTCATTAACAGGTATAAATAATCATTAACAGTGATTAAGTCATTAACAGTTGAACGATATCAAGATATCTTACCCATAGTAAGTAGGGTAGGATACATCATATACATATTCCACTGTTGGGTTTCTGGGGAGCAATCAATACAAGAAGAATCCACAGTTGCCAGCTTTAACATACATAATAGACTAGATAAAACAATAATAATTCACACACGGTCCACCTAGCAAAAAATTATTTGAGGATGAGTTTCTGAACTCAATTACGCGCAATTAGCTCCTTTCAAAAGTATAATGACTTTAAATTCGAAACAAGATCAGTAGAAAGATTACATATGACTGTAAATATTAGAGGCATAAGTGACCAACATGAAGCAATATAACATGTGCTTGGAGCCTCAACAACAGAAATCATGAAAAGGAAGAATTGAAATTGGGATCTAGCAAATATCTAGCAGTCGATTCCATTCAATAATTCTAAACAAACAAACAAAAACTTCTACAAGTATTTGCCGGGCAACAACCACCAATAATGTCTCGATAGCATAAATCAGAAATTGTCAGGCTAGTTCACCCCATGAAATTGAATAGTGTAGCAGTCCAACTATGATGATTTTAACTTCCTACTTAAAATTGATGGGATTCACCTTCACCGGCAGTATAAGTTCGGGTAACTAATAATTCAAAAAGTAGATGCATACTAAGGAAGCTATAGAAATACTGGTTGTACATGAGTTAAGATTGTTAACTAATCACTAAGTCATAGTATCCAATTCCAATGTCATAGTAACTGCAAACTGCAAACTCCATTTTCTGAAGGGTAAGAATCAATGATAATGGTGTTTGTTAATGTACCTCTATCACCAAGGTTGCCCCTTTCCCCCAAGCCGGCGTGCCAGTTCGAAATCCTTTTTCACTATAAAAAAACCAAATAATTAATAATATTATTGATGAATAACTACAGCCTGGTAAGCAAGAAAGATATAACTTTGAAATGGACAAAACATAAAGAGGCATTACATAACATCAGCATACATGGATATATTTACAAAAATTTGGTCAATGCAACTTGGCGGACATAGAATATTAACAATGGAACAGCAAGGTAGACAACCCAATTGTTAGTCCATTAAGTTAAAATTTGCATCTTCATTCGGATTTTGGAGACAATTATGAGTTACAAATGAATTGAATTAAGATGCCAACTGAAATGGGCTTATGACAGAAAGAAGAAGAAAAAAGACAATGGCATTACTTAATATTTAATGAGTTAAGATAGTAGAAGCAAATAAAACAACTCATGGGCAGAGCAGGTAGGCAATCTAACACTAAAGTTCTGTAGTTAATAGTTTCGCGCAGACTGTTTTAGGACATTTCCCATCTCAAACTGATTTGGCAGCCTGCAGCCATATGTTCCCTGAACTAGAGTAAATCAATAGTTCAATCTAGATAAGGTGCACATCCACAACTTAGTATCCGACATATTAATGAAAAGTATACCGTCCTATTAAGTTCTGAATAACATGGTTACGCAGGCTCAGTACTCAATAGAGGGCAAAGAAAATACGTGATGGTCACAAATAAAGTATTACTTATATAAACTTATCCTTAAAAAGTTTCTTGGCCCTGTCCATTGCCTACGAGATATCTTTCTAAAGGCATTGATACAACTAAAACAACACATTAACTGAGCAATAGAGTCCTAAATTTGTGCACTTAGCAATGGAGTCAGAAATTTCTTTTATTGGGGGTAACAACTTCAAAAAAATATCAAGACAATAATACCATAATAATTATAAATACAAAACTTAAAAATTAACTTATAACATGTTTTATTCAAAGAGGTTACACAATAGCCTCATTATTAATATCAATAAATATGTTTTTTGATTAGAAAAAAATATCATTAAACTATACAATCAAATAATTAATGTATGCACATTGATTTCTGAATGGCTTTCTGATGAATTGTTTTCTCATTCCATTTGCAGTTATATTTTAGATGCTCATAGATGAAAATGATTTCTTTATAGTGATAGTGACAAATGGTAGAATCGGTATACCTCTTCATTTTACTTTTCAACTATCTTCGTACTAGATCATCAATCTCTTATATTTTGCATATGAATGATATAAATTTCAAATTGAAAATAGACCAATGAATTATATAACCAACACAAAGTTTAATCAATAAACGTATCACAAAATGAGAAAGGAGATTGTTTCGATGAACATCCTTGCCAATGATAAAACCAAGTTTTGCAGTAAAGACATGCCCCTAGAATTCAAGGAATTAAACTTTGAGCTGACATGGCAATTGGAGGTAAGCAATAGAAAGATAATAATAATAATAAAGAAATTGTCAGCAGAACAATTGTCTCAAGTCTTACTCAGAGTAACACGCTTTGCATGAATTGCACAGAGCATTGCATCATTAAACAAACCAACCAGAAAATCTTCTGATGCCTACATAGACAAAGACCATTTATAGTATGTAAGTGAGCCTATCAAAATGATTAAACAAACCAAAGCTACAGAATTTTTCCTACTATTTTTTTTTTTTTTACAAAATACATGGAATATGATATCAGAAATATCCTTCACACAAAACTATTATTAATAATAATGTAAAAAAAAAAATGTGAAAACCATATAACTAAGGTCTAAGGATTTTTATTTTTTATTTTTTCCCAGAAAAATTGTTTTCAGGAAATTAGTTAGGAAAAGTAACGATACCTCTTGAATTGCAACTAAAGCTTCAGCCGTCCAACGAGTGACTTGAGAGGGTGCAAGACGGTAAGTGATAGCTCTTACCTAAGGCAAATTATAAGGTTTTGTTAGCACCGTCTGATTCAAATGAAGACCATAACCATAGTACCATACAAGTATATAAATAAGCCATGGAGAATGCCTATATGAGTTGCAGCATGTTTAATTTTACTAATCAATAATTTTAAAAGCTTGTGAGTTTGTGTGTGCACAAAAACAAGAGAAATACATCTTATTACACCATAAGATTAGGTCTGAATAGTGAATGTTTGTAAACACTAGAGAAATCCATTCATCAGTGCAAACTTTCTTCACAACCTAATGCTGACACAGATTGATTCCACTTAAGTGGCAAAGATGTATACATCAGAGTTGAAGGAAAATAATATGAGACTACATTTCAGTCAAATTCACAAGTTAAGAAAATCTGTGTCAGCCACAAATTACCAAACAAGCTTAACCGGTTTCCATGAATCGGCATACCACAATAAAATTTCCTGAACTAATAGTTCAATATTGTTCCGTGTACTGAAATCCAACATTTACTTTTTAAAGCGTATTTGTAAATCATTCAAAACCACATTAGAAACACACACACTCACACATATACATATAGAGAGAGAAAGCTGACTTCTCTGATGAAGCTAGCAGCTGGAATGAGCAGCTTAGTTGACTTTTGAAATAGCCGGATCTCACGAAGAGCTACTGTTCCAGGCTTGTAGCGACGGTGCTTCTTTTGATTAGCTGGGGATTTATTATTTTAATAGTTAAAAAAAATCCAAAACTAAATGTCATCATCAATGTTGACACCAACTAAATCTACAATATATGATTCAAAAGAAATCAACAAACACAAACTCACATGTTGGAGCATCTCTGTTCGTTCTTCTTGTGCTTGGACTAGGCGACTTCAATTTGTCATGGGAAAAATAATAAAATTAAAAACATGTCAAAAATGAAAGTAGTAATTCCTTCTACTGAAACATTAATTACAGAAAAAATATAGGAAAACAAACTCAATACACAAAGTTTAACACTATAATTTCTAAATATTTCTAAGTAATCCCCGTATAAACCCTTTTGACTTAATTAATAGAGTATTTACAGATACAATTTTTCTTTCGCTTCATTTTCTTATCATCCAGAATAAAAGGAAAAATAGAGACATGTAATCCGTTCCACAACACAATAGAAAAATCAACAAGATAAAATACAAAAAGAAAATTAAAATAGAAAAGATATGTTTGGAAGCTCGGAAAATGCAGCAAAATAAGCAATTAAATAATCAGAGAGAGAGAGACAGAGAGGTACAGAAGTCGAAGCGCGTTGTGATGGTGAGGCCACTCCAGCGTCTGTAATTTAAGAAAGAAAAAATTAGGGTTTAAACAAAAGAGGGAAATTGAAAATCCCCAAAATGAGCATAAATAAAACGCATTAACACATAGATATCTACTTCCATTTGCATAGATTTATACGAATACATAAAATAGCGATCGAAGGAGGGAGGGAGGAAGAGAGAGAAAGAGAGAAATCTGACCAGTTGACTGCCTTCGATTTCGTCTTTTAGGGGCAGAGCGTTTGGTTCTTGCCATAGATAAACTGTGAAAAGCAAGTGAGACACGGTCTCACTGCACAAAATCAACAACTCACAAAGTTCGATTTCAGACAATTTTCCCGCTTCGAATTTTGTTTTGAATTTGGCATCCCGCTTGTGACAATAACGGTCAGTGTTTCAATTGATCACTGCCACTGATTCATTTCAATGTATTATTATTAGGGTTAATTGCAATAACATCCCTAATATTTCACAAAAAAGCTTAATATTCAACTAATTGCTTTAATTTCAGCAGACCCCCTTCTCCATAGTTGACTTCCATCCCATTTAACAGTTGACTGAGATTTATCTGTAAAAAGTCGAAAATGTCCCTATTATTTGTTTGAAAAAAATCTTAATTGCTGTTTACTTTTAAATTAATCAATTTCAAATTATTAAATAATAAAAATAATAGATAACTTATAATAAAATCTTAAAAAAACCAACAAATTTAAGAGATTAAGGGCTCGTCCTACAAACCGTTTTTTGTTTTTGTTTTTTGAAAAGAAAAATGAAATCGAAAATAGTGTTTTTTGTTTCATTTTTGAATTCCGAATACACGTCTGGTAGCATTTATCGGAATCCGTATTTTGAAAATAAAAACGGAAAAAACGCATCTGGTAGGAAACCGAAAACTTTCGAAAATTGAAATATCAATTTTTAAATTTTTTTTAATATTATAATAATTATAAATAAATGATTAAATATATTTAAAAAAAAAAAAACAATTTGTAATTTGGGTTTATAAATTTTAACAGTTGAAGGCTTGAAGAGGAAGAGGAGCAGAAGAAGACTAGATCGGCGGCGGGAGGAAGAGGAAGAGGAAGAAAAAGAATAAGAAGAGATCTCATCGGCAGGAAGAAGAGCCGATCTCGACATAAAGAAGATGAAGAAGAGGAAGAGGTGGAAGAGGAAGAAAAAGAAGACGGCGGCGAGATGCAAAGCTGATCTCAACGGAAGAAGAAGAAGAAGCGATCTCGTCGGCGGGAGGAAGAGCCGATCTCAGCGGGAAGAAGAAGAAGAAGAGGAAGAGTAAGAGGAAGAGGAAGAAGAAGAAAAAGAAGACGGCGGCGATGGCTGCAGCGACCGACGACCGACGACCGATGGAAGGCTGTGGCAGACAGGGACGATCGGCGGCGAAAAGGAAGGGATAGAAGATGAAGAAGAAAGAAGATGAAGATGATGGTGTCTGTTCAAGAGAAAAAGAAAAGAGAAAAAAATATATTATTAATAATATAGGACTCATTTCATATGAAAAATAAAAACAAGTTTTTTTTTGTTTTTCAAAATTTTCACTTTTAACATTAGTTTTGTTTTTCATTTTGTTTTTGAATTTTGAAAATAAAATGAAAAACAATTATAAGACGCGAATTCGAAATCATTTTTGGAAAACAAAAACGAAAACATACTGAAAACAGCCTACAGGACAGCCCCTAAATCTTCAAAAAAAATCAAAGAAAAAACAAATTCATGAAAACCGATCTTATAGATTTTTTTTTTCTTCTAGATTCTTTCCTCCTTTTCATTTTCTTTCCCTTTCTCACTTCTCAAACAATAAATTTTTAGTTTTGAAAAACCATCTTCATCATCCAAATATCACTAAACTTCATCTTTATCATCCAAATTCCAAACATCTCTTATTTAACTTCATCACCAAAAAGCCAACATCAGCCAAACATTCCTTTAAAACTAGATCTTTATCAAAGTAAAGACAACACACAAACCATCTTTATCACATCAACCCACAATATACATACGGTCTCGTTCACATCAGTGTGCACTGATGTAACTATATCAGTATAAATGCATGTGGACCACTGATTATGTAGAAGCTTTAACAAGAACATACACTTTTAAGTCAAAGCATGTAAATCTAATAGTCTACATCTAACGCACTGATGAAGTTATATCAATGCGTACTGTCTTGAACATTTCTGTAATATATATATTAACAAAATAAAAAATACAAATAAGTCGACTTCGACGGCGGAGGAGCAGATCTAGTTGACTCCATTAATGGGGATTTGGTTTCCATTTTGGAGGAGGAGGAGACAAAAAAGATGAGAAATTGTAATTGCTTGTGTTTACCAATTGCTAGAATCTAGATCCGGGTTTATGTGGGAAATCATAAATTCTTCTCAAATTTCCAGCTGCATTTGTAGTTGAAAAAGATTGATTTGGAAAGTGTTTCTAATTCCCATGATGATTTTTTTTTTTTTTGAAGTACCATGATGAAAAATTAGGTGATGTGAAGTTATCACAAAAATGATTCAGAACATTTGGATTATATTGTTGATTAGTCTGATCTCTTCCAAAGATGGATGAGATTCGAACCTAGATCTCCTCAAATCTCCCCCATCTTGGAAGAGATTTGAACCCATATATCTCATCCATTCAAATAAATAATTAATTTATTATTCCATGTTTAGTTTTTTAATTAGTAAATAAATAATTGATTTATTAATATACTTCTGCCTAAAATTTATTGATGTACTAAATGACTATTTTACCCCTAGAAATATAGTCAACCGTTATCTTTAACGGATTTTGACTAACGGCAAGGGGGTCTACAACAATTAAAGCAATTAGTTGAATATTATGCATTTAAATAAAATAAAAAAACTCAAGGTGTTTTATTGCAATTATCCCTTATTATTATTATTTTTTGAAATAGATTCATTTCAATTTTACTTCACATTTTTTGATAGAAAATTTTGATAAATTTCACAGTAGCTATTTCTAAGGACCGACAAGCCCAACTCGTGGCCCCATCTACGCCCGTTTTTTATTTTGGCCCAAATGAAAGGGGTCTTTGGACTTTTTCTTTTTTAGTTTATTGTTATTTAGATTAACATCTTTCAACCAATGAAATAATTGCAGAATTGGATTTCGTGGAATTATCTGTTGTTTATGGTGTCTCCAGTTACAGATTTAGATCATCCGTTGACTTAATCTTTTTTCTTTTTTCTGATCTTTTTAAAGTATATAACTGGTTATTGATAAAGTGATTATGGAAACCAATCAAATCTTAACCACACATATTTATTGCAGTGCTCATATATCATAAAATTAGATGAAGTCAGAAAGAAGATCGGATCAGCAAATTCCTCCAATTATACGGTGAAACAGGACACAACCTACATGCTCATATGCATGAAATAGTGTTTCAGTGCCAAGGACTGAGAGATTATTATTTAAAGTACATCTACAAGAGATCTAAAAATTACAAAACGTAAATCAAGTAGCATAAACAACACAACAGGAAATGAAATTGTGGCGGACTGGGAGCCATCTGTTTCGCGACATTATCATTTTCTTCTACCATCCAAATCATCATGTAAACCTAAAAAAAAATTCATATAATAGGAGCATGGATTGCTCAACTCACAAGATAAGACTTATAATTCCCGACCAAAACAGTTGCTTGATGTAGAAACATGGTTGGAGATTTAAATGGAGTAGCCGATCTATGGCTGTGATGGGGTTGGTGATGTCGGAGGCTTGAAATCCGGATACTGCAACGAGTAAAAAAAAAAGATACATGGTAGCTAAGCATTTGTCAAGAGAAAAGAATAATAGATAGTAAACGAGAGCAATGTAAGTTACTAGTAAGCATTACAGAGGGATATGGAGAAAGAGGTCTTGGAATTCCAGGATGTGATTCTGCTTTAACTTCTGGTTGTTTCGGCACTGAATTTATTTGGGGAGCTGCTTCTGCTTTTTGTACAGTACTATCAGCAGAAGCCGGTTCTGGACTTACCTCAACTGGTGCGGGAAGAGCCTTGCTAGTCACAGGTAACGGTAGAAGTGCCTTCCCAATTTCCTACGTTTCCCAAGTAGATACGAACAATAAATCAAGACAATGACTGATAAGTAATAGATTTTCAACTATACAAATCATATATATATAATTACTTACCTTTACGTCATCAACAAGCTCTTTAGGTGCGACCTTGGTGTTCAGGAATTCATTAACTTGTTCTAGTGTTTCTTTCCGATCCTGCCATGGAAAGCAATACAGGATACGTGAACCCAAACCTTTATTGTAGGATCTAAGGAACAGATTATAAATAACGTCATTGAAAACAAAGATCTGAATTAGTAATCCATTCCAGTTTTGTGACATCAAGCGAGTTATTGATGATGGTAGCAAACCGTACTTGAATTTAAGGTGATTGAATACTTTTTTACCCAAAATTATGAGCATTATCATCCATAGCCACAAACCATCTTCTCTCCAAAAAAATTCAAGAAGAGATTTCGATGAATTGGTTTCAGTGACATACCTGTGCAAACAGGAGTTTCTTGCTCACAACTTGAACAAAAGCAGCTGAGCCCAAAAGTTGGAGTATCGTTTCTATCTGAAAAAAAAAGAAAAAGAAAAAATACAGTAGAACTTTCAGTCTTCAATCTCCCATCACATAACCGATCCTTACTGAACCAAAAGAACAAAAAAAAAAAAAGATGGGAAAACCAATATAAAACGGATTCAACAACCCCACCTCCGTAAATGCCAATAAACCTAACCCAGTAGCTGCAGTGACCGCAAGGGCAACGGACAATCCATCAGAACCAACCTGAATATTAATTTCCATGAGTATTATATGTTATTATAAAACCAAGGGGGATGGGATGAACTATTTCGAATAACTTCAAATGCATAAGCTTTGCTGAATTGATACTTGAGAAGAGCTTTTTACTTCCAACTTGCTTACTGGAACTTCAGAATTTCAGAACATCTTAAAAAGTATGCATAGAAGCATACCGATTAATTTCTACTTCTAAAAAAAGAAACTGCTATCAATCAAGTCCATCCATTATAAAATGTTATCAGAGAATCAGCCTTCATATTAAGAAGAACCTTCCATATCAGTTAAATTTCCTAGCTAATCCACTTATCAAGCTACGTGCGATTTGAAAGTTTAAACAAATAGCTTACTTTCAGCATTTTTATATTTAATTACGGGGCTGTTTGTTTTTTTGTCTAAAGTCTTATAAGACCTTAATTTATTAGATATATGGATAAGTCTTAAAAATTAAGATATTATGATATGTTTGTTTTTTTCATTTTAGATGACTTATTACAAATATAAAATTGATTAGGTTGTGTTAGGGTTTCTTCAAAAATTGGAAATTTTTGGAAAATTGATTTTTAATATTTTATTATGTGCGGATAAAATCATAAATGTATGAATTGTTATAAGATATTTTTGGAAATTTATTAAAAAACTCTACTGTATCACTTTTTGAATAAGATAAAAGTAAAAAAAATTTACTTTTTCTAAAAGACATATATATCTTAAAATAAGATATAGGTTGAAAAAACAAACAAACTGATTTATCTTAATTTAAGATATAAGAGGTAATAAGTCTTATTGGGAAAAAAACAAACAGCCCCCAAGATATTTTCCCTTGATAACTTTTTGGTTCCATACTTTTGTTAATCGATTAAATAGCAGTTTGAAGTTAGCAGAGAAGATAAATGAGCTTTTCACTTCAAGGAAAAAGATAGATACCCAAAGGTGCATAAAATTAAAATCATATAGTATATGAGCATATAGAAAAACTCCAAAACATACCCCAAATGCATCGCTGATAGTTTCTGTCAGAGAACTAAGATCAAGACTCAAAGCTTTCTTTGGTGGTATCCAAGGAAGACCGCTACTCTGCAATATTACAATACATCTCAGAGTTTTGAAAAGAAATTTGAATGTCCTGACCGAGTATATAATAAAATCGCATGAATGGAGTATACCACCCATCCCCGCGGTCCTTCTGCTCCATCTTTTATTGCATATGCGGCTTTAAATCCATTTACTGTGACTAACTCCGCAACCAGTTCAGAGTTCCCATCAAATCTGGCTTTCATCACAGATTTAGCAACATTAACGTCATATGTTAATCTTCAGAACAGAAAAAAAAAAAAAAAGACTGAGAGAAGGAGAGAGGAAACATATGCATATGAACACATAGATGTGATGGAAAAATCCTCAATGAGAGTGGTTCCTTCATGAGTGAATTTGAATGGTAAATTAATTATTTGGAGCCAAGTCCCTAAAATAAAATCACAATGGGGTGCTCCAACATCTGAAGCTAGCGCAGAAGGTGGTGCTAATGTTTTTTTATCCAACAATCACTCCTATTCTGTTTGGTTGGAGATTGCATTTTTAACCTATGATATGATATTTGGATCAAACAGCAATTATGTTGCAAAACAACACAGATACTTGAAAGAGCAGATGGTTTGATGGAAAAGTAGTCTTGTATGAGAAAATAAATATTTATCACTAATCATGCCTAATGATCTAACATCTAAAGGCCAAGATTAGCTAAGGAATGCCAGAGAAAAATGGTCTCAAGAACACCAAACTGGTTGAAGTTTAAAAACCTAAGATTGCAGGCTCATGATTTCTAAAAAACACCCTTGAGGAATGAGAGTGGAACCTGGTCTGTCAAGCCACTCAGGAGCTTGGGAATGAGAATTGTTTGTCAAAAATCCTTATCAATCCCAAATACATCAACTTGTTTAATCAATACAATACTATACATTAAAGTGGGTAAACATTATCTTTAGAAGATCAATGAAGGTACTCAACCTTGGCTTCCTCCTTGCCAATCAAGTTCCAACAAAAACGTGGAAAATTTTTAAGTCTAATACTTGATATTTTGTGAATTCTAACATAGCTAATGAAGATTTACATTTCATGAACAATCTGATAAAGAAATGTGAAAATTTTCTACCAAAAAACCACCCTCCCTTCATCTTCACTTGTTTGAACTAACTAGTAACTATTTATTAGAAGAAAAAATCATGCACAACATTGTAATTTGTAACTGGGTTCAGGATCTTACTTGTCTAGGATGAACAATGTAGTATTCTGTGGTTCCTTGAACTTCAAAGACAACTTCTTCAAGAACCCTGGCTTGTCTTCACCATTGTAGACAATTGACACAGGCTTCTTACCCAAACCCTTAACATCAGGACTACCCACTTGTCTAAACTCAACTGGAGCTCTTATATCAAGCAATTGGGCACTCCCATCTTCACCCAACTTGGCATAAACATTCTTTGCAGACTCAACTCCCCAAGGCTTTGCATTCTTTAGAACCTGAGACAAAACCAATGGAACCGCCAAGATTGTCACACCACCAGCTATAATTGCAGGATTCTCCGTTCCAAAAGCAATAACACTATCAAGAAACCCATTTGCATCAAAATCAGAAGTGATGGACCCGGCTGCCTGCTGTAGTGCTTCTTCATATGTTAAAGCTTTAGCTAAACCAGGAGCAAGAACTGAAGAAAATAGCATTAACCCCCCATGAACACTCCTTGTTAAACACTCACGCAAAGTTGTTGGTGGGTAGGTGGTAAAAGAAGCAGAAGAGGATGAGAGTTTGTGCAGAGAAGTTGTGGGTAAAGATTGGATTTTTCTGGGTTCTGTCCTAATGTCACAAAGAACTGACAAAGGTGTCAAACCAGTAGCTGCATTGAGGGCCTCCATAGCATAATTCTACAATCACAGAATCTTCTTTTTGGGTTCTCAAAGAAGTGAAGAGAAAGCTTGAAACACCATGTTAGACAAAATTTATATTGTTTTGTATTGTTCTAGGATGTGATGGAGAGTGCAGCAAAGCCCAAAGGATGACAAGCCTTAGCTTCAGTGTGTGCAATTTGGCTGGCGTGCTTTCAGTGGGGGGAGGTGATGACGTGGAATGAGATATTTGATGTAAACCATTCATAGAATGACACGTTGAAAGATAGATGAGGAGGCCGTGACGTTTCTAGATTGCTTGATGACTTTAATGGCTTTTTCTTGATTGTGTGGCTGAGAAATGTCTGAAGAAGAAAGTTGTAACTCGTATAAGTCTCTACTCTCTAGTACATGTACTGTGCAGTAGACGCTCGGAGGTAGTACGAGCCATTACCACATACCATGTGCAATTGTACATACTACTACGTAGTGTTAAATTTCTTGTAAAATGAGTGTTAAATTTAAGGGTTATCGGCACCGGTCCCCCTTGAACTTTATATGAGTTTGCATTTTACCCTCTAAACTTTTTATTTAGACATTAAACCTTCTGAATTCTCATTAATTAGTAAACAATTTTGATTTATTACCCTCTAAACGTTTGTAACAGTCTAGTTTTGTCAATTAATGAAAGTTTAGGGGGTTTAATGTCTAAAAAAAAAGTTCAAGAGGTAAAATTAGAGCAGACCACAGTTCGGTTAAACAGTCGGTTTTGTCCGCGGTTTAACCGGAACCGGATTGGCCAAACTGGAACCAAAACCGCCGGTTTGAAAACCGGTGGTTCCGGTTCCAGTTTCGGTTTGGGATTCCTCCAAACAGTCCGAAACCGACGGTTTAAACTGCCGGTTTATAAAAAATATATATATAATAATAATAAATCAACTAATCAGAAGTTGACACATGGCACTTTTTTGATTTTTTTTTTTGAAAAACCGCCCAAAACCAAAACCAAAACCAAAACCGTACCTAAACCGCCGGTTTTGAAACCGTACCTAAACCGCCGGTTTTGAAACCGAAATCGAAACCGGAACCGCCAAACTGGCGGTTTTAGGTGGCCTAAAAACCGAAACCGGCGGTTTGAAACCGAAATCGGAACCAAACCGAACCGGTGCCACCTCTAGGTAATATGCAAACTCATGTAAAGTTCATGGGGTAGGTGACAATAACCCTAAAATCAATTTCAAATACATTATCTTTAAAATCAGATGTGTAAAAAATTTCGAATAAATTCCTTGCCTCTGTGGAATCATTCAGGTGCTCTGATGTAGGCTTAGTTGAAGAATTTTCAATTTGTTTAGTACAACCAAGAAAATCACATTAAGATCTATAATCCTCTTACAGTGAAATTACAAAGACTATGGCTGGTCAGATTGAACCACAACATATCAATCAAAACATCGACGGACAAGTTTGCTGTTGGCAGAGTTGTTAATTTTACATGTGAATTATATATATATATATATTATACATCAATAATAATCAAAATGATGGAGGTAATACCTCCTAAAATTTCTGTCCAACATCAATCCGAGAAGTATCATCCAAGAAACAGACAGTTGGATGGTAAGACTTAAGAGTCCAGGGTATATATATCTAAGTTAATGAATGGTGGGATTAAACAAAATTTGTTCAATTGGATCGTGTTACACTACATAAGAAAATGCAAAAATGTAGAAGGGATTACAGAAGATCAAAAAAGTAATCCAAACCTTGCCCAATTTCCCAAATGGAGATGCCAATTCCCCACTGACGAGCTTCGTCTAGCCTCATCGAAATTGACATCAGTGATGGGTAAAACACTGCATGTTTGTCATGGTTATCATCAGAATAGACGAAGTAATGCTCCCCGCTGTTCTTTTCCCACTGGAATTCAGGTCTGTGCTTCTCCAATAAATTGAGGTAATCCCTTCCGGTGATCGCTCCTCCACCACCTTCTTCTCCTGCAATTTCAATATTATGTCAAATGGGAGCTCACATATGGAAAGTCCAAGAGGAAACAAATCCTATACAATTCACATAATGAAATCAATTAGAATATCTATAAAATATTAACTCTCAACAGGTTTTATTTAGTACATGATCATGTTCGCAGAATTAAGGAGATTCATATGCCATTCAATATGATAATTAGATGAGCTAAAACCATTAAAAAAAAATCCATCCATCTATATTAGTTGGTATACACGGGGACAGAAAGAACTAGAAATACCTTCTGAAAGTAAGAAATCATTTCCATAGAAATTGATGCCAAGAAATATTTTCCGGGCCACACTCTTAGCAGCACTGTTGCGGATCCCAAGGAGAAACTGCAGGGTGAGACGTATCCACTGCAGAGGTGCATTTGGACCAGGTTTATGAGGTCCTGAGAAGTCATAGGTCATTAGCGAGAAACCATCTACAGCAGCACTTAAGCTCTGAAGATCATGAGGTCCGAAGTCATGCGCTTGGAGCTTCTCTGATTGTGGTGGAGCTATGACATAGATCAACTGCAGATGTTGCTGCTTACTGTTCCTTACTGAGGGCACAGAGTGCAGTGCATGTCCAAGTTGTTTTATGAACTCCAGCGCCTAAGTTTTCAAGAGAATTTGTTAGATTTCACAGTTCAGAAAGAGCGAGGCTAGGTTGATGGGAAAATTAAGCAGCAAGAATTTGAAAAGCTATTAACAGAAACTCCAGCTAACTACTTGTCAAAAATATACATCCAAACCTTTCAAACTTCTAAATCAAGAAGCATTATATGGTTCTTATACATAAGTAATTACCATTATCCGCATGTCTGGATCATGCAAAACACCATAAGCTGCCCACCTAGACCAAGACTCTAGCACAATACCATCATATTCCATTTCCCTGTTCATCAAGGAGAGTTTCCACACAAAAACCAGAGTAGAAAGGAATCAAGGATCCGGACAAGCAACAAGTAATGAAATTATTGAATGCTAAAGGAGGCTCCATGCAGATTTATTAATGAAAGTGGTATTACTTGCCCCGTCACAAGCAACTGAAAGATAGCGTTGAATATATAAAATATCTCCAAAACTCTTCTAGAGCATATCCAAGGGCTCCCTAAATCCCCTCCTTAGCTAAAATAGGGAGTGAATTTGGTTTTAGAGCACTCCAAGGGGCTCCCTATTCTAGAGAGCCACCAAGAGGCTCTCCAAATGTAAGGAGCCATTTCAAGCTCCCTATCTTCTCTCTTATTTTTTTTATTATTTCTAAGTTGATTGATCCCCTCTCTCTTATTTTTACAATTTAAAACAAAATAAATTTATTTATATTTGAAATTTAAAAAATATTAAAATATTAATGACTAGCTATAATAGGGAGGATGGTTGGAGTGATCTCATGAAAAGTTGCTAGCTAAAATAGCTAAAATTTAGCTAAAATTTAGAGAGCATAAGTAGCCGTGTGAGAACCACTATACCATTTGACCATTTCATTAATATTATAATTATATAAAGGCTCTCCAAGCATAAGATTTTAGTAACCAGACATTGGACAACTTGAAACTTATGACATGTTTTCTACATTTAAGAAACCTGAAGGTCTGGCTAGTTAAGCTATTAATCAATTTATGATGCTTTTATCACTTTGGGATTCAGGTTGGGTACAATCATTCTTCACTAAACAATCTTTTATATTATTTAAAAATTCTTGACACAAATTTCTACTACAAATATACATGTGGACCGCCTAAATGAACAATTTTATACCTTAACTCAACATGAATCAACCCAGTGACAACCATAATGAAGTGTGTGGTCACTCATCTGTGTGCAACACAAGCTTCTTTAGATCTTTCAAAATGAAAGTTCAATGTCCGCACAGACTAACGTTACTTTTAATGATTGTGAAACTGCAGAATAAAGCTAAACAACAAATATAATTGTGATCTAGTGGTAGAGAAAAACAAAAATTCCTAAATTGAAGAGTAAATGTACAGAAAGAGAAGTCTGGGGGCTTACTGGCACTCTGTTAATATAAGGACAATTGCTTTATCCCTCAGTTTCTTCTTTCTAAGCAGCTCCTTTGGAAATGCTTCAAGAACAACTCTGGGTAACACCTATATATCAGAAAGAGATGACCGTTGTAAAACTTAAATGTTCAATGCAGGTTTGCAACACATGAATAACAAACTTAAACTTAAATTCCTGGGAAAAGACAATGTTTTCTAGAAATGATCAACAAATTCCATCCATTTGGCAAGTATATGCGTCAAAGATGGTCCTCTGATTACACGATGAATCAAACTTATATGTTCGTAGTTATTTGATGCCTCTGACAATTCCAGAAAGGCTACAACATACAGCAATGTTAACAAATGCCATGGTTTCTGAAGTGACCCGATCCATATACAGTATTTTACAACTGCCAAAGTAGAGAAACAGATAAATTTCTTTAAAATTACCAAAGCTTCTCCGGACTTTCTAAGCGCCGAGATCCATCCTGTATCAGCATTATGTCTCCCTTCCAGTACTAAGCTGTTTCCCTGGCTGGCAACAAATTACAGCTCAAATATCATAAAAATGTTTTCATCTTCATTTTCTTGTCCCTTTTTTCGATAATCAGGAATTGGACATACCTCTTCAGATCATACCAGACAGGCGATAAGTGTGTAAATTTATTATTGAACCTCTTCGCCGTTTTGTAGCCCTTCGAATTCCTGCATGTTTACCATGTAAAGCAACATAAACCTTCTTCAACATAAACCAAGACATAGAAATTAAAACCACGACAATAACAATATGGACATTGCAAAAAACATAAAATCAATAGCGCATTTTCAAGAATTACGATTCAATCAGAAGCCATTACAACACAAACAAACAATCATAGCAAAAATGTCTGCCACAAATAAACACATTACTCTTCTAAAAGTGGACAGACCATGGAGTAATGTAGGCCAATATAGGATACGTATAGTGCCGATGAGATGCATTCTCTGAGACTTTTGTGTTCTCCTGAGATTATAAAATTTTAATTAACAAAGAGTTATATATGAGATCAGTGATCATATATATATTATATATATATACAGTACACTTACAGTGAGGATTTCTTGGTAGGTCACATCAGTTTTGATGAGTCCACGCTGGTTTTCCTGAGATACGGTATGGTTCGCGCGGGGCGTGTTTTTCACATAATAGAAGAGTACGGACACCGCCGGAATCACGACGATGCATAAGAGAATGAAACTGGTGAAGAATTTCCGATCAGAAGCTGAGTCGCCGGTTCGGTCAACTCGAGTGGCCGTTTCGAATGGGTCCTTTCGCCGTTCGGAAATCGGGGGAACCCTGCGTTCTCGCTTCCTCACCATTTTTCTGTATAGTGACTGAGTCACGTCCGAGTCAAAAAATCCATTAAATCTCCGGTTATGAGGCCATTAGTCGTTTATGTTCAAAACGACGCCGTTAACATATTAATTATAACTAACCGACCCTAACCGGATTTGTAACGAAACCAAACCCGTTGTGACTAGTCAAAAAGCCAATTATACCCTTGATTTGTCTTCACAAGTACGTTCAAGTCCCCACAAGATTAGAAGATATTATCCATCGTCAAGACAACAAAAATGACATCGAAAAATATCTATCTGTACAAAGGGTTTTGTACATAAACCCTAATTTTTATTATCGTCCAATGCCAATCCTAAAAGCCAGTTTCAGTCTACAAAACTGAGTCCAATTAAACCCAGGTAATTCTTCCTTTCATATCTCTCTTCATACAAATTGTTCTGCAATTTTATTTGCACTTGTATGTTCTATAAAGCGAAAATGGAGCCCAAGCTATTATTGCTTTCATCTCCTAAATCCATACCATCCACGTCTTTACCTTTATTTCTCTCATACAAGCCTCCTTTTGTTAAAAAGCCAAAATTTTGTATGAAGTCCCATCTCTCACTCTCAACAATACAAGCAGATAAGTCTCAGTTTTTCGGCAAAAGTTTGGTTTTTACAGATAAAATTGGTTCTTTTGGTAATTTTAGAAAAAATCATATCCCATTTGAGCCTGTTAGAGCTGCTGTGAAGAGAAGGAAAGAGCTTCCATTTGATAATGTGATTCAAAAGGACAAGAAACTGAAGTTAGTGTTGAAGATTAGGAAGATTCTAGTGAGTCAACCTGATAGAATTATGTCACTCAGGCAATTGGGTAAGTTCAGAAGAGATTTAGGTCTAGACAAAAAGCGTAGATTTATTGCTTTATTGAGGAAGTTTCCGGCGATATTTGAAATTGTAGAAGAAGGGATTTATTCATTAAGGTTCAAATTGACACCGGAAGCCGAAAGACTTTACTTGGAGGAGGAGAAAGTTAGGAATGAAATGGAAGGTTTGTTGGTTACTAAATTGAGGAAATTGTTGATGATGTCATTAGAAAAGCGGATTTTGTTGGAGAAAATTGCTCATTTGAGGACTGATCTTGGGCTACCTTTTGAATTTCGTGACACTATCTGTCATAGGTACCCCCAATATTTTCGTGTTGTTGTAACTGAGAGAGGCCCTGCGTTGGAATTAACTCAATGGGATCCCGATCTAGCTGTGTCAGCAGCTGAGTTATCTGAAGAGGAAAATCGAGCTAATGTGATGAGAGAGAAAAATTTGATCATTGATAGACCACTAAAGTTCAATAGAGTTAAGCTGCCTAAGGGTCTTAATCTTTCTAAGAGTGAATTGAGAAAGATTTCACAGTTCAGAGATATGCCTTATATATCACCGTACTCAGATTTTTCAGGATTGAAGGCAGGTACTCGAGAGAAGGAAAAGCATGCTTGCGGGGTTATTCATGAGATGTTGAGTCTCACTGTTGAGAAAAAAACTCTAGTGGATCACCTCACACATTTTCGGGAGGAATTTAGATTCTCTCAGCAACTGAGAGGAATGCTGATAAGGCACCCTGATTTGTTCTATGTATCCTTGAAAGGGGATAGGGATTCAGTTTTCCTCAGGGAAGCCTATCGTGATTCTCAATTGATAGATAAGGATCGGCTGTTGATTATTAAAGAGAAGCTTCGCTCTCTTGTTGCTGTTCCTAGATTCCCGAAGAGGGGTTCTCCCAAGAAAGATACTGACGAGACTAATGAACCAGAAGATGGAAGTGGTGAGGATGGAGAAGCATGGTCTGATATTGATGATATGACTGATAGTCAGTTTGATGATGATTTTGGGGATGATTGGAGCGATGACGATGACGATGACGGTGATACACCTCCAGATTTTGATGAAGATGATGGAACTGTGAAGATAGGATCAAGCAAACCAGCTAAACAGGTAAATGGCTCAATGAAGAATGAAGACAAGCCGCCGGTTCTTGAGTTTCCTGATGGTAGGCCAAGAGAACGCTGGTAAAAGAAGATGCAATTTTCTCCCTTCATTGAAGGTCCCAATTTAGAGATATCAATCCATCGTTCACTTTAGCTTTGGTTCTCTAGAGGCAAGAATACAATACCTGTTCACCAGTGTTCTTGAAAATGTAAGACTTCAAACTTTTTCATAACTTAAGGATCAAGAAACTGCTTGCCAAAGAGAAGAAAATCCTTGTAGCATGAATGTAATTGTTACAACATTTTTGTTAATATAATGAAACAGTTTGATCTTTCAAAGCTGTAGATCTATCAAATCCTTGAACTAGTATCTTACCAGAATGCTACTGTCACTGCCTTTTGTTAATATATTTAGCATAGTAACATACAATTTAATTTGAGTGGAGTTGGTAACGTGTTGCATTGCACGATAACATTTTAAGCATTGATTTTTTTCTTCTTAATGCTGCTAATGTTCATCAATGTCCGTTAAAACTAGAGTGCATTGATCGTTTGATTGTTTAAAAGAAGCATCTCTTCTTCTGAAGCAAGGAGCTCAGTGGATTCATCATTCATCTCATATCCACTGTAAAAGCATATTTGATAAGGTATTGTAGTAGTCATGGAGCTCTACTGTCCAAATTCTCTTTCTTCTTCTTCTTCTTCTTCTTTTTCTTCTTCTTCTTCTTCTTCTTGTATATTCAACTTGCTTCCATGTTCAATGGTGCAAACAAGCTGTTGTGTGCCTTTGAAGTTAACTGTTATAAATCAACTCCAACGAATCAAATTATTCCCCCCAACTAGTACATGTAGAAGGGGCATCGGAGATTGACATATTCAATATTGGAACATCTGGAATCATTCACTATCTGTAAAATTTCTTCATTTTGTTGATAAGAATAGTGCAATCCAATATAGAGAATCTTGGCATCCTCCTACGCATTAATTAAATTTACTTTGACAAAGCTTGTCGTGCTTCCTACCTTGGAATTAAAGCATAATTGTTTCTTTATCAGGATAAGGGGTTGCTTGCAGGAGAGCCTTGGGGATGAGATGTGGCAAGTTGTGTGCAGTACCTTCAGTTTTTCTTCCAGAATCTTGAGAATCTTGGTTGACAAATTGCCTTAGAAATTTGGAGATTGGATTTGGAACAGATGGAATCATTAGTTCCAACTTGTGTTATGTTTTCCACTGGATATGGAAATCTGGAATTGTTCCTGCGTTGACTTTGTGAGATTTTGACAAGGTTGAGATGCCTATTACTGCTTTATTCTTCTTATCCAACATTAGAAAAGAAGGCATAGCTCTCTTTGCCTATAAAAAGGGTCAGTTGCTCAGCCTGAGTTAACAAAAGCTTGAGCAAGGCAAGGCAAGCAAGGAGCAAGCTCTTGTGTTTCTTCCTCCATGAGTGGACCTTCAAGGCACTGGTTGTTCACTCTTCCTCAAGGGCTTCCTCCTTCGCCGGCACAGGCTGCTGGAAGCCCGCGAGCAAGAGTAAACAAGCTGTGCCTTCACATACATACGTTTCGCTCAGCAAATTAAACACTACTGCTAGTTAGTTATTTATTTATTTATTCATGCCCATATGTTTTTTCTTTTTTATTTTTTAAATATTACAATAATTCGGGTTTAGGGATGGGACATACTCGAACTCACAACTCCATAATTTAGGTGTGAAGGGTATACCATCAAACCCAACCTCATCATATCTTCATGACCCTATGTTAAAACTCTAAACGATCAACTTTAGTTTCATTTGTTATGATTTTGGTTTATATATATATATACGGGGAGGGATCGGAAAACACAATTTTTGACACGATTTTACAGCCATTGGATGTATAAGATTTGAATGGTTTAGATTTAATAAATTTTTTATTTATTTATTTCCTAATCATTTATCTATCATTAATTTATTTTATTCTCTCTCATTTATCATAAATTGACTTTCCTAATTAAATCAAAATAATATCTTCTCTTCCTCTCTCTTGCGTTATTTTCCCTCATTGTTAGGGTCTGTTTGTTTTTTTTACTATAAGACTTATTACCTCTATATCTTTAATTAAGATAAATCAGTTTGTTTATTTTTTCAACTTATATCTTATTTTAAGATATATATATCTTTTAGAAAAAGTACAAAATTTTGACTTTTATCTTATTTAAAAAGTGATACAGTAGAGTTTTTTAGTAAATTTCCACAAATGCCGTATAACAATTCATGCATTTATAATTTTATCCGCATATAATAAAATCCTAAAAATTAATTTTCCAAAAATTCCCTATTTTGAAGAAACCCTAACGCAACCTAATCAATTTTATATTTGTAATAAGTCATCCAAAATGACAAAAACAAACATATCATAGTATTTTAATTTATAAGACTTATCCATATGACTAACAAATTAAGGTCTTATAAGACTTTAGATAAAAAAAAAACAAACAATCCCTTAGTCTATTTTTTTTTTTATATCCTCACTATTAGTTTTATCTTCTCCCTCATTTCTCACATTTTTCTCTTCTCTTTAAATACTCACATGATAAATCTTCTATGGAGTGACGAATTCAAATGGGGTTAGGACTTAGTAGACAGTTGAAAAGAAACTTAATGAGTTCAATATGAGTAAACCGTTACTCAAGACATGAAGGATAGTATATATGAATCATCCTCTATTATACTTTATTTTTTCCAAGTTATTACAATGTTAAGATGAATCGTGTATATAATCCTAGATTCCTTATATATTTTTGTCTTTCTTTTATTTATTTATCATTGTTTTATTTCATGTCTTAATCTGAGAAATCAATTTTTGCACTGTTGTTGTATGCTTGTAGCAATGGTAGAAAGTAAAGTTATATATCACGAGAGAGAGGGAAATAAAATGAACAGTAAATATGAAAAAAAAAATGCAAGAGAGAGGAATAAGAAATATTAATTAGATTTAATTAATTAGGAAAGTGATTTTATGATAGGAGAAAATAAAATAAAATAATAATAGATAAATGAGTAGGAATTTTTTTTTTTTATTATTATTAAATATAAACCATTCAAATCTTATAAATCTAATGGCTACAAAATCGTGTCAAATATTATGTCAAAAATTGTGTCCCCCGATGTTTTCCCTTTATATATATATATATATGCTTGTAGCGTAAAATATAAAATCACTTGTTAGGCAGTGTGTTTCGGTGGGCACAAAACAAAACGAGGGCCAAACATTGATGCAACTTTTCTTATAATCAATGTTAGTTGTGCTGATGGTATAATCAGTTGTAAAGTTATCTGTTGTAAAGTTAATCGGCTAGTTAATTATAGTTTTAGAACTACTGTAAATCTCAAAACTAGTACACACACACATATATATATAAAAGTGCTAAAATTAGTTAAAATGACTAAAATAGACTTGATTTTAGACCCCTATTTCATTTTTTTCTCATTTATTATATATATTAAATCAATATTTAAGTATAATATTTAAATTATAAAAAAAAAAATTTGGTAAGAATGATAAAAGTATTTTTAAGAGTTTTTGTAAATCAAATCAAATATTTAAGTAGAATATTTAATTTTAAGATAAAATAAAATATATAAATGATTTTAACTTGATTTCATAAGGATAATAATGATATTTTAAAGGATTTATTAAATGTTGAAATAGATTATTCAATAATTACTTTCAAAAAGTAACCCCCACCTACTTCTCAAAATCACGATCAAAACTGGCAATATCTATTAATCTGAGACCTGGTATTTTTTTGAAAGCTTTCATCATTGGTAAGATTCGAGCTGTTGACCTAGGAGTCATTTGTTCAAGCCCTAAGCTCATTCATCTACCAGCTGAACTACGCTCATGTTGAAAGTTTTACCAAACTTCATTTTCTATTAAAATTATAAAATAAACTGATTTTAATTTTTCAAAAGCAATATCAAACCGACCAATTTGGTGTTTCTGTAACTCTTGTAATAATCATTGTTAGCTGTACTGAAGGAATAATCAGCTGTGAAGTTAATTAGCGAATGTTTGATTAATTGTACTTTTAAAACTACTATATAGCTCAAAAGTAATATACATATATTTGATATTTTTTATTTTAAAAGGGTTAAAATTAGTTATAATGACTAAAATATACATGATTTTAGAACATCATTTCATTTTTTTTTTTCATTAATTATATATTAAATCAATATTTAAGTAGAATATTTAAATTAGAAAAAAATAATTATAAGAATAATAAAAATATTTTAAATAGATTTTATAAATCAAATCAATATTTAATTTTAAGATAAAATAAGATATATAAATGCTATTAATTTGATTTCATAAGAATAATAATGATATTTTAAAAGATTCATTAAACGTTAAAATAGATTATTCCATAACCACTTTTAAAAAGTAACCCCCCTTCTACTTCTCAAAATCACTGTCAAAACTTATCAGATTTTCAATTAACAGTTTTAAAAGTTTTATCAAACGTCATTTTATATCAAAATTAAAAAAGGAAATTGCTTAGGTACTGACCAGTCAGTACCCAAGCCATACTGACCATACCAAACCACCCAATGGGGTGTTGCCACGTGGCAAAACTCTTTTGCTTTTTCCATGTTTCTCCTTGCTTTGGGTTACGTGGCAAGCAATGAGTGGTCAGTACCCAAGCATTATCCATTAAAAAATAAGGTGATTTTAATTTTTTAAATACCGTAAGTCTTTAAGCCCATTTTGTAAGATGATGGAGACCTTATCCACAAAATCACGAAGAGTTTCAACATAACAGTGTCTATTGGAAGCACAAAAATGAGTACTCCCACAAACTGCTGTGCTGTCTGTATCTTCACATCTTCCCCGCCAAAAAAACCTCCATGGCCGCCAAATTTACACCATTTCACCACCATCACCGCTTCATAGCAAACTCACCTCTCCACCCATCATTCTCTCTCAATCAAAAACCCACCTTTCATTCTTCAACTTCTCTCGCACTTCCACTCACTGACGCCTGTTCGCTCTCTGCTTCTTCTCCTTCTCCTTCTCTTCAATCTTTCTCTTCTTCAACTTTTTCTTTCTTCAATGAGACAAACGACATCACAAGTTTGGATTCAGTTGAATTGATGCATGCCCAGATGATCAAAATGTGCGAGAACCGGAATTCAGACACTGTAGCTAAAAGTTTGATCTTGTGTTATCTGGAGTTTGGTGACTTCAAGTCGGCTGCTAGGGTTTTCTTGATGGATTTTTCGCAGAATTATATAGAATGGCATTCTTTTTTGGATGAATATGAGGGTTTTGGTGGAGAATTACGACAAGTTCTTGAGGTTGTTCGTGAGTTGAATAGTAAAGGAGTGATTTTCGATAGTAGAATTCTCACTATAGTTTTGAAGATTTGCACTAGAGCCATGAATTCCTGGCTAGGCCTTAATGTTCATGCTATTTTGATCAAGAGAGGCTTCGATTTCGACATGTATTTGAAGTGTGCATTGATGAATTTCTATGGGAGGTGTTGGGGTGTAGATAGTGCTAATAATGTATTTGATGAAGTGTCTGTTCGTGAAGATCAACTGTGGAATGAAGCAATCATAATGAATTTGAGAAATGAGAGATGGGCAAAGGCCATTGAATTGTTTCGAGAAATGCAGTTTTCGTCTGCAAAAGCTAATAGCAGGACGATTGTGAGGATGCTACAAGCTTGTGGAAAAGTAGGAGCTCTCAAGGAAGGAAAGCAACTTCATGGGTATGTTTTAAAATTTGCTTTGGAATCAGATTTGTTTATATGCAATTCCCTGATTATTATGTACTCAAGAAATGACAAACTTGAACTAGCTAGGATAGTGTTCGATTTGATGAAAGACCATGATTTATCTTCATGGAACTCGATAATCTCGAGTTATACTACACTTGGTTATGTGAAAGATGCTAGGGATCTTTTCAATAAAATGGATTCATCGAATGTAGAACCAGATATAATAACCTGGAATAGCCTTTTATCGGGCCATGTCGCTCATGGCTCGTACAAAGAAATCTTGACCATTTTGCATAGAATGCAGAGTTTGGGGTTTAGGCCAAATGCGAGCTCTGTTGCTAGTGTTCTTCAAGCTGTTATTGAACTTGGTCTTGTGAAATATGGTAAAGAAATCCATGGTTATGTTATAAGAAACCGACTTGACTATGAAGTATATGTAGAAACTTCATTGATAGACATGTATGTGAAGAATGATCTCTTAGGCACTGCTCAAGTAGTTTTTGATATTATGAAGAATAGGACCATTGTTGCTTGGAATTCATTAATATCAGGGTATTCGTTCAAGGGTCGGTTTGAAGATGCTAAAAAGTTATTGAGTCAGATGGAAGAGGAAGGAATTAAGCCTGATCTAGTGACATGGAATAGTCTGATTTCAGGCTATTCAATTTGGGGACAGAGTAAGGAAGCTTTGGATGTGATTCATCAGATGAAAAATTCAGGATTGGTTCCTAATGTGGTTTCATGGACCTCCTTAATATCAGGTTGTTCAAAGAACGAAAATTATAGGGAATCCTTGGAATTTTTCATCCAAATGCAGCAAGAAAGTATCAATCCCAACTCCGCCACCATGTCCAGCTTGCTTCGAACTTGTGGAGGCCTTGGTCTATTGCAGAAGGGCAAAGAGATACACTGCCTATCTATAAAAAACGGTTTCATCGAAGATGTATATGTGGCCACAGCCGTAATTGACATGTACAGCAAGTGTGGCAATTTAAAGAGTGCCCGTGAGGTTTTCTGGAACAGTGTAAACAGAACGCTAGCCTCTTGGAATTGCATGATTTCCGGGTTTGCCATTAATGGTCATGGTAAAGAGGCAATCTCACTTTTTCATGAGATGGACAGAGCAGGAGTCCAACCAGATGAAATAACCTTCACAGCTCTTCTTTCAGCTTGCAAGAACTCGGGTTTAGTTGATGAAGGCTGGAACTACTTTGATAGTATGAGAGTGGATTATAATATAACCCCGACAATAGAGCACCACTCGTGCATGGTAGATCTTCTTGGTAAAGCAGGTTATCTTGATGAAGCTTGGGACTTCATTCAAACAATGCCATTGGAGCCAGATGCTACCATTTGGGGAGCTCTGCTCGGATCCTGTCGAATCCATAAAAACATTGAATTCGCTGAGATCGCAGCAAACAAACTTTTCGAGTTAGAACCCTACAATTCTGCTAATTATGTTTTGATGATGAACTTGTATGCTATGTCAGACAGATGGGAGGATGTTGAACATCTTAAAGATAAGATGGCTAATGTAGGGGTGAAAAATGGACTCGTATGGAGCTGGATACAAATTGATGAGACGGTTCATGTGTTCGCTGCAGAAGGAAAACTCCATCCAGATACCGGGGAAATATATTTCGAGCTATATCATTTGGTTTCTGAAATGAAGAAAATTGGATATGTACCGGACATTAACTGTGTATATCAGAACATCGATGAAATAGACAAGGAGAAGGTTCTGTTGAGTCATACAGAGAAATTGGCCATCACTTATGGACTAATGAAGACGGAAAGCAGTACTCCAATCAGGGTGATTAAGAACACAAGAGTATGTTCTGACTGTCACAATGCAGCAAAATACATATCTTTGGTACGAAACCGAGAGATTTTTCTCCGGGATGGTGCTCGATTCCACCATTTTAGACAAGGGAGGTGTTCTTGCAATGATTGTTGGTAATAGGTAATGATATTGGCTTCGATGTAAATTGCTCAAAATTGTGATATACTATCTTTTTTGGAATATTATATAAATTTGGGGTTTTTTTGGGAATGGAAGGACTCGAACCCATGATCTCATAACGTAAGTGTGAGGGGTTTATCACTAGATTAATCTCATCTCGTCAAATTGTGATGTATCTCTAACCATGCTCTCTAAAGTTTAGCTAAATTTTAGTTATTTTAGCTAGTAACTTTTCATGGGATTACTCCAACAATCCTCTCTATTATAGCTAGTCATTAATATTTTAATATTTTTTTGAATTTATAATAAGGAAATTATTATTATCCCCCCTGTAGTTTGACGTATTCTCTAGTCTCCCCCCTAGTTTCAAAATTCTCCAATTTTCCCCCTTCTATGCACAAATACAATCAATCTCACCATATAAAAATAGGCATGGGAGGGAGGAAATTGGAGAATTTTGAAACTAGAGGGGAGAGACTGGAGAATACAGAAAACTATAGGGGTGAGAATGATAATTTCCCTTTATAATATAAATAAATTTATTTTGTTTCAAAATTTACATCATTTTTTCAATAAGAAAATTAGTTTAAAATAATAAAATAATAGGAGAGAGAAAATAGCTAGCAAAGAATGACTCTCTACATTTGGAGAATGCCTTGGTAGTTCTCTAAAATAGGGAATGGTTGAAGTGTAAAAAAACCATTGCCACTAGCTATTTCGGTTAAGGAGTGGCTTTAGAGGATATGGCTAGAGATGCTCTATCAAACTAACAATTTTAACTCGTGCAGAAATAAAGTATACCAATTGGAGAATGACCCTGCTTTTTGGATTTGATCAAGACAAGTCTTGTAGTTTGTAGACTTTTCAAACTGTATTGGCTTCGTTTTGGGCGCAAGATAGTGCAATATTGTGAGTTGTGAGTTGTGACCACGTACAATGTAAACCGTTCATGTCAACCTATCACGCTTTACATATTCAATGCCCACCACAAACGTGCCTGTAGTGACACAGCAGATCGCACAACACACACTGATAATACTCGAGGATGGTGGAGATTTGACGCTCATCTTCTTCTCCCAAAGGGTGCGTTTGGTAAGAGGATAGGATAGGGCGGGATGGAACAGTTTTTCTCTATTGTGTTTAAAATGTTTATGACACAACTATCAATTGTACTGTTATGCGTTTGGTATGGCTAGAATATAATAGGACAAAAGGTTCAAATAACTAGAATGTCTCTCTTATATATATAATTATATATATATATAATATCATAATAATATATATTAGTATGATATATATTATATTATTATATACGTAATAATATTTAATATATATTTTATATATTATTATTAAATATGTTTTTAATTTTTTAAAAATTTAAAAGGTAAAGTAGTTTTTTTATAATTTTCCCATATTATGGGACAACCTTATCCTAAGGTTTTAGGTGAGGCAAAATTTAGTGTTTTTTGTCTCACCTTATCCAGTTCAATCCTATGTTAAAGACATGCTAAATGTGGGACAAGAGAATTATCCCATATTGTCTCATCCCGCATAGCAAACACACCTTAAAAGAAGATTTAATAAGATTTCCAACTTTGACAAAACAAGACTCTACTTGACTACTTCCATTGAATTGTCTCACCTCCTCAACTTTTCCTGTATTTATCAATTATCATAACAGTATGACGACGATCCTCAAATATAAGTCTGCTTTTGTACTTAGAATTCTAGTGACCTAAGTAACATCAATATCCAAATAGTAGCTAATCGTAGATATTAACTAATTCAGTAACTAATGTTACAGGTTTTTATTTTGTTCCATCCTTTAGTTGATAGCTTAAAACTTTTGGGTCAGTGATAATGGACAAATACGACTTCCTTAAATTATGCTAGAGATTTTAGCTTCACATTTATGAGACGATAAGGGATATTTAAAAGATTTGTAATCTTCTTTTTTAGATGCAGGAAGTGTTGAGTCCACCTCTTCTTCGCTATTTCCGAACCCGGATAGAAGCAGCATCATAAAGGGTACACGCAACAACACAAATGGAAGGAAAAAAAAAAAGAGGGCAAACAATAATTTACTAAAACAAGACACAAAAATATGTACAAAACAAGTAACAAAACTGTACTGCTACTTAAAGGAGGTTTTGTTCTCTGTACTGAATTCCTGGACCTAAGAGATGGAACTACTACAACATGCAAACCAGCAGTACTAACTTTTTGATGATACATGAATATTTACAGATATGACCATAGTTGTATCATTACCACCATTCAGTAAAATTGATAAAAAGTTTGAGAATGAAGTGATCCTTTTCCATTCATGGAAAACTTGAGGAAAGAACCTATCTATATATCTTGGAACTAAAAAGAGGAGGTAAAGAGAGAAGGTACAGTGTTTGAGATATAGAAAAACAAACAAGCAAAAGCAGGCAGAAAATGAGAGTCAAAGGGGTCTGTCTCCAAACCATGGAAAGTGCACAGCCAGCATTTTGTTATCAAAACTTCTGAGAATATATGGAAGGAGGACAAATTCCTACCAATCTCTCTAAAAAGCTTTTCCCCGAATCTAGATTCTAGTACCCATCAGAGTTATACACACACCCTAGTCATCAGACGTCCTTAGTATCCGTTGATTGGTTCAGTCCGGTCCTGCACTGCCATCCTCTCCGAGACATCGGACAGTGACTTGAGATTGCACCTGATCAAGGCCTGAACAAAGTAACACGTCTCATCGTTCGTGTTTCCTTCTGGCACGTCCACCACAAATGACTCGATCACCAGTGTCCCGGGTCTTCCATCAATAATCTCCGGATGAACAGTCATTATTGAAGAGTAGTTCTGCAAATATAGTATATAAAAGAAAGTGGTTTAGAATGCTTTCCACGACACCATGTAGCGGGAACATATTTCTATGATTGATAAATTCAAAACTCGTAACAACTAATTGAAGGGCATATTCCCATATAGTGGTACATTTCAGGCCCCAGTAAAGTGTTATTTATTGGCAATCGCACAACACTCGTTACAAATGATACATCCTCCATACCCAGAAGTTTTTCTTTCTAAGTTTTAGAAAGAATCTCTAAACTTAAGCATCTCATACATACCCCACACAATCCCCTCTCCGTTCAACAAAAATCAATTGGTTAAAATCATTAACAACTTTGGCTTCTGCTATAAAATTCAATTGCTAACCAAAACCAGTCTATATTGAACTCTAAAACAAGTGATCAACATCATGTAAATCGATACAAATTACAAGCAAAGAAATACAGGTGAATTTCTTATACCTTTAGCCTGTGATCACCGCCAACGATCTTGATTCCAAGAATGTGCTCATCATCATCAAGAAGCTCCAACCTCTCCGTGCTAGTTGTAGCAGGAAGCCCAGATTTGACATTCACTTCTCTAACACTACCAATACCAAGATCCCCGTTCACCACACACCTGCTAACAAATGGCTTGTACTTCTGTGGCTGATCAAACCGCCTCACCAAAGACCAAACCTGATTAATAAATCAAACAATTCGTTAACACAAATAATTAATATCATGAAAAATAATACTTCAGCTTCCAAATTAACAAACTATGCTAGTAAATTTCTCGGAAAAAAAAAAAACATAACAACGGGAAAATATGAAAAAGTGAGAGAAGAAAATAAAAAGGAAAACAACAATTTAAGTCGTAGAAATAAAAAAGATAACCAGATCTTGTAAGATGCGATTATTTCCGTTTCTTGCATTTACTCTATTACCAAACGGAAAAGGATAATGAAAATTTTCGGTAAAACCTCCCAAAAACCACAAATTTCACCTGAAAAATCCATTAAAAAAGCAAGCAGCGAATCTTTAAAAAAAAATAAAAAATCATGTAATTAAGCCAAAATTGGAATTGTACATCAATTACTACTGAGATCTGTCCAAAGAAGAAAGAAGAAGTCGAAACATCTAAAAATCGGCAGACAACAAAGGCAAACAAATCGAAGCGGTCAGTCAGCATAAGGAAATCGAAAAAGAATAATAATAATAATAATAAAAACAAAAGATCGATCGCACGGTTTAGAGAAACATACGAGATGGACAGGGGCTCTGATGTGCTTGACGAGAGCAGAAGTGCACTGATTCTCTTTGGGCTCGTGCCTGTGGTGCCTCCGTATGTACTGCGCCTCCATCACACCGTACGCATCACCGCCGTTCATTTTTTCTTTTTTCTGATCAAGACTCTCTCTTATCTATCACTCTCTGTGTCGCCAAAAATATGTGAACTCTAAATAAGGAAAAGCAAATAGAGATAAGGTTTCTAGTAGTTGCAAAAGGATTTGTTGCAAAGTACTGCCTTAAGCTTTTGCTTTCGTTTTGGTTTTGGGTTTGATTTTGGCTTTGGCTTAGCAACTCTATCAAAGATTCATAAATCCACCGACAATTAATTTTTATATATTTGTCTAAGAATCAAAAGCGTGTTTTCCGGGACCCAACAGCTTGTAATTGAAAAAAGGATATTATTATTTTTTACCCTTATTCTTTCCATATTCATGACTTGGCCCCCTCTAGTTTCAAATAGGGCCAGTCTTCCCCTTGAATACCAAATTATTCGAAAAAAATTCCCTCTGTTGTTAGGATTTCCGTTAAATAGTGGTTTGACCGTGAAAGTAATGGAGAAAGTACGTTTTTAACCCCCCCCCCCCCACAAAAATAATAATAATAATAATAACATTGACTTTTTTAAAAGAAAAATCAGAATTAAAAATAAAATAAAAAATCACCACCATCAATTCATATCTAGATTCAATCTCTACCGTCCATCTCAAATAATTAGAATTAATTTTTTTAATTAATAATAATAATAATAGACCTTTAAAAATAATAGAAATAAAAAAACCATTAAAAATAAAAATAAAAAATAATAAAACCTAATTTAAACTTAAACACAAAAATTTGCTTCCATTTTTTTTTTTTTTTCAATTGATTTTCATTTTTCAGTTTCTGGGGAATGAAATCTTTTGAT